>CM021765.1:29056869-29088862 GCA_011076525.1 Nettapus auritus
TTTTTTTTTTTTTTTTTTTTTTTTTTTTTTTTTTTTTTTTTATCTGTCACGTGTCTGTCAGATTATTTCTCTTTCTCTTGTAAAGATACTGCATTACGACAGGGAGAGCTACTCACGGGGGATTATATAGTGCCACTTCCTTGTGTAGCTAGGCATGAGGAATTAATTACAGTCTTAATGCTCCAGGGAAGTGACAGACTATGACTGACAGGGAGTTGTGCTAGAGCAGCTCATCTGAAAGAAAGGCAGGAAAGGCTGGCTCCCTTGGCTCCCCTCCCACTGTTAGGCAGTACAGATATGTGTTTTTTAAAATGGCAAGTGGAATAGGAGCCTCCCCATCCCATCCCTGCCCTACAGCAACACTGACTATTTGGTCAATGGCAAGCTGAATCTGAGTCAGCAGTGTGCCCTGGAAGCCAAAAGTCCAGTTGTACCCTGGGATGGATCAAGCATGGCATTGCTAGCTGGTCAAGGGAAGTGATTATCTGGCTCTGCTCTGTATTCACCTCTGCCTTACCTTGAGCACTCTGTGCAGTTTTGGGCACCACAATATGAGAAGGACATAAAACAGAGGGAGCATACACAGGAGGGCTACAAAGCGGGTGAAGTGTCTAGAGGGAAAGATGTATGTGGAGTGGCTGAAGTCATTGGGATTGTTCAGCCTAGAGAAAAAGACTGAGGGGAGGTCTCATGGCAGCCTGTAGATTCCTTACGAGGGGAGCAGAGGGGTAGATGCTGATCTCTTCTCTCTGATGACAGTGACAGGACATGAGGGATCGGCATGGAGCTGGGACAGGGGAGGATCAGCCTGGATATCAGGAAAAGGGTCTTTACCAAGAGAGTAGTCAGGCACTATAGCAGGCTCCCCAGAGAGGTGGTCACTGTACTGAGCCTCCCAGAGTTCAAGAAGCACTCTCAAACGTTTAGTTTTTTGGGTAGTTCTGTGTGGAGCCAGGTGTTGAACTTGATGATCTTTGTGGTTGCCTTCCAACTTGGGATATTCTATGATTCTATATTATGTAAAGTGAACACACGTTATCTTTCTTGCTACATGCAATATAAAAGAAATGTGCAACCCAAACTTGGAAGTGATTTTCCCATTTCACATCAAAAACTTTCAAAAAGTTTCCAAGAGAATTGACAGTGAAAATGCATACCATAGTATCATTGCTGGCTGCAACTTATTATATTCACAGCTTTATTAGTACTAGTTTTAACCATCCCTGTATAGCTAATATGTTTATTCTTGTCCATCACCTTAATGCGGTAGGTGTTTGTATCTGAGGGATATTTCCACTGAACCCAAGAACTGATTCAGGTAATCTGACTCCTCTTTCTAATGTCACTTTTTTCTACTAATTTGTAGTAGACTGGCAAAGTACTAGCCCAAATTAAGGGGTTCAGGGGATTCAGCGTCTCCCCCTAGAAAGAAACTGGAAACTTCTCCAGTCTCTTTGGGTCTCCATATTTTTTATCTTCTGACATTACTGGGAGTACTCCGGATATTTTCATTTTTTTTTAATTATTATTTTTTATTATTATTTTTAATCAGGAAATGCAGAATTTGTGTGATTTGCTGTTAAAAATCTATATAGATACTGGTAAATGTTTAGTTATGGGTGTTACTCATTCTGAGGATGGAAATTCTCATCAGAACTAGAAAGACCCATCCCAAGGACTCAGCAGCAGGCTTTGGTCTGAATCTGAGTTAGGCAGAGCTGGATCACCATGTGGAGTATCTGAGACGGCCTAGGACAGTCTGTAGGATACAACACTTATCCTGGGCAACTTTCTCCTCTCAGTGTGATGAAAGATGTCTGTTTCATCCTTATGAAGAAAGGGAAGATACTTGAAAGAGCAGACTTTCTCTGGGGACGTGAAAATAATTTCCACTGGGTTGAGTCACCAACCTATGGAATCTGATGTTAATAATCTAAAAGTGGGAGTTATAAAGTTTAAATAGATTAATTCCCAAATTGTAAGATTGAGTCTTATTCATTCCCCTTTCGCTTTGCAGCATGCCAATAAATTTTCAGTTTTCAGTATATATTAACAGAAAATAGAGCAACTTTTCTGTGATTTTTAAATAAGAATTTGGATATTTGTGTCTGTCTCAGGCTATTATGGTTAGAAGCCTTTTCTATGGCTTCCTGTCACTGTATTCTTGCTTATCTGGAACCATCTGATCATGCAGATAGTACTTCTCTTTCCAGAAATGCCAACATGCTGGGATTCTCCATTGTTAATACCAAAATGCCTATTTTTTTTTTTCCTGGTCTCACACTGCAAGATTATGTAAACCAAATCAGGAATACTTCCCTGTGAAGCACTTTGCAGCTCAAAAAAGAAATATAAAAGTGCTCCTAGTTACCAAGTATTTAGTAATGATACAAGACTCAGTAAAATGTTCAGCATACTTGTTTTCCTGTTAACATACAAGTGAGTTCCTGTTAACATACATGCGAGTTGCTGCAATGGTCAGGCGCAGGCTTAGATTCTCTATTGATATGAAAAATGATCAAAGAATAATTCTGAAGGCTTTTTCAAGAACTAATATTGAATGAGTATTTTCTTGGCTTAGTAACTTTAAATGGAAAAACATACCTGGGGAGAAGGAGAATAGGGGCAATATGCCGGTTTAATGAGACATCAATTGACTCAGTGCTGTGAGGTTACTGAATGCAGTGGACGTATTAATGAGGGCAATGTCCTTTCCTTTTCTAAGCGATTCAGATAATTTCTTTGAGGATCTTTGGTCTGAAATTTCTACTGCTTTGCAGTGTTTTCCTGTTAACAAGGACAAGATATAATTCCAGTATTGTGAGAAAAAAAGGAAACTATCATTATTGTCTATTCCTAAGAGCAAAGATCAGCTTTCTAAAGCTTTTTAGGCTCCATGAAGCACCACTTTACTATAGTCCAATATTAGACTGCATGTAATTGAGTTCTTTCAGAAAAAAAATGTTTAAAGAGGGACTCATGGCAAATAGTAGGCTGCTCTGAAAGATATTAGACTATTCCTAAGTTAAGTGTTTTTGTTTAAATTTCCACTGGTTATGGAAATTGCAGTACTAAATCTGAGCATAAAAAAATAAAAAATAAAATAATTAAAAATCAGCATAGATCTGCCTTAACAGGCCAAGAAAGTAAAGCCCCTAAAGAACACTGTTAATTCTTCTTGAGACATGATTTTAAAGACAGACAGAGAGAGATTAAAGAGAAAAACAACTAAAATGATGCTGATGGAGCAGTTGCTGGATATGGACAACTGAATCTTCAGTTTGTGGAGGGTGAGGAGAGAAATACAAAGGTTTGTAAACTGAAGATTTACAAAATTGGAAAACCAGTGCATGAGCTGAATTGTTCACCAGATCCCACATACATAATTTGGAGCACTACACAAGATTGCTAGGAGATTTGTCTATAGCAAATCAGAGAAAATACTTAGTGAACTTCTCAAATTTGTTGGCCAAGGAAATTGTGCAGGTAGAGAGTATTAACAGGTTCAAAAAGGGGTTAGACAAATTCATGGATTATGAATCAATAAAGTTATACTAAAAGAACTAGACAATGACATATGATCAAACATGTCCAATACAGTAAATATTGATGCTGGGAAAGCAGCTTGGAGGGAGTGGGCAGGCTTACATGCTTGTCCTGGTCATCATCTACTTTTGCAGTTCTTTGGAGACAGAATATAGGGCTAGATGGACTGCTGCTTAGACCTAAAAATAACATATTTCTTATACTCTAAATATAAGATTAAATATGAGTATGCTCTTTGGAGATGCTGTAATGTAGTTTTAAACACCAAGAACTACTAATAGCTATGTTCAAATGCTAATCTAGTATCAGGAAAAGAGTGCATAATGTTTACTTCATATTGTAATTGTTTAGCTCAGTAGTAATAATTGTTTGCAGAAACCTCTAGAAATTGTTGCCTTTGAAAACAAAAAGCAAAAAAAAACCAAAAAAACAAACAAAAAAGACCCACCTTGAATATTCATTCTTGCCCTTTTTTTTTTTTTTTTTTTTTTTTCCCCTTAAAATAATCATACAGCTGCTGTAAGGAAAAAAAAAATCACCATTCACTTTGGCTGATTGCTCATTTAGTGAGTGCTTTACAGGACTGCAGGGCAAGAGAAGAATTTTCTCATATAGGCAACTCAAGGTGGATATGTTAGCCCTCTGAATACACTGAATAAACATGTATATGTTCACATGTTCATGCACACACCTGTACTTAAGTTAAAATACTTTGTAATATGAAGAGGTGATAGTTTTCCTTCTCTAGTCTTTTTTTGTTTTGGGTAAGATTAGAAAGAGGAGGAAGAACCTGAATCCTAAGTTAATGTTTAGACAGTTGGCTAGAAATTAAAACCAGCTGTTGTGTGCTGTGATCTCTACATTTCTTGTTTGTACTAACTGTCAGGCATGAAGGCACCAACATCATCTAATTAGTGAGTTTAATTAGAATTGTGAAGAAATTATGGAATTAGGCACCTGTGACTTTAGTTAAAAAAATAAAATTAGAGATACCTCTTTTTAAAAAATTGAAAAGAAAAATTAATGGCGTTTTTTTCAGTCCTTTTATTCAGTAATTTATGTGTCTACTACTTGAAATTATTTCAGGGGTCTCTTTGGAGTAACGTGTATCAGATGCAAATATATTGGTAGACTTTCATTTCAAGCAAAAATCCTCTTTTATCCAACTTTCCTTGCTTGAACTTGTTAACAAACTGTCTCAGATAGACACAGTTTGAATTCAGTTTGGATAAATCTTGAATACCCTTCAAGACTTCCATCTGTGGAAGGCCATAAGATTTTATTCTAGACCAAAATTACCTGGGATGTGACACTGCAGTGAGGTTTCAGGACAACAGGGAGAGAAAACATGCCTCACTGTTCCCTGGGTAGACCCAGGTAAAAACCTGTGTGCATGGTGAGCAAGGTGGGCATACCAGGATCCAGATAACTGTTATTATCTGACTTTGGGTTATTGACGAGTGGGATCTTTCTCGGGCGATTTGGAGGCTCCCTACCCAAGGACAGGTAATACATGCAGGCAAGGAAAGTTATTCAGCCATATGCTCCGTGGGCATTGTCAAGAACCTTAGGCACCATCAAGTGTCAGTAGGGGTACGTGGATCTGGGTCGGATAGCATGGTGAGCTGAAGACAAGATAGGTTTAGCCAGTGAATGAGAATTAAGTGCATTGTTTTGTAATATTTAGTTCAGCAACAACCGTACATTATCAGCTCACGTTTGTTATGGACAGGCAGTAACCCATTTCTGACTACCTCATTTTTCTCTTAACCTGCTGATCAGGATATATTTTTTAAATTCAGTTAATGTAGCTGTGATGGAGAAGACGTTAAACAGTTAAAGTTTTATACAAGAAATCTATATCTTTCACTGGACATTTCCCAATAAAAAGAAAAAAACTAAACTTCTCCACAATCACATGAGTTTGTAATGATAAACAGAAAAAACAAACAAACAAACAAAAAACCAAAAAAAAAAAAGAAATATTTTACAAACCAAAATGCCAATTTTGAGAAGTGCTCCATGATAAAGGCTCCTGAAAGTGACATTCTGTATCTTTTGAAAATTTGTTCTTGGAATTATTTAAATGCTCCTTCAGAAAAGTCTGTATTACAACTGCTTTATTATATTTTGCTTCTTTTGCATAATGATGTATACTACTTTCACCATGTGTCAAGACATTTCAAGAGTAATAATTTATACTACGGTGTACAATGGTAATGCTGGAAAAAAATCACACCTGGAAGTTTCTTTTAAAAAATATTTGTAGGCAGTTGAGGACCATATTATAGGTCATTTTAAATTTAAACATGATTTGAAATAGTATTGATATATAATCCAAGGTTGAATTTAATTGTATATAAGAGATGGGCAATCCTCAAAGAATGAAGTCTTGCAGAACTGTGATTTCAAAATTCAGTCTGAAATAGAATCACCAGTTCAAAAGTAGCTGTTTTCTGCAGTCTGATTGCTCTCTCTCTGTGTTTATACCTCTTAACAGAAGCCATATGAAACATACTGGTTTTTAGGTTTTAGGAGGCAGCTTTTGAGATTAAATACAGGCACATCCAGCCTTTTTATGACCACAGCTATTGTTGCATGGAAAAGCAAACAAACCAATAAACAAAACCAACCAATTCCTTCTCTTATTTAGATTTATTTATTTATTTATTTATTTATTTATTTTAATTTCAAGAAAGCTTGTAATGAATGGCATTTGCAATTTAAATTGTTCTCGGTTCTGCATTACATCTCCCAAATTCTGATCAGTCTCATATTGCATTTAAAAAGGCTATTCTGATGGTGTAACTCTATTTCCTTGAGGTTACATCAATTATTCCTGATTTTTCTCCACATGAAATATCAGTCTGATCAGTCTGATTTCTTTCTTACTATTACATCTTTATTACTATTAAATATTTTTCCTAAATATTTGAGATAAAATAATTGTAATATTTGGGAATTTGAAAATTCATAACTTGTATAATTGAAAAACACATTAATTCAATATCATAGGGTTTTTTTGTTTGTTTGTTTGTTTGTTTTGTTTTTTATGGTTTTACTTGCCAGCTTCTTAATTATCTGCTTGATAGGAGACTCCTTTAAAAATGAAAATGTACTTTTAAAGGAAAAGGAATAAAGGGCATCTTTTCTTACTTTTCCCTAACTTTAACAGAAGGAAGCATGTAAAGTTTCAGGCTTCCATTGTACAGAGAATAACAACTTTCCGATTTCCATAAATTAAAAAAATACATCTTGAAAGCACTTATTAAATTAAGTTTCCACATTTTGTCTGTGCTGCCTAAAGCAGATTAGGAAATTTTAATACCTTTAGTTAGTGTTAAGCATTAATGAAGATAGAACAATTAGCTTCTGTATGAGAGGTGTGTGGGTGGGGAATTATTTTGTACATTTGGAGCTAGACAGAGATATTGCCCAATTTTTTTTTAGCAGTCACAGGTCTACAAGACTCCGATTCTAACAGAGACAGATATTCTACAGTTGATCTTATAAGGTTAAAAAAAAAAAAAAGAAAGAAAAGAAAAGAAAAAAACACCATGGAGTATTGTTCTATGTGATGCGTTGAAACTTCTTTTTGCACTTGCAAATGTCATTCTGACATGTACAACTCCGCAGAATCTCTTTACTAACTAAACTGTACGCAGTCATAGATCTTACTTTTTCTCAGTCTTGAGTAAGTTATTTTAGTCTTTGCAGAGAAGACAACATTAAAATTATATGTTTTGAATGGCCCCTCTGCACCACCAAGCAAAATGTTTTCATTCTTGGCAGGACTGGTTAGACTGTGCTGAATATATATAGTGCTCCAACAGTACTTTGTTTATCATGGCTCCCTATTTCAGGCTTTGTGGGACCAGTAAAACCGTGGATCTGAAGATCTGAATCTCAGCTAACTGCAGACTTCTTGCCCCAGAAAGAGGTTTGCTACTACGGCAGTTCCTCGGTACTTTATTGTAGGCACCTAGACATGGACAGAAGTGCCAGGTACCTAAATAGCCTAGACATCAAAACAGCACAACTAACATCTTATAAAGTCCAAGAGGAGTTTAACCCCTCTTATTGCTACAGAATGCTGTAATCACCAAGCTGCAAGCATGTTCATGGTGACTCTCTGCCCTTTGCTACCTTCATGAGCTGAGTTGAGGATTGAAAGAGGTGGTTGAAGTTTAACTGAAAGTGATTCAACAAGAGAGCAGGTGAAAAACAACAGCAACAAAGAGACTACTTCTGGTCCACACCCTTCCTGAGAAGATGAGAGATCTGTGATCACCCCAAAGGGTTTGGTTGTCTTAATGCAATGATTTTGTGTTACAGAACCAAGATACCCTTGTTACTTACATCAAGAGTCTGGAGTGCTAAGTTGGTACAAAAAAAAGTCTTTTTCTCCTTGACTGCATAATTTTCCCTGGCTGCACAATGATGTGGCCTCAAAAGTTCTGTTTAATACTTCTCTTCATCCTCTCCTCTCTACCTAATATTTGGGATTCAATCTGCCTTAAGGTGAGGAGGATACGGAAATCAGGATGTAAGAGGTTTAACCTGTAACCCATTAACATCTAGCAGTGACAAAGTGGCAGTGCTGCTATGACTATCTCTCTGAGCTCTTTCTGAAAAAAATAAATAAAATAAAGTGAGCTCACCTCCATTCAGCATTTCCTCAGAAGATGAATAGGCTAACAGGATTCTATATAGTAATAGAAGCCATAATTTTGCCCCTAGGATACAAAGAATTTTTGAACTTTTTTCCTGCCCTTCTCTCCTCCCTCTTGCCTGTAAGAGCACATTTACTGGGAGGGTTCTGTGGCTAGTGTTGCCCAACCTGAGGCTGAGAAACATACAGGGTAACTGAAGAGTACGCTATGGCCTCTCTCAACAGTTTTGGTGGCAGAAGAAATGGCAGATGAACTGCTAGGGCAGAGGAATTGGCTGAAGAGAAAAAGAGAGAGTTTAAGCAAAAAGAGTTTTGTGGAGAACTTTAGTTAACAATTGCAGATTCTACAGGCTGGAGGTTAACTGTTGAGTTGGCTTTTGAGTTCCATGAACTTTAATCTCTAAAAAAAGTTAGATATTCTCTTCTCCTAGGTTGGCCTAGGCTTGCTGAGAGGAAAGCTTACCCATCTATGACCTTAAGAGGGAAAAGGCATTATACTGCTGCAGTAGGTCATTAAGTACAAGCATATCAGGTGAAATCTTAGTCTTATTTTGAAAGAAAAAAATAAAATTTGCAGTACTGTAAACAACTGTCTTCAGCTCTTTCAGAGCTGTTTAAAGCTAAAATTTTTCTCATCAATTTTCCCAATAGATTCAATATTAATAAAAAGATACATGGGTGCAAGAATTAATCTTTTTGATAGCAGAACTTCTTTGGCCTTCATTTATCCTGTTCTTACAGATATAAAATTTCCAAATGGACAATGATAATAGGGTTTGGTAGTTTTACTTAAACAACCGAGAATAACTGGTACGTTTTTACCTTGGTAAAGCTATGAAGCTAACGATAATGAATTTAAATGACTCCCATCTAATATCCCATCTATCTAATATACGATATTATATCATTAATAGATTGTAATGATATTAACAAAAAACTTTCATGTTAATTTTGAATATAACTTAGTAGAGAAATGTGAGTAGATAATGATGATTACATTCATATGGTTAATGGGACTTCTATCAAAAAAAGCAAAGTGAGTAATTTTCATAATTTTAACTTGAAAGGGCACAGTATTGGCAGTTGGAATCAGATTCACAAATGAAAGGCTAGAGTAGAGAAAAATTAAATATAGTATGTTTTCTTTTTGCTGAATCAGTGTGCTGGTTAGTCATTTAAACGAAGCAAATGTAACAGATGAAATATTGCCTTTTTTTTTTTTTTTTTTTTTTTTTTTTTTTTTCCAACTAGAAATTGCTGTTCTGTTTTTGTTTTAATTTATCCTGAAAATAATTATGGTTCTTCTGGTTAAGAGAATGCACTGAACAAAAGAATGTAGTTTCAATATCTCAAATAGGAATGACAGACTCATGTAAAAGTGTTTATGAATATTTATTTTCAAATACATAAACCATATGCAGTTATCTTTAGGTAGTATCTAATGTTGAACAAATTGCATATAAAATTTAGAATTTTATGATACTTATTTTAAATGCAAATACTCTCAACACAGTTGGGTGCAGTAATGCAAGTTACTTATGGACATTGAAAGGAATATGTTCCTTGAACAAGGAATCCACAGTATCACCTCAGCAGTCTTTTGCTACACGTTTGATCAATTTGGAGGGGGGGAAAAAAAAAAAAAAAAAAAAAAAAAGTTTTGGCATTTATATGTGTCATTGCAGATCAGCATAAATAATCTATAAATTCATAAAAATTTCACCAAAATTAACATTTTTCTTAAGAAGGTTGAGGAGAGTTACTGTGGAAAGGATCATAAAATGTAACTGCTGCTAGTGTTAGAGCAGATGAAAGACATACAGTGAAAAGAAAGTGGCACAAAATATGAAGGGAATGGTGTAGAAGACCAGTGAATGAAAACACACATGATACAGGAAAAAAAAATGATAAAGTAATCAGGGGAAAGGCAACTACTGTTGATGGTTCCTAGCAGTGGGAGCAAAATGAGTTCTGCTGTGCATGAATAAGTGATATTAAATGCTTCAGGTAGACACACGCCTCATGACTCTGTAAGCAAAACTCTCAGGAACAGAGGAATTCCCATACCACTAAGTGCTGTGTTATCTGCAGTGCTCTTTTAAGTGATTTCTAAAGGAAAGTAGGATGAGTTGAAAAGATTACAGAAAGGCAATATGAGGCTGAAAAGGGGAACTGCAAAAACTGATTGCAAGTGAACACACAAAATTGTAGTTGAAGAAGAAGCACTTCTTTAAAATCTAGATCCTCTGGCATTGCTGGTTGATACTGCTGCTACAGCTCTACTGTTCACAACATTCAGAAAATAATTTCTGTTAGCTGTAGCTTTTATTTTTATTTTTTTATTTTGACTTAACAGATTGGTTGATCAGCACCTGTTTAACAGTCTTTTCTTATTCAGTATATAAATATATATATATAAGCATATATATTTGTAAGTAAAAATATTGGAAGAAGGGCAAAGCATAGTCTCTAGATATATGACATCTTTAAAGTGAAGAGGAGAATATGCAAATAAAATAAAATCTAGAAATGTTATCATCTTATATATTTATCCTCAAAGATTAAGTCAAATTACAGTTTTGGGAAAAATAGTGAATGGGCAAAGTCATGGAAAACCTTCTCCAGAAAGAGATATATGCAGGAGAAACAGATTGGGATAAATGTGCATTTTGTCACATACGTCAAGCATATAAAGCAACAGCAGCTCCATAACTGCTTACTCATTAAAAAGCTTAGAAGTGTTTTGAAAATATTGTGAAAATTCAGAAAAAAAAAGGGGGGAGGGGGGGGAAGAAAATGTACCTTAAGAAAATGTGAAACTACCATTCTAATGTTGATAATAGTCAAACAGGTGTTAAAGGTAGCAGAGTAGTTCATTAAGAAAGAATACATAAGGTCAGGCATCAGAAATTAAAGCGATATCTTGTGTCTCAGAAACCTGGCTTTATTTCATTGTATGTGTGATTCAGGTTATGTTTAATTCCATTCATCAATTTAAATCTTTCTACAAAATAGGCAGGTAAAAAATAAGTAGGTCAAAATAAAGCTTGAAGAGATTAAGGAATCTGTCAGGTCATATGTTAAAAAAAAATAAAAAAATAAAATAAAGTATTAATATGAAAGTATATGTACAGTACATATTTTCATATTCTCCTGACTTCTGAGGGGGAATAAATATTTATCTTGGCAAAAATCCATGCTAAACTTTGAAGAATAGCTTCCGTATCTATTTGTAATATGGCACTGAAAGTCGTATCTTCACTGATATATATGCATCAAAATTATCTTCATTTCCGTTACAAAAAAATAAAAGTAGAGTACTTTTTGGGTGACAACATTTTTAGAACATTTGACTTAGTCTTATATGTTTTCACACAGCAGATTATTCACAAAAACTGTAAATATCAGTATTTGGTTAGACTGGCTTTTAATTTAAGTTAAAATCCAGTAATTTTTCTGAATACTCTATGTTTTAAAAGTGATTAACTGCAATTTTGAAGAAGCTGGTGAAGCAAGTAATGACTAAATTATTTTGCTTAGAATAACATACTTTCTGAGAAAATATCTAATTAGTAAAAGAGAGCTACAAATATCTGCCATGACTTCTAGATTAGATTTCTAAAGATATTTACTGTTACCGTCGCTGAGACTTATAAATCTGCAATGATGCAACAAAATTGTCTGTGGCACCACTTTGGTAAGAAGGCTTTAGCTGGGAAAAAAAGAGACACCATCTGAAGTTCAGCATCATTCTTGCTTCACTTATTATAAAAACTTGTGTTTTTATTTTTCTGTTCTGAATGAGAAAACTTGTCAATTAGTCTTAATTTTTTCATAAATCTTCAAAATATCTCTTTCATAGCAAAAGGTAAAACCTACATTGTTTAGACGGTTGAAAATTTGCTCAAGTATGGGTGAGGGAATCATTTGTCTCCTTAACAACTGCTCCTAATCTCCCGTCTGGAGTCTCTTGTTTCTGTCATTTCAGCCTACCTGCTTTTGGAGGTCCATCCCAAACATGGATCTCCTCTGGCACTTCTCCAGAGCATATTTTCAACTCAGATCTATTTCAGTGATCGATTGATCTGCAGCTTTTAAGTAAAACATGTTTCTGCTCTGAGGCAAATATTAATAGCTGCAGAAAACCAAAGAATATTACCAACCCTGCTGACACACTCTCATGCATAGTCTGATAACCTGGCCTTAAAACAAAATATTTATTTGGTTCACACACATAAACTTGTCTTCTAAAGGCAGCTGATTATGTAACACCTTGTACTCAAAAGCATATAGAACTTGTAAGGGAAGAGTTAAAGTAAAAAGACACAGATGGCTGCATGTGTCTGTTGGAAGGGAAAAAAGAGATTTCTTAGGGGCTGGAAGGTGTTTAGTGTCATGTGGAAATTGCCCTGTAGAGATAGTAATATAATTTACATGATACATTATAATAAGATTTGTACCTTGGGATCTGGGTGTCATGTGAAACTGAATATCTTACTAGTTTTTCATTCTATGAAATTGATGAAGATGGATACATGTGATAAATTTCCACGTGCATCAATTTATGTTTGGAAAAAGTTGTTCTTAGCATGATATAAACTCTTTTTTCCAAAAGAGTTTATGTATGTTTACTATCTCCTATGCAAACAGAAGAAATTATCTACAGTGTCTGTTCCCTGATGGCACCCAAAGGTATGGAGATTGCAGGGACTTTCTGATTTCTCAAGGTTGAATAAAGTGGAAGGCAATCATTCCTCATCCAATTTAGCAGAGCCAAGCTGCTTGCTTTGGCACTGGTACCACATCCTAAAAATGCAGATTTTTCTTGCTAGTGGACAGGTGGTTAGAATGCCATATAGAGCTCATTTTTGACTGTCAAGATTGAAATTATTTCTCAGCCAAGGATAGATATAAGTACATCTGTTAACTATTAAAACATGGAGTAAAAAAAAAAAAAAAAAAAAGCCAACCAAACAAAAAACTGCAACAAAAACACCATCTTTGCATTGGGTTCAAAATGTATGTGAAATGTAAGAAAAAAAAAAAAGAAATTTCAGACAAATTTCTGTAAAAATGACTAAAAGGATTCCATTACATTCTCATCAATAAAATTAATGGAACTTTCCTAGACTCAGTGTTGTTACAGTGAGTAGTCAAATCTGGGGTTTGAGCAACTGTAGCGTAGGTGATCATTGCTAACCTCTCAAATACCTAGGCAAAAGCTGAAATATTTATTTACACACATCAGTACAGTTTTTTACAGGTGCTTGACTGCTTTGTATGAAAATCTGGGTATTTTAATGTCTTTACCTATACTATTCTGAAAGTGGATTTTTAAAACAGTAAAATGAGCAGGATATAAAGTGCTGAACAGTTTGTTTTTTTAAAGATATTATGTTTCAGAAAGTGAAAGACTGCCCTTTATCAGGAGTGTCTTTCTGAAATGTAAAAGATTGTTCAGTAATTATAACTTGTGCTAATGAACTGGATATGGAATTAACAAATACTAAGTTAATTATCACTTGCACAAATTGTTCTCTTAAGAATTCTCTCAGAAATCTTCTGAATTTAATTAAATACTTAATGTGTGAGAGCTAACGGAGGTCAAGATTACATGCAAATGCAGAAAAATGAGTTGAAGTAACTTAGAAGGGAAAATAATAGTTTTTTGTACTACTTTCAAAATACACAATTTATTGCATTCCTTTTGTAGCAAAGGCCTCTCAGAATGAGTTGATATAAAATTACTGGTAAACTAATTGTGCTTTTATTTGATATTTTGCTTGAGTATTTTATGTATTGTTGTTATTGTTGAAGAGTGTTAGAAACATTCCTAAGTGATTTTTCACTTTTTTTTTTTTTTTTTTTTTTTTTTACAGAACTAGTGATCATTATATTGCAATTTTAAATTATTTATTTTTAATAATTATTTATTTTTAATTATTTGGTCCTGAATCTGAAAAGTCGATGGCAGTTGGCTGCAAGGCATAGCATTCTCGTAACCTTGAGAGAGACTTCAATCAATATTTCTCTTTCCTCTCAGTAATAATGTTGCGCTATTTGTGTTATTATTTGGCCTTGTAGGACTGCATAAAAAGATGGGTGATGTTTCCTTTCAGCCTGTCTGGCTAAAATGTTTAATTAATGAAATAAATGAATGACGGTGTATTAAGAGGAAGAGCCATATTGCCAATGTGGTACACACACATGGTCTCCCCTCTTGTAATTTAGGACTGAGATTAAAGTGTTTAATTTCTGTAAAATTCATGTGAGAGAGAGGCAGTGTTAATAACTGACTAATTTTGATTATGAAACAATTTGGACTACTTTCAAAGGAGAGAAAACAATAACTTTTTTGTTCTTAGAAAAAGGCAATGTAGTGTTTGCAGCAGTAATTAAAAATAACCTACTGTCATTAACTGAATATGGTTTTCTGAAGCCTGGTTGGC
The DNA here is from genome assembly GCA_011076525.1 of Nettapus auritus. Lineage (NCBI taxonomy): Eukaryota > Metazoa > Chordata > Aves > Anseriformes > Anatidae > Nettapus > Nettapus auritus. The sequence continues at coordinate 29,071,537 of CM021765.1, forward strand.
TTGCATGAATGATTTATTGATCTCCTGTGGAGTAATTCAACAATGAAATTATCTTGAAAATTAAAAACAATATTAAGTAATGGATGATCCAATTTACTGTAACATGAGCTTATTGTTGTAGTTTGGTACTAATTCATGCAGTGAAAGGCTCGAATAAAACTTTGTTTCTAAATTTCAGCCTGCCCTCCAAACGACAGTGTTTGCAGGAGTATTGCTACAGTGGACACAAAGACCCCAGGCAACTGTCCTGTGCAAATACCTACACTAACATTTTGAATTAATTATCTTAAGAAAATAAATTTCCTTGCCTCTCTTTTGTTCACAGGTATACAGGAACTTTTTGTTTGTGATATATCCTGAAAATTTTACTATTGCATCTACAGGTGGGAAAAAAAAAAGGTTATTTTAATACTCCATACGTTAAATGGCAAGTTTTACATTTATCTGGAGAACTTCAGAGGAATTTAGTATCGGTCCTATCTATTAAAATAGATAAAATACTGCTTCTGTTTCTTTTCCGTTTCTCTTTCCTGTTCCCTTAATATATTTATTAACCTTATCAATTTTAGTTTTATATCTTCTAAGTTAAATCTTTTTGCATGCAATCATCTTTGTTATTTTTTCAATTTGAGAATTTTTACATAATTTCTCATTAATCACTGAAAAGACAGAGATTTTGCATAACTGAAACTAAATTTTCTGCTTTACAATGGCTTCTTCAAAAGTAGAAAAGAAATATATATTTTCCTATATTGTAGAAATAATAAAAAGAGACGATGATAATTACTGAACTCTATAATCTATTTATTTTTTGCTTTAGACCCCAAATAATACACTATACACTAGTCTTAAGCCTTTGTATTTTCATAGGCTCTCTGCAAATACAAGGTCCATCCATGCAGACTAAATTCCCTCCATTTTAGTTTCCAAATACTTAGTGCAAAAGCTTTTTTTTTTTTCTCTTTTTTTTTTTTTTTTTTTTTTTTTTTTCCCATTCCTGTTAATAATTTCATAATCGTAATAAAGGAAGAGATTATTTGGGGGTTGGAGACTATGTGTGATCAGAGAAGGAATCACTGACTGACATTTGCCAGATTATTTTGTTGGCATTTATGAGGCAAGCATGTCAGCAGAATTAACTTTCAAATCCCTTTCACCCATGGATGAAATTCAGTTTTGTACATAAGTCTGTGAAGGTACAAAACTGTATCACAATCTACTGTTCTATATTCAGGAACATGAACAGAAGAGAAAATTAAATATTTTTTGAGCTATTGTTTGCCTTTATCACTGATGGAAGATATTAATTTAGTAATTTTCAGTGTCTAATCAGACAGAATAGAATTAGTGGCCAACTTCTCTGAACTGTATCTTAAAACACATGCTTCTAGTAAAGTATCTTCTCATTTGGTACTTAATAAAATAAATTATTGGTGAGACAAAGCATTATGGAATCTCAAAACATAAACATTTTTATTGTCCAGACTATTTTTAAATGAAAAAAAAAAAAAAAAAAAAAAAAGTAGTTGCACTGTAATAAATAGCTATTTTAGCATAATTAAATTTTTACAGACTCTTTGCATTTTAGAAATCATATGTTTACCAACTTGGGACAGTTATGCATTTTTATATAAATGATATAGCAACTCAGCCTTAAATATTATGTAATATGATTATTTTTCTAAAGAAAGACGAAATGTGGAGTCTCTTTTTCCACAAATAGGCTACTATTTTTTCAGCTTCTAATAATAACTCAGGTAGAACTTCCATTAGAATTTACTTCTGGCAGCCTTGTCCTTTCAACTGCCTCTGAAGCTGTTTGAAAAAGCACTTTCTGGATTTTGTGACTTACAAAGTAGATTATTATTTTTATTTGACTCTATTAAAGCACTTTTGAGGATTCCTTGTTTATTTAGTATTTCAGTCATCTGGCTATTGATTAGCTTGTCCTCATAACAGTCACTCTCTCTCTCTCTACCCCCTCCAAAAAACAGTTTTCTGGTTTTGATTTGTGACCATCCCCAATCAGCTTTGTTCAGCTGAATCTGGTGGTGAAAGTGATTTTCTGTCTTCAGCTGACATTCTTCAGTTTTTGAGCATGCTCCTGTTTTGCCTTCTGCTTTGGGGGCAGGTGGTGAAACGAGGTGAGCAGCTGGAAGCAGCAAGCTAGATCAAAAGACTGTTTCTCTCTGGTCAGATGCAGTTACCCAATACAAGATAAGAGGTATTACTATCCATAGTCCTGTCTGTAAATGCTTCGTCATGATAATAATTCGGTGTCCCTGATAGAATTACCTCCCTGCATGAATGTTTGTAGAATAACAGATCCTGTCTGAAAGAAAACAAAAGTGTGTGATAGAAGGCAGACTGCAGTTGTGAGAATGACAGCTACTCAGGAACTAAATACAGGAATATTGCATACTGCAAACCTCAGCTTTTAGGATTCCTGTGTAGCTTGTCATTTTAGTAATATAATTGCATGCTGAGACACTGTTTCAGCATGAATTTCTATAGAGAATGGCTTGAATCATCAATAACTTTTTTTTTTTTTTTTTTTTTTTTTTCCCCATCAGTTGGCATTCTTCTTGATGTTTCCTTTAAGTTTATCCTGTTTAGCTTGTTACAGGTGAAGAAATCCTACCCCCAGGATATAGACACTACTGTAATCTAAACTCTGAATCTAAGGCCAGGTCACATATACCAGATTAGTTTTGAGGAGTACCTAATGCTACCCTGAAAGGAAAGCATACTCAATACTGTTGTATTCACATAGTCTTTATGTGACTGTGACATATGTCCGCTGGCATTTGCCTGAGATAAAATCTGACAGTTCAAAGAATTGTTACTACAGATATGGAAATAAGAGTTCCTTAATTATATTTAACTGAAAAGTCTTTTACTCCCTGTTGTGATTTGACTTTTGCCAGAGCAATTTAGTAGACAGGCCCTGATAGTGCAACTAGCTCATACAAAACTGTTATTCATTTTCACTTGAGTAGCATTCTTTAAATCTAAAGGTCTTTATTGTTTTTTTAAGCAAGTGTTCGTCGTATGCAAGGTCAAATTCCAAAATAACGAATATGTGACTTTTCATAACAAAATGCTTTTTTTTTTTTTTTTTTTTTTTTTTTTTTTTTTAATTGATTAGCCTTTTTTGCAATTCTTTTTAGAACCATTGGATACAAAAAGAAGTATGTGAAAGTTCCCCATGGACATATCTGGGTGGAAGGTGATCACCATGGGCACAGCTTCGACAGCAATGCATTTGGCCCGGTGAGTCAATTAACTGTGTATCATTTAAGCTTGCAACTGAATAGCAGTGCATATCACTTGGGTAATTTGTGCGACACAGCATGTGTGAATTCCCCATGATTGTGGTCTTATTATTTTTTTATGGGAATTATTAGACTTCATAAAATATTTTGGTGGATTGCGACTGAGTTTGCTTTTAACTGTTATAAAAGGAATAAAGACTCCTTAGAATTCCCCCATGTGGAAGAAGGAGTAGAGCTTTTAAATTTGTAGGGATGTACCGAAGGAGGAGGCAGAGGGTGAGCCAGCTCCCTGTACCTGACAGATGCTCCCTGAGGATGTTGCCAGATGATGCAATTTGGAGTGGCTCCCTCCAGGGAGCTTGTCTTGCTCTAGTGCCAGTGCTGGGATAAAGAATTAGGAAATTGTAAGTGCACTTAGCAAGTGTTAACTGTTAATTGGTCTATGGGTGACTTTGGGGATATTTCAAATCTTTCATCAAAGTAAATATTTAAGTTTTCTTCATATGGGTCCATTTTCATATTGAATTATGTCAAAATATAACATGAACGATCTGTTTCTTGACTGGTAAAAATGAGTGTCTGTTCATCAGGGAGACAGTAAATGTTTTTTCTGCACTCCAGTTTTAGTTAGCTTTTGTTTTTTTTACTCTTTGTGTGAAATCATGTTCTTGTTTTAACTTAGCCTAGCATGCAGAAGATAATAGTCATGTAATCCGTGCATTCTGCTGTGTAAATATAAATCCTATAAATCCTTTTTGCCCTATTATAAATGTATTTTTTGACATGTTTAAGGGAGAATTCTCTTCTAATACTATAAAAAAGCCAGTGCTTTTTACAGGTAAGTTGCCAAGGCTAGATTTGTTTCATCTTTTGTACCTATTTTATTCAGAAGTCATCCACTGGCATTAGTTGAATTAATGACAGCAAGGCCCTTATGAATATGTCTGGCTTCTAGAAGATTAGACCAATTGTTTATATTTGTTGTCTAGAAAAAGATGGAAAAAAGCCTACTGTCTGGTTCCGAGTAGTCTAATGATGTCATTACTCTCTTTTCATTTTTCTCTTTATTGTTGTTATTATTTGTGTTTGTGTTGCGCTTGCTATTTTTTATTATTATTTTTTTTCTGTTACTACCTCCTAAGATTTCTGACATCTTGTTTTAGAGGTTCTCTCCTGCAGGATTTCATTCAGTCTGTCCTGTGGAGTTATCTCTTTCTTTTCTTTTAGGCTATTCCTTTTCTGTTTCGTTCTCCATGTTTCCAAGGTAAATCGTAGTCATAAAACCATGTTTTTTCCCACTTAGAAATATTTGCCAGTGTAGACTTAGAGTATAAGGAATTTATAAGAGTCTAGCATTGGTTTCACATTTACACGATCTCACACAGAATTTTATACATGGTAAAATCTTCAAGGTAGTCACCTTATGGTTTCCATACAAGGTAGCATGCTGGGGTAAATCTGAATGTCCTCGGATTTTTACTCAGTTCACTGATATTTATAAATATTAGAAAAATGTTTTCACAAGGCTTTGACCTCGTATAGGTGCTAGCTAAGAGCTGATAGTATGTCACTTTTCTTACAGAAGCAGCCCCTTTAGAGAGCTACTAAGATAGCTTTGGACAATTAATTCTTTAGCTTCCTGCAGGAAGAATGAGCCTTCTATTGTTTTGATGAATAGACAGGTCAACTGCAAATAGGTATTTTTCTGTGACATTTAATTAGAGCAGCAATTGTTGAATACAGACAAAAGGGGGCAGAAGAGATCACAGGGCTGGAAATTAGATTGAGAAGAATAAAATATTGAGATTTCAGCTGCAGAAGAAAAGGAAGAGTATAGTTAGAAGAGCACGCTAAATGGCTGGTTCTTAACATTATACAAAGATTAGATTTTAGGTTACTGGGGTGCTTTGTACCCCTCTGTGTGCTGCAGTCTTGAGATCTCTTGCAAAAGCACAAGTAAGATTATTGGATGAAAAACCTAAAAATAGTTAACAGCATTTTCCAAGTCTGAACATAAGACAGAGTTCCTAGTTATGCAAAACAATTTACTTGTTTTCTTGAAAGAATTAGAAACATGTATTAGTAAGAGTAAGATATCTTACTCTTGAAGATGATCTATCTCTGTCTATCTCTTGAAGAGGAAGCTCAGGGGAGACCTTATTGCTCTCTACAACTACGTGAAAGGAAGGTGTGGGGAGCTGGGGGTCGGCCTCTTCTCACAGATAACTAGTGATAGGACTAGAGGGACTGGCCTCAAATTACACCAGGGGAGGTTTAGGTTGGAAATGAGGAGACATTTCTTCTCAGGAAGAGTGGTCAGGCATTGGAATGGGTTTACCAGGAAAGTGGAGGAGTCACTGTCCCTGGAGGTGTTCAAGGAGAGGTTGGACATGGTGCTTAGGGACATGGCTTGGGTGACATTGGTGGTAGGGTGATCGTTGGACCAGATGGTCTTGGAGGTCTTTTCCAACCTTAACAATTCTGTTGTGTTCTAAAGCATTAAAATCACTCTCTTCAAGCCATTCAGAAGGTATGCTCTTAATTTAAACACCTTTGCTCTCGTAAGACTGCAGTAGTCATAAGGAACAGACTGTGCATGAGACATGAACCCCTTGTTCTCATTCTGTTGAAATATAGGTCACTTTAGAAATTAGATTATGTTATGTTATGTGCATCATGGTTCTGATTTGCAAAAACAAATATATTTTCTTGGATCACAAGGCTCAGTAAAAATAGTACACTTTTAAGGTGGGTTACATTGTAGGCCTACCACTTCTCAAATTTCTTGCAATCTTACAATAGAAAGGCACATATACTGTAGATAGTCTGACAGTAATATTTTGTAGATGAGTTTAGTGAGTTACATGGGGCATAAAAGGAAATTATGGAAAAACAGATTGAGAACAGATGTTAGAATCAATTTTTCTCTTGGAGAATAACAACATGTGTAATGGCCTAATGGGTTAGGTTGATAAAGCAACAACCCTGAGATCATTCAAGATCTAAATTGGATATACCTTTAGAGAGATACGGATTTCTAAAATGTAAAATATTGACAAATTAAATTCTTTACTTAGCTCATAAAAATGTTATAAAATAAATTACATTATTTATTGTTATTGCATGCTTTTAAAATGACTGAAATTGGAAAGTTAAGGTATAGATAGACATTTTCCTGAGGTGTTAAATAAAATGAAAATATTTTAACTAAGATTTGGAAAGGTTTTACATTTCCTTTCTGCTTAGTAGTTTCTTTGAATAAAATTAATACCTCAACTGATGTTACAAAAATAACAGGACATGTATGATTAGTGCTGAATTAGACATGTTGTTAACTCTATATATTCAAAACTTAAATATTAATTCCTTTCCAGAGTAGTAGACTAAATTAAATAGTGATTTTAAATAGTGTGATTATTGTACATTGTCTTTGAAAAAGTGTTGCTTAGTGCGATACAGATTGGCACATCTTACAAAATACTACTGCTTTGATGCTGCTGTGTTTCAGGTTTAGAAATATGTCATGTCAGCCATTCATAATGCTGAGCATAGTGGTTTTGAATAGCAGCCAATAAATATTCAGAGAACTTGGATCTTTTTACTATTATTTAAGGGAATAATAATAATAATAAAAAAAAAACATTTTTCTGGAAATTTATTTCAATTATCTGGACTAGAATAGTGATTTCTACACAATTCACTCTTACTGTTTTCAAATTCTTATAGTATGAAATTGAGCATTGATGATACTTGCCTAGCATTGTTTAAATGCTGCGGGAGTCTAATAAGGACTCCTTGCTTATATAATTATGATACTCCCCACCTTTTTCTTTTCAGTTCTGGTAATGTTGTGATTTTGGGCCTTTCTACTGTGAGGTTGTAGTTCAGCGGTATAGGAAACATTTTTTCTTTGCACAGAAATGTAGAAGCCACTTCATGTAAACTATTGATCTGCTATTAAACTCCTCTGCTGCTTCAGACTTCTTAAAGAATTAGGTAACTTGATGGTGAGGTTTGTACCACGTCAGTTATTGTCTGGCATTATGTTGGCTGTGTAAGCAACACACAAAACAACTGACAATTTATAATTTGAATCTGACATTGCACCTAATTCAAAGGATGAGTCATAAACTGTATACACATACAGATCAGATGCATAGAGTTGGCAGCCAGCAGTGACATCCAGAGGTGATTATGCTACCAATAAGTAATTGTACCTGAGAATAGTTATTAGTAAATGCATGCAATAACTGATTTACATGTACTCTTGGATGTATACATATGCAGTGAATAGCAACTAAATAAAACTATTCAATTATATTTCATGGAGAGTTGTTTGATAAATACAAGACTCTTATTGCTACATTACTGTTTCTCCAAATGCCTCCAAACTGAGCATATGAAAGAGCTTTATTAAATTAGGTTTTAAAGTTAGTGGCAGTCTTGCAACTGACTTGTAAAGGACCTGAACAAAAGCTCATTAAAGTCAATGAGAGATTTCTATTGGCTTTAATGGCTTTGGATGAGACTCTTTATGAATTAAGCTTCACAATCCAGTGTAAGGGCAAAAAGACTGTTATCCTCCTTATCTTCCTGGGAAACCTGAGATACAAGTAGGTTAAGTACCTTGTAATAAAATATCTTTTTACCTCAGTCAGGTCCCCATGCTAGCCCTTCTTATTAAAATTACCTCTTTTAACATGTTTACTCTTAAAACTAAATCCTGTTGAACTTGAGTCTGGCTTTTTGTTTAACAGAAATTTTATGTTCATAAGCTTCGAATGCGTAAATTGCTTTTAGTCAGCATTACTGTAATGGCTTTATTTATGATTCTCCATATAAGCAATTCTGTACTGTAAGTTCATGCAATAAACTAACTGAAAAACACTCTTGTCTGTTTAACTATTATTTATTCTTTCAGCAGCACAAACCTGTGACTAGAGAACTCTATAGAAAAGAATGGTTTTAATTTGCTTTTCAAAGAGATATATCATATTCTCTTCTGGATATAAGACAAAAATGGTTTGCCTGTTAACCCTCAATGGGGAAATTCAGTTAATAACAGTAACAGTGTGGCCTATAATTATTATAATCATAATCTTAAACTGGTCCAATATTTCTCTTTGTAACTACTGTTAGTGAATATAAGTAGTCAAAATCAGAAAGCCTGAAAACAGTAAGGTGATCTAAAATAAGACGCTCTTAATGAAGTTCAGTTCACGACTTCTAATAAAGGAATGTTTGAACCAAGAGATCTGCAGCCCATGAGAGTAACTGCTTCACATGCTCTCCTTTTAAGGCAGGATCAGAGGACAGTTGAAGAAGCAGATATCTTTCCACTTTACTGGATTACTTGCATAATAGTAAACACAGAATGCTACGTATCCTAATAGTGCAAATCATCTTGGTGATGATTTTGCCATCTGCTGAAGATGAGCTACAAACTAGTCCAAGAATCCCCCTGAAATGCAGCAGCTGCTAAGGCAAAAGGTGGGAAGAGTTTAACAGCTCACAGCAATGTGCTGAAGAGCACTTTGTTAAACTTGCAAAGTAAGGTATGTAGGCAGGGTACACACTTCCCATAGGGAATTCTACCAGCTCTCAAAATACTTCATGATCCCATTTGTGTCCCCATACTCCAACCAGCCATCTCAAGTCTCTTAAGACAAATAAAATAACAGGGTGATGACCATTATCCCAATCCCTATTTTTCTTTGTTTAGACCAAAGTCAAAAGATGGTCAAGCCTTGTGAAATGAAATGTGATTTTTTTTTTTTTTTTTTTTGCAAACAACAACAAAAAGCGCAGCTATCTATGCTTACACTGATAAAGCTAATGTAGGTGAATATAATAGTGATGGCATAGTAGTAAGTGAATACTAGGAATGACTTCAGGGACTTAGATACATCAGTTTGCTAGCTGGTATGGCAGCTTCTTCTGTCATTTTGCTACCACTGACCACTGCTTGCTCTTACGGGATGACCGATGACTATTATGGGATATGTGACATTTCTACTTTATCTCTTGGATATTAAAGATGAAAAGAAGCTGTGTTAAAACAGGATATGTAATGCAGATATGCAATCAATGACATCCCATTATATTTATCCCTGGCCACTGGAAAAATGAAATAAATAAACCTGTTTACAATATGAAAAAAGATTTTTCCTATGGAGCATGAAGTTGCCAGTAGTAAATAGCATGCACACACAGCTTGAACTTGTAAAAGTCTATGATGAATAAAATGGATAGGACATTATATGTTACGGCTGATGATAAATAAAATTTGAAGGGTAAATATGCTTGTCCCTTTTGAGAGAATATTATAGAGATTCAAATTGAGATGGTGGCTTGCCTGTTGAGAATGACAATTCACTCTAGGAGCTGCTTTGGTAATAAGATTGTGTGGCCTCACTGTCCGTTAAATTATCATGACTAACTAAATTTGCAGAACAGAGAATAAAAGGTTCTCTATGGCTGTCCTAATTCTTTTTGAAAGTAAAATATTTAGCCTGATTGTAGTCTAAATCAATGTATAAAAGTTAATCTTTCAAGCAGCCTGGCTATCATCAATCCAGACAGGGCTCTCTCTGAACCTTATATAACATTCTTGACTATATGCTCAGAAAGCTTTTCCTTTTTGTTACTCAATTACTGTAAATAGGATGCTAAATTTGGTATATCCTTTAAGCACATCCAGAATAGAGAATTTTTTGAATGTTTGTGACTAAAAGCTCTCAATTAAGTCTATACTATTTCTTGATAATGGAACACTCATGAGGACTTGTAAAGTAGCTGAAAGTTCAGGTTTTATCTTAGTTATGTCAAATCCTATATATTTTATGCTTGCCAGCTAATTTTCTTTACTATGGACTTGGAAGTGTTCCTGTTATTTACCATTCTACTATGCAAAAAGCTGCAGTCATCATGCTTATGGAACAGGTTTTATGTAATAACCCCAAGCACAATGAATTATTAATCCGAATATTTGGCAAATATTTATGAATACAAGGACATTTAAATGATTTTCCAACCCCATTGAACAGAACGGTAGGCTGAACAGCATGCACCTGTTTTTGACATAATTCATGTTGACATAAACCAGGGAAAAAAAATGTTGAAACAATTTTAGATTGATTTAATAAAATATTAAAAGAGATCAGAGAGCTGTCAGATTCATACCATAATTTGTAATTAACTAATTTGAACAGCTCTACATTCACATATATAATTTGCTGAACTCTGAACGTATTGTATACCTCTTCATTAGTTTCCTCACAATTCTACTTCACTAAAGTTACAGCCTGAAATGCCTTTTTTTTTTTTTTTTTTTTTTTGATAAACACTCTGGAGAATTTATAGCATTATATCATCTCATAAATAACTTGTTCTAATAGGAATAAGGCACAAAGGAATTCTTGCTGACTTTTCTGTGGTATAACTGTTTAGGGAATTTTGATTCCTAAATTCATGTTAAGATTTCCAAGGACTTCATTTAAAAATCCACTGAATGTTTTTGTTTATTTCTACTTTTTTTTTTTTTTTTTTCCTTTCAGGGAAATGATTCTGGTGAAGGGCTCCTGTGCCAGTGGAGCTGTAGCACATGGTGTAGAGGAGAGCCTTCAAGAAAGCAGCCTCTTTAGCCATGAGCAGAGAAGGTGATAGGGTGGGCTCATGATTGTCCTCAGCATACAGGAGAGCCAGAGCCAGACTCTTTTCAGAGGTGCATAGCAGTAGGGCAAGAGACAGCAAAACACAAGTCCCAGCACATGAAATTATGAATAGGTATTAGGATTTTTTTTTTTTTTTTTTTTTTGTTGTTGTTTTGTTTTGTTTCCATTATTCAAGTCATACATTGATTACCCAGGAAGTTGCTGAAATCTCAATTCTGTGAGATAGTTTAAAATGAAATGAAATGTTACTGGACAGTCCCTGAGCAACCCGAACTGGCCTTGTTCTGAGTAGGAAGTTGGACCAGATGACCTCCAAATGTCCCTTCCTACCTATATCATTCTGTGCATCTTTGTAAGCCAATTTTATTTTGTCTATAGTCTGGATAATACATTTACTGCCTTGTATGTTAACACATATACCTTATTTATCAAGGGAGGAAAAATGGTCAAAGTATTTACTGCGTTGGGGTTTGTTCTTTTTGCATTGTCTTAAAGGATTATAAAATATATTGAATTACATTTCAGATTGTATAAGTTCTTTTGCTTGTTTGCTTGTTTGTTTGCAAACATTTATCTGTATTCCCTTGGTTCTAAAAGGAAAAGAACAGAGGTGACACGAAACAAAGGTGTCATGAGTCTTCCCAGTTAGGCCACAATTAACATTCAGCCTAGGCAGAGAAGATATGATATAAACACATGTGTAAAAAAAAAAAAAAAAAAAAGATTATGGCTCAAAAGGATATCTTGTCTTGCTGTTTGAGCATGTATGGCCACATGAGAGGTTGAGAGGTGTCTAAAAGAAAACACTTCTCTTTTGATATTGAATTAAGTGAACCCATGATAATTTAGGCAGCACACCAAGAAATTATGTGAAGGTGAAGCTCTCTTTTCCTTGGTCTCCCAGAAAGTGTGAGGACAGTCTCAGGATTTAATTTCAGATCTGATTATGTTTGTCAAAAAAAGCTAAGGGGAGTACTCTTCTGCTATGTCATTCAGTAATTTTGGGAGCAAGTGCCAAGGAGAACTAAATTAGATTCTTCTTTTCCATGTTAAAAGCCTGACCAAATGCAGTTTAAAATTCTGTCAAGTCAAAGCATTTCAAAATTTGTCTAGAACAGATCACATGACATTTTGGTATTAAAAAAAAAAAAAAAAAAGAAGAATGATTTAATAAGAAAAGAATCAAGAAAACCAGTGCAGGTTTGGAAATAGTTTTCACAATGTGAGTATACTTAAGGATTTTCATGATCCTTTAACAGCAGTTTTTGAAGCAGCACTTCAAATTTAGAGGTGTAATATATAACAAATAGAAATATTTAATTAGAGCTAGAATCCTGAACTTGCAAATGTCTACTTATTTTTACAAGTATTTCTTACTGATGTCATGGGACTGCATGATTCAAAGTGCTCCTTTCTGTTTACTGTGTATCTTTTTTCTCTCTTTATCTTTAAATCTCTCTTTATTTATTTATTTATTTAAAACTCAATAAGTAGAGTACCCCCAATTTAAAGTGAAACATTTTAGTGATTTTAGTGGCTCATTGGGATGACGGCTATTTCAGTAACATTTTTAATTTCTAAACAGTTAGAACTTTTCTTTTGTGGAAATAAATGTATTCCTGATTGTTAGCCATCAAAGGGTTTTCCAAACTGTGTTTTTGATAAGTAATAAAAACATAGAATGAAAAACACTCTTTATTATTTTTAAATTATTTTTGAATTATTAAATAGTAATAATATCTCCATGATACTTCCCACGTAGTTAGTTAATATATGCTACTTCCTTATAGCTTATGTAACTATACTATTTGTTTTCACATAATTATTGAAAATATATTTAACTGCATTTAATGCAGAATAGAAATCTAGCCTTAGGTGACCAACAGTGCTGTGTGGTCATGAGGGCAAGTTTTGTACAGACCTTTGAACACCACTGATGCAGAGCAATGCTAGCAAAATTACTTTTTTCCTCCAGTGCATCTATTCCAGTATGATGTTAGTGGTGTTTCTTCGTCATTGCAATACGTCTTCTTGAAACTGGAAGATCAGATTAGAAGTTTTAGAAAACAGGAATTTGTTAGCATAATAGTTGTGAGGTATCTGTTGTTGAATTAAGGGTGGAAGGAAACCAAGATAGCTGGTAATGTGAAGTGATAGTGAGGTCTGATATTTCTTTGCTTTCAAAGTTTGAAATTTGAAGACGATGAATAATTTGCACTTTAAAAGCTTGGATCCTGGATCAATAATTGATCACTAATCAGAAAGAAAGAAGAGGAATGGAAAAAAATATCTACTCTTGTTATTTTGTATTAGCTGGTGGGAGTCATGCAATTTTAATACTGAAAATCTGTACAGTATGTCAAAAAAAAAAAAAAAAAAGGAAAAAAAATCTTTTATAGTATTTTGTGATGGCAAAATGAGTTACCAGCTATTTTCTCACAGAGTCACTCCATTGTGTTTAAGAGCAGAGTAAATGGTCCCTGCAATCACTGCTTTACAGCCATTGGATAAATGTATGTTAAGTGGTACTTATGCAATATTGCACACTGTTAGAGCTTATTAAACACTTTAGTTGATGCTGCAGAGTTATTGTTTGTAGAATATAGCTTTGATTTGGTACACAGCCAAGAGAGGAAACTTAAGAGCTACAAACCTTCCCAATTTTAATTTGGATCACTTTAGGGGGAATCAGGTTTCTTTGTGGTTAAGTAAATCAGAAGTTTGAAAGCCAAAGGCTCAGCTTCCTCCCACTAAAAATACACAAAAAAATATAACAAAGTCAAAAAAATCCTAACTTGCTAGCAATTTAATATTTTAAATTATTTATTATGCCTGATCTTATTAACATATTTCCCTATTATACAAATTAAAATTGAGGTTTAATTTGCAACTTTTTAAAAACAGGATTTGTATAATTTAGATGCCAAAATAATAGACTCTTGGACTATTCCATAACAGATGTGAAACTGTTGAATTGACTAATTGAATTTTGGCCATATACACGCTATATCTAATAAAAGCCAGGGGAAGCCTGCAACCAAAAAAAAAGTGCTGAAAAAGTAAAGGGATTAGAAGAACTAACTGCCTACAAAATTCTCTATGACTGCTCTTTGGCAGGTCATGGCTTCACCTACTGTAATAGCTACCTTCAAATTTCACAGACTTAGGCAGGAAGGAAGAACACACCAGAGGATGTGATTTTAATTTAATTTTATTTTTTAACAGTTTTATTGATTAGACAGACATGCTCCAGAACCTGTCCCTCACATTTGGAGGCCCTCAAAATTTTGTGTCAATGAAGGCCTTAGTTCACAACTCAAAGTATTCCTTAATTAACATAAGATATGCTTATATTTCGTGAACGGAGTCATGTAGAGAGTAAGTCCACTCTTCCTAAAGTTATTGATCGCTATTAAAATGTTTGTAGTATCAGGATGAATTTTTGTTCACATCAATTTTCAAAGTATCTATTGTATTTTGAATTGAGGCCGTTTGGTAGTACAACAAAACAATTCACTGTTAAATGACATCAGTAGTTAGATTAAACAAGAAATCAGTGCTAATGAAGAATACAGTCGTCATGATTATATTGAATGATTGAAGTTAGCCTCTATGCTAATGAATGTAACGTGGGGAATAAACAGGAGGAGTTAGATATATGCACACCTGCAGGACTATGACTTCATTGGCATTATGGAGACATGGTGGAATGGCTCCCATGACTGGAGTATTAGGATGGAAGGATGCAGACTCTTTAGAAAGGACAGGCAGGGGAGGAAGGTTTGATGGGAGGTGTCCCTGCCTGTGGGATATGTCCCTTCCCATGGCAGGGGGCTTGGAATTAGATGACTTTTGAGGTCCCTTCCAACCCAAACCATTCTATGATTATTCACTTTGGATCCCACTCATGACTGTCACATCTTTCTATATGCCTTCTAGTGATGGCTACTTTTAGAGAGAATTTTGCTGTAAACATTTCATAAATATTTTTCTGGTGTCACAGTAGCTTGGTTTCAAGTAGCAGAAGTGATAAATGTGTTTATTTCAAATCTGCATGTCACTCTCCTTATACAGCTGAATGTTAGGAATTATTGGTGTTGCTAAAGTCAGCAACGCTATTAGTCCCAGTGGACTTTCTTGTCCAGGAAATGGATTTTAATATATGTTAGAAACAGAGTTCTGTAATGTTCTAGTCAGAACCAAGCCTAGCTTTAAAGTAAAGTCTTTTTGTCTTTTTTTTTTTTTTTTTTTTTTTTTTTTTTGGTGTGTGTGTGTGCGTTCTTAAAAATCTTGGTTGCCAGGTACAGAGGTGTACCATCTTTCTTCTGTTGCGGATGCACATATTTCTGAATATTACTACTTATTCATGACACTTCTGT
Organism: Nettapus auritus; assembly: GCA_011076525.1. Lineage (NCBI taxonomy): Eukaryota > Metazoa > Chordata > Aves > Anseriformes > Anatidae > Nettapus > Nettapus auritus. The sequence continues at coordinate 29,086,864 of CM021765.1, forward strand.
GTCAATTATGAAGAACTTGATATATCCCTATGTAGCCTTCAAAAGCTTGGTGACCTAAATTCTCTTGGATGGGATCTCTGGGCTGCAGGTATTTTTAGCATATGTTATCTAGGAGGCTGACTGTATTTACGGACTCTAACTAAACTAATTCAAACGTTTGAAAAACAACGTCTTCAAAGAAAGACATTATTCACATATTTGGTGGAGCTGTAGGAACACTCAGATGAGGGTGGAAAACTCAGATGAGGGTGAAAAGGCGTTGCAGAGAGATCTGGACAGGTTGGAGAGCTGAGCGATCACCAACCACATGAAGTTTAACAAAAGCAAGTGCTGGGTCCTGCACCTGGGATGGGGCAACCCTGGCTATACATACAGACTGGGCGATGAGACACTGGGGATTAGCCCCGCAGAGAGGGATCTGAGGGTCGTGGTTGACAGCAAATTGAATATGAGCCAGCAGTGTGCCCTGGCAGCCAGCAGGGCCAACTGTATCCTGGGATGCATCAAGCACGGTATCGCTAGTTGGTTGAGGGAAATGATTGTCCCACTCTGCGCTGATGCGGCCTCACCTGGAGTACTGTGTGCAGTTCTGGGCACCACAGTACAAAAAGGACATTCAACTGTTGGAGAGTGTCCAGAGGAGGGTGACAAAGATGGTGAAGGGCCTGGAGGGAAAGACATATGAGGAGCGCTTGAGGTCACTGGGCCTGTTCAGCCTGGAGAAGAGGAGGCTGAGGGGGGACCTCATCGCGATCTATAACTTCCTCGCGAGGGGAAGTGGAGAGGCGGGTGACCTTTTCTCCATAAACACCAGTGATAGGACCCACGGGAACAGGGTTAAGCTGAGGCAGGGGAAGTTCAGACTGGACATCAGGAGGAGGTTCTTCACTGAGAGGGTGGTTGTGCACTGGAACAAGCTCCCCAGTGAGGTAGTCACTTCACCGAGCCTGTCTGAATTTTAGAAGAGATTGGTCTCGGCACTTAGTCACATGGTCTAAACTTTTCGGTAGACCTGTGCAGTGCCAGGAGTTGGACTTGATGATCCTTGTGGGTCCCTTCCAACTTAGGATATACAATGATTCTATGATTCTATGAACCAGACATAAAATTTTGCACCATAAAGATTATGTCGATTTCCATATTTCAGACTTAGTCTGTCCTTGAAAATTTTATGTAAAAGCAAATTTTGTCTGCTTTCCACTGTGTATAGGCAAAAGTGGACAGTGCTGTATCAGTATGCTCTTAGGCAACCATTCTCCTTCAGAGATGCAGCTGCCATTAGCCTAACAGTGTATTTTCATACATCCTCCTCTAGGGAGTATCTTAAACTCTGTGTGGTCCTTATGACATCTAAGCTTGCTTTTTTCTTTTGAAAAGTAGCACCTGCAAAATGTTCCTTTGGTAGCCCGGGCATCTTTACTGAGTATTTGGTGTTATGTTCACTCTCCTGGATTGTTCTCATTATCTTTATCACGGTGTCATTCCCAATTTTCTTCTATTTGAGTAAAGACAAAGTAGCCATCCAGGATGGTAATGAACTGTTGAACTGAAGGTCTCATAAGCCCATAAATACAGAAGGAATTATAATTACTCTCCTGATTGCACCAAAATATATTTTTCTTCTTCTCCAGTATGTTCATATAAAAGGATTGCTGTGTCTGAAAAAGCTAGGCACTAGTTTAAGAAAGATTATAACATTATTCTATATGGCAAATCAATTTTTTTTTTTTTGGATAAATTTGCCAAGGAGAATAAGGTACTGCTCACATAACAGTATAAACTAACCTTGCATTTTTATTGTACCATCTAATTTTTTAACACCTTTAGAAAGTAAAATAATAGAAGATACTGTCTTAATCATTTGTATTTGAATTTACAGACAGCACAGAACTCCATATTTTAAATTTGTGTTTTAGTATGAAGCTTTCGGAAATGCAGCAGCATGAAGTCACCCACTGGAGAAAAAAAAAAAAAAAAAAAAAAAAAAAAAAAAAAAAAA
>CM021765.1:29088962-29105707 GCA_011076525.1 Nettapus auritus
AAAAAAAAAAAAAAAAAAAAAAAAAAAAAAAAAAAAAAAGGAAATCTATCTTCTCTGGTTTGCTTTTAGAGTTATCTCCTGGCACATTTTACACAAATTAATTTGACAGTAACAAAAACTAAGAAGGTATTTGGATTACTTCAGCAGTAAACTAGCAGCAGAACCATGTCATTTCAATTTATCACTTGTTGTGTTTAAGTGTGTGAAATCTTACTTCTTTATCACATTGCAATAGATGGCTTACATATAGAAGAAAAGCTGTAGACTTCACAGAGAAAAAAAAAAAAAATCAACTGCCAGCTGAGCCTTCACATTCTCCCTGACTTGCAGATTTTTTAGTGAATCTCACACTACCTGAACTAGATCAGCACAATAACCTTAGCTTTACCTTTGTTGCTATGTCTCAAGTTATTAGGGTTTTATCCATCAAAAAGAGCTCTGTCCCTAACAGCACATTGGGCCTTTGAAATTCTAACCTGAGAGACAAATCCTGTGAAACCCAACTTAACCTCTGTAATCTTTTATCCTACCAGCATAAATCTATGCTTCTTAAGAGAATAACATCTTGGTACTCTGAAGATATATAACATATCCCTGAGGTTACAGAGGAAAAGAGCACAACCACTTATCTTATTCAATGACTTTTTGAAAGATTTGGAAAACAAACAAACAAACAAACAAAAAAACCTAAAAACTAAAATATTAGAAAAATGTTAGAAAGTAATTGGAATTTTGATTTTTTTTTCCTGTGATAGGTTCTCCAGAGATGGGAAAGTTGAAATAACTAGACAGATGATAAATTATAAAGCAATTGCTAAACAAATAACAAGTGTTCCTTGAGTACTGTTACCTGCGTATAGGCCCAGTTATATAGTATTTCTTATTCACTAGGGCAAAATGAGAGAAGTACAGTCTCTTCTAGCTTCCCAAATCTGAATTTCTTCCTTTCTCGACAAAAATAAGTGAGATCATAGTAGACAGTATTTTAACAGATTCCAATATTTTAAGTGGATGTTTGATGCATAGAAAATCTGAGTTATGTCAACTTATGTAAGTAAAAGAACTAATAAAGCTCACCATCTGAAAAACAAACAAACAAAAAAACAGTGAACATTTTTTTTGCAAATATCTAAATAAAATAGACTTTGGGAACATGAATGTTATAGGTTAAATCTGTATGTAACTCAATGACATTAATTTTGTGAGTGTACTTAATAATATGCTACATTCTATATTATATGCTTGTTTCATTATTGATCAGTATGATCTTGTGCCCTTGATAGTGTCTTGCCATAGAGACACATGCTGGTGATACAACACTAACAATTGGTATGACACTTTGGGTGAAACAAAGCACTGACCCTTTTGATGAAAACAGGTTTTGATATTCTTTAGAGACTTGTAATGTCAGAATAGGTAGATGCTTTTTCAGAAAATAAAATTATATGATCTACAGAGAAATAATATTTTCTACCAGTAGAGAAAGTAGCAGATACCAGTGATATCTGGAAAAGATTGACTTACCTTTGTAATATAAAAAAAATGAGTTTATTCTTCTGCCAAAATTCCACTTTAAAGTGTTTCTTCCTAGCTCTCTAGAGAAAGTCCCCATCTGCATTTAAATGCATGTATTTTAAAATGAGATTCATAAGGGACTAAAACTATCAAAGTTTCATGTGAAAAAAAAGAATACTGAAATGCTGCTTATAGGTTTTGAAATAATAAATTAATAAATTAATTAAATTATGTCTTTAAAATGGAATGGTGCCAGCTTTCTGGAGAATAATTTAAACTTTTCATAGAATGAATGTTACATAGCATAAATAATTGGTAGCTTTAGATTTCATGTCTTATCTGCATCCAAAGAAAAACTCAGGATTTGCTTTCCATTACATTTGGGACTGTACAAAAGATACCTTTTTTCTCAGTATTTGCATCATCTTGAAATTTCAGCATAAGTGCAAATTAAGCTCTAACATTAAGTGGACTTTCAGTCACTGCACTAATGACATTGTGCAACTTCTTGGGGAATTTTGCATTGCATTTTTCTAAGCTGTATAGATATAAAGATACATTGAAGTCCGGGACTTCAGAAGAGCTGATTTTTTGTCCGGTTTGTACAGTATGCTAAAGCAGTAAAAACTGGGGAAAATCTTGTCTCTATGGGAGTAACTGGGAGTGTTGCCAGAAAGTTCAGTGAGGTCAGGATTACATTCCCCTAGCAGGTTTTTCCTGCTGATGCTGTGCTGCAGGCTCCTAGCACCACAGGGTCTCCCCAGCAAAGGATGGCACAGAGCTCCCCCTGCCATGCCTTTCTCCAGTCCCTGCCATGTTCCATCTGCCCACGGCTGGCAGAGTCTTCAGAGAAGGGTCTTCATATCTTTATCACGCAATGATGCACCACTAGAATCATGTTCTTGTTTGATATTTGAATGCCTGCTCTGGTATTCTGATGGTGATTTGTGGCACATAAACACTAAATACATAAATGATCTAATCTTCCTCTTTGTACAGTAAGAACCTGTCCTTCAAATGACCATAGTCAGAGCCAGATGTTGCAGGTGAGGATCATCTCCTGTACTAATTCTAAAATTCGTAAATGATCCTGCATGTTTTATAGAATGAAAATGGATTACATACAGCAAGTGGAATATATTTCCTAGCATCCTCTTAGTTGTATATATCACAAGTGCTCATAATTTCTGGACTGCCCATTATAATTCATAGCCTCTGTGCATCTCAAGCTAAAAATGCAAACAGCTGGCAAATTGCAAATACATTTGCAGTTGTTTTAGTTGATTATAGGTACAATATCAAGCATGAAACAGTAAACTGAAATTCCCTTAGGGGTCTGGGTAATTAACCAGAAATACATTTAGTGTGGCATTGCTAATCCAGTTACAGAAGGGGAAAAATATTTGCTAATAATCACTTTTATTAGGATACTTATAAAAATAGGATAAAGGTTTTTGTTTGTTTGTTTGTTCATTTTTAAAAAGTTTATCTGTCTCTATTTTAAAAATAATAATTCAGTATTATTATAGTTAATTATATTATATATAATTATTGCAGCTTGATTTTGTCTGTTACTTTTTCAGTCTTAATTCAATCCTATTAGTATATACTCTTTTATAGTTACTTACAGACTGAGGTAAGGATTACAGTATTGTTTGATATGAAGTACAAAGGTGTCTTTCAGGTCATGTGCAATCTCATTTATTTGATGTCTAACTTGTTCTAACTTTCTTTTTTTTTTTTTTTTTTTTTTTTTAAAAAAATTTTTTTAAAAAATATGGGCAATTTAATTTTTTTTTCCTTTTTTTTTTTTTTTTTTTTTTCTTCTGAGCAATCCTAGATATCATTTGAAAGGGTTCACTGTCATGATGGGTCTCCTGAAAGGTATTTCATCTGTTGCAACCAGCAGTCTTTGTCAGTTCACAGCAGAAGACACTATAGATTTCTGTTTACATGGATGAAATAGAAAAGAATTTGCTTTTCTATAGTACCTCCTCTATTTCAAGGTATTTCAAAGCATCTGAAAAAATATCCCGAGTTCAATGCTAGTGCAACGTATAATGAGGAGGCAGTTGCAGCAATCCTTCAGCACTGCATATTTAGTAACAGCACAAAGACGGGCATTTCAGCTAGTATAATGATAGAAGGTATGTTGAAAGGATTGTGAAAATGTGTGTAAAGGATTTCACTGTGGGAAAACAAGCAAAGAGACAAAACCATCAAAACCTATCTGAGAGGCATAGCATGTTTTAAAACATTTTCCTTATGTATAAAAGATGTTGAAGATTATGCGAATGTAAGTTGTTTCATGCTGACGGTATTTTCTTGTTTAAATAACCTCTGCTTTCTCAACTTAGTTCATATAAAACTGACAAGGTCACTAATAATAATAATATATATAAAAAAAAGAACTAGCATCATGTTGTGCTGTTAGCCATCTCAGCAGAGAAAACAACTGTACTTTGATATTGAATTATTTTCCATTACTGAACGGGGCAATATCTCTGTGAGTATAAACCCATACAGATTTGGTATTGCAGCATTGCTAATGAATGTTCTCTACCCTTATGTGGAGCTGAATCTTGACAACTGTCAAATTAGCACCTTTCATCCACATTAATAGTGTATTCAATATATAGATATTTTTTATAAGATATTTTTATAGGAGTGATTTCACTCCTTCACTCCTGCTTGTTGTTTTTTGTTGTTGTTGTTGTTGTTGGTTGGTTGGTTGTTTTTTTTTTTTTTTTTCCACAGGTTTGTCAGATTTCTGTAATTCATTTGAAAGTACAGGCTAATTTGATAGTACTAGATTGTCCCAAGGCAAGCACTGTGGTCAGTGGTGGATCTGAAATGCATGTATACTGTTTTTGTAGCAGGGATGGAAATCTTGATAAAATAAAAATAATCAAGAATGCTTACCCAAAAGCTCAGAAATACAAGTTCCAAAAAAGATTTGTACAAAAAGATTTCATAAATGATGGAGAGAGGAAATTAGGGTATGGTGTATGTTTAAAACAGTATTTGTAACAAGCACTCAGTAAGAAGTCTAGTTTTCAGTAATCATGCATACCTGGTTCTGTTGATGAATCCTCCAAAATAAATTGGGACTTTTTTTTTTTTTTTTTTTTTTTTTTTTTTTAAGTCCGGTGAAATCTGAACCTACGACCCACTTTTAAACCTCCAATTCATTAAAACAAAACAAAACTAACCCACTTTTATCTGTGATTCTCTCTTTCCCTTCATTTTTTTTTTCCCAGAAACAAGAGAAAATATGTTTTTTAAAAAATTATGATTTTTTGTTGTTGTTGTTTTACAATGATCTTCATGTATTTCTTGTCTTATTAACTGAGATCAGTCTCAGGCTCTTTGATAAATCATATGAATTATGTTAGTTAAATTTTTTTATTAGCAAACAGGTTTCTGAATCAATCAGCGTTTTTTTTGTTGTTGTTGTTGTTTGTTTGTTTGTTTTTGTTTTGTTTTGTTTTTTTCATTCTTTGAAGCTCTGCAGTAGGAAAACAGCCAGTAGTGGTCAGTCAGATGATGTCTTGAACCACAGGAAGAAAGGGAACTATTTGTTGTCTAACTGCCCCTTGAATAACACTTTTCATTCTTCCAAATGGAAGTAGCAGTTGAGGTTAGAAATTCAGTTTAGTCTGTTACAGGTTCAGAGAGCTTGTGAGCTAACTTTCAGATATTGTTTATGGTTTTAATTTTGTTGCACTAAACCGTGAAGAGAAATTCTGTCACATCTTTGTCTTTACATCATGACTTTACACTACAGACATTACACTACTGTTTAATTTCCCCCTTTTTTGCATCACTTACATTGGCTCCCTGAATATTGTATTCTGCAATGTGAATTAGTCTGTGAGATATTGAGAACAGAGAGTTCACACATCTGCTAAAGCCTCATGCACCTTGGCACTTCTGTAGGAATTAAGAAAATACATTTTCCAAAATGATGAAATATGACATTAATATCGAAAATGTCAGTCAGTAGTTATATTTTGTCAGATAAATATTATTTGCCATGGCGGAGTTCAATGCTTAATAATACATTGTTCTTGTCAGTACTGTTTAAAGTGCACATGATTCATACTAAACCTTTATCTTAGCTGATAGTTAAAGTAGGCATTTAGCATTTTCCTAAACCAAATCTCAGTTCAGAAGTTTAATGCACTTCTGTATTTACAGCAATAGAAAAGAATATTCTACCTTCTCCAGAGATTTATTTATCTCAGTTGTATAGAAGAGGTTTATGCTGCCATTGCTGCAGTTTTACATGATCTACTGAAACATTATTTAACAATGCATAGTGTGATAATGCCGGATTTGCATATATTTGAAGATGTTTCCTATTTAAATTCAGTTCATAAATAAAAAGTATTTTTCCTAGCAGAATGAAAACATGAGACAAATGTTGCTTAATATAATCATTAAGATGCTTTGCAAAAATTCTGTAGTGAAGATATGCAGTAGTAATATTTTAATAAAATATCAAAAGTTAAGATTCCAATTTTTGCTTTTTGTTTTCTAAGAATTTTAAAATGAATATTTAAAGTTTTATTGCAGTATTTTTAATTTACATATATTTTTGCTGTAAACATCAGTATTAGTAGTTTCTGACAGAAAAGACCATTTACTTAGGACTGCATGAATCCCTCCTGAGATTTTTCTGAGATTTTTTCCAATCTCAATTAAGTCAGCAGATATTTGCAGATAACGTGCTTTATCCAGATTTGCTTATACCTTTGAGTGAGATGAGGTTTCCAAGGAGATGTACACCTTGTAACTCTTTTTTCCATTTTGTTCAGCAAGCTTCCAAACATTCCTCCTCTTACAAAGGTAAAAAGATTTCATAGCCTGTGTTAGAAAAAACATTTATGAGTGATAGGTTTAGAAAAAAAAAAACACCTACATTTAGGAATAATTTTTGTCATGTTTTTTCAAGCAGCATTTTTTATATTTGGAAATTCACACCAAGGTTAATTTACTTTTGGCATAGAGTGAAATTTTATATACAGATCTAATCTAACAGCTATCACTCCTACTATATAAAAAATTCAAGGAGGTGGGATATCTTAGACTGTGAGTGTGGAAGTGTTTTTAATACTTATAATGATGTAGTGATATGGAACAAAATGTCAAGTCCTTCATTAAGGTAAACCTATATGCAACTTTTTATGCTTAGAATTTGAATATTAGGTTTTGCTAGTCATCTAGCACAATGCACTACATATGTTATACTTTATTAATAATTAGCACTGTGTATAAAAAATTTAGTATTTATACTTACTTAAAGGGCTTATTTTCTTTCTTCTCCATCTTTCTCCTTGTGATTTAAAATTTTTATGCTATTTGTCATTCTCCCAAAAAGGGAATTGCATCATGTTTGTCTTATTTTTGATTTTGCCATTCATCCTTCTTGTATATTCAGCAGGATGCCTGTTTTCAGTCCTTTGTTCTTATCTTGCCCTGTCTGGTGATGTTTAAATAACCTGTATATGCCCTATGTCCAACTACATATTACTTTGTTTGCCGCTTTGGTAGTGATACTGATCACATAATTATGCAAAAGTCTTGTCTATCATGTCTGGTTATGCATTTTCAGAGTCATGAAATACTTACGCTGCTTACAGTACCTTTGTATGATTACCTTGGGTTGAAAGCAAAGGATATTAATTGTATTCTGATTTCTTTTATAAATTACATATAACTTAGAGATTTAACGGGCTTCTGCTTTGGCTACATTAAATTTCTTTGGCTGTTTAGGCATTGAGCACCAAATTTAACTAGACATCTAGGAACCTGTTTTCACCCATAACACCTCTAGAAGGTGATTCATCCCATCCAGTAACAGGGATTTTAGATGGATGGATGAATCATCCTCCAGAAGTGCCATGAAAAATACGGAAGACTCAGTGACTAATACAGGTTAGACAGCTCCTGTCAGCTGAGAGGAATCCCATCTCTATGGTGCTGCCAGCCTTTCCACTAGTAAGCTGCTTATACCTGCAGCCAGTTTTCTAGAGGTTCATGTACTAAAGATAAGTAGAGAAGACCCCTCCTTTTAAGTGTTGCAAGAATGGATTTTATGTAACCACAAAATTGAAAAAGTCTGTGGGCATTGTTGCATTTTAAGTAAATTCAATATAATATGCTAACAGAAGTAATTTCTAGATTCCTTTCTATATTTCCCCTTTCCTGACTGTTCTCAGGAAGTGTTTATTTCTGTTTTTCAAAGGAAAAGTGATGTAATTTTAAGGCTGGATTCACATATTCTGGTATTTGTCCCATTTTCATAGATTATGCAGGGCTCTGAACTATCTGTTTGCACTTGTCAAACTTAAGAACTCATTCAGCTAATATTGCTTGGAGTTTCACTCATCATTAACCTTTTCTACAATTGTAAGCATCTAAGGACAGGAACAAATACCTTATCCTGAGTCTGGTAAAGAATATACTGCTGTGGTTTAACAAATACTTCAAAATAATAATGGAAGCCTGCGTCATATGAAAGGAATACTTTCGGTTTGCATTTATCTGTGTTTTTTCCCTTTGTTAAGACAGAGTTCCTCATCTTGTCTTTCAGTGCTAAAATTTCTGTACTGTTTCTGCTCTTGCTTCATGCTTCTGAGCTTTGGCTATCTCTGCTCTTCAAAGTAGTGTGGCTGCAGTTTTCTGATTTTGTTCCTCCCCCAGTACTGCTATACCTTCTTTTCTGCCTCAGGATCTCTTTTAACTTTGGCGGTCTTTGCCTTTTTCATTCAGACTCCTCATCAAAACACATTATTTTATGGTCAGCCTTATAAAAACATCATTTTCTTTTTTACTAAAAACAAAAGAAAACAAAAAGGGAAGATGACAGCATCTTCTGCACATCTCTTATGCTTTCTAAAATTTCTGATAAGGCATGAATTGATGAAGTCATGAACAGTTTAGGCATGAATTCTAATAACCAATATGTGTAGTTTGGATCACAAAACTTTGGTTCAAGGGCTCTGCCATCTTTTATAAGCAGTGACCACACTTGGAAATTCTAATAATAAAATACAAAGTGTCTTGACAGTTGATTTTTAATCATGACTCACTGGCCTCTTAAACGTTCTGTGACATGCACCTACAGATGGAATATAGTTCATCCCTGTGCTCCCTGTCTCCTGATCATCCAGTGTGGGAAAAGTTGCAGTTAGATCTGTACACCTGTGGTCGTAAGAATGGGCTTTTGAGTATCTGAGATCTACCTTAAAAGAGTGGGTTGGGAACTGTGAGATCTCATAGGTGGGACATTGACTCTATCTTTCACTCCCTTGAGTTCAGCCCTGTCATTTTGGCATGGGACTGATATGGGGACACACAGAAGCAGCTTCTTTTTAACTAACTAGGAATTATTAGTAACAATTTGTCAGTTTTTACTATTATGCTACAACAGTCAAAATACAGACGTGCATGAATCCTGATACAACCCTGTTTAGGATTTCTCAGTGACTTCTGAGTACTTCCCATTTTTCAACAGGATGCAGATTCTTTTCTCAGTCTGTGCCTACCTCTTGCAGTTGACAGATTCCCCTTTTCTCTCTGAAGGGCAGACCTTTTAAAAGATGTCTACCACATCTTAAGTGTGGTAATATTCCACGTTCTCAGCATTCAACTGAGTCCCTCCTGTTTTTTTTTTTTTTTCTGGAGGAATGCTCTACTTAGGGACATGATTTATTCTAGCTAATAATAATAATAATATAATAATAATAATAATAATAATAATTTTTATTTATTAATGAATGCTTATAAGAGATAGTACATAAATGATACACAAATAAGATATTATAGATGACGTTATTACAAATGAAGATTTATAAATATAAACACAATGACACTCAGTATTCATACAAGGCAGAAATCCTCAGGTCTCCAGATTAATTTCATCCAAGTTGCCATCAGCATATGCCAAAGCACCATCCCTCAGGAGCCTTTCCTGGTTCCATCACCGCCCTCCCATACCGGGATGTGCTGCCATCCAATAATACAGTTTGATTATTTTTCAGCCAGCTTTCAAGCCATGTTTTCAAGTCTGGATGAGCTTAAGTGTCATGCTGTTGTAGTGCTTTATGAACATCTTACAGCTAGTTCCTTTTTTTACCCACCCACCATTAATTCTGTTAGACTGAGCAATATACATCTATGTCATTACTGTACTATGTGCTATACAAATTTAAAGAAAAATGTTGTCTTCTTAAAGAAACTTTCCTTTTAACTGATCATAAAAGAAATATACTTTTTATGATATACTGTGATAAATCTATCCAAACCCGCATAAACTATATTTATCTGGAATTTCAGAAAACTTATTTCTGTGTTCCTCTGAAGATTGTTTAAATTCGCTACATGCAATGGTGACAGAAAATTAGAAATTAGAACATTAGAAATGTACTAACTTGTGGTGATCTATCCTTTAGCATCTGTTTCTTACAGTATACTTTTTTTCCCCCCCTTCATATTTCTGTGCCAGCTTGTTTCCTGCTGGGAAACCTTTTACCCTGATTACAATTCCTTGAAAATTGCTTAAAGAAGCTAACCTTTCTGGAAGGAAGAATGCTGTGATAGCCCTACTAGCCCTCATTAGTAATATGAACAGCATATAATAACAACAATTATTTAACAGGAAATGGGAGTTTGTTATTTTCTAGATAGTGCATTTTTAATCATTTATGTTTGAGTGAGTAGGTGGGATAGATGGCAGGTTAAATGTATGAAGAACTTTTTTAGAAATAACAGAAAAGGATCAGTCACAAAATAATCTTCAACAAACATTCAATATATACTGAAAAGAATACTTTAAAAATAATTTGGAGGTGATTTTTCTTATTTTAGGTGCAGAATTTTACAGCTCTTGCAGGTTTAGGACTGAAACTTTTTACCTTTACTTTACTTTTTTTACACTTTCCCTTACTGGTTTCTAAAGTGTAGATGGGGATAAAGGCATATGGGTTGGAAGACTGCATGTTTGTTCGATAGCCATCTGCTTCAGTGTCCCTTGGGGATAATACATCAAAAGGAGATTTCAGAATGGGAATGCTATGTAGCCATTACAGTGATGTCTTGGTTCACAGAAAGACTGGAATCATGACATAAGAAAGAGTGAACTGCTCCTCCTCTTCTCTGAGGTGATAGTTTTGTAGCCCAATGGAATAAATGTCAGCTTTGTAAGCTATCATTTTGCTTATCACCATAGCCAAAACTTCCAAAATGTGTATATCCCCAAATCCCAAGCAGTGTCCTTTACCAGATCCCAAAATGCACTCTGCTCAGCTCCAGAGCCATCAACTTCTCTTTGACTTCTATTACAGTGCCCTGCCATGTCTTTGATATGAAAACCTTAGCACCCTGGAAACTGAGCTGGAGTCAAATTAATTTAATAAAATAAATAATGTACATAGCACAGAACTGATTGCATTAGCTAGTTTCATATTTAATTCATAAAACTCTCCATGTTTTAATTTACTTGCAGCTAGTGATGCTGCAGAATTTACATTCTTCTTCACCACAGGTTTGCTGGAGAGAAACCATTTTCAGTGACAGAATACAAATAATAATACAAAAAAAAAAAAAAAAAAAAAAAAAAAAAAGATAAAGGATGAAATGTGGAAATTAGTTAAATGGTGCCACTGTTTAGAAAATAAATGAAATACTGCTATCTACTAGCAAAATGTAATGCTCTAGCACGAGTTGTGGAGTTTTGTGGAAAAAAAAAAAAAAAGATTGCCTTGTCTAAATGCATATTATAACAATAATTATTATTATTCTGATTATAGTACCACAGGTACTATAGTACAGGTGCAATAGGTCCTTCATGTACTAAGGCCATGATTTGGTCAAGATTTATGCTGTGATACTGCCAGGCAGCAAACCTCCATGTGAGGGTGAAAAGGTGCCTCTGTGTAGCATGTGCTGCTGACAGTTGGTAGGGGACACCAGGTTTAGGCTGGGGCCAGCAGCCGCACTGACTTTCTTTTCAGAATTTTGGCAGCTCATTGCACTGCATGTTTTTCTAGACTTATTTTTTTTAATGATATTTGTAAAAAGAAGCCCTTCTGAGATCTCTTTTGCTAGTTGTCTTGAAGGACTCAGAATGGCTTGGAACAATATGTTTGCTGTTTTCCATCTGTGATCAAAGTTATGTCTAAATGTTGCAGCATATGTAGGTCTTATGCTGGCTTTTATATTTCTGAATTTGCCATGTCCCTGTGTGCTCTTGCTGGCTCTGAGCAGCCTCACCAGAACAATGGTGCTGGCTCCTTGGTTTCCAACTCACTTGCCCTTTGGAAGGAGCCAGCCCTTGCTGTTGCCTGACAACTGTGTCTTACCTTTCTTAAAGATGCATTTTAATTCCTACCTGTCTTAAAAAATAATAAGCAATGTACAGAAACTCATAATACTTGTGGAAGGATTTTCATAGAAAACTTAAAACTAACTCAAACCTACCGGTTTAGTTTTTCTGACTTCTGGCTTCACAATCTGGTTAAGACATCTTAAGCTCAGTGTTCTATTTTGGCTAGGCATTTAAGTTTGCAGGACAAACATAATGATTTTCAGTTAAAGCATTTTTCCCCCATCCATTAAAGCTGCCTGCCCATGAGCACTGCCCATAACCTCAGTTACAAGGTGGCAGCATGTCCTGGTTTCAACTGGGACAGAGTTAATTTTGTTCCTAATAGCTGATATGTGCTGTGTTTTGGATTTAGGATGAGAATAATGCTGATAACACATGAATGTTTAGTTGTTGCAGGGCTTACACAAGGCCAAGGACTTTTCAAATTCTCATACTGCTCTGCCAGCGAGGAGGCTGGGGGTGCAGCAGTAACAGGGAGGGGACCGAACCAAGACAGCTGACCCAGACTGACAAAAGGGATATCCCATACCATGTGGTGTCATGCTAAACAATAAAACTTGGGGGGAGTGGGACAGGAACTGTTATTGCTTGGGGACTAGCTGGACCTTGGTTGGCAAGTGGTAAGCAGTTGCATTGAGTATCACTTGTTTTGTGTATTCTTTTATCATTATAATTTTTATTATTATTTTCCCTTCCTTTATGTCCTATCAAATTGTCTTTATCTCAACCCATCAGTTTCACCTTGTTTCTCCTTCTCTCCCCCGTCCCACTGGGGGAGAGTGAGTGAATGGCTGCGTGGTGCCTAGCTGCTGGCTGAGTTAAACCACGACAGGGCAACCAAATAACACACAAAAGTGTTTTGTTTTGGTTTTCCTTTGTTTAAAAGACATAATGCAAAATGAACAAATTTGCAATGCAGTATATTCTCTTCTATTGATCTCTGCCAGTTTACTCTAGCAGAGATTTTATTGTGCCTTTCCATTTTGTTTGATACATCTAGGTGAACAGTTCTTCATGCAGTGATTCTTCTCTTGGTTGCCCATACTTGCACCAGAGAGGTAGACTGGGAAGAGGACAGAGAGGGGAGCAGAGAAGGAGAAGAAAAAGCAGGGAAAATAGAAGAATAAGCAGCTGGTGACAGTTCCCTTCCAACCAGCTCCATGAGCTTAGTACAGTCTCACATGACTCTCTCCTTTTACTGAATGCCTTTGATTTTGTCTCTTACCTCACTGCAGTCCTCACATTCCCTGTGACAGAGGCAACAACTGTGTGTCTTGTATAGCTAAAGCCATCTAACTGGCAGTCTTCACTCCCTACCTGTGGGGGTTTTCTGTATCCTTTCCATCATACACAGCCACTGCTGTCCCCTGGCCTGTGAACCTGAACTCACATTTCCCAGTTGGAGATATCATGCTGTTTCTCACCATCTGGCAAGCCAGTATTTTCATCCAAAAAGGTTTGGATTAGAAGTGTAAAGGAGCTAATTATGTTCAGCGAGTGTTTCATGACATGCTATTATAGCCAAACAAACAAGAAATTAATTGTGGAAATGTTTTCTCGAACAAGTCCCTATTCAACTGATTGAAAGGTGTAGAACAATGTGCGTAAAGAGGTGTTTGAAAAGCATTGAAAAAGCTATTTAGCACATTCAGCATAACCATTTTCTCTGTATGTCCTGAATTACAGTCTTTTTGGAGTAAGCAATGGGCAAGCACTCATAATATCTTGGGTATGGTTCATTTACAGAGGATTTCACAACAAGTGCTTTAGCGTAGTTCTGCAATGGTGGTGTTTCGGTTTGGGCTGTGAGGTTTCATAGTGAGCTTCTCAGGCAAAACAGTTCATTTTCTATTTTTGTAAATACTCCACACAAATGCTTATTTGCTATAAATTTTTATTTGTCTTTCTTTACAAACCAAACTACACAAGAATAATTGGTTCTTTTAGAAAACTCCACAAATAAAATTGTCTAATACAAAATAGAACTTAAATTTGTGGGTCAAAGCTTATTACTTCTTTGAGCTGAAGTTACTGTTTGTATTGCTATTTATACTATTTTGTTTCTGATTAAGTTTCTCATTTTTTTTCCCAACTAGTATGTAGTTCTATTAAAAAAAAATAAGATGTAGATATATACTTCTGCTTTAATTTTGTGAAAAAAGCAAAGGAGCACAGAAATGCAGGGCTGCTTGAAACCTCAGTGACAAGCTAGGCTACTGCCTGCATGGAGACAGGACCAAGTATACCCAGACCTTTTTGAATGCCTCTCTAACCTGTTCTGTGAAGGAGATTTATTATTATTATTATTATTATTATTTTTCAAGTCCTTCACTATTTTTAGACTTCACAAACCTAGATCTTTGTTACATTCATCTGATTTTTCTAGTCCTTCCCCTGGTGGAGATGGAAGGCAGTTAATCACTGCCTTTTTACGTAAATTTTACTTAGTAAACAAACAAACAAATCCTTCAGACTATTATTTTATTTTATTTTATTTTATTTTATTTTATTTTTAAGTTTAAAACCCATCATTTCCTTTAAAACTTCTTGTAAGTAAGTCCTGAAGTATTTATCCTTTGTGGTTCTCTACTCTATACTGCCTTCCCAACTGATGCGTTTCTTAGTGTCATGTGTAACAGTGCCCACTTCTCCAGGAGAGGCCATGAGTGCTGTTCAGAAGAAAAAATACAACTTCTGTGTTTCACACACAATTCCATTTTTAAAACAGACATGAATGAGATTCCCAGTTTTGCAAGTGTTACTTTGTTAGCTTGTAACTGACTGCCACCCTCAGACACTTTTCTGTGGATTTTAGTGATTTTCTCTTGCATAATCAACTTTAAGGTATATATCCCATTGACATTAAAGTCAATAATCTTTGTCATCATTTTTGTTCAGAATATGCAGGAAAGATTTCTGATGAATATAGAGGAAATACTTGGAATACCCATGAGAATACAGGGTTTTCCCAGTCTACCTGATATTTTCACGTGCTGTATCTGAAATAGGAATGAGAGGGCTGCAGTCCAATTATAGCAGAAATTTGTTATTGTTTCCATTCATTTATTCTAAATTAAAAAAAAAAATACACAAGAAATACTGAAATGTTCTGTACATTTTTATCATTTTTTTTAAACACATCCTAATGGTTACTTGAAGATAAACCTGATAACCCAGCATTAAACCTCATATATTTCAAACTTGCCTCCACTATCAGAGCACTCACATATGCAGTTATTACTAACTCACTTTCAAATGATTGTGGCAGAAGTTAACGTATCTCGTAACTGTCTTAAATATGGTGAGAAAGGTTAGTATAGAAGTAATAAACAATATTAGTTATTTAATTAAGATTGTTTGAAATAAACAGATAACAGATGTGACCAACTGATATTTAAGCCAAACCTTCTACTTTGCCTCCTTAGGTATCTAAACGATGCTCACATAGTAATTCCTTAGCAAAGAGTGTGCAAAGGTCCTTTGCATTGGGCTCTTGATGGGAGAGAAAACAGGACTGGCAGGAGTCTAGCAGTGACTGCCTGAGATCATGCCCAATTCAGCATAAGCTGAAACAGCTGAGGAACTAATTCAAAGTACATTGCTAATTTTAAACGACCTTTCAGTATTCAGCAACTAAGTAAATATGTTATTAGTGCAGGAAGGCCTATCACAGAAAGGGGATCCATGATAACATAACTGTATTTCTTGTAGTCTGACCTTCAGAGAGTAGTTTATGATTAAAAGGTCTAATAAGAGAGGAGTCAGTTTTGTCCTCTCTGAAAAATCTAGTTGCAAGATATTCCACAGAAACTGAAGATGTAATGTTTATATTTCAACTTTGCATTTAAAAGGGTGGCACTGGAATTTACAATCAGCTTGAATAAAGGGAGAATGTACTACTTCTAATTCAAAATTACAAACTCCAGCAGAACAAAATGAGGATCTTAAGGTCTTGATGATTTCTGAAGCCAATTGATTTCTATAGTATGAGATGCCTACTTTTTCTCCCACTGAAGGATCTACCTGTAGTTTTTCTACTTTTTCATGACACTACCAGAGTGCCATGCCAGAGTAGAAAGAAATCAACAACTGTGCACTAAAGCTGGGGATTGTGTGTTATGATAGCACATTGCCTGACAGTCTCAAATCCCATAAGCCCTCTTTTGTCACACAGGTTGGCATACTTGGGGCATATTGCAGCACACGCTGATGTGCAGAAACATCCATTGCATGCCCGTTTATGCAAGACATCTTATTCTGGGAGCAAGATAACTTAGGAGACCTGAGGGAAAATAAGTAAATAAATAAATAAATAAAAAACAAGTCAGAAGAAACTGTATTAAACTGTGGTCCATGTTACTACATGTAGACATGCTCCAACACCCTGTTTTTTCACACTGAATTTCATACCAAATCACATTGGTATCCAAAATGGAATTATTTATACTTCGTGGAACAGAGCAGTAACAATAAGGAAACACAGAATATCTGTGAGTTCCTGATGCTTTGCAAAGAAATACGAAAAGACAAAGGATTCAAGAATCAATTAGACTTCAAGTTTCTCATTGTGTACAGGCACATATGTTTGGAAATCTGCCATTGTAAGATGAAATTTTTTTTTGTTTGTTTGTTTGTTTGTTTTAATCAGGTATTTTTTGCTGCAGGAGTATCCATTATTTACTGTTCCAACCAAGAATTCAGTGCTGTATGGTCTCTAAATAGGAGGCTTTATGTATCAAATTACCTAGAAAAATAAATTATAAAAAAAAAAAAAAGTAGGCGTGGGCTTCTGTAGTGGGTTTACATGGCAAGGTTTTGGTAGCAGGGGGGGCCATAG
>CM021765.1:29105717-29209782 GCA_011076525.1 Nettapus auritus
AGCGGTTGTGGTGGAACTCGGCTGCCCACCCGAGTAAAACCATCACAGCTTCACAGGTAAAAAAGGTTGAGGAGGAAAAGAAATATAATGCAGTCGTAGTATAATTCTTGGTCTCGAAAATACATTCAGAAGCTTCTTTGCTGACAAATCTCCATGTCCCTATGCAGGTCTGTGCTACTTCACATTTATCTTCTGTCATTGCCTCTACGTGAAGTATGAATCTGGCTTGAAAGACAAAATTTTTTTTTTGTTGTTATTATTATTATTAATTTTTTTTAAGCAGCTTAAGAAAAGGAAGAAAGTATACAAGGCAAAACTAATTCTTGGAATTTGCTAGCTTTAGTGTTGTTCTTGTAAAAGGAGCATGAGGTTATCTTCAAAGGGAAAATCTTTGGACCATCAAAAGCTGGAAGAGTGTGTACTGGAGCTTTGGAATATCCTGCTTCAATAGCAATCCTGAATATTTAAAGAATGTTGCTGTTCTATTATAAACTATCATAGTTTCATCTTCAAAGACCAAGAGTTTGGAACATATTCTATTGTAAGCAAACCAATTCACTTTGCTTTGCTTTCCAAGTTCTAATCAGTGAGGCCTCAATTTTGCCACTCATTCTCTTATGATATAATATGTATTTCATATTGCTGTCATAATATAGTTTAACAAACAAACAAAACAGAACAAAACCAAACCAAACAACATGACTTCTGGTAGCTTTTCTTGAGCATATTCTGGACTTTTATCAGTGTAAACTCTGACATAGTGGTGTCTAAATTATGTTAAGCTGTCATAATGCTAATGATTGGTCAAGTACATTAAACCTCTTGAAGAGCTCACAGATTGACAGAATGAGAAAAATAAACGGAAAAGAAGACTTTCTTTTTTCATTGTAGAAACAAAAGATGAAGTCTTAGCTTGCTTGAACACTAACCTTTGTTAGCTATTGAATGCAAGTCCTCAGTTGCTTGCAAAAGTTATCTCATGGGCATTGCTTATGAGAGGACATTTGATATGGGTGAATATCAAATGGATATATGGGCAAGTGTAGTAAATAGCATCTGATTTTCCGTTAAGTTGGATAAGTTTGGTACTAGTGATAATGAAGTAATAAAGTGAACCCAGTAAAAGCTGAGTTACTAAGTGACAAAAATATTGAGAAATTCACTAAATGTTATTATCAGAAATATGACCTTTCTGTGGTAAAAATGCAAAATTCGTGCCCCATAGTTCAATTTTGTCTTTATTAAGTTGAGGAGATTTTAGCTATGTGTCCAAATTGATTTGCAGTCTTTGTTGGCCAGTAGCCTTTTTCAATTTGCTTTGTGTATATATGATAACATGCGTATACTTTATTATCAATGAATTCCTTGAAATAAATATGATTGTATCCCAGAAGGTGATGAGTGAATCACTCGGTCCTGTTGAATTCTACTCTTGTAAACACTTCCAGTAGCATTCACTGGCTAGACTGCTATAATTCAGCTGTTGCCTGCAGCCAGTCTCAGAAAATATTTCTTCACATATTTTTTCTGGTAAATATTATACAGCACTCTTTTTATGGATCTGTCAATTGAAGTAAAGAAAGTCACAGCACAAATGTTTACAGTAGGCAATGTAAAACAGATTTCTTCTGTGTTTTATATTGAAAATTTATTAGAAGAGTAGACTTCATACAATCTTAGTCGTGTTCTCTGCTTTTGGCATACCATTGTCTATGTCCATAAACATAGCAGTGTTTAGAGAGAGCTTAAAATAAATAATTAAAAAGGATGCAAAATATAGAATATGAAATCCTTTGGTCCTTTAAACAGAATTTATTATGTTCAAAGTTACATCTCGATAAAAGGCAAGCGTAACTTGAATTAAAATATTAATCCATCTATCCCATTTAGTTCTTTGAAATATTCATAGCCCTTTTGTGGTGGTTGTGGTTTCTGTTAAGGGGAGGGAGGGCAATAAAGTAGGGGAGTCTTTGATGAAGAAAGCTTTCATCGAGACCAGCACAGTCAA
Organism: Nettapus auritus; assembly: GCA_011076525.1. Lineage (NCBI taxonomy): Eukaryota > Metazoa > Chordata > Aves > Anseriformes > Anatidae > Nettapus > Nettapus auritus. The sequence continues at coordinate 29,107,726 of CM021765.1, forward strand.
GCTGACACGAATGTCCTTCATGGGTTTAGAAAATTGGCCCAGCTGGGAGTTATGTTATTGTAGAAAATCTTTAAACTTCATAGTCCATACTCATAAAGCGCTTAGAACATTCTCAATCTCTTCCTGCAAAATCCACTCTCTTCTCTCTTTTCCACTGCAGACTTCCAGTTCTGTCTCGTTTACCCCTCCACTTGTTTTTATTTCAAAGTACTATGAGTACTTTTCAGCTGCCACTGAAATCTATCTTATGTTTTCCCTGGGTGTTTAATGCTTGTTTTTCCTTCTCTTCCTGCACATCTGGCTTACATTTCTGTTCTTATCTGTTCCTCACTGTGAAGTTTTCAAGGCATAAATGCTATCTTTTTAATTGTTTGCATTTATATAGCACTAGGTAGAATCATTGGACACTTCTTAGAAATGGACAGCTGACACTGATTTTACATGTGAGAGTGTAAGTTAATGTGGTGTGGGTAGAAGAGAGAATGAAGCATGCAACAGTAGTGCCTTGCAGTTACATGGTTTGTTTTCAACTTTTATAATAATTCTATTTTTATTTATTTTTTCATCTGCATATGAAACTGATGCATGCTTATAAAATATGGTAGAAGTGACTTATATACAACTTTATTCTTGTAGATTTTTAAAAGTATTAAACGCAAGTAAAATTACCAGAACAAATAGAAAACTACATACATACATACATCGCAGTTATATATGAGTAAACAAATACAAGTGTAGTAAAGAGTGAAAACTCTGTTTGATCAAAACCTCCTATTCATGTCAGGATTCTATTCAAATTGCAAAATATTTCTAATAATTTGTCACCTCTTTGCTGATTTATGAATATGTTACCATCTACCTTATTTGCCACAAAAATAACACTTTTCCATAAAACCCTGTAGATTCAAGTTCTATTTTCTTCTGTGACACTTTATCAGCTATTAGACATGCCAATGCTTGGAAAATGACAACTGATGTTTATACAGCCTTTCTACACTTGTAGAAATTCCAGAAAAAATTTTAGAAAGACTGGGCAATTCACATATCTGAAGAGTAGTTATTATGTCATGCTGTGAAGCTCATTTTTCCCTGTTCCTAGTAATTAATGGTATATTATGATCTTCCATGTTCAATAAATGAAAAGTATTGTTTGAACAAAAAAGTGAAATGTGTAGATAGAATGTAAAGGCCTTGATAATTTAAGAATTTAGAAATGGGAAAAAGAACAATTGCAGATAGTCTTTTTTTATTATTATTATTACAAAATTATTTCCTAGAGCATATTTTCTCATTATTTATACAGAATGAATGAAAGTTAATAGGAGTAAAAGGGCTACATGTGTTACTATCAGAGGGAACATACATCATGAGCACATCTGATATCTGCCAGAGCGCTGCTTTTGAGAAGATTTTGTTTCAGACTGCAAGGCCTCTGCAACATTAGCCATGACCTTGGTACTTTTGATGGCCATTTTCTGCCTGTGCAGGAAAGTCAGCATTGATTAAGTCCTTTCAACTCTGATGTACAGATCCTTCATTCAAAGTCTTTGGTGGGTTCAGGTATCTCTCTGGTATTGGTAATATTGTGTAGAGTATGTGTCAAGCTGATTTAGCCTTGTTCAGGGCAACCAATGAATATAACCAAGATAGAACAGAAAGGGAAATAAATTCTGTTTAGTATAGAGTGGAGGTAGGTTAAGTCTGCCTTGATGCTGGGGCAGACAAGCATTAAAGGGTTTCCCTTTGTAATATTTGATTCCTAATCTGCAAAGGGACCGAGTGGCTGTGCACTACCTTTTACTCAGGGCTTTATGTTTCTACTCAAGCTGACTCTTTGCCATTATATGTGTCTGTATTTTATCAATATGACTTAAATGTTTTTTTCAGAATGGAAAATTATGTACATGCTTATCTGAAAAATTACAGTTTTTTCTTTTGCTTGTAAACTTATACCCATAGAAAAAGCTTCTGCCCTGCTCTGCAGACTGATGGCCTTATTTTAAGACATCAAAGATGCAGTGAGTTTTCTCGCTGTCATTTACATAATATGTAACTGGGATGTGATAATAATCTTCAGACTTTGCTTTACCCCAAACACTAGCTGCAAGTGAAAAGCTGTTAGTAGTGCAGAGCTTTTATGAAGAGCAGCACAAAGCAAAAACAATCTCTCTTCTATCATACCACCTTCCAAAAGCCAGCACTGTTGTATGAATGGGATAGTCATTAATTCTGCTGGCAAGAAACTATCTCCATTCAACCTGGAGTTGTGACTCCTTGTGAGAGTTAGAATCCTGGAAGAAATTAAAGCTGCCTTACCTTAGTAGTTTAAAGACCTCTAAATACTTTAATTCATGTGCATAAAATGCATAATTTCTCTGGCAAATTCTTAAAGTTAATACATAAAATACCTAGAAGAAAATACATTAGGTTTGAAAGAAGAAAGAATACATCAGAAGATGGTTCAAAAATATAGTAATTACAAATATTACTTGAAAAATATATATATATAAAATTAGCATTAAGAAAAAACAAAAACAAACAAAAACAAAACAAAAAAACACTTTTTTTTCAACAATAGCGAATGATGTACTAGCTTAGTAAGAGGAAGAATATTTTTTCCTTCAACAGGAACTCATTTATACTTGGTAAAATACTATGTGATTTTATTGCTGCTGAACATTGAAAGGTAAAGGTCAATAAAGAGTTAAATTTAAAATGCAGAGATTTATTGCAAGATAACTAATGGTCATGCCTGGGCTACCAAATGTAATGTTATAAATGCTTGTATTCCAGAAACATAGAACCACATTTGTTCATATACACTTTGTTGATGAGTTTCTGTTGTGTCATATGTGCTGAGTTTAAATGAGCAATGTTGAGTAACTTCTGGTTCCACAGTTCATTTGTTTTGACAGCAACAGTGGGCAGAGTGGACTTTAGATCAGGCTTTTGCTATTAGTGTGTGTTGTTAATGTATGTACTTAACTCTTTAAAGGGTAATGAGAAGTCAAAAGAACATATGACACTTCATTGCACCTTTGGATGCCTTCATGTGCTAACTTAGTATTACAAAGTCATACCATGTTAAATGTCTGTAATTGAGTAAGTTTAATGTGATGCCTGTGTGTTTGCCAAAAGACAGGTCACTTGCAAACTTTCCACTTCTTATTTAGAAGCACACCAAAGTCTTAGCTCACCATTACTATTCATAAACGTTAAATCTGTTCATCCTAGGGTGAATTTCAATGGCAGTTCTTTTCTTTCAGACCTATTAGTAAATACAAGTCTTTCAACTTTTTTAACGGTTGGATCCTTGTTTCATTTAGTTCTGCATACTCAAGGAAATCCTTTTACTAATGCACGCATGTGATTGTGGTCTTTCCACATTTATCTCCAATTGATTTCCATCTGACTACTGCCTTTTTATTAAACATATGAAGAATGTAAATATGTAATTATGTGTAATTTCAAAATCATTATTTTCTTTCTTTTTTTTTTTTTTTTTTTTTTCTTTTAATAGCTGGTAGCCATCCAGATATTCTAAATGTGCCTATGTGATAAATGCAGAGGGCTTTCAGACTCAGTTTGTTTACTATGCTTTCAAACATTTTGAGGATCTGTTTAATATTCAGTGAAATAGTGTAAGAAAAAACATCTGTACTGAAGCTGCAATGACACTGCCTTTATTTTTGCTTTTCAGCAGAAAATCAAATGTATATATGTATTTATCTATTTTTCTTTGTCCTTTTTTAATAGTTTAGGGTTTGAAGAGTGCTAGGAAAAGCGGAAAGTATAAAATATGCACTTTATTTAAGTGAAACAGCTCAGGAATTTAAGTGCTGGGCTGGCTGTAATCTCCTCTTAATATTCTGCTTTCTCAAGTGTATCTCTGCTAATAATTGAAAGATCAGTTACACTTTATTAAAGTACTAAAGAATGTTTATCAGCTCCAAATACTATAAATGTACTTCATTTTATGCTATGTTAACACCATTGGAGTATTATCAACAAGAGTCATCAGAGAAGTTTGAAGAGCACTTTTTTTTTTTTTTTTTTTTTTTTTTTTCTTCACAAATACTAACTTGCTGTACAAGTATTGAAATTGTCTCAGGTGTTTTCACCTTAGTGAGTATTCTCAAAGTGGAAAATATCTTCAGAAATGAGCTGCTGATTAAGAATTACCAATTCAGAGAGGCTCTTCAAAATATTCAGTTAACAAAATAGAACACTGAATGACCTTCTTGATCCTGTTTTAAGAAAGTACTTATTTTTATACCCTATATAGAGTAGTAGGAGCTTTTTCCGACAAGGCTTCAACCTCTAGTCTACTTTCAGATGGGAGAAGCATTCTCATTCATCAAAATATTTTCTAAGGAGTATCTAGAGAAAAATAAAAGCAAAAATTACTATATATATATATATATTATTTCCTGTTGCAAGTTTCATCAAAATCACTGGAGTTAGGCCAGGAACACATGTAGTCTGAAACACGTGAGTTTAAAGCTCTAAAAGTGAGCTTGCACATAATGCTTTGGAAGAAAATGAAATTATTGTTTTAAATTTCTATACAGAAATTAAAACAAATTGCAGTTGCCATTCTAATGATATCGAATTGATGTTTGCAAACTTCATTTGTATTATATGAGGTTTTGCATAAAATCTTTTTTGTCTGCCCTCATTCTGTGAAAAGACATTGATTAGCAGACATTGACTGAAATATAATTATTAGATGGAAAGTTTTGTATATTTTTTTCCTTAACATAAAGTACAGCCTAAATGTTAGTATTTGCATGCATAAACTCATTGATACAGATTTTTATGAGGCTGGTTGTAGTGCTAGTGGCTGTCATATTCAAAGTGTTCTGCAGTTGTCTGAAAAATATCAGAGACATCCACCAGGAAACCACTGCATGAGAACTATCTAGAGGAAAAATTGAAATGCAAAGAAAGAGGAGGTTTTCCAATAAAGCAATGTGCTTTAAAAGCTTACTTTTTCCTAATAATTCTAGTCATCACAAAGGGCAATGAATATGCTTCCCAAAAGCTACTATGCCCATTTTAGTTCAGAAGGTCCCCAGTGAAATTCAAGAAATTCAGAAGAAGCCTTGGAGGAAAATTCTTATTTTCTCTCAATTTAGAAGGGTTTAGGATGACAAGAGGCCAAAAATGAATGAAAATACCATATCAGTTCTAACTTATTTTAATGGAAAGAGAAAAGGGGACAGAATAAAGTGGGTCATTCACTTTCAAAGAGCAGTTCTGATGATCAAGCCAATGTTCAAGCTATCCTGGATAGGCAGAGTATCAAGATAGCTGAGGTTGCTGGTACATCAGCATATTATAAGCATACACAGAAGTGGAATGGAGTACCTTGCATATTGCATTTTACTGGGTATTTTCATGTATAATTCCCATCACATCTGTATTTTCAATTTCCTATTCTCTGTGCATCTCACTGAGTGAACAGTAAATAAAATCTCAGTTGGCATTTCTGCACTGATCTCTTTCTTGGGACTGTATTTTGATATGAGTACCCCATCCATCTGCTTGCTCTCAAATTCCCTCTTGGGATTAGAACACACGTGCTATTGTAAGATAATTTGTTGAATATTTGATAGAATTTGCCTTATGTTTACAAGTAGAGAAAGGTCACCACCTTTGTTTATTGGGATATCAGCTATCCTATGCTGAATGTGTGGAACTATTCAGATGAAAAATATCAAGAAAGAGGTGAGCATACCCTTTTTTAATCATAACCATTTAAGGGTAAAAGGCAGATTAATCCAATAGTTTCAAAAGACATCATTTACTACAGTACAACTTTACTAGTATAAAAACATATTCATTTATTGCTCTTGAGATGAACTAGAACTGTAGTAGAGTGACTGGTTTTGTAAAGACTGAGAATACTCCCAGTGTGAACCTGATCCTCTACGGTTCCTGACCCAAAGAAAAACCAAAGAGCCAACCATATTTCAATCAGTGCTTAAGTGGAATAGCCAAAATTATGTATGGCAGCAACCTAATTTTACTTTTTATCTCACAACATCTGTGATTATCTTTGTTTTCATGAAAGTCTTTTAGAGATGTGAAATTTGTTGTTTCTTTAGGTTTGATAGAAGAGATTTTAATAAAGTCCACGAGAAGAGGTTTCTTAATTCTTAAGAAAAAAGGTTGCCATGATTGAATCTTAACAAAGATCCATTTCAGATTCAAAATGATGGTGATTTTTTTTTCATTGATGCACCTGTCAACAATCGTTTCAAAAGCTGTATGGCTCCTGAGTTGCAGGACTTGCATTCTTACTTGAATATAATCAGCCAGTTTACAGAAATTATCAGCTGCTGGATACACGTGGACAGTGGCATGGCAGTTTTGTCACAACTTCCAATGAATGAAGGAATCCACATCTACCTGAATTAGATGTAGGTCTTGAAAGAATACTGAGGTAGCCTTATACTGTAGTTTTTTGTTTTATCTCAGTGACGATAACAAGGACATACGTGAATTACATAAAATTCTCCCCCCAGCATGGCAGATGACAGGAGCATGTCCTCTGAAAAACATCTTCCCTCCAGTTGGTAGCAAGTGATCTGAGATCAGATGCCACTAGAGCAAGGTAAATGTGTCTGGGATAATTGGCTTTTCCCGAGACTCAAACAAATGTGTTTGAAATCTGTGTGTTTCTTATAGCATGTGATCTGTGTGAAAACTTGGTCCTGATCCCAGTGAGGATATTGAAAGAGTCTATCTTCTCAAATACCACATCAGTAAAAATGTTTTTTTATAAAGACTTCTAAAACAAGCCACAAATGTTTGAGTTAGTTGCAAATGCTAATTCAATGTGTTGCACAGCCACAAATAGAGATCTTGAAAGCATCAGGTGTCAGAGTACAACTTCTGTTTTACTCCTAGTGCTTTTGCAGAACTCTGCATTGCAAATACTTCTCAAGCTTGCAAAGGAGCAATCGTCTACTCCCTCTAGGTAGAGACTCATCAAGACAGCTAATATAGCATATTAAAGATGTTTTATACTTTTCACTCTGTATTATTGTGGAGTATTTAGCAGCCTAGGACATTTCTATTTGAATATTAGCAACAATCTATTATTTGTTATTGACAAAAAAAATTAATACAGAGCTAGCAGTCTGTGATGTTAAATGATAAAACTCACCACAAAATAAAATATTGAAGGCTTGAATTTTGTATTCTAAAGAGGATTTGGGGTCATTGCCTACATCTGTTCCATCATGTCTTGCAATGATTTCTCTCCTTTGCCCCGTGATCCAAGAAGCACTTTCTTTAATCTAGGATGTTAGTCATCTACTGGGGAATGACATCAGTACATTTATTAAAGATAGAATATTAAAATAATCCAGGCTAACTGTAACTCTTTCACATGGTGGAGCTTGGATTATGTCCCCTCTTTGTTCCTGCTTTTCATTCTCTCATAATTGCGGGCTTAAAAATATGTAGCCACCCCCATTCTTATGTCCTTCTGTGGGATAGTAGCATAAAGTACATATTTCATATGTTCCTAAGCTTTTTCTTTCCCCATTGTTCTGCTTTCATTTTCTCATTGGCATTTATCTATCAAATTTAAAAGAATTTTAGAAGAAAACATCTATACTTATTCTGAGGTCAGATTAGGAAATTAAAAATTTAAATTGTCTTCAACAGTCCAGTTCAATAAAATTCTTCTGCATCCGATCCCAGTGATAGATATTTTAGTCTGGCATTAATAGTTTTGTTTATGTCCAAAAGAGAAAGAGGTACATGCATTTTAAATTTAAAGTTCCAATAAAGTTTCCCAAGATGCAAGTTGTCCAAGATATTCTCAGTAAAAAAAGTGGAAATTTTTAAACAAAAATTGTGTCACTTCTTTTTAGTGGCTAACCAGTGTATACTGTACTAATTGTAGTTTTAGTACAAGCATTTGCTACTGGTTCTGAGGTAATATTATTAACCCACCAGAGTTATTTCTGGTGCAGTCAGAGATTATTTTTGTACTCGTGATGTAGGAAGTTGCTACCTTTCCACCTCTAGCCCAGACCAAAAAATGACTATTATTATTCCCTGTGCATGTAAAATAGGTTGGTTCAGACATCCTTTAATGAGTCATTTTCTGCATATTGCTTTTCCACCTTCTAGTATGCTACCTGCTTCTGTGTCATTCTTCTTTCTTTTGTCTATATGCAAGCCAACTATTCAGAGTACTTGTATGTTAAAACATATTAATAACATTAGCAGGCTAAGATAGAGGGATAATGTCAGTCACACAAATGTCACAATTTGATCTGCTGGCCACAGCAGATTCTATTCTGTTTCTATTCTATTTCAATTTCTTTAATCCACTTTTCCAATAAACAGAAATACTTCTTCAGATTTCGGAGCAAAATCTACAACCTTCCTACTATCCGTACCTTTGAGATGAGTTTTATTATCTGACTAGCTGCGGTCCTGAATTTAATTGTTCAAATGAGAGTCTGCATCAACATACGGATCATTCACATATTATAAATGTGGGCAGGATAATTCCTAAGTATATATCTAGGGAGAGTGAATTGCAGAAATGTAGAAAACCTAATAATAATACTGTGCTCTCATTCTCTACAAGTTTCATTGCTGAGTCAATGAATCCCACTGTGACACAACTTATGTTCCATTTTTTTATTCCCATCAATTTTGATAGCTACCTCAAATTTTGATAGCTACCTCAAAGTATTAGATGACAGAAAATAGTGAATTTTATCAGCAAATTAAAAAAAGGGAAATTCAAAAAGGAAATAAGATCCACAGATAATAACTATCAAAAAGAATGGGCAATGTAACAATTCTAATTTTTAACAGTAGGCTTACACATTAAAATTAATACATGTGAATTAGTTTTAACGTTTTAATTTAGTTTGTTTCCATGGATATAAGAACTGACCTTTGAAGTGGTAGATAAAAAAAAGCTCTACTTGAGGGTAATGACATCCTGAAAATGTATTGCAATTTAAAGCCGGAATATTTAGGAAGATTCACTGAAGTGGTCTCTCACTGTTACCACTACACTGCAGAATTCACATAAAATGACCAAGTGAATGGTAAAGGATGAAACAGAAATTGAAAGTGAAAACTAAGCTTCCGTGAACTAGATTTCATTTGCAAATAATTCAAATATGCTTATATAAAGAAAGATAATATAAGGTCTAGATCATAAGTGTATTACTTCTGTTATCTTTCTGTACATGTAACTGTTAATTTTCACTGTGCAGAAATATTTCAGTTAATCTTGGTTATGACTGATGTTGGTTCACATTCAGATTCACCCAAGAAGGAAAGAATTTGCATATATTATATATATCTCAAAACTACCAAATACATAATTTTGTCAAAGTTTTCATTTTAAAAATTGTATTGATGCTGTCATTTATTTCTTTAATATATTTCTTAATGATAGCAAGACTTTGAACAAATGAGCAGTGTATTATAAAAGACAAACTTGATTTCTGTTTAAATTACAAATTTAATAAACAGAAATATAATGTATTTGCAATTTTTAAAGTATTTGAAGCAATGTTCTTCTAAGTCTTAATAAAATAGCTAACAGGTTGTCTTCAATAAGAATACTGTCTTACCTAAGAACTGACTGGAAGATCAGAAACAAAGGGTAGATCACAGAACCACAGAATCATCTAGGTGGGAAGAGTCCTCCAAGATCACCTAGTCCAACCTCTGACCTAACAAGTCCTCCACTAAACCATATCACTAAGCTCTACATCTAAAAGTCTTTTAAAGACCTCCAGGGATGGTGACTCAACCACTTCCCTGGGCAGCCTATTCCAATGCCTAACAATCCTTTCAGTAAAAAAGTTCTTCCTAATATCCAACCTAAACCTCCTCTGGCGTAACTTCAGACCATTCCCCCTCATCCTGTCACCAGGCATATGGGATACTGTAAAACAACAGGCTGTACTATTTTCTTTTAGGCTACTGTGGAAAGTGGCTTTAGAACTAGATTTATGGAGCACCTTAATTAATTGAATGAGAGAGAAATTATAGACAGTGTCGATTATGCTACAGAAGATATTTGTTTCCTCAAAGCTGCATCACCAAAGACAAACCATCACAGGTAAGATAAAGAATAGCCAGAAAAAAAAAAAAAAGAAAAAAAAAAAAAGGAAAAAAAAAAGAGGCAGCTTTAAAATGGAAGCAGAAGAAAACGTGCAGTCATTGAATAAATATAGATTGTGAGAGAGAGATATATGTGAAATAAAAGTTTTAGGAAAAGAATTAGAAGCAAAGCTGATAAATAAAATAGGAATAATGTTTTTTTGGATATGGTACGCAAATTATGACCACAGGTTAATTTTCATTTTGAGGCTACATGTACTATATGCAACATCGTATAACTGAGTCCACGTTACTTTAGTACATTATTATTATTTTTTTTTAGTTCAGACTATATGTTACTAGAAAGAGAATGACAAATAAGAGTGAATTCACAGGACTGCAATAAAATTTATCAAGAGGAAAGCTATAGCACTCATAATTAGAGCAAAGGAGTTGGAAATAAGGTTCAAAACCCCGAAGGCAAATACAAAGCACTATGCTGTATAAAAATAATTGATTTTCAGTATCTGAATCCTGAGTTTGGGGCGTAATGTTGGCAATACTGACATACTCAGGCTGTGTTTGCTGTAATGTCAAGGGCATTTTTGTATTAAGTTAGAGTTGGAAATCATGAAGATAGAAAGCAATTCTATGTTTAGACTATTGAATAAATGAAAAAAAAAAAAACCTATATTAAGCACTGCTACTACTAATGTACAGTAGATCAACAAGCTGAGATTGTTTGTCAGAATTTATTTCAAACCTCAAATTTAGTTCTATAAGTACATACCCCTATGGTGAGAACAGGGCCTGTTTCAAAATTTACCCATATGCAAAATACAATTGCAAAAAATCTTTGGTGTACACCAGAATGGTTCAGACTTATTCATGTTACTTTTCACTTTTTTGAATTCATGATCTTTAGTTATAATTAGTAACAGAAGATCTAAATGTCCTGTCTGAAAGACTGTTCTCACAGCTTTTATGGCTGTACTGCAAGAAGCCAACTCAATCTCGTAAAGCTATGTATACTTGTGAGATTTCCACTCCAGAATTAGATTCCAGAGACTCGTTTATTTAGTTAAGTTTCAGGGAAGCTCTGAACATATATACACATCTGAGACAATTCAAGTCTCAAAATTTGCTTATCCCTAATTGTAGTAACACCAGTAAGCTACTACAGCCTACTAGAAAGACTTTTTTTTTTTTTTTTTTCTTATAAAACACAATGGCTAAACAAATTGGAGAAGTTTTTTTTGCCATAGTTACATTGCTCAGATACAACTGAGGATTCTTTGCTTCTATTTATATGGCTGCAGGAGAATGCTAGACAGATACTCCTGTAATAGCAAGTCATGAGTTTTGTTTAAGCAAAGAAAACTTTGTGGTTGTTGTCGCCATTGTTATCTTGTGTGTGGGCACTCTAGCTTATAGGTAATTGAAAATTAAGTTTATATTTTAATAATGATTTCAGAGACATGGTATTTAAGTTCCTATAATAGCTTGTGAGAAATATTTAGGGGAGTATTTGCCTGGATGAATATTAGTTATAGAAGTGTTGTGGTTTGTCCTGGCCGGCAGCTAAAAACCACAGAGCTGTTCGCTCACCCTCCCCCCTCCCTCTCTGGGATGGGGGAGAGAAATGGGAAAGTGAAGCCTTTGAGTTGAGATAAAGACAGTTTATTAAGATAGGAAATAATAATAATAATAATAATAGTGTGTACAAAACAAGTGATGCACAGTGCATTTGCTCACCACCCGCTGACCGATGCCCAGCCTATCCCCAAGCAGCCACCTCCCCCCACACCCTGGCTAGCCACCCCTATCTATTGTTTAGCATGATGTCAGATGGTATGGAATACTCCTTTGGCCAGTTTGGGTCAGCTGTCCTGGCTCTGTCATCTCTCAGCTCTTGTTGCACCCCTAGGCTGCCCGCTGGCAGGACAGAGCGAGGAGCTGAAAAGTCCTTGGCTTGGTGTAAGCACTGCTCTGCAACAATTAAAACATCATCATGTTATCAGCACTCTTCTCATCCTAATCCAAAACATAGCACCCTACCAGCTACTAGGAGGAAAATTAACTCTGTCCTAACTGAAACCAGGACATATATCTACCCCTTATTCCATACCATTTATGTCATGCTCAGGTTACACTCTTTCCTATACATTCTAATTAATCACCATTTTCATCTATGGTATATAGCAATCATGGTAGTGATGACATACAGTATTATATAATAATTAGCATAATACAATTCAACTAATGGGCTATTCTCACCCAGTATTAAATCCCCTTGAGGTACACACCGGACCTCCCCATTCTTTTGCATTACCCACCAAGTGCATCCAGGTCCCCGAGCAAAAGCAATCCCACAAATGGGTTTGCCTTTTCCTGAGGCAGGAGTAGCCCAGACTGTCTTTCCCAGCATGTTTCTTATGTGCACTACAGGAACTTTATCCCCTTCTACAGTATGTAACAGGTTTGATTGGGCAGGTCCAGCTCGGTTGGCAGATCTCCTAGTATTGACTAACCAGGTGGCCTTTGCCAAATGTGTGTCCCAATTTTTGAATGTCCCAGCACCCACTGCTTTCAGTGTAGTCTTTAACAGTCCATTGTATCGTTCAACTTTACCGGAGGCCGGTGCGTAATAGAGGATGCGATACACCCACTCAATGCCATATTCTTTGGCCCAAGTGTTTATAAAGTTGTTTCGGAAATGAGTCCCATTGTCTGACTCACTTCTTTCTGGGGTGCCATGTCACCATATGACTTGCTTTTCAAGGCCCAGGATAGTGTTCCGGGCGGTGGCATGGGGCACAGGATATGTTTCCAGCCATCCAGTGGTTGCTTCCACCATTGTAAGTACGTGGCACTTGCCGTTGCGCGTTTGAGGGAGTGTGATGTAATCAATCTGCCAGGCCTCTCCATATTTATATTTCAGCCATCGTCCTCCATACCAAAGAGGCTTTGATTGTTTGGCTTGCTTGATTCACATGTTTCACAATCATGAATAACCTGTGCTATAGTGTCCATGGTCAGGTCCACCCCTCAATCACGAGCCCATGTGTATGTTGCCTCTCTACCTTGATGGCCTGAGGTGTCATGGGCCCATCGAGCTATAAATAATTCACTTTTATGTTGCCAGTGCAGGTCCACCTGAGCCACTTCAGTCTTAGCAGCCTGATCCACCTGCTGTCTGTTTTGATGTTCTTCAGTAGCCCGATTCTTGGGCATATGAGCATTTACGTGGCGTACCTTTACAACCAGGTTCTCTACCCGGGTAGCAATATCTTGCCACAACGCAGCAGCCCAGATGGGTTTGCCTCTGTGCTGCCAGCTGTTCTGCTTCCATTGTTGTAACCACCCCCACAGGGCATTTGCTACCATCCATGAATCAGTATAGAGTTAGAGAACTAGCCTAACTGAAACCAGGACAAGAAGAGTATTAGTATAGAGTATAGATCAGTATAGAGTATATAGAAGAGTTTGAAATAATCAAATATTTTCCCAATTAAAAAGTTTTAAGGGAACATAAAGTTTGAAAAAAAATTAAAAAAACCACACATGGAGCATCACAAATCTAGAAGTGTGATTAAGCAGGAAAAAATTTTGAACTTTGCAGGTATTCTATGGTAGTGCACTGAAACTGTACAAATCTTCAAATTTTATGATTGTACATTTGGCAAGCTTTCATTTGTTACCCAAAATATATGCCTTGCTGTACAATCCATAGAAGACATAAAATTTCACTGAGGATTAGGGATTTTAAGAAGTTGGATTTGGGCTATGTACTGTGGACCTTTTCAATATTTTTTACTCTATTAGAAAACAACAACAAAAAAAATAATACTGAATTCAGAATACTTCAATATGAGAAAAAGTTCCTTTCACATTTCTTTATTTCAGAACTAGCCCACAGGCAGAAAAGCTGTGTAGATAAGTTTTGATAAAAAGTGCATCCAAGACAGGTGATGCATATTCAGATTTTTTGTTTAGAATATGCTGAGATATTTTTTTAATGTTGTGAAAATTATCTGTGAAGAAAAGGAAATAGATTTTGAAGGCATTGTGAAAATAATATGTTACTATTTTCCAGGGTTTTGTTTGCTTGTTTCTTTTTGTTTGTTTGTTTTTGTTTTTTCATTGTTTGATGATTTTGTTAATACTATGAGAAATTTTTCATTCTTAGCTGGTATGTCACTATACAGATACCTTCAGGTTTACTTGAAATACCAAATAAACTCACAGTTCTTCTGTTAGACTATCACTATATATTTTTTTCTGCTATCTTGCTTCTTGTTCACCTACCATTATTATATTTCCCTGAAATTTTAGAATTATTTTGTCTAGTCATTAACAGTTTTCTATTGCCCATATTTCTGAAGCAGCTCACTGGAATTAGCATCAGCACAACCCAAATGCTGATACCACTGGCATTTTAGTCACTGTGTGAGACAGATAGAATCTGGACAGGTTTAGAAAACAGAAGGGCTGAATGCTGGCAGTCACTTAATGAATGTGGGATGCTAGCAGTTTCCACATCATAAGTTTGGGTGCATGCCCAGTCACGCATGCCCTCCATGTACGTCATCCTCAGCCCTCCTTGTGCTTCTGTTGACAAAAAGTTTGGCAAATGGACTAGAATGATGTCATGGTCTTCTCCAAGGCAGGTTTCCTGATCTGCTCTGCCATTCTAAAAGCTGGGACTTCAGTGTCCACAGTACCCACATCTGTGCTGTTTAAATTTAATGTTATGTAAGGACACAGTAGTTGCATTGTGGCTGCTAAATAAACAACAGCAAAGTTTTGAAAATGGACCAACAATATTTTTTGGGAAAAAAAACTCACTAAGAATTCAGTCTAGATATGCATATTTTCCAGCATACTTCAAAAAGAGCTATAGTTTCTAATCAGATGTCTGGTTAAAGTTGCCTCTGTGAAATACATGCATATGGATTGTGCATCTCTGGAGAGAAAATTTATTTCCTTATATGCAGTATAATTGCCTGCATGAAGAAAGCAGGTAGAAATTTGTACTGCACAACTAGAACACACCACACAAAATACCAGGCTTTCAGAAATGACAAGGTTTAATCCATTTCATATTCCCCAGTCCCAAGTTACTCTGAGGTCCTTGTGATTTCAGTCCTGGGAGACCTGTCCCAGTTGTGGTGTCTCTCCTCCCTGCCTGTCTGATTGCAGCTCTAGTTAAAATCTTTCGGTGCTGTCAGACTATTATGTCCTCTCACCCTCAGACCTCTTCATCAGGTGTATATTTCCTTCTTCTCATG
Organism: Nettapus auritus; assembly: GCA_011076525.1. NCBI lineage: Eukaryota > Metazoa > Chordata > Aves > Anseriformes > Anatidae > Nettapus > Nettapus auritus. The sequence continues at coordinate 29,123,115 of CM021765.1, forward strand.
GCTGCATAGTAACCTTCAATACTGTTTTAGGACAGACAGTATTGTACTTTAGTACTTTTAGTTTGTTTAAATTATGTGAGCCAAAATAAGGTTTGACTCAGTTGGCTGCATCCAATACCCCTAAATGAAGCCTTCACTTCCTAAAAAATCAACAATTTTCCTGTTAAGTCTAGAACCTCAATTTTTGAGCAGAGCTTTCTACTAGAATTTACTAGCTGTGAATTAGTTAATAAATAGCAATGGCAATGCACTTGCCTTAGATGCACATGTTTAATGTAAGGTCATGAAAAAGAAAACTATCTCAAAAAGCTGGAATTTTCTGATTCTAGGTCTATATATGTCTTAAAGGAAAAAAAAAAAAAAAGAAAACAAAAAAAGTTAATACAATGACCTATTCTTGTTCTTAGAAAAAATGAAAAAAATTACTCTTAACATTTGAACATGTCTTTTAGCTACATTTACCTGCGTGCTTTTTACTTGTTCAAATATTAAGTACAAATCTACATTAAGTAGATTTTTCTGTCAAGTCTGAAAATATCCTATCCTACTTATTTTCTGTTTCTACATAATATTCCAAAAAGAAAGAGAGCCTCTAAAGCACAGGTATCAGAAAGGTAGGAACTGACTGTATCTAACATCTGAAAATTATCTCCTAGCTTTTCCATCCCTTTATCAACACACATACGTTTGAAGCTGCAATAAACTATGAAACTGATAATCAGGACTGATTGGTTTACAAGAATGTGTTACTTTTAAAACCTTTACTGAAATGCAAAGGATCAGAAAATAGCTCATTGTAATCCAGACAGCTGCACTGGTTCTCCATTTCCTGCCCTGATGTGTGAAATTCAGAATGTTCTTTGGCTTCAGTACAGCTGATAAAATTGCATATGACAGTGACTACAGAACACTTAATACAGGAGATGATTAATTGCTTTTCTTTTCTTAATATCAATATGATATTCTTTCCATGAAGTGTTATTTTGCACAAAGCATGCCATATGATGTTGATGAAGATTCAAATTAGATACGGCATTGATTTTTGGCTGCTTTTTGATTGCTCTTTTAAATAAAAGAGTTTGGACAGTTAAAAGTTAAAATTAAGCTATTCTAAAAAGAGTTTTCATCTTAAATATTGGAAACACCTCTTAATATATGAAATGCATATAAGAAATTCACTGGGAGAACAATTTCAGTATTTTCATTTCTAAGTTGTGAGGCTGATTACATTTCATTTAATTGCATATTTTAATAATTGCTTTCAGAGAAAGGTAAATTCTAAATTGAATGTTAGGAACTGGAAAAATGAGACATATCAAACAGCAAGGGTAGATGAAAGAAGACTCCAACTTAACAGTTGGAAAACCTGCACTCTGTGTCCTGATATGTTACAAATTTCCTATTTGACCTTGGAAGGTCAGTTAATGTCTATATGTTCATATTTTTCAAAAGTTTGAGTACATTTTTGAGGTTCATTAAAGTATGGAGAGGGGTCTATTTAAATACTTTAAATAGTTAGAAATAGCAATTACTAAAGAGACCTTAGCCTACTGTTGACAAGCGCAGGACAAAAGAAAGTAGACTGCAACTTTTCATAATTCAAAACACCACTAATATATCTTTTATTTGTCGTTGTCATTATTCATCCTTTATGTGACATGTATCATGTTTTCTTTTGAAGTAAGCAGTACAAAATTGCTGCAAAGCAATAATTCTAGACTGCTAGGTAATATATTATGTGCTGTGAGTATTAACTGTGGCAAAGTGATGAGAACAGTAAACAATTTTAGGTACCCCCTGAAGGAACTATTCATCTTTTCCATGACACAAAGTAGAATTTCAGCCCGTAGGTTAAAAATAAGAAGTGCCTTACCCTGAATTATGAGCTAACAGTTTCAACTCCCCCACCTCTTCAAAAATAATACCATTCTTCCTTGATTTCAGTACCTTGCTTCCCTGAGCTGTCTTGTGTGTTGCTGCTGTAGATGAACTGTATGTTTCACACCAGCACTAGAATGCTGTGTCAGATGTTGTTAAGGGGGAGAGATAATCAGTGCATATGTACCACCTCAGCAGACCATGCAACTCCTGCTTAATGATTACCTATCTTTACAGGTACAAATTTCTGAATTATTCCTTATCCCAAATGTTCTACAAGTTGGTCTGGTAGCATCTGTCCCATTGACAAGCTGAATGCTAAAATCATTTATAGTTTGTGTGACACAATGGAGAACAGGAAGCTTTTCCTGGGGGTATTTTTCAGACACCACCAGGTAGTCAGTGTTTAGTTGCCCTAAGAGTAGCATCTCTCTTAAGATACCTTATAAGAGAGAAGAAGATTTAAGGGACCCTTTAAACTGCTTGGATGCCTAAGACACTACCAGTGCTTCCTTGAATACACAGAGCTGTGCTGTTTCATATATTCAATAGTTTATCTGTCTTTAATGAGATGTCTATTTTGGCATCTCTCTCCTGCCACCTGTCATGTAGAATTAAAAAAGAAACTCCCTTGGTCCAGGGCTTTCAGAATTTCTGATTTTCCTGATTTTCTAAATATTCAGAACATTTTTAGTGCAGAAGCCTGAGTATATTTGAATACATTGCTTTCATATCACTTGAGTGCCTTCATTGCTGAGATATGAGTTGTTCTTGGCAAAGACACACTCTGTTCAGCCCTCCTAGCAAAGATGGGCCTTTGTGCAGCCAGAAAAGTAATACTTGGCATTAAAGTATGGGAAATGGATTAAAATTTAGCTTTAGAACACAGGAATTCAGGTGTGGAGTCTAAGATGTGTGGTCATGGAATTGATGCCCTCTTCCATGCAGGAGGCACAATTTCTACCATGTCTTTTTTTTTTTTTTTTTTTTTTTCCATCTCCTGTTCATAATTTAGACTTTCTGGGCTCAGTGTGTTGGCTCTCGGGAATCTCAGTCTAGGAACCCAGATCTCTTCTATATGTTTTGGAGGGACTTCAGATGAGTGAGACAGTACTCTGAATTCTGCTGAGAGAGTCACATGTATTGTAATTATGTCATATCACGGAATGTCTGAACATACCTAATAAAAATATCCTACGTTTTCAAGTGGAGTTGCTTGTCCCACTTTTGTTATTACACTGCTACAAATAAAATTTTCTGAATGAGCATTAAAACATGAAGAAATCCAGAACTTGGTCTTTAGTTTTCAGTTACACAAGAGCAAGAGAAAGGATCATTGCTGTATAGCTGACAGAGTGGTCTCTCTAGGTATGGAAATGTTCACTTAGGTTGAGGTTGTATTTCATCTAAATGACCAAGTTTTAGTCTCTTTGAATCTGTCCAGTCCTAATGCTCTTGAGTAAAACAGCCATTGACTTCAGCATATATTTTATCAGAAGTCTGTGCTGAGCTTGTATCTCACACTTTTAATGGCAGGAATTCGATAACACAGCATGTGCAGGGAGTGAACCCAACCTGCTCAGAGGAGACAGTATTTTGTTTTAGGAGAAAGGGATGCCTGTGTTCCTATTCTTCTAATTCCTCAGTGAGTGATACTTTTTCCCCTTCTTCCCTTTCATTTCAGTGCCAGAATGTGTGATGTTTGTGACACAAAGGGCTATGAGTTTTTCAGAAACACATACTGTGCACACGAACAAATATTGGGCATACAAACTGGGACATGTGCTGTTAAAACATGCAGCACACCTGCTAAACTTATTGAGGTCGTTTAAATGAAGAACTTTAGCAGAGCAAATTACTTTGTTCTATCTGTTAAAGTAGCCATAGCCACTTCAGCAAGGAGAGCCAGGTATAAACAGGCTTTGAAAAGCTTGTTGCAAAACCTCACTCTGGCTCTTCCTGCCAGTAATCATAAAGTGAAAGGTTTGTTATCTTGCTGTCTTCTATCATACAAAAAGCTTGTATGATGACGTTTTTTCTTGCTAAGGCTGTGCTATATGTGATGATCAAATTCGTTTGACTACGTATCAAATGTGACATTAAGGACATAGAACAGAATGCACTATTATTAATGACCCTTGGTTATTATCTTGGGTAAGACAGTTTGCTAGAGTTACCTTTTTACTAGCAGATTGTTAGGGGAAAAGGTAACATCCAAGCACATGGATAACAAAAATGTCTCCCCCAGCCAGGCTTATAGTTTGTTGTCTAAAGGTACATTTACTGTGAAAAGCAAAAGTAAATTGTGTGAGCAAGTTCATGTGTGTTCATGAACAGTATTTTTTAAACTATTCAAGAATCCTTCCTCTTTCACTGGTGTCCTTGCAGTGTGATATTTCTGAAAGTGAAAGTTTAAGTGTATGCCCCCAAATTAAAAACAGGTGGAAACACAGCTACAAAAACCTTTATAAATGTTTGGTCAATTGTACTGTCCTTGTCAGAGTGGAATGTGGGCATTTATCTAGTATGTCTTAGCTTCAAGTAGTTGGTGACCCAGATGTCAGCTAAAGAAAAATAGTAAAGAAAAAATGTTTTGGGCTCAAATCAGTCATCACAATGATGGCTCACCATTTAAATGCAGACATATAGTACAATGGTATTTTTCATTCCATGAGACTGCTGGCCTGTGATGTTATGGAGGAATGCCTGATTAAAAGGAAGGCTGCAAGTTAATTCCCAACATGCTCCTTGGCAGCTTTTTCATTTCACTTATAGGTAGGAGCAGGTGGTGTCATTTAGAATTAAGTACTTCATGTCTAGGTTGGCAGGAAAACAGCATTTAGTGATGAAATGTTCCTGAAACAAATCTCATTAATTGTTCACCAATTTGTGGTAATTTTATTTATAGTTGCATACTGTAATGCAAGTACAATGAAACATCATATATTTAAATTGTACTTAACACTGAGTTTAATGAAAAGCGATAAAGGGCCTCAATCATTTCAGAACAAAAGATCTTACAGTAATACTCAGAGTACTTTTAAGAGTTCTCTGCATCCTTTTTTTTTTTTTTTTTTTTTTTTTTTTTAACCTGAAATATATAAATATTTTCTGTTTCTTTGAGATTTAAAGGAGAGATCTTCACAACTTGTGAATTTGTAGTATTTTACAGCCAGTTGGCTTTTGTTATACTGTTAACCTTATGCGAAACATGAAAATGTATACACCTTATTCATATGCTATGTAGCTATTTTTATAATATTTCATAAACAGCAGTTAAACTACATTTATATGCCAAAAGTTGAATTCAGTTTTGTGCTATTGATGCCTAATGGTTGCTGGATGGTCTTGTGGCAAGTAAAAATACTTTTTAAAAAAAATTATCTTTCAAACAATGAATCACAATTTTACTCAAACTATACTGAGCAGGGGCTTACTGGTGCCTTACTGGTGGAGCTCCGCTTTGTAGTTCAATTTGAGGAGCCCCAGAAAGGACACAGTATGCTCTTTTGGACCCCATCAACTCCACTGGTTAATATCAAAGGAAAAAAAGAACCATATCAACGTTATATCTTTGTCATCTGTGGATCTGATAAACTTGAGGAATGCTTAAATCTAATTGCCTACAAAATAAAGGGCCCAGAACTGGAAACGCTTCTGATACTGACTCAGAGACAGCACTTAGCATCCAGAACAAGAAATGTGAAATTTTATTTCCAGGTTGGGCTCTCACTGTTTTTTGTGCTCTCTCTAGACTTAGTGCATGATGGTTTCCAACTGATGGGCAGCTAAGCTTCATCATGCTGCTCTCTTAACCCCCTCCTCAAAAGAGCAGGGAGAGAAAGTATGATGAAAAAGGGCTCATGGATTGAGATAAGGACAGGGAGATCCCTTGCCAAATACCGTCACGGACAAAACAGACTCAGTACAGGGGGTTTAATGTAATTTATTGCCAACTACTAACAGACTAGAATAGTGAGAAACTAAAGTGGGTCGATGCCATGGGATCCATCAGGAGCCAACTGCTTCTGTGTAGGCTCTATTCCATGGGCTGCAGCTCCGGCCCGGAGCATGCTCCTGCAGGGGCTCTCCATGGGCCGCAGCCTCCTCCAGGCCACATCCACCTGCTCCACCGGGGGCTCCTCCACAGGCTGCAGCATGGAGATCTGCTCCATGTGGGACCCATGGGCTGCAGGGGGACAGCCTGCTCCGCCAGGGGCCTCTCCACAGGCTGCAGGGGAACTGCTGCTGCGTGGCTGTAGTACCTCCTGTTCTCCTCCCGCACTGACCTAGGTGTCTGGGCTGGCTCTCACAATTTCTCACTCCTCTCTCCCAGCTGTTGTATTGCAGCAGGTATTTTTTTTTTTTTTTTTTTTTTTCTTCCCGTTCTTCAGTCTACTCTGGCCCAACCAGTGTCGCTCACTGGCTCAGCTCTGTGTAGCAGTGGGTCCTTTTTGGAGCCGTCTGGAACTGGCTCTGATCTGACACGGGACAGCTGCTGGGCTCTACTCACAGAAGCCACCCCTGCAGCCCCTCTGCTACCAAAATGTTGCACGTAAGCACAATACAGCTTGATGTAAGACTGACAGATTGGAGACCTATTTAAGAAAATAAATAACTATCAACAGAAGGTAGAAGGAAGGTTGATTCAAAAGCCTTACTGAGAGCCTGTTCACCTCTGTTTGTCCTGTTCTAGACACTCAGGAAGCACTGCAGATTTTCCATTTGGAGTAGCTTAGATCATATCTACCACTTTAACCAGTTATTGCACAGCTGCGTTTCTTGAAACTACATTCTTTTTCTCTGTTGCTGTTTCAGTCTGAGGTACTTCATAAAACTTCATTATATCTCTCCAATTTCTGTGTTCTGTAAAAGTAATTAGTTTAAAGAGCACCTTAGTGTTCTTATTTTTTTCTAAGCAAATATGTTGCATAATGAGACAAATTAGTTTTAGCAGTTTGCAAACTCTGGACAGGACAACTGCAGCTCGGAAGAGTTTCTCTGTTAACTTTTTCTTTTATAAAGTAATTAAGTTGGTATTAAAATACTCAGGAGTTATTTTTCAGTCGCATTTTTCATATTCTGCTACCTGCTAGCTGAAAAACATTTTATATGCGTGAGATATGGTCTTTCACTGTTATTTCCTTTCTGCCTCTTTAAATTTTATGGTATAAAGACTTCTGGAAGAGAATAAAGCTGACCTTAATGTGGTAGCACTTTAATACCATTGCATGATACTAATACTGACAGACACGATTATTATAATAATTAATGTTATCTTAATGACTTCCCTGTTGTTACTATTGTGATACATTTTTTCATTATCAGCCAACATTAAGATCTAATTTAACTTAAAAAAACATACCAGGCAATTAATGTTGGACTAAAAGCATGGTTTCATTAGAACTCATCAGCTTTGTAGTTAAATACACTAAGCAACTTACCAAAGTTTAAGAAAAATTGACTGCATGTTTTCTTTATTTAAAGTATATTTATTTACATTTTCAGCAGATTTATACTAACATATAATAGTAATGATGTAATAAAGTTTTACAAGAAAAGCTCATAGTCCTATAGGACTTTAGATCTTACATTTTCAAAGTTACATAAACTTTAGACTACACTCCAGGAAGTAATTAAGTTTTGATATTTTTGTTTTTAAACCCCATCTGAAGAACATAAAGGAATTGTACCTCAACGGCTGAATATTTGGTGTTTACTTGAATACAGTTACCTTTAGTTATTGTCGCACACTTCAGAACTGAAGCACCTAAAATCATTGTCATGTTTATGAATGAAGCCTGACTTCCAGCATCATTTCATTGATACTCAAGCTATATCCTTTGAAAATGATTTGACACATTTCTTTTCAAGTAAGAAACCTGTGAAATAATTTAATTCAAAGCCACCTATGATCTCTTTTTGAAACCTTTTCAAGTCAAACCCTTTCACTGTCATAAAGAATTTTCCATTATCATGCCCAAATTTTCCCTTATACGTGCCACCCATTTTACATGACACCCAAGAAGACAGCGATGCCAGAGTTTTCCTGAAGTTTGCTCAGAGCTAACCCCTCCGTTATTTTAACTCTGAGGGGTAAAAAGTCAGCATTAGGGGGAAAGGATTGCAGAGAGGAGATTACTGCTGTCCACAGACAGTAAACCTACAAAAAGATGGAACTATGGTTCCCACAGTCTGGCCTGAGTGGAATCATGAAGTGCAATTAAGTGCTGGAAATGGCTAGACTAGAAGAAAGAGCATGATAAAGACATTAAAAGAAAAATCATTGAGAAGCTCAATAACCATATTCATGACCTAAGAAAAATGTCAGAGGTGTAGAAAATAAAAAGTACTTGGTGAGCTATTAAGTGTAATAATTTAAAGTATTAAATTTACCCCCCAGATACCATAGCATTATAGCATTGCATAATTTGCTTTTGTTCTAATCCAGCTGTGGATTCAGAAATATTACTGAATTCTACATTCTACAGGAACACATATGGATACCTAACACACCTACATATGCTTGCTTCTAGTTCACAAGTCTGAATCCAACATGCTTCATATGCACCAGGCATCAAATTTCAAGATCCTCTTTTTTTTTTTTTTTTTTTCCTTCTGGAAAGATTGTCTTCCTAAACTCTGTGCCAACTGTAGTCATGCTTCACATATCCATTTACCAGCTGAGTCTTACTCCTTAATTCGTTAGTTTCCTGTTTAAAAATTCATAGACTGTTAGCTGTTATCTCCTCATCCTGCTAGCTGTATGCTGTTTAAACTGAACCTCTTTTTTATACATTACTTTTTCCAGTTTAACTAATAATTTTAATGATTTCTTTGATCTTGCTCTGTTGTATTTATTTGAGACACAAAGAAAAAAGAGGTGAGATGAAAGGAAGTTGGAATATAGAAACAGGACAATTTCAGGGAAGAATGCCAAGAGGAAAAAAAGAAGCAAAGAAGGAAAAAGCTATGGCATGGAACAAGTGAAAGCATCATTTGAATTAAATGTAAAAGAATTATTTGTGTTGAAACTGGATTATTAGTGCATAGTATTGACCAGTTTTTACCAGCCCCACAGATTCATGTTTACTGGCAGCATTCACCAGTCATTGTTGTGAGATTGCAATTACACAGCTATGAACTTCCTGTTATTGCTTGTCTTTAATGGGAAAAGGTGTTTCCAAGGATACTAATTACACACACCTACCTGCCCTTAAACAAGTCTCAATGAACTTTGGAGTGGTGTAGGGTATTACTCCCCCCATCTCCCATGATTTGGTTGCATAGCACATTCCATGGTATAGCTCTTGAAGTAAAAGTCACAAATCTTGTCTTTTGGACTTTATTGTAAGTATAGGTTATTAAGAAAAAAAAAAATAGTTATATACAGTCAAATCAGTTTTGAACCCTGATTTCCAATATAGCAAATCAGTCTGTTTTACCAACTTTTTCTTTAAAAAGGCCAGAGTTTTCTTTAAATATATAAGGAGAAGTGGGATGTTTGTAAAACGTTCCCTTTGGAAGAGTGGTATTACATATAGCTACCTTTACCTACTCTCACTGAATTTGTTTTTCACTTCTTTTCATTATTTTCAAATATCTCAAAGGTAAAAATCAATGCAAATACGTTCAGAATCGGTAGTTCAATGAAACAAAATGCACACACTTAATAAGCTTGTATAGTATTTTGAAGACCTGATAAGGAATATACTTTACTTTTACAATTTAATAATACTTAATAATTGAAGAAATATATATGAGAGTATGCAAAGAATTTTCACCCACATTGATAGTCCAAATAAATATAGATGTTCTGTTACAAAAAGGGATGTGTTAGAAAAAGGGATTTCTTTTTCTTTACCTATCAATTTAATAAATTTATTCCTTGAATGGTCTAGGGAATATAAGATGAAATACGTTTTTGTGGAAAAAATCAGAGCCTTTCTGGTTTCTTCTTGTTATGTCACAGATGATACATTTACATAAAATTGTTTGCAGTGGTCCATAAAAAGATGCAAAACTGCCAACAATAACTAGAAGATTGTATTTGAATTCTGTATTTTCAAAAACATTACTGCACAGATAGCATTATATGTAAATTGATATAATTTTAGACACCATCATCATGTGTGACTACTGTAGCCTGTCGTGCTGGTCTGAATTTCCTTCTTTTTATTTAGGCTTGAAAATTAAGAAGACTATAAAAGTAATTTAGGGAGGGAAAAAAAAAAAAAAAAAAAAAAAGGCTTTTCAGTTGGGATTTCCTCTTAGCTGAAAGACAGACATGTCAGTCTGAGTTTTTGGCCCAAGTCTGCACAATCAGTGAGGAAGAAGAGGCATCCCAAATAACAATTTATCTTGGGAATGAAATGATGTATCTTAGGATGAAATAACTTAGAATCATGGAATCATAGACATCCTGAGTTGGAAGGAACCCACAATGATCATCAAGTCCAGCTCCTGGCTCCACACAGGTCTTCCCAAAAAATCAGACCATATAACTGAGAGCACAGTCCAAACACTTCTTAAACTCCAACAGGCTTGATGCCATGACTACGTCCCTGGGGAGCCTGTTCCAGCGTGCGACCACCCTATCATTTGAAAACTTGTTTTCTTTTAGTTGTGTTGAATTACTAGAAAGGAAGCCAGAAATATGTCTATATTATGTGCAAATTTTACACACTAAAAAGTAGGTTGAATTAATCAAGTCATTAAGCATGAAACCCTAAGCTTCCTATACAGTTTATTCCTAGATAAAATCCTCAGATTTGCTAACAGTTTTAACAAATTTACAACAGCTACCAAATCTTGCATATTGATGTTGTCCTTTTCATTCCAAATGCTCATCATTATCTATGATTTTGTCATTGGTTCCACTGCAAAATGTTGTGTTCATGTATTTTTATTTAATTTAGCATCAAATAAGTAAAATATACTCTTGATTACAAAAGCAAATACAGAAATTATACCTTACTACTGCCATTAGCCATAATTCCATCAGCCTAACTTTGATCTCAGTCAATATAATGCAATAGCTGATACAAAACTTGATAAATAAAGATTTAAGATAGACTGCCTAAGGTCATGCCAATCAGCTGGGGATTATAGAAAATATAATGTATTTTACAGAATCCAGTATTTTTAATGAACTTGCAAGTAGGACTGTATGAATAATTGATTTTTAGTTCAGCTGATGAACTGAAAAATTACATAGGTGATAGGAACCAATCTGATTTAATTTTTGATATTTGTTTTTATTATACTAAAAATACTGAAACATGTACTTTAGGAAAACATAAAATGTTAAATTTAATATGGTACTAAACTTTTAATTGAGAGTATAAAGAAGAAGGCCCCTAGCAGATATTTTAATGAAGTGTTGCAGTGCTGCAGGTTAACTCCCAATGTTCAGAATACCCTGTACCATCCTATGCTGCTGAACAACTTTTTCTAGACCAAGGTCAGTGAGGTCTTCTGAATCACTGTTATGTTGCCCTCCAGCAATGAGCAACTTTGTTTTTTTCTATTCTGATTGATCAATGAAGGAATCTCAGGAAAAAAAAAAAAAAAAAAAAAAAAAAAGATCCTCCTCCCCACCAAAGCAAAGCAAAACAAAACAAAACAGACCTAAATCACTATTGAAACATTTTAGTTATATATGATGCTGAATTTGGAACTGAGTATACCCTAAATTTATACATACGTAGAATCACAAAGTTTCAAAGCAGTTTCCTGCTGCACCAAAATTTCTTTGGTAAGGTGTCCCTGGGCTACAGGGAAATTGATGGTCAGTTAGATCTTAAGCCAGATCTTACCTTACAAAGGAGTTGGGAGATGACTATATGTACATCTGGACCTGAAATGAAACGGGTACATCTCTGGATCCTGTAACAGACATAGCCTAAATCATCCTACTTAAAAATAAATTGGTTGTTTGGAAGTTCAAGACACCATGAACTTCACTTGCCGGAAATCAAGCTCATTCTACGTGGGTAGCCATACATAAAGATCTTTACATATATATCTGAAATAGAGAGAATTTGGTTTATTCAATATCAAAATATGAACTTAATTCACATGTTAAATATTTTATTGTTGTTTTCCAATTACAGAAAAAATCCCTAATTATCCTCAATAACGTTAACATTCATAGGAGTATTTGCATATGTAGTAATAAGTAATGCCTCCTTTGTACTTCGAGGAATGCATTCATGCTGTAATGAATTTGCATAAAGGAAGGTGCTCTCCCTTGAAGTATCAGGTAAATCAGAAAATAAAACTCTGTCTCTCATCAATATGTATATATATGTGTGTGTGTGTGATAACAAGGTCTTTTGATTTGTATGATATAGGAGCACACATTCCTTTGAAAGTCAAGCCAACATGCACTTGTTATATTATCGTGAATTATGTTATATACTTGAATTATGTGATATTATTAGAATTATGAAAAACAAATAAAAGTAAGGGCAGTTTAGGAGGAAAATATTTTGATCTGTGATCTTAGCGTTGTGGTTGAAGACCAAATGAAATATGGAGGCTAAATGGGTTTAGATACCATAGCATTTTAATCACATATACATGCTATTTTATGGGTTATACAGTTTATGGGTTGTGCAACGAGAGAGATGCTTCAGTGAGGGAGAGAAGTTGGGCAGGTTTGTGTAGTGGTTCTGTACATGACTTCTCTGTCCTACTGGAGAGGTGCTGCAGTCCTGCAAAAAATCAAGTGGGTGAGTAGTGCCAGTAGGGTTCTGGGGCCTGGTTGTGGGGTCCTCTGGGCTCTTCCCTGCTCCCTCTTGGTCCCAGATGCTGGTGCAAGGTATCAAGGTTTTCCTCCTGGGAGTCTTCCCAGAAACTTCACTAACCCCAGTGTTCCCCAGCTAGGTGTCCTTAGTTATAGGAGTTAGAGAATGACTTGGTGATTAATCCGTTCAAGTTGTACTGTTTTCTGACTTGCTGTCACTGCTGTTGGTGCTCACAGTCCAGATAGTTCTTCAGCACTTTTGCACTTCTTGATTGTTCACAGATTGTTGGTATAGTTGACGATCTATGTACTTGGACACACAAAAACTATTCAAGGTGCATGCCAGTTGTGTGGGACTGGCAATTGATCATATTTTGTCTGCTTCTACTTACACAGAACATTTACTAAAACTTTCTATTTATAGTGAACTAAAAGCTGGTGAAAGTTCACAGGTTTATATGCTAGCAGCTACGCTCACCAGGCATAACTCATGCTGATTGCTGCATACCTGAAAAGTAGTCTGTCTGATGCTTCTGCTAGGAAATGAGGCCACATAATAAAGGTTTTGATTCCCTGTATTGCAGCTGCCTACACAAAGATATTCGTTAGAGAATTTTTTCATCAGAGGTCTACAGTCAGTAAAGCTTCTGATCAGAACACAGTAAGCATCCTCATTCTTTTAAGTATCTAACAGACCCTCACAGGCAGTTGAACTTAAAACAGACCTCAAGACTGACTTAGCATGGCAATTTCTATGTTCCTGTATTTAAAGATGCAAATTACATTTTGTTACTTCTAAATGCTATTTAGCAGTGGCAAGAAGCTTTATTCTGCACTTACACATACCATCTTTGAAAATGATTACAGCTAACAAGGATTCCTGCTTTCCTGATGGTAAAAAGCTCATATTTTATCAACATGTCTTTTCTCTTCATTATTGGTCTCTTTTTCTTGTTTGTCTCTTTTTACCAATCTGGATGCATTGCCTACTTTTTGTATGGCTGCAGATAGTGACAGTACAATAAGACTTTTTAGTGATGTGATCCTCTGTACTTAGAAGTCTGCATAGCTCAGGAAGTTAGGCGTATGCACAGCTTTTGCTTCAAAAGCAAAGCATAAACTTTTACTTAAAAAGTGTATCACCCAACTTTGAAATCTTTTATTCTAACAACATCTTTCATTTCAAAACAAAGAAAAAAAAATAAGGAAGCAATGCCAGATTCTTTTTACATTGTTTAGTTCAAACGGATATTTGAATTTGAAGTCAAACAGACAGTGAGTTTCCTTAAATATGTAGTTTGTTAATAACATAAAGGAGAGAAATAGTTATACAGAGAATGAGAAATAAAGAAGAAATCTGAAATAAAGCTGCCATACAAGTAAGACTGAATTGAAACTGCTGTTAGTTCAGATCTTGAAAGCCAACTAGAGAACAGTTCTTTTGTTTGTTTGCTTGTTTGTTTTTTTTTGTTCTGACCAGTGATGTGGTGACCTTTCTAGTTCCACATTTGTACTGCTCATTCCCAAATTTGAGCCATAAATCACCTTTAGGTCCTAATTGTTATGACCTGTCAAAAAAGTAGGATAGTTTTCTATTGCAAATAAAAAATTAAATGCCTTTGAAATATTTAAAACAAACAACAGCCTCCAGGAAAAAAATATACTTTTATGTACTCAGTTGTGCAAAACCTGAAAGGACTTTTTGTTACAGATTCAATATATTGAATAGTACAAGAACTATGCTGAGATGATGAAGTCTTTCTGTTCCATCATCCTTCACTTCACCTTTGAAAGTGTTATGGTGGAGGGAAGGGATGAAAAGAGTAGATTTAGTTGCAAAATGGGCTGATTGACCAATATGAATATTGATGAAATGTAATTTAATGGATCTTGAAAAACAAAAAACAAACAAACAAAAAACTCTAGATCCATTGGGTAGTATAGCAATACAATTTCAAAGTTAATTTTCCTCTGTAAGGGATGTAAGAGTTTAAGATGGCCAATCAGCTGAATATAATAAACCTCTGAAGTATGTCTGAAAACAAAAATATTATCATTTTGGAAGCTGAAGGATTTTCTGGTATATTTGAGAGGTTTACGATCAATGCCAACTCTAGTGGGATTAGTGACTATGTCTGCTTTAGAAAACAGTGTGGACCAACAGGAGCTGATCTGAGCAACGAAACAGAAAGCACTGGTGATTTATTTGTTAACTCACACAAATGGCCACATTTCTGTGTTTTTTAAGTTTGAACTATTTCTAGTCCAATCCCACAAACCATTTGCAGCTGGATCACATTAGATATTTCCACTTTAGTTTGATCTGAAAGCAACTGTTATGTTTCCTTTTGGGTTGATTTGTTTGCACATCTTTAGGTAGGTGCAACTTTAGACGCTGCAAGCAGAATACCTACAAATGCGTGTCTATATGTGTGTACACGTGTTCACATTGTATAGACTAAAGTAAAAGAAAACCCACTTATGTAAATGAATGCACCGTTGTAAGTAAAACCTCCATAGAAATACCTCATGAGGAGTGAGTTGAATTTGTAACTTTGTTTCAAAGAAGAATGATTTTAACGTAGGATTTCTCAGAAAAGGTGTAGGCATGATTTGAGGCCTGTGAGTTTCCTTTGAAGTGGGAGATACTGTACAACAATAAAATATTAGTGCACGATTACATTGAACAGTATGGATACAGTATATTTTTATTTTAAAAATATCTTTATTAAGAAATATTCAATGGAGGGGAGGGTTTAACAAACATTGCTTAAGATGACCAAGTGATTGGAAGCTGAAGTTGGGCCAATTCAAACAAAAAAATAAAGAGAACTTAAATGGCAAAGGGCAATAATCTCCAGGACAGCTTGCCTTATGGCATTAGATTTTTATCACTTGCAGTCTTAAAATCTATATTGTGTTTTACTAAGGAGTTTCTGTATTTCTTAAGTTAATTTTTGATAAGTGGTTATTGTAGAAAGTCATATCAGATGATCATAATGATGTTTAAAATCTGTAAATCTATTAAGGAGTATTAGATACATATAATTCCACTCATTAAGGCAATTCCTGTAAGTTTCATGGAGGCATGGAGGCTAGAAGGGATCACTGGATCATGTAGTCTTTTTTTTTTTTTTTTTTTTTTTTTTTTTCCTTTCTTTTTTTTTCCCCTCAGGCCGTTTATTTCTTACGTCAGAAATGCTTTTTAAAGAGAAGAAATGTTATTTCAAAATATGGAAAATATGACGTACACAATTCAGTCTGTGGAAATGTTTCTTCTCTTTGGAGATCCCAAAGCATTCCTCAGTGTAAGATTAAAACTGATACATATAATTTTAAAAGAACTTAAATTAAAAGATCATATATTTTTGGTAACTAGAGATTTTAAATCAGTGCTGTGATGCCCTTCAATCTATCATGAGCAGAGTTTAGGATGATACGAAAATAGCTAAAAGGATCAGTTACCCAGGGAGCTCAGAATAAGCTGAACTGGAAATCTAGTTATCAGTACAGGAAGCTCTCACTGTCTGTTACTTTCACTATTCATCTCAATAATCTTAAAAGCTCCACAGACACACTTGCACGGACATAAGCAGCGTGTGCTGTGTTGAAATTTAGCTGGAGGACTTTCACAGGTAATGCAAACAAACTGCTGTTTGAAACCGTGCATCTTCAAACTGCTTCTAATTCAAGCAGGCTACAGCAAGAAGAATGTAATATAGGTAGGCTGTCTGCTGTTTGTTCAACTATTATATACTGCTGGGTCTGTGGGGAAACAGAGCAGGAGCAAAATAGCTGATATTTAGACAACGTCGTTCAGTCACCTATTGCCAAGAGAGGAATGCATCTTCAGCTAGCTTGTCCCTTTAATTTGTAAATAAATCAAAGACTGGAATGTGATTGGGGCTGGAATTTCTGCCATATAAATCAAAGCTTTGTAATGTCAGCCAGTTGCATCGGCCAGTGGAGAGGAAGAGTCACTTCTGAAGGTAAATTTTCCTCCTTGCCTTGGACACATCCTGGGATGAATTGACTTCTGACAACGAAGTCTCTTATCTGGCCTTATGCATCTAGAAGTTAGGTATTTAGTCTAAACTCAACTTGAGCTATTTCACTTAGGGTAAATAATATATCTAAGTACATTTTTCCTAAAAGTCAACTGAACTATCCTCCTGCAGACTTGTCTAAATAATTCCTTTTGTAAATCTTGTAATCTGGATCAAGATATCATGGATCAAAACATAAGGATTTTTTTATTGCCTAGTTTGGAATAGATGGTAGGTCAGATTCTGACAGAAGAAGATGAGAGGCAATGAATTGAAGAGAAAGATTTGACACCTTTTCTGCTTAAATATGCTCTGAAGCAATTTTCCTAAAAGTCAGCTGAAGTCATATTGTGCCTGGTCTTCTTCTACTAATAAGTCATGCAACTAGGAGAATGTCTTACAGACCCTTTTTCCTTGCTAATGTGTTCTCCAAGAGCTGTCTGGATTCAGGTATCTCCGCTGTTTTCTTTTATGTGACTGTGTTTTATATCAAAAATAGAACATGCAGCACACTTTAAAGAAAATTTGGTGGTATTTCACAGGTGCTTACCTTTAAGACCATAAATGGTTCCATAGACGAACTCAGTTGGGCATAATAAATTATTTGCGTGATTTTGCTTATAGTGAACCATAATTAAGGTTGTTCTTACCTTAAAGATTCATTATTTGTCATAATGAATATGATAAAATGAGATATTTTTTATTTTATAACATTTATATAATTTGCCTAATTAATAATTTTTTTAAATTTAACTTGAGGATTAACAGTGCATGCCAGTCCTTAAATGTTGTTGCTTGAAATCCCATGGAAATGAAATGGATTGGGAGTGTAATTTCCTGATGTTCAAACACCTTCTTTTCTAAACAGTGATCACAATCCTGTGCTTATGTTTTATAATCTGTTACCATGGAGATACTACCATACACACAGGATGGCTGCTCCATTGCATATAATCAAGTAAGCTAAGAACATCAATTAAAATGGTTGCAAAAGATGATTGTAGCCAATAATTGAAAAGGAAAAATAAAATCAAATGAAATAAAATTTAATTATAAAAAAAAAAAAAAGGAAATTCTTGATCACATAATAGTGCTGATTTTCTAGTTTAGATTCCTTCTTTTGAGTTCTTCTTTATCACAGGCAAGACATTCTTTTTACTTCAATGTACAATGAAACAGTCTTAACTGAGTAGCTAAATAAACAGTGATCCAATTTGGACTGATATCAGTCTGACTTCAAAGGTAGTATATTTAAGAGTATGTTTCTTTTACCATTGTATAAAACCATAGCCAACGGACCTGTAACACATCAGACTCAAAGCTTTTACTTCATATTTGAGGAGAAAAAAAAAGTCTAGAGAATTATTTTACTTACAAAATCTGAAACTTTTTTTTTTTTTTTTCTGTTGTTGTTTGGTTGGTTGGTTGCTTTTTTTCTGCACAGTTTTCAGAATGCTTCATTCAGCTTAAGTGGAAATTAATTTTGACAGTATGTATTTTTATTTTTTTTTCATACTACATAGTAGTCTCAGTTCTATATTGCAAGGATAATATGTTATAAATCAACGTTTTGTAGTATAGGTCTGATCTTTTATCATTTTGAATCATTATTATTTCAGAAAACTCCACTGGCCTTCCCAGTACTGCAGAAGACACATAAATATACCGTGCTCCAGAAAGTATTAAACCATGAAAAAAAATGTCATGCAAGTGTGACGATTTATACTCTTAAACATCTTGTTGAATCAGGCCATAAAATATTCCTTGCTTTGACTGTCTCTCAGTGAAAGACAGGCAAGATAAACAAAGAGTCTTGAAAGGACTGAGTTGAACTTGCTACATAAATCACTATTAAATGGTTTTTAATATTTCTAGTAATTTCTTAGACTTCTTTCCTTTTTTCAAGTAAGATGGGTATGCCCTAGACTTCTCAGGAGTGTGGATCAGCTGTTGTGAGCCCACAAGAATAATGCAAAATGGGAAAAATGTTCCATGCCCATGCTGCAGCATGTCAGAAAGTGCAGAACTGTCACAAAGAGAATGGCACATGGTTGGCTGTCCTTAATGGAAAGCAAAAGAGATATATGATAACATTAAATGTATACACATCATAATTAATATTGGCAATGTGGCAAATTCAGGATTTTATAAGGTTTATACCCGATCTCTGAACATCTTGGTTTTCATGGGTTTAGAAAAAAAACTGAACAAAAGCAAAATGCTTTTGGCCTTGTTATATGATAGTTGTAACATAGTAATATAACATCATTTGTCAAATGATACAGTGGACGTACTTGCCATTGCAGTATATTTACATTGTAATGTGATAAAAATTAAAATTAAATATAGACTTGCTAGAATGATGATGAATATGTATGGAGTCCTTACAATTGAATCTGTAATGGAATCCTAACTTCCCGGATCCTTCATAGGTCCTGAAAAATAAATAAATAAATAAATAAATAAATCTTTAATCTCTTTTACCAGGAATTCTTCATCTTCTGCTTTAGGTGTTCACAGTAAAAAAGGTTTCAGTAACTAGGACTACAGGAAAAGTAATCACATTATGGCAATAGTGTATACTGGATGCCCTTCATTTATTCCTTGTAAGAAACCCAGTTTGTAAAGGCGTGTTCTGCAAACTGAGCCCACAGCCACTGAGAGCAATATATACAGTCCAAATCTGCCAGCATATCACAACAAAACTCTATATATCTAACTAATATGCCAACAAGAATACTGATAAACACAAAATGGAGACCAGAATTCTCACTGGCTTCTGAGCTCCATTAATTATGTTGTGGATAGCTTTTCAGCCTTTTGTTCGGATACAGTGAAAACCTACAACAGCCAAGTGTTTCATTGTGTTCTGTCTATAAATCAAATTTCCATTAGAGGAGTTTTAATTTTCAGGTATTTCTTAAATTTTTAATTCTTATTCCATAATATGTAGCTGGCTGCATCAGAAAATGCAAATTTTTCACCACCAGAGCCATCAAAGTGTGGGATGCTTTGAGTTAAATGATTTTTTGTTTGTTTTGTTTAGTTTCTAGAATATAGTTTTAGAGCAAAAGGTCTGTATAATTTATTTGAATAAAATTATAAATGTTAAATATCTTAAGCTGCTCAATACAAATAATATTCATAAACTACCTTTGTAGCTGTAATTTGATCATAGGCATTCACTATGACATTCAATAAATAACAGGGATATTATTACTGTTTAGAATTATGCCTCTACTTTCAATATTATTGTGCAAAACATATTCATATTTCACCCAGATATTTTTCTTCACTGATTATCCATGACAGCAAAAAAAAAATAAAAATAAAAATAAATAAAAAAAAAAAATTGAGGGTTGTGTCGCAGTATTTTCAGAAGATTCTAGTTATCTAAGTGAACTATAAAGGACAATGTGTGAAGATTTCAGTGAGAAACTTTCTTTCACAGTCACTGTTCAGGTAGAAATGGATGTTTCTGTGAAAGATTCAGAAAGCAGATGGTATATGGGCCATCATTACTTGTTTAAATAAAATAAAATAAAATAAATGCGTCTAAAAAGCTGAGCAAATTTTGAGGTGATATTCATTACATGATGGTTTAGAATTTTTCATTTGCCTATGCTGGTCTACTGATACTAAAGGTATTACGTTACTCTTAAGAGTAACATGTTCTGGAAAAGATACTATAGAAGATACTAAGAAGAAAGATACTATATATGATATATTCACATAAATTATGTTTATTGTGAATGTGAATCAATCACGTGCACACTGAAAAAAACACTTGGGAGCTACCTATTTAGGTAAATAAATTATTAGCTTTAAGCTCATTTGTCTGTCTGTGTTTATCTTTTTCTTTGCAAAATACCCCAGATTCTGATAGCCTTAAAATAAACGTTAGAGCAGCTCTCTGATGACTTTCTTGATGGTATTCACAGCATGCTTCCTTGATATAAAGTTCAAGTTGACAGCATTGTGAATAGAGAAATATAGCTGTGGTTTCTGTGTGATTCACAAGTTACCTTGCAAATGTGCTCACATTTGATTCTAGAAGTAGAATATTATATATAATGAGGTAGACCCTAGTGGGCATCAAATCAGATGAGTTTCCCAAGTGTTTGAAAAGAAGCATTTACACTTTAAAATTCAACAAACTTTGTGACAAGCAAGGGAAAATCTCCAGATTTTCTCAACATTGAGCATTTTGTTGCCACTTCGTCGAGTGGGAGTTGAGTAAGGTGTTGGAGAACTACAAACAAGTGTAGTTCTGTGAAAAAAAAAAAAAAAAAAAAAAAGCAGAAACCTCTAGCTAAAAGCCAGGGTGGTCCATCTGACCTGAAGGCTGTTAAAGAGTTTGAGTGGACCACTTGCCCCAAAAGCTGTTGATATTGTAGTGGGTTATTTAGCCCCCTTCACATACCACTTTGGGAGAATTAAAACAAAGGAACAAACAAACAAACAAAACCTACTGTAGCTCTTTTTAGATAAGATAAATACGAAGAAATTAGTTTAAGGAAATCAGATATTTTAGAAAATAAGAAGAGTGTTTTCCTATATTCAGGTGAACCCTCTTGAAGGCAGGGATGCTTTTGCCTGAAGTCCTTCTATTTGTCATAATGCTATTGCTATATGCAGCACAGAACTTATCTTCATTCTTGAAAGTGCTTTGCATCTGCTTTAATTCAAATGTGTTTTCATTGCTTTAAGGTGTGTAGTTTTTTTCATTAATTGCCCCTTTATTTTTTTCAATGCTCCATACCACTGACAAACTGAGGACCAAAGAGGAAGGAATATGGTGGAAACCGTTTGTAACTGTAATCTTGGTATGTAAATTGTTTCAAAAAGGTAGAAATATATTTTAAATCAACTGCATTTATTTCTATAACACTGCTGGAAATAATTTCCACACCACAGGAACCTCTTCTGAGGAAAGCAGGGTGCAGCCGCCACAGAGGCTCCCTGCAGCTGTGTGCTCAGTAAGAATTTTGCTTCTAGGGAGTGTGCAATTTCTAATTATGAAAGAATCCTTACTTGGCATGGGAATGGCAGACTCATCTGCTTGTTAATAAAAGCATTTATTGTCCACATTATAATATGATGTGTATTGGAGAAGGGCTGCCTAAAATCATTATGGAAACTTCATTAGTAGCTCACTATAGTCTGGAAATTAAATCTTTCCCTGAAAATGCTATGCTTAGTCTGTGCTTAAGAGTAGTAGGAAAATAAATAGGTTGCTTGTTTTCTTCTACTTTTTAGTTTGTGCTTATGCTTGCAATCTGTGGGTAATCAGTGAAGCTCTTTTGACTGTTGGGTCCTGGCCCTGTGGTTTACTCTAAGCAGGAGAATAACTGCTACTGTGGAAGCCCTGCTGACATTGGTGGGGGTCTGCACAAACCATACTGTTGTCTCCTGATGTTATTTAAAAATGATACAGTGGTTATTTCATTTGTTTGTTTGTTTCCCCCAGCTGGTAGTTCTTTGGGAGCATGGAATTACTGTTCATCACATTCATAACAAGCAGAAAATATTTTACACATTGTGGCACAGCTCATAAAAAGGATGCCTAAGTTATAAATTAAATGACCTTGAGGCATCTAATTTTAATTAAGGAAACTTGCTAAGGCCTACCTATAAAAATACCTGTAAGTGTTTATGCTTTCAAGGAGTCACCCTTTCTGACCCCAAAACACCCTTATTTCCTGCAGTGCGGTATAGAAGCACTCTGCTTTAGGAAGTTCAATGCCATCATTCAGCTCAGCTTTTCTTGGGATCCAGAACATAAAAGAAGAATATGACCTGGTAGTTATGTCCCATAGAATCAGACTCCACTTAAATGACAGCTGTCTGTGGATGCTCGCATCTGCATGCCTGTACAAACCCTGTCATTTCAGGACTCCTGAAATTGTGCTGGGTCATCCTGGCTGCTGATCCCTGTTTTCTGCCATATTTCTGCTCCGTGTAGCTGATCCCTAGTTTAACATCTCTTCTTTAAAGTCAGGTTCACAGGACCTTCTTCCTGTGGCCATGGGAATCATTATATCTATCTACACTTACACTCAGATTCGGTGAGTTAGCACAGTGAAGTTGTAGCCTATTGGAAAAGCAATGCCTCCAGAGCTGGTGCAAACTCAAATCTCCTTTGAACGCACAAAGACCTCCCTCTTCTCTGGCCAGTGCTCTCATCACATACTGGGACTATATACCATTTTTAAAAGATGAGCTCCACTCTCCTCATTTCTTTGAAGGCATCTTTATTTATGATACCACAGTATCATAAATAAATGATGCTGACAAAGATGCTCACAAAAAACTTAAGCCTGTAAGCACCACCAGGGAACAAGAATTCCTGGGCTTAGCATTTGCTGTTGGCAAATGAGAATATTTTCTTAGTAACATGCATGATACAATCACCCAATTCAAATGTGAATTATGTGTGTGTGCGATAGGATGGTTGAATGGATTCCTTATGTATGCCAAAACCCTTCAGGTATTCATGGCGGTTTTGGATTTTTAAAGATCAAGGGAGTCAGAGGTCATTATGAAAGCACTGAGCAATTGATTTTGCTGGCATCTCATAACAGAAGAGATTAATTTGGAGCCAATCTTTTTTACATGGTAGTACAACAGTTGGAGTAATTTGTGCTAAGTAAAGGCCAACCAGAGCCACAGCTGAGGGGCTTCAAATACTTAAGAAAGTGCAGAAGCTTTTGCCGAGATGCTTTTTGATCAGAATAACTTGGCAGTCACGGAAAAAGGCAAACTCGTATGGGTCCTTATCCTCACATTTTATATTCCTTAAATTAATAATGTCAATTGCTCTTGTAAAATTGGCTGGTGTCATAGAAGTTAGCAAGACTATTTGGTCACAGTCCAGTCAAAATTTTACCTCCTTTGAACCTTGACAAAACTTTGGCCTCACAGAAATTGCTCAGTTCTTTCCACAGACACAGTTGGAAAAAGGATTCACATTTTTGTGCTTTTAATAAAGTAGTCTGAGAAGGACTCTGCTACTGGTTTGCTCTATGATAAAAAATATGACTATATATTAATTATATGTATTTATATAAAATGTATATATATATTTATAATGCATTGTAATGTTAGGAATGTTCTCTTAGTGTACTATTGACTTTATTATCATATAATCTTCTTAAATATTAGATTATCTAGTTCCAGTAATCTATTTTTATTTTTTTTTCCTGGCTATTTCGTCTTGTTTCTTCAAGGTCTCTTAATCTTGCTTGAGTATTGAATTTGAGAAGAGGACTCTTAGCAAGAGCTTAATCACAAAGGTATAGATGAGCCTAATTTAAAAAATCTCACAGATATATCACATTCTCGTGTAGACGATGAGAATGGTATATGTTCTTTTAAATTGCAGAGTAAAAAGTGAAATTACGATTTGTTAGGTTTTGCCTATGCTTATATATTTATATGACATTTCCAAGCAATTGGGACTGTTCAGTCTGGAGAAGAGGATCAGGGTTTCCCCTATCTTATCAGTGTGTATAAATAACTGAAGGGAGGATGCAAAGAAGAGGGATCCATACTATTTTCCGTGGTGCATAGTGCCAGGACAAGAGGCAATGGGCACATACTGGAACACAGGAGGTTCCCTCTGAACATTAGGAAGCACTTCTTTACTGTGCAGGTGAAGGAGCACTGGCACAGGTTGCCAAGTGAGGTTGTGGATTCTCCTTCTTTTGGTCTACAAAAGACATCTGGACATGGTCCTAGGTAACCTACTCGAGGTGTCCCTGCTAAGGCAGGAGGGTTGGACCAGATGACCTCCACAGGTGCCTTTTTCATAGACATGTGGAGCCTTTAGAGTACTGGATTTTAAGTTCAGGCATGAGAAGTCCAAAATATTGATCTATCGAAGGATCATTGCTGTAATATGTTTGTTCTCCAGCTGCCCTCAAGCTGAAAGCCGTATGTGAGGAGAGCATTTTGTCTGGAGCCAAGGTAGTGTGACAAATGATCAGACCTGGTCTCTATGTGACAATCAGCTGATTATTAAACATATTGGCTTAAAGCTCAGAAGAGCCCTGTTATATCAATTTCCACTCTTACAAAGTGAGCATAATACTATCTTATGAAGTTCATAATGAATCACTGAAAAAAAAAGATAGAAAAAAAATAGAAAAATATATTGTAATTTATAGTATTTAGTCTGCATTAAAATACCCGTTTTTAGTTTAAGATATGACCTGTATTTTGGAAACAGGTCAGGATCAAATCTTATAATTTTCTTTCTGCTGTCTGTGTTCTGACTAGCTCTAGATTTTATTTGCATGTTGAACCTCAAGCCTGAAATGATTTCAGGTTTCAGTGTTGAGGTTTCTGAGTTGCTTAACAGGTTGTGAGATTTTTTTTGGTTTTGTTTGCATAGTCTCACTTAAAATAACTCTTCTACACTATTATAGAAGAGTTAGTGAAGTAATCCAACTGAGACGTCAGTTCCCTAATGCTCTGAGATAGTTTTGCTTGACAAACATGCTCTTGCAAATGGTTCCGATAAGCTGAATATGTTGATGTGCTGCTCAATGCACACAGATCAGTAGGCAGCAGCTGTAACTGTGCCTTCATTTTTCTGAAGTGTGAAGAATGTATGTGTTATAGAAGGAAATATGCCTGAAAATCATAACTGTCATTTCAGATTTGGTATCACCCTCAGAGTCTTAAATGAAGTGGTCCCTGCAAAGTTTGAATACTGAAAACTTTTATTTTAGAGGTATATATTCTGTAATTAAAAGCCTGCCAAACTTACTCAGAATGACTGTTTGTTAAAAAATGAAATTTGGATATCAAGAAATGTTTCTGAGCTGAAATGTGACAGATAATCTTATTCCAGAAACAATTTACTCTAAAATTGAATTGAATGTATTTTTGTCAAGTTTTGATGTAGGAGTTTAGATTGCATTTCTGTGCTGCTAGAACAAGATCACTGAAAAATGCTACAGATATTTTCCACACAGTATTATCCCCCCTTTTTCAACACACTGTATCATAGCTGCTCATCATTAAGTAATATGATATATAAAAATAATGCATGCTTTAATACCCAATGTTACACTGAAAATTCTTACAAAACAGAGTTGTTAAGAGAAATAACACTTCAAGGGTCTTGCAGTTTTGAATGATCCTTTGATTTCTTTCTGATTATACTTTCTGATTATACTCCCTGACTTAAAGCAGGATGATCATGTTTTAGGTAAAAGAGAAGAATTTTATACATCACATAACACAGAGCACATAATGCAGTAAAATGCACTAATATAACCAAATTTGAATATGCTTATTCCCTAATACTTACGATTAACTGAATAAAAGGAATTGGAAACAAATTTTAGGAAATAAAAACATTATAGCAGGATGAAATAGTGTGTTAAGCCATCAGAAAGAAAAGAAAGATGAATAAATGGACTTTATTCCAAGTAACCAAAAGTAAAGAAATTCAGTATATAGGTTGGCTGTCCAATTTTCCACTGACTAAATCTTGTCTGCAACATATAAGAATGTAACGTTAAGGGTTCACTTAAGCTGTAGATTTACAGGACTCTGTTAACAAGACAGCAGCAAAGGGATTTGCACATACAGAATATTTGTTATGTCAGACAGAGATTAATCAGCAGTGATATGTATAGCAACTGATCATTTAATTCCAATCTTTTCTTTGAAATGTCACAGTTGGATGTACCAACCCATAGGCAGTTCTTTTGGAAGGAACCTTAGCATAATCCAGGAGGTGTTTTGCAGTAACTTGCTCTGTCATGCAGTGCAGATTAGATTAAACCATTCTGGTGCTGAGCCCATTACAGTCCCAAGATTGTTAAGTGAGGTAGAACTGCAAAGGTGGTGGGAAGTTTTAAGTCCATGTTTACAGTGTCTTTGCATATAATAATGGAGTTGCCTGTCTAGCTTTTATATATTTAAACCAAGCATTTTAGCTTTTGAGGCAGATGGCGGAATCATCAATGAATTGCAACAGTTGTGAGAAGTGAAGGGAGAGGTGGCAGCTAAAATTCCTGCACCCCCAAATCATTTTGGGGTTTATGAATTTACCAGCATTTTTAACTGTACCAATAAATTAACAGCATCCCAAGAAGAACACAGAAGGAAAATAACAAGTAGTTCAGATTCATCTACTGCTATGTATGAGGATCATGTATAGTTTCTGCACACTTTAACTTCTGAATGATTTTAAAGAACTGGCCTGCACACAGTAAATTTTAATAGCTCAATTTCAAAAAGTAGGTGAAGAATACCTACTTCTGATGATGCAGACACGTGACAGAGAAGAGCTACTGAATGTAACAGAACTTGGTCCTGGTTTCAGCTAGGATCGAGTTAATTTTCCTCCTAGCAGCTGGTAGGGTGCTATGTTTTGGATTAGGATGAGAAGAGTGCTGATAACATGATGATGTTTTAATTGTTGCAGAGCAGTGCTTACACCAAGCCAAGGACTTTTCAGCTTCTGGCTCTGTCCTGCCAGCGGGCAGGCTAAGGGTGCAGCAGGAGCTGGGAGAGGACAGACCCAGGACAGCCGACCCAAACTGGCCAAAGGGCCATTCCATACCGTCTGATGTCATGCTAAACAATAGATAGGGGTGGCGGGTGGTGAGCAATTGCATTGTGCATCACTTCTTTCGTACACGTTAGTAGTAGTAGTAATATTGTTGTTATTTTTATTGATATTATTATTTTCTTGTCTTAATAAACTCTCTTTATCTCAACTCACAGGCTTCACTTTCGCATTTCTCCCCAGCCCCCATCCCAGAGAGGGAGTGGTGAGCAAACGGCTGTGTGGTGTTTAGCTGCTTGACCGGATTAAACCACAATAAACTTGCACAGAGGGTTTTTGGGAATGTAACCATACGTACATGGAGATCAAAAATTTCATTCCTCAATACCTGCATTCATCAAGCAATAATATTTTTTATTCCAAAACCAGCAGGTCCAATTTTACTGTATATCTCATCCCATATGACCACAGCCAGCTAATGTTTAGGAATAATATGTTTTGTTTTGTTTTTCAATAATATACATTGTTATCTTTTCTATGTTTGAATAGCAACATATAGGAATGCCTGGACCTCTCACTGTAATCAACTGTCTGGAAAACTGGCTAAAAAAGGCATTGATCCAAAGGCTAACTTTAGGATAATGTCTTTAAGATGCATCTATGATCAGTGGAAAAAGAGATTGATAAAGGGATTCTGTAGACAGTGATTTAGGGTCTGAATGCTCTGCCTCCATTAAGAGTAAAGGCAGTAAAGACAAACTAATTAGTGCCTAGAGTTAGTTCCAACACACATATTCTCTCCTGTATTTATTTTTGTCAGAATATGAAATTGTATTCCTGAATGTTTAATTTGATTTAGATTGTTGTGCCAGTTTGCACTCCTTATGCTTTGTTGTGATGCTGCTAGAGTAAAATACCAAACTTTCAACTTGGGTAATTAATATGAGTCACAATGGAAATAGTTCTACATTTGGATTCTGCTGTTTGACTTTATATAATCTTAATTGTATACATCTTGTTAATGTTTACACTTTTTTTATAACCTTTAATTTTTATTTTGTTAAAAGCTTTTGAATTGATCCTGCTTTTCAGAATGTACAGAATTTATTCCCAAATTGAACGGGAAAGTGGGTTTGCTTATAAGCAGATGGATTTTAAGATTCTTTTCCTTGAGGCATAAATGATAACAACAGAAAATGTCTTTTTAGAAGTAATTTTATTTATTCACTTCATGCTGCAGGGAGTGAAACAAATAAATGAAGGAAGGAAAGTGCTTGCCCTGTCATGGCCGTAAATAACTCATTGTTTAAAATGATATGAGTTGTCAAAGGCATACGATTCTATATTGTTACTTGAGAATAATCTTTTTTTTTTTTTTTTTTTTTTTTTTTTTTTCTTTTCCCTAGCTCTTGTTTGTCATTTTCCATATTTCAGGCAAGGAAAAAGATGTTCTCTGCAATAAAGACTAGAAACTTTAAGACCACAGGCCACTACAAGGGGACAGTATCAATTTCTCATTGTTTTCCTGTTTTCGATTATCTGATTGATTTATAGTGAATTGTTCCTGTCTGTAAAATATCCCAAGATACCTAATTAAATCCTGCATTGGCAATTAGCTGCTGTTACTTTTTAGCCTCTTGGGAGTCATATGATTCCATCCTGGCCACATGATTGCAAAATTCACTTCCTGACCACCAGGTTTAATTGGATCTCTCGTGCATCTAAATGTGAAAATAGGGACTGCTGGATGTGCTGGACTGAGCGCATGGCTTTAAAGGTTGTTTTTTATTTGTTTGGTTGATTGGTTGGTTTGGTTTAGCATTTTATTAGTATTTGCAGATATTCTGGAAATTTATCTTAAATACTTTTTATGCAGTTTCTATAAAAATAATTCAGAAAAATGTATTAAACTTTGATCAGACCATTTTAAGTTTATTGCATTCGGACTCATCAGTAGTCAGATGATGATTCATACAGTCGTCGGTGTATAAACTGGTAATTCTGGTGTCATGATTTCATGATTACATTGCTATGTAAAGTAGCTTTGCTTAAGCAAGAGGATTCTCTCTTGTAGTTTAGGGAAAAAAGAATCATAGAATCACAGAACGTCTTGGCTTGGAACAGACCTCAAAGATCATCTAGTTCCAACCCTCCTGCAGGGATGCCACCCACTAGATCAGGTTTCCCAGGGCCTCATTCAACCTGGTCTTGAACACCTCCAGGGATGGGGCATCCCCAGCTTCTCTGGGCAACCTGTTCCAGTGCCTTACCACCTTCTGAGTGAAAAATTTCCTCCTTACCTCTCATCTAAGTCTCCCGTATTTTAGTTTAAACCATTCTCCCTTGTCCTGCCATGATCTGATTGAGCAGTTACTCTCCATCTTTTTTATAAGTCTCTTTTAAGTACAAAGGTCACCCTGGAGCTTTCTCTTCTGTAAGCTGAACATCCCCAGCTCTCTCAGCCTTTCTTCACAGGAGAGGTGCTCCAGCCTCTGATCATCTTTGTGGCCCTCCTCTGGACCCAGTCTAACAGCTCCACATCCTTTGAATTCTGGGTGCCCCAGACCTGGACACAGTACTCCAAGTGGGGCCACACAAGGGCAGAGTAGAGAGGGATAATCACCCCCCTTGACTTGCTGGCCATTCTCTGTTGATGCAGCCCAGGATGCAGCTGGCCTTCTGGGCTGCAAGCGCAGTGCTGGCTCATGTCGAGTTTTTCATCCACCAAAAACAGCTTTTAACTTTGAATGGTAATTTAAAAAGAAAATAAGTACTTTGTGACTTTCTAGTGTAATAGCTACTATTTCTTACTTGTAGGTATATTCGGGTGAGATATTCTAAAAATTTGTAAGAAAACATTTGATATTGAATTTCTTTTACTGTCATAGACATTTTCATCACCTTACTGTAAAAGTATTGATTCTGAATCTGGCACTAAAACTGTGCTTTATTTTTAAAATTTAAAGTTGTTTTTTAGATAAAACCAATAAATCAGATAAAAGGAGAAACTATCTATTTTAATCCCTAAGAAATTATGTTGCTCAAACCTTGTATTTTGTTTACTAGAAATGATGATTTTGTTAGGGTCTCTGGGGATATTCAGAAGTCTGGTGAAACTGAATGTTTGCGTAATCCAGAGACACAAAAATGTAAAAGATTGTACATAGAGAAATGATGACTAAATGTATTGAATCATATATATATTTTTTTTCCTGGACAGCAGATAATATCCAGTTCTCTTTTGTGATGGATGCAATGATTCATGTGTTCCTGAATTTGTTTTTGCCTTTTCCTCTGTGTAAGATCAAAGCTGTGTTCCTGATGAACATACCAAGAGGGACAAGATGAAAGTGGGTGACATAGAGGAAAGGTCAGACAGGAAATGACAGAATTTGAGATTTGTTTGGATGAGGTCTGTTAAGTCTAGAGATATCACTCAGGTTAACTCTAAGAGGTCAGTCTTTATGGACTTATCATTACACTGTATTTAAAAAAGAAAAAAAAAAAAAAAAAAAAAAAAGGAAAAGGATCAGAACAACAAACAACTGTGGATTGCATGCTTCCTGCAGCAAAAGTAATGCTAAGCAGGAAGAGAAACAGTGAAGTTCTCGGTGACTACTACTTGTGTTTTGGTGTTTGTGAAATATGATGGGCAATTTAATTTCCAGATATAACAGTATTTCCAAATCATTCTAAAATTAGTGCCTTCTTGACAAGATAGGTAGCACTTTTAGACAGAGAGCTCCCTGATGCATAAGATGTGATAGCTGCCTTGCTCTGCAGTCTAATCATTGAAAACATTGAGGCTTCCCCAGCTGAAAAACTTTAAGGATCTGCAATGGACCCTCTGCATAGTGCCAGCCTTTCTACAGTTTTTAATGTCTTGGCTCTTACTGCTCTTCTAAAAATGCTACAAATTCTGTAGGTATCAAGGTTTGTGACCTGTCAGATGAATTGTGTGTGAATTTTAGGGTATGTTCATGACTTAATAAAAAAAAATAATAAATCTGCATCTACTTTTAGTACATGCCTATGCACACTTTTCTTTCATCTTCAGATGGAAAGGCTACACTGGTCTAGGAACTGTATCGTGGTCTCTCATTCCAATTAGCCATACACGTCTCAGTTAACAGTCTGCTTAATCATTGTTGTTTCTTCCTAGAAACAGTGTCCACATGCTTTTAACTTGGCTTAATATCTCCTTCTCAGGGCTTATTGCTGGAGATAATTTTCTAGTTGAACTTTAGTTTTTCCTTTGGGCAAGTCTGTGATGATACCAAGAGACTACTGATTGGATGACTCAGTTTTCCTTACTTCAGTCTAAGGAAGGTAGTGACTCTTCCAAAATAACATACACAGCCAGTGTAGATTCTTCTATAATTCATGGAACAGTATAAAATGCAAGAAGAGTATATCAAGGACTCTTCATTTCAGAGAAAATATTCATACACTACCTGCAGAAACAGAGTTCCAGCATAAATCTTTAAATATAACCACTTCGTTTCTCTCAGTTTTTCCTTTTCTTTCCTATTTCAAACTGAAACCAGAACCATATAGTTCACTTAAGCTTAACAAATACTGTGAAAAATGAAACTTGGAGTCATGTTAGATTAATGTAACCATATACAAAAGTTATAAATGACTAAAAGTATTATGTGTTAGTTAACCCTTAGTAAAACTAGGCACCATTGGGGAAATAATTGTATTGAAAGTAAGGGACCAGGAAATTGACAAACATGCCTTTGGTTGATTAAAAAAACATGCTTGTTTGATTGTTTGTTTATGATAGAATAATACTATATACATAACCTGACACATAGAATTAGTAGGACACATAGAACTGTCTAAAACTAGATGAAGCCCAAACTTTCCATAGCACACCAGCTTCTGATATTTTCCAGCAATTATTTCTGCATCTCATGATGGCATGTCTTGCAGTGAATCCTCAATATGTTTTTATTCTTCATTGGGTGCAGATTGCTCAGGCTTCACAAAAAAGATCCAATCTTAAAGTACTTTTAGATGAAGTTCTTTTGACTGTGGGTAGTATAAAGTGACTAACTCATTTCAGATGTGGTACCATAGAGAAAACATGTCATATCTTCTTCACTGAAAGTGGAATCTGAAAAATAAAACCTAGGACTTGAGCTTAAATAAATAAACTTTTTTTTTTTTTTTTTTTTTTTTAATAAAAAGACAGTTTTGAGTAATTTAATAGTAGCCAAGAAGTCTTTGTTTTTAATTTGTTTTACTTCTAAAATGAGTTTTTTAACCCAGCTTTGCACCGGTGGTTTTTTTTGTTTTGTTTTGTTTTGTTTTGTTTAGTTTGGGGGGGGAGGGGGCAATATATAGCCATGGTTAGAACAGAGGCAGTATACAACATCTTTGTGATAGCTGAGATGAGGTGATTTCTGCCATTGAGCATAGCAGCTTCCTGAGCGAAGCATTTTAAAGCAACAAAATTAGATATAACAAATATGCTATTTAGACAGGTTCTGCTACATTTTGTCTGACTACCCCAAGGGACTTTGTCTTTACTATTCTCATATTCCCTCACTCCCATAGCTGTCATGTAATATAATGGTATTTAACGAATTGCACTTTGGAACTGATTCTACTCAAGGTCAGTAAGATTTCAAACACTGTAACGTATATACAGTAATCCGATTGCAATTATTACTGCTTTCCTTTCATATAAAAAGAAGGATTTCTGCCATAGTTTTCTGAGGAAAACAGAAAAACAACATTTCTCTCCCCACCCCTTTCCCCTCCTCTGTATTTATTCATGAAGCTGGGAGGAAAAGCAGTATCAAGTACTGTACACTAGTCTTGGGCTAGTGAAGTCCAAAGGGAGCTTTGCTGTTGTCCTCTCTAAATTTAGAATTAAGTCATTTAGGAAGTTAATTTAATGTCAAATGATGTTTTCCATTTATTTTGAGAATGCCTTTTGAACAGATGGATTTTAATGGAGAACATTACATAATCTTTAAGGCAATATAAAAGCCCAGATTCTTTTAATCTAATTGTAAGCCTTGAACAGAGACACCCAAATTAATAGCACAGTTGCCTAGCCTCCATCTATAGTCCATAGAGAGAAATGGGAAAGACTTACATTGTTTACTGCAAGTTTATATCACTCTGTTGAGGTCCTCTCCTTCCACTGGTTGTCTGCAGAGTATAATGTGTTTTTTAAATTTAGGCTATTGTGTTAAGTGGGAGAATCCAAACTTGCTGATTTTCTCACAGGATTTCAAAAGTATAGTGAGAGAGGATCTATTAAATAAACAATTCAGACTTCATTGACCTTAAGTCTGATCCCTAAATATTTTCTTGAACTCAGTTTTCTAACTTTAATTTCCTGAATTTAATATATATTTTAAACTTCTCTAAATAACCTTAATACTTCTATCAGAGATTACTGCTCTCTCACACTTTTGTTTTAGACAGCAGAGAACTTCAACAAAGAGTATTTAAATGACAACTTAAATCAGTCTGTTTCTTATGTCTTCACGACTCAAATTATATTAGTTTGGGGCTATTAAAACACCTAAAGTATTTGCTTTATTAGCTCTCCAGCATGCAAACATCAATTTTTAGGTCAAAAAGATGTTCATGTAGGTTGTCGCTCTACAGAAGGCAAGACTTTAGCAAGTATACACAGAAATCTTTTGAAATTTTTCTCTGATGATTTCCAATGAACTTTTTCTATGTAAAAGCATGTACACTTTAAATATGAAAAAAATACAACAGGATAAGCCAAGGACAACAGTAATAAAAATCTCTGAATTTCTGTCTTCATACTCCTAAGGAGCTTGGAATAGGGCCTGCATATGATTTCTTTTGTGGTTATTTTTCCATGTGCTTCAGTAGAAACGGGATCATACCAGTAGGGTTAAAACCAGTGTCCATTGAAACAAATGAAATTACATCCTTTAAATCTAATAAGCTCTGTGTCAGTCTTATTGTAAATTTTACAGTAATCTGCACTATATTTTAATAGCTGTCTGAGTCTAATGTCTGCGAGGCAATTGGCTGCTCACTACCCACATAAATGGACAGGAGTTTTATACATTTTGGAGGGAATGAGTGTTCCTCCTTGTTTGAGTAAGGCTTTGTTCTGGTAGACAAACAAGTTCTCTAAACAAGTCCCTCAGGTCATCAACACTTTTTAATGCTGGAAAGAATCTTCAGCAGCATTCACATCTCTGTTGTAGAACTCAAAATATCTGAGTTTTGTTGTTTTTGTTGTCGTTGTTGTTGTTGTTGTTGTTTGGTTGGTTGGTTTGGTTTGGTTTGGAAAACCTAGTATTCCACTGAATATTTTTTGTCTGATTTTTTCTTTTTTTCCCTGTGACTCGGAGTATGTTTCTTTAGCACTTTAGTAAGTACCATAAAAAAACAGTGTCTGTATACTAGTGACATTAATAAATCTCATGCATTTGCTGCAAACTCTCATGTTTCCCAGATAAGTTATGACAAGCTATGGCATTGTTACATGTTATGCCTATTGGAAATAATAGTCTTAATCAAAAGGAAAATGTAGCACAATACTAGACTGTCATCTACTTATGTCAGAGTAATAATACTGTTAAGCTTTGCTGTTTGCACAGTTGAAACCAGTAAGATACAGGAGGTGAAGTTTAACAGATGCATATTTTACAATCTTCCATTAAGCTGCTTTGTTTTTGTTTGTTTTTGTTTTAATCTTAAATTTTACATTTGTTTTTGTTTTAATCTTACATTTTACAAATGAAATAAATCTTAGGGTCAGATTCAGTTGTCCTTATACATGAAGAACACCACTGGCTTACAGGAACAGTCCTCTCAGATTTACTGCAACTAGCTTTCAAATAAGTTACTAATCAGTATGAGGAAGAGTTCCAGACTCCAGCCAAAGTTCAAATAACATCTGAAACTAAGACATTAAGAAATTCACAGCTCAGGATGGCTTTTTCTATACAACATGTATCATTATTTAGAAAGAACAGAACAATACATTATTGGTTCTGGATAGTTTTGTCTCCTCTAGGAAACACCAATGTCAGTAACTGACTCTTAAATACCCTTAGAAATTATAATCACAACCAAAAAGTTATGAAAAAAAATGAATATACAGGTTTTTATTTTTATTTATTTTTATTTTTGTCTATCACTGTCCTATCACTGGTGACAAAGATACTCCGGCAGTCATTTTGACATTCAATATCCATTTGTTTTATTGTCATCTAATTAACTTTCTGTAGATGAACAAATACATATTATTAACAAAAATAATTCTGGTACTTTTGTTAGCAACTATAATTTTAAACACTCCTCAGCTCAAGTGGATTATTTATGAAAAATAAAGGGCATTTTTATTTCTTAATATTTCTTTTATATGTTTTATACTTTTTTATTTTTTAATGCAGGTTTTATACTACACTTTCAAGGCTGAGAAGTTTTCAGAACCTTTACAGCAATCCTCACCGTACACTTAAAACAGCAAAGCAAAACAAAAACTTTCACCCAATGCTTTCCCTATGGGAGAGATGTCATGAGAAACTTGTTGACTCTTGACTGATAGAATTTGACACACTCTAAATCCAAAAAGGATTTAACACAGAAATGCCACAACTCATCATGTTAGTGTCTCTGTCAAATTGAGAAAAATCAAGGCCTCATGAACAGCTTTGTTACTTTTTCTGTTCAGCTTATGGCTCTCATATTGTAACAGTGGTGTTTGGTAATGGAGAAGCTGGGAAACACAAACTGAGTAATTCATGATTTTCTAGTTTCCATTTGGATGGTGTCAATGGGCCATAATCTAGGAGGGAAAGGGAACGAAAAAGTATTTGCAAGGGCAGAAATTTAATTTTCAAGACAATAATAAAAATGTCATTATTTAGTGATCAACTGGACCCATGTGTTAAGCACGACATTTTCTGACAGTCTGTCATGTGAACACTATTTCTGACATGGCTTTAGGATCCAATCACAACTTATCTATAACCTATCATTTTAAATTACTTACAAATAGTTCTAATGAGCATGTTTCAAAATTTTGATATTTTAAACCTCTTTTTTTAAAAAAAAACTCATTAAATAGAGATTAATTTTGGCATGATTCTCAGTAATAAATGTCAAATGATGATCATAAAATAGGCTCAACCTTTTTAGTGTAGCAGAGATAAATTTAGTAGAAGATGTGCTTTGACATAATAGAGTTTTTGATATCTTTTAGTAGCTTCACATCTATGACAGTCAACTAAAGGGATATTTTGTGTGTATTTTGTACCAAAGTTAATGACTAGGTATATAATGTACTAAAGGATGATAAGTGGTAATTGAACTTTTTTTGATTGTCACAGCTTTGAGAAAATGTTGACTTTTAAGAGAGAGTTTCAATTTCTCTGTACATATATTTCATATACCCTGTCTAGCATTTTTATCAGGTCAATGGTTTTGTTTAGTGTTTTCAGAAATGAATATTAGTGAACAAGCAGTGTTCATAGTAATGCCATAGTACAGGCTAGTAGATTTTTTTTTCTTTTTTTTGTAGTTGCATTTAAATAAATGCAAAGTCATAAGGGCTGGGCAAAGATAAGTTTTACTTCACAACAAAAATTGATAGAATTGTAAACTCAGCAACTGAAACTAGAGAAACATTAAAGCTTTTTTAAGCACTAAAGCTAATAACTGAGGCCAGCCAAAATATTACCTCCAAGAATAAATCACTTTTATTATTTTCTTATCTTGATAGTTGCTATAGCATATACAGTATATATTTTACTGATTTTATATTTGTTTTATCTCCTTTTTGAGGAGCTCTCCTTAGAAACACATATTCTTTGTGATTCAAAAGATGACCATAACAATTTGCTTTCATTGCAATCAGACAGCTGAGACAGCTTTTTGTGAATGTAGATGAGGTTTAAAAAAGTGACAAGGGAGATAGGACATGCCCCATTAATCTCAATCAGGGTCTAATCTAGGGTGTTGTTTTGTGGCCAGAGAATTAAATATTTGTTCAGATGCCACAAAATTTAGCTTTTTTATTGCAGCATTCACTGTTTGGTTGAACTTGGATATTGATATGTATTGGAAATTATTTTTGTATCCCTTCTCATCCAGATTCTGCTTGCAGTTGAGCTTAGCTCTCCACCCTTCCTCATAAAATAGCGTTAGTGGATTTATATTTGAACCCTTGTATAATGGAGCTACATAGTGGAGAGTCCAGGAACCCGAGCTAGGTGCTGTTCTGCTTGGCAGTGGAGGAAGACTGGTGGTATCTTCTGCCTGGAGAACACTACAGCCAGCAAATCAGAAGCCTCAAAATGGAATAATTGAGGCCAGCTGGCCTTTGTTGACACACAAATAGGAAAGGAACAGGACTGCCAGAATGGCATCAGAGAAGTCACTACAGAGTTGTAGCTAGATTTAACACATAGGAAAGCATCAGATTCCTGTCCAGATATGATCAGTGCTTCCCTGCACAAACACATACTAGAGAGCCATGCAATGATTCTAAATTATTTTCTGCAGACATCTGGAAGAGAGTATGAAGAAAGGTGATGCAAAAGTATTCTGAGATTGCAGAAAGAGATGCTTTGCTGTAGAACATAGAAGATGCTGTGTGGGACTGCCATTGCAATGGAGGTTAAAGATTATTCTTGCTCAGTTTGAAGCTCTCAAGCTCTTACTATTAGTGCTAAATGGAGATGTTTTCCAGTTGTAGGTAATGCTTATTGAGTTTGCGCTGTTACTGAGGCCTGGAAAGGAAACCTAATTTGAGGGTGTGAGTTGTTCAAGCAACTCTTAACACCTATCCAAAGTTGTTTTTCTATCTACAACTTCCCTTTTATTTTATTATTTTTTTTTTTTTTCTGAAATTTCTTGAGATTCTGGCCCTGCATTTGCTTGCTTTTCACAACTGCACTTTTCCCTATAATTAGATATTAACTTCCATCTTCTTTCTTGCTGCGTTTAGAGTATTGTGATTTTGACTCGTAATATATACATATTATTGACTCATGGTTAAAATCCCATCCTCATGGCCACAAACATATGGTGTGGCAGCTTCCAGTTTGAGATTGATTCACTATTCAGATGGGTTAATGGTGCATACCACCAGATGGTGAGACTTCTGAGGACAAGGCAGCTTCAGATTCTCCTCTGTCTTTGTGTGACTCCAGACAGCATGGGGACTTGGATTACTGAAGGAAATTTACAATATAGCATGGAAGCATGTCTCTGCAGGTTTTGGTGTGAAGTTTGTTTGTTTTGTTTTCTGTTCAATTAAAATAAGCATTGGACTCATTGAACAAGAAAATGCACATGATATCGTCTGGGAAACAAGAACGCATAGTCATCAAGTTCAGATTGGGTTGCTTAAGTTGTGCAGTAGTAAGGGAACAAAGATTCTTCAGACAGGTTGCCAGATCTCCCTTGCAAAGCAAAGGCAACTGCCATCATTCTGTAGCCTTTACCTGTAGCTGACAGGAATTCAGTACTCTAAAGCAAGCTAGAAGATGAACTATGAATAATGGCCTCAGAATCATATTTATTGTAAAATGTTTCACTTTTTTTTTTTTTTTTTAATTTACTTTGCATGCTAAGATCCTGAAGCAGGAAAAAACAACTCAGTAAACATACAGACTATATTTTTCCAGAGCAGACTGATGAAAATGTGTCAGGTTGTGCTGTCCGCACGTCACTACTGCAGTCTCTTCAGCTAATGTCAGAGAAGGTATTTGGATCTCCAGGCATTATAGCAATGGTGATGGATATGCGGTCTGCTGCTGATCTAAAATGTGATTTCTGTCCCCTAAAACATTGAGGTACTAAATAAATGTTGGATTTGCAGTATATCTTGAGTAAGATTGTGTAACAAAGGTAAGCACTTAAAAGGAATTTTAATTTGGTTGATTTTTATTCTGGAAGTGGAAGGGCTCCATACAATGAATTATTTTTAATGGTGTTAAGTTTTAACATTTAGCTCTTTCAGCTCCTAAATGTGCTAATCCTTTTCCTTTACTGATGACCTGGCAGTCCTGTGTGGTTATGTTTTGCTAAAGTAGCCTAATAGCTGCATATAGTCTGAAAAATTGAGTAATTTAAAGAGTTAATAAATCTGGATCATCAGCTCTCTTGAAATTATATTCATTTTATTTTATTTTACTTAATTTTAATAATGTGTTCCAGTGTTTTACTTGAATATTTAAAGTTCAGCACATGCTTTTCTGAACTATGGCTTGATTACAACTATGAGAGAATATTTTATTAAATATGCAGGAAACTTAATTCATTAGTCTTCCATTACTTTCTTGCTCATGCTGTATAGCTTAAGAACAAGTCTTAATATCTTCTTGAGATAAATATAGCTCTTGATGGCAAAGTAGTGGATTAAATCTGGTTACTGTGTTTGGCTGAAGAGGAAGGTAACTTTTCATTTTGAATGAACGCACTCTATGCCTCAGTTATTTGGTTTATAGCATCCTGTCTTGTTACTTAATGGTGTGTTAAAGAAAACTAGAGAGCAAGGGGAAAATAGAAGGGGGAAAAAAAAGGCATATTCCAGGAAGAAAACCAGATGTCTTGAGGAGAGTGACTGTGACTGTTTACAAAGTATTTTTCCAATGTCCTAGTGAATCTGAGACATTTATGTGCAGTAAGAAGTAGGACAGGACTTGCAGGAATCCTGTACCCCCCTCAGTGAGGAGACACAGTGGCCATTAGAAGTTTCCTGGGACATCTCAAATGGCAGAATGGACCTCATTGTTTAGGCCAATGAACTGGACCTCTAATGTACTGGTCAGGAAGCTCAAATGTGGTCTCCTCCTCTCCTTCCTTGTTCTTCTGACATCCGCATAATGATAGGGAGCTGCATCACCCCAACTGCTGGTCTCCTGCCTCTCGTCAGGATCAGTCAGCTCTACTTGGATGCCCTGGCAAGTGGGACAGATCTGGTGGTTTGATCCAATATAGTCACTTCTCTATAAAATTTCCTTCTACATAACCACACATGAAACCTCTTTCTTCACTGAGGGAGTTTTCTGTGGAGAATTAAACAATCATCTGACATGTGAAATCTAGCTTTGTAGACTCAAGCTTGCACAGAACTGCAACAGCATCTGAATAAGGATATGAATGTTAATATACTTCTGATTACTTTTTTTGTGTGAAGATTTTTTTCCTCAGCAGAACCTGTTATGCCATTATCTTAAGCTGATCAGCAATGAACTAAAGAAAAAAAAAAGTGAATATGAAGAGGATTAGTTATGTAGGATGAGGAAATTATATTCATAGTTAATAGTGTTGATTATTTAATCACAACTTCTGTTACGAAGTGAAAGGATAGATATATGATCTGAATTATACCAAGAATTTGACAAATGTCACAGTATCATAAAAAACATGGAATTCTAAGTAATATTAAGATTGATTTAAGGAAAAAATGAATGTTTTGGGGCTAGTTTTTTCCAAGTAAAGTAAAAGTTGGTTTTAGTGCATTAAATATCTTCTTAGTAGGTTCAACAAAAATAGAGAATAAATCAGATAAAGACGAGAGAAAGTATTTAAACATTCTTAAATTCATAGCTATTATTATAGCTATAAGGGGGAGAAAGGTCTTTGTGTATATATAAAGTATTTGTGTTATTTTTTTCCTGTAAATCAGCCCAAGAGATTACATATACACAATTATCTTGATGAAATTTACCATTTTAGATGAGCTCTAGCCATCCTCACACAAAGACCTCTATTAAAAAGTCTTTTATAATTTTAATAACATATAATGAAGCTATTTAATGACATTTTGATATCCTAGCTGCTCATTGAATATTTACTCCCCATTGCTTTTCATAGCTTATATTGCCAACAGCATGTTTTCTGTAAGTCTAACTGCTTCTGTATGCCATTTTAGAAGAAAATATAAGCAAGCCTCACAGTAGGATTTTTCTTGAAATATTTAATTAAGTGGAATAGTCGATTGAACAGTGGTCTTTTAAGGTAAGAGAAAGTTAAAATGATTTTATTAACAGTTGCAATAACTTCATTTGTATCAGATTAAAACTGTGGAAATGTGTGATAAAAATGGAGAAGCTTTGAGTATGTTTGCAGATCTATTTGCTGAATATACAAGCTATTACTGAAAACTTCTGAACATTTCTCCAATAACAGTTGTAATGTTGTAATGTGCTGCACCATTATTTATTTATTTTGTAATTCATAGGTATTTTCTCACTTACTTTCCTGAACCAGCTTTTCTTGCTACTGCCGACCTTCTATATTTTGTCTTTTTTTCCTTACCTCAGCATTTGATAATTATAGTAGCATGATCTTCCCTGTTTGCCAGGTATCTGCCAAGTAAAATTTAAGGTAATGACCGTTCCCAGGCACCTGGGGTCTGGTGCTGCCAATGCCACCCTGTCTCAGTGCTCATTAACAGAGCTACCCAGGCTGGCACTAACCCTTACAGAACATGGGCAGCAGTGGGATGGGATGTTCTCCATAACATCCCTTCGTGTTGACACTTCTCTGGGTTTATAAATAGCCCTGATTTCTGACCAGTGACACAGAGTGCTTTCCTGAGCTTCTACAGAGTGTGTAGAATACAAATCAGATGCAAGAGCTAATTAATGTGCAGGACTTTTTTTCTTCTGTTCACTTGTCTTGAAGAAGAATTTGAGTGCATC
The DNA here is from genome assembly GCA_011076525.1 of Nettapus auritus. Classification (NCBI taxonomy): domain Eukaryota; kingdom Metazoa; phylum Chordata; class Aves; order Anseriformes; family Anatidae; genus Nettapus; species Nettapus auritus. The sequence goes on from CM021765.1 coordinate 29,164,989, forward strand.
TAGAAGTTGAAGCTTATTATTGTGTTCTGACTATGGGGGGGGGGAAGGATTAATTTCGTGTGGGTGCAGCCACACTTCCAGAACTTTGGTGGAATTTGGTGGAATCTTTCATCTTAGCTTTTTTGCTCAGCTTTGCAATGCTAGTCATTTATCACTAGGTCCTGCTTTCTAAGAGGCAGGTTTTGCTGGACATCTCCACGAGTGTGTTGGGTCTGTTTGGGATGGAGTCACCTTTCCCTGCAGCAGCCCACACAGTGCTGCACTCATAGCTGGAACAGCACTGGTATCACTCCAGTGTTGTGTCTATTGCTGCATAGTGCTGGCACAGAATCAGGACTCTCTCCAAGCCCCCAGGAGCCAGCAGGCTGGGGGTGGGCAATTGATGGGGAGGGGACATCACCAGGGCAGCTGACCTAAACCAACCAAAAGGATATTCCATAACACCTGATAGAGAGCGGTTGTGGTGGAGCTCGGCTGCCCATCTGAGTAAAACCAACACAGGATAGCAAAGCATGAGTGTCCAATCTTGCAGCAGGATTTAAGAGTATCACAGTCAATCCTGTGGCCAGAATGGTGCCATGGAGAGCACAAAACACCACAGAAAATCGAAGTAGAGAGCATGTTTTCACCTGCTCAAGCAGCATCCCATAGAGATGAATTGGGTCTGCAGTGAAGTGGCATAGTGAGATGGCAAATGCAATCTCTGAGTAGTTTGTGAGCTCTGAGAGCTAATCTGTGACACCTGCCATTGTAATCCCATACAGCTGTGTTTGCCAAAGCTTTAGAATGAAACTCTGAATTAATGACACACAACAGAACAAAAATGGAAGTAAACTTAATTTGTAACATACAGCATTTCTGCATAGTGTCCTAAGTATTCAGTCACGAAAGACAGTACACATAATATCAGTGTAGTAAGCTGAAAAATGTCACTAAGCCTGACATTCTTCTGACTCTGGCAGTAACGCAATGCCTTGCTGAATAGGAATTCACATTGAAGGCTTTTATATATTCCTGAATAATTAATACAGATTTAGGATATAGCTAATGCTTTCTATGCAAAGATAATAAATGTGTTGTGGAAATTGTTTCCTGCCACTTAATTTATCAATTCTTTAAAATATTGAATTGCAAATATATGACAGCTTTTTAATGTGGGGCTTTTTTATGAATGCTATTAGTACATGTTGTTCTTCTGTTGAGTTACGTGACTTAGTGGCAATCCTATTTAGTCTCTGAATTTTGTGCTTCACCCAGTGAAATATTAAAAAGCTTTTAACTATTAAATTATATTTATGTATAAGCACCATGCAAAGCACATCATAATGTGTGCTAAGCAAATTCTCTCACCATTTTTGTAACTAGAAATCTAAAATAAATAATAGATTGGTTTGTAAATCTTTTTGTAGACCTTTTTGTAGACCTATTTAGCATAATGGTTCTGTTAATCATAAGCAAGAAAGAATAGTTTCTAAGAATGCTATACTTACTGAAGATAAAAGACTAGTAGCACTCTGTTATATGTTAACCTCTTTTTAAAATACTTCTTTAGAAAACACTGAAGAAAAAACTAGGAAGGAACAAAGAAATTAATTAGCTCTGGTGCCATTTCAATAAGGTATCCTTGACTATTCCAAGATAATGCACTGAGACAGAACTTAGCTCACACAATATTTGTACCCAGACCACTATTATATTTAATGTAGTAATATTAAGTTTTGGCAGCTGATTTCTTCACAAATTGAATTACTTGATAATGAATTCCTTTAAATCTCCACTACTTTCATAAATGTTAATCCAAGTTCAAGGTAAACCAGTCTCTATGCCTGGATAACTGTAGAAAGATCTAATATGTGAAAAATATTCTGTTTTCAGTGATCATTTCCTTCTTTGACCTCTTTTGAAATGTAAGGCTTAAAGTAGATGTGCAGACATGATTGAACAAAAGAGAATATAACCCAGTTATTTTGATATTTAGTAAACTACATTTTTTTCAATTCAGTCAGTAAGATGAGCTTTTATTACAATGCACTTACTTCTTCTGATATGAACAGCTTAAACTGCAAAACCATGTTGGATCAGAGCAGTCACAATTGTTATACTAATTTCAGACAAATATTTTGTGCTAACAGGCAAATTTTATTTCTGGGAATCATCCGTTGCATTTGAAACATATAACTCTCTTTCATGTCTTATTTTGCAACTGTGTCTGTGCATGCATGCACATGTAGTGCATGTGCATCACTTCCAAGTGTCACATTTGAGTGTTGCAATTTTCACTGTTTAAAACTTTCTCAAAATGAAATTTTCACAATGTGATTTATAGATTTTCATGTACTTATATAATATGTTTGCTATCTATATAAATACTTCTGAATTTGATAACTTTGATAAGAACCTTTGCTGATTATACAGTAGCTCTGTGAAAGAAAATGCATATGGAATGTTTTATCTATAGCTGGAGCTGCTGCTTCAGCTATCAAACTAATGGAACCATAATGGAACACTTACTAGCAAAATTAATGGGTTGCATTCTTTTCTTTGTCACTATATCTGTATGGCTCCATTAGGTCTGATTTGTTCAGGGACAAGAGGAGAGAATGATGAAGATGCTAGTATTTTGCTGAAAGGAATCGATTACTATATTTTTAAAAAAATATTCATGAGCTAGTTAGCATCTTGTTTTGCTAAGCTTCAGCAAGCTGATGTAAATTAAAGAAAATCTGTTTTGGTATGGTTTAATTTGCACATTAATTTATTGATTTTCATCTTTCTGTGATTCTTAGATACATAAAAAGAAGGAGGTCAAGGATATTTGTTTCTTCTGCCATTGTTCATTATCCCAGGTACTTCTACTAGAGGAAGTGGTTTCTCTGGGATTTTACTGTAATCCACAAGATTTCATTTTTATTGAGCCTTTTTTCCTGCTACCGCACTTGATAGAAGCTGTTTCAAAGTTCAGCCATGTACAGAAAATGAAATGTAATAGCAATCATGTTTACTTTCTATTAAAGTATGGATTTTCTGAAGAGACTAATTTACTGGGAGAATTCTCTGTGAGACAATTTTACACCTACAATCTAATATCAAAGCCCAGTGTAACAACCTTTCTTAAAGACAAGCAATCTAATTTGACACAGATATCTATCCCATACTGTATATTTTTGTTAGTATTTTAGCTGAAACACTGCATAGTTGCCTAGGTATTTCTATCCTGAGGTCTTCTGTGAGATTTTGGGGGCTGACATAGTCCAGAACGTTTCTCTCCTTTCTCATTAACCTCATCCTTTTGGAGATGGTGTTCAACCTCCATAAAAATTTGACATTTCCAGTCTTCCAGAATCCATATGTTTGCTGGTCATTTCTAAATCTCCCTGGCTATTTCCATATTAGGGGATTTTTCACCTACTGTGTATGGGCACCTTTCAGGACCTTTATGGAGAGTAGCAAGTATCCAGTCAGCAAAATGCAATCTGCATAGAATTCTACTGCTAGAGAATTTTCCCCAACCCCATCCCCAATGATGCTGTGTTATGCAACAGAAAATCTGAGGAATTTTTTTTAAGCTGATGTTTCATAATGATGAGCACGTGAAAGGCTGTATATAAAGATTCTTTACTAATGTACATATGAAGAACAGAAAAAAAAAAAAAAAATAGTGAGAATATAGTACTTCAGGGAATAGAAAACATAATTTGAAACACTAATTATGATTAGTATTGTTTTCTCTTTTGGGCTTGAGAGAACTTTAATTTTTGTGTTTGCATGTTTGTCATTGTCCTTGGATTTTGGAAGGCCTGTGCAATTCTGCTATACAGTTTATGAGACTAAAGCAAATGTGACTCCTAAAAACCAAAGGCTAATAATGTATGCTTTAAAAATTGTGATTTTTCCAGCAGTTGATGAAATTTCTCAAGTAGACAGCTTATAATATGTGGCACTTTTAATTTAGTTCTGTTACTAGTTAGATAGCTATTGTTCTCTTCCAGTGAGATTTAAAGGATTTGCACAATTTAAACATTTATTAATGAGAACAGGAGACAAAACACAAATTAATAGTGGTTTTTTGTTTGTTTGTTTTTCTAGGTTTAAACATGACAAAACAAGATCGTTTTAAGATAGTATTTTTAAGTAGTATTTCTTTCTTCAGAGGAAGTATATTTATATTTAAGTACTTAATCAAGTGCATCTTAAGAAAAGATTGTTGTGTTGATCCAATATTAAGGATTGCTACTGTGCTTTTATATTATCTTCCCATTCTCTTTGCTTATCTTCCTCGGTCACATCTAGATACGCCATGATTTCTTATGTTATTTTATACTATTTGGAGCACTTGTCCTCCTCAAAAAGAGGGGAAAAGCTGTTTTAACAAGTTGTGTGGGCATCCTGAGTTCTTTACCAGCAGGACTGTGATGTTGATGGTTGCTTCTTCCTCACTTTCTTGGTGCTAACTTAGTACATTTCCTGACGTGTATTTTGCCTTGTTTCTTCACTTAATGGCAAATCATTTTTAATCTCTATTTATTATACGTAGTATGTTTATTACACTCCTTGTTCTTATGAACTCTTTGATAGCCTTAAGACCTTTTTGTCCACCTCCCCAGTCAGGTGCTTTTCAAGTGATCATTGCTGAGTTCTATTTAGGCTTGCAGTCTTCAGTGTCATCCTGTGCCCAGTTCTTATTATCCTATGCCTACAGTAACAGTAATGTAACCTGTATTATTGCATGAAGGTAATAAATATTTCTTTCTACATAGAAATACATTTCTTTCTACTTTTTGCTATATACAAACAAACAAGCAAAAAACTATTATACTGAAAGATCATGCAAATATAAGCAATATAAGCTAAACTTTAACAAAATATACCAGTAGATCACTGGAAAAAATGTTGCAGCTAAGCAAACTAAATAAAACTCTAAGCAGGCAAGGACAGTTCTAATAAAGCCGGAGCAAGAAGTTCATGCAGAGTTGGTACAAGATCTGCAGCTTGTTATTAGCAATGGCAATACTGGCTAACAGGGTTGCAATAACAGCAGAACAAAATGTTATTGTGCTGCTTTTTGTCTTTTTGTCTTATTATTACTTCTAATTAGTAAATTTAGGAGTCTAGATTTAGAAAAAGGCTGTAGATACCTATTCTTTTGGTTCTGTATTGCTTTCTCAGGTTATATTCAGTGCTACTGTACTTTCCTGGTTTAGTGTTGTTAATTTTAAAATCCTGGCTGTTTAATCTAGATCCAAGTCACCAAAGGTTCACAGGGAAAAGAAGCAAACAGGTATCTGTGGGGAATGCTCCTAACCTAAAGTGATTATCACAACCTGAGTAGAATTTACATATCCTGAGAAAGCTGAGAATACCATTGTTAAGGTCGCATTCTTATTGAGACTTTTCCTTTTCATGAAATCTGGACTGAGGACCTGGATTTCATAGATTTGGTGAGCACCACTGCATGCTACTTCTCCACAGGAGTCTCAGTCTCAGTGCTGCTTGTCCCACTGTGTTTGGAGATCAGAAAAGGCATCATGCTAAGGAACAGTGAAGATTTCAAATAGCAAACAGATGAGAAAAGGTAGAGAGTACGGTCTGTAAATCATTGAGAATTTTTAAATGATGCATTTTGGAATCAAGGCAAGTAATACCTACTTGGCCTACTTGCCAACTACATACTCTATACCAAAAAAGGTGCACTTATCCTAACCTGTTATGACAGAATGAGAAAGAAAGAAGTAAATATCACTGCTGATAGCACTACCAAGTTTAGGCTTATCTTCTCTAACGCAGTGCCAAAACTAATCAGTCTCCATGCAACATGTAACAACAAGCAGGCTTTGAGGAAATATGCTTTTATCACTGTAACAGTGTCAAAACAGTATTATCCATTCAAAACTTGTTTTGTGATAAAAATTTATATCTCAAACAACAACAACAAAAAAAAAGACTTCTCAGTTGGTCAATTACATATTCAAATATTAAATAATAATAAAAAATTAATGTCTAAACAGCTCAGGTTGGGGAGAAAAATATGTATTCAGTTCAAAATAACATCTGTTGTTGCTACAGCAAGAATAATAGCTCATAATGTAGAAATAAGAATCAACTATTTAGATTGAGGAATGTATTTCATTTACAAACATGACCAAGAGATATTAGCAAAGAGTTTTCATGTGGAAAGGGGGTAAACTTATTTTCTTAAGTAAAGTGAATAAGTAATGTCTGTAAGGGAACTGATCAATCTTTATTTTAATAGATTATTTCAGTATTTCACTGTTGCAGCAGAAAGTGTGTCCTCTCTATTCACCCTCAATCCACATCTAACCTTGATGAGGGTAAACCCATTAACAAGGACAGGTGTAACACTGCAAACAATTCTGTTCTTCCTCTGTGAAATTCATGGCTGCTGTGGTTAGTACAGAATAATAATAGGCAATGGACAAAAGTTATTAAGGTTCTTTGCAGAAGTCAGACAGCAAGGTGCTTTTAAAGTGAGCCTTTAAGTTATTATAAAATAAGCCCTGTAGCATCAGTGTCATTTGTTATTTAGTAAAGGCTTCCATAACACTACAATACCCATTTTTTTACTTTTAACACTTGTCATGTTGTCCTGTAAATCAGGTTTATGAGAAGGATATTTCTTTATTAGTTTCAAGTCAGATGATGGTCAGTAGAAGTAATCCTCTGGGCAAAATTATTCCCAGTCTGAGCTTCAAACAAGTTTTGATTCATTTATTATATTCTCAGTCTGTGTACAGACCTCCTACTGAGGTCAATAACAAGCGATACTCTGAGAAAAAGACAGAGCTTTGAAAATGAGACGGTATTTGTGTTTGAGAAGAGTATTTTAATATTTTTCTCTGTACAAATGCAGTCATATTTTATATGCAGTAGTGGGGTTTGCAGTAGTTTTTTATTTTGACACCAACCCGTAATGTATGCCATCACACTGTATACTCAGAGAACAAATCCACTTGGTGATGTTACATTTGCAGAACACTTTATGGTATAATTAGGATTAAGGTTGTTGTGAATTCTATAAATATCAAAAAAACTACACAGAACTATGTGAAGACAAAAAAAAAAAAAAAAAAAAGCTAAATCTTATCAAAAAGTAGTTGTCACTTTGTGGTCTGGATATATATTATCCTTTGCTTAAGAGTATGATAAAGAAGCAATGGATCAGGGAAATAAGTGATCTTTGCAAGAGATCAAGCAAGTGAAATACGATGCTGGACTGTGATTTCAGTGATTCTTCAGATTCTTTTAGATATTGTGGGTTATTAAGTAACCAAATTATATTCAAGTAATTTAGCACCTGCTTCATCAAGCTACAGAATATGGAATTAAGATATAGACCACTTCAGCTTCACTGATTTGATTATGTAGTAGAGAGAGACCGGTGAATATACATTAATCCTATGAAATTAAATCAAGAAAATTAGTTGAAGATATTCCTAGAGGTCTATTTGATGTCTATTTGCATAAAATGCTGAATTACCTGCTTACTGAAATCTTTTTTTTTTTTTTTTTTTTTTTCTTTTGGTGTGTTGAGAAATTGAATGGAATTGAAGAACTGAGTATGTTCTCTTCAGTATCCTCTATAATGTAGTCAACATGATGTAATTGCGCACACTGAAGAAGCATTTCCTTTTTCTTGGCTTTAAAATTTAAGAAACTGTTATCTGATATTTCCTTATTCTTACGAGAAATGATAACGTAACAGTCAAATAAGGCCTATACATTCTTTCCGGATGCCACTTATAAAATTGCTGTTGTCTATGTAGGAGTCTAAATTATTTAATCTTTTAACATAAAGGGACATTGCAATATTTATAACCATTTTTTTTTCCTGTTTTGTAACTTTTCTGTTAGCATTGGCTACTTTATGGTGGGAAGCTTATTACTCTTTGTGGTTTTCAGAAGGAGTCTAAAGTTTAAGATGCTGAAATCTGTCCTTTAGGCATTTCAAATTGAGTGAGATTAACTCCATACCATGGAGTTAATACATATGGACCAGCAAAGCCTGTAAAATCCCAATCTGAAAATGTGATTGTTCTATTCTCAAAAAATCTTCAAAAGTTCTCAATTTCTTAATCTAAGCATTTCTTCAAAACTCTTCAAGATGTTCTAGTCTAAGCATTTCATTCTGTAATTTTAAAGAGCCTTGTTTATAATTTCCTGAAGGTCTTCTAAGCCATTCAGTTTTCTAAACAATGTCACTTATAAGGGATTCATTTGTAAGGAACTCCATTATTGACTTTTATTTCAGTTTACTGAATTAAAATATCAGTAAAGCAAAATTATTGAAATAACACATTAATAAATAATATGATGTAAAACATTTACAAAATATATGAATAAAGTGTAAGTAGTCCTAGAACTTCAAAAATCTTTGATTTATAAACATATTTCAAGTAATTCTGCCAGAAATCCATTTTCATCCTAGGGAAATATTTACAATTCACAGTAATTTCTATTTTTGGTTGGATACCCAACTGAATTTTGAAAGACAGAGAGAGACATGGAAAGTACAGCATGTTTGAGAAAAGCTAACATCCTGGTATGGTTAGTGTGTGTTTCAAAGCTGAAACACAGGTTTGTTGAACTTAACAAGAATTGATAGTTGAAGCTTTATCTGCTATACCCAAAATAATTAATCACCACAAGCTTTTTATAAAATACCTCATCTGTTTTGACTGGCTGCTGCTTCTTGGATCTGAAAAAAACACTTAATTTGCCATATTTAATGTTTTCTCTGGTTTATATTTTGGGTACAGGTTTCTCTTGGACTTCTACATGCCCGTGCTACTCATATCCTCTGGCCTCCAAAGCGCTGGCAGAAGCTACAGCCAGTACTACCTCCAGAGCGCAAACCACTCCAGAGAGAGCAAGAGTGACCTAAATATTCAGATGGAAGAACACTGAAGAGAAGTTTAGACAGCAAGAACTGCAGTTGTTATAATATCACTTGTAAAAGTTTAGCCAAGGGTGCTTTAACGTCAGGTACCATAGCAGCAAATACATGCAATATCTTCATGTTAAAATGTCATCTTAAAAGTAAATTGTTGTTTGTTTGTTATAATCTCAAACAGTTGTGCATTATTTAGTTTGGAAATAATTACACATTGGTTGTAGGGTTTAACATTCAATTTTTCTGGGAGCAGTGAAATGACTGAGTTATGTCTCTACCTGTGCTTCTCTGGATAAGAAATTGTTAAAAACTTCAATAAAATATTTTAATCTTTTACATTCATCTTGTTTCTTCAGTAACCAAACAGATTCTTCGTTATTATTGTTGATTGTATATGAAAAAAAGCCACATTTACACATAATATTTTGTATTGTCTTATTATTTTTAATGCTGAAGAATCAGTACTTCTGTAGCTGAAAAGTTAATCATATATGATAGATTTTTTTTCCAAAAGCTAATGAGTTTTTTTTTTTTTTTTTGTTTGGTTAAAAATATCTCTATAATGTGTTTGTTTTTTTTATAAACACAAGCACATTTTAGAGATATTTTTAATATATCTTTTGGGACTGCTATATAAACATTCCTTGCTGAATTAAATATTCAGTCAAACTGTGTAGCAGTTACATTGCAGTATCTGAATGTAATGCTTCACTCATTTCTTAAGTATAGTAAAATGTTACTACTGATTGCCATATTTATTTGAAAATATGTAATTAATATCTAAATACTATACAATTAATACTAGAAATACAGTGTAAGTATACTCTGAATGTCTAGTAAAGCTTCTACACATTAGAAATTAGGAGAACTAGAAAAATGGCACCTTTACAGCTGCAGATTAGTGAGCCAGCTTATTTTCATATTTTTTGAATTTTACTCCAGATAGGATAGTACTTAAAAAATTTAACAGATTACACAAAAGGTCTTTAAACATTTCAGCTACAATCATGCAATTATCAGAACTTCAGACAAGATGAAAATAGTCTATAGCTCTTTGAAGCCACGTATCTGTGTATCAGTGAGGTGACAGGTTCAACCACAGTGAAAATTCTCTATTCTCTAGATGGTAGTCTAACCTTCTTAAATGCTCCAGCCCTGTAGACTCTCTGAACTCATCACTGTCTGTGTCCTGTCATCTTTGTTTCATAAAGCTGCTTCATTGGTTTTTTGAACCCATCTTAGTTAAAACTAGTGCAGTTTGTTTGGACCTTAATTGCAGTAAATTCACAATTATTTTGATTGGTGCTTTTTTTTTTTTTTTTCCAAACTAATTAAGAAAACTGAAAAATGTAGAAGAAATTTGCAAGAAATAATTGTCATAATTAATTTTGGTGACAAAGATACTAACACATATCTATAAAAGGGGAAAAATAGAGGCAAACATAAAAAGAAGCAGAGGAAGAGCAGATTAGAGAAGCTTTATTTCTCTCAGTTGTTAGGGTTTATTTCTTTCCTTTCCATTAGTTCAGTCCCTCCATCCTCCTCTTCTTGAGCTGGGGTGATATTCTTGCATATATTGATTGGAAAATTTAAGCTGGAAAATTATGCTGGCTCTTCTTATTTACCGGTATGTATTCTGCAAAACCAGTGTCAGAGAGCTGTTAATAATAACACGCACTTTTGTTCCTCAGGTTTTTCTTAATTTTCTTTTTCTGTTCATGTTGTGTAAAGAAACACAAACTCATCTGCATCTCCTACACTTACAAACAAATTGTATGAAGTTCTTTAGGTTTGTAGGTTACTACATGCATGAGGCAACTGGGGAGAGTGAGGATCCAGGCTCAGCTGCTGGATGGATAGGGTGTCTGAGCCTAGTTACTGAAGGGATCCATGATTGGAGGATGGGGGTGTCTATATCAGCAATTGCTATGGACTGCAGCCTTAGGGGGGCTTATATGTCCAGGTGCTGCCAAAGCCATCTCATACATTACCTTATACAAACTATGAAATTTCAGATGTCCCAAGAATTCAACTGTGATATGCGTCAAGGCATATTTATTAATTCATATTTGCATGTATATATTTAAAAATATGTATAAATTTATATGTACATATATATAGTTATATGATTTTTATATATAGGATATACATGTATATACACATATGTAAATTATGAACTAAAAACTATGTCTGTTAAGTTTGAAGATGTTACAATGGTAGAAATATCTGCCATAATTTTGGAGAAGTATATTTTACCACAGTAATCAGAATTCAGTAATGATGAGCAGACAGTCTGATTGAATAATTACCAATGCACATGCTGGATTAGGTTTAAACAAAATTTGTAGATTACAGTGAACTGTAGTTGAGCATGAATCAACAATGTGCTGTTATGAGTAAGGAAAATACACACTTCATTAACAACAGTATAGCCCATAAATGCAGAAAACGGATGTTTTGGCTTCAGTCATCTGCAGTCTGCTTTTAGGCACCAGATTCAGGAAAAATGAGGGACAACAACAGTCTTTAGAGGGAAGCAACAAAAAAGAAATCAGAAAAATACGACCTATAAGAAATGTTGGAAGGACTTGTGTTTATCTAGTCTGGACAGCCTGGGGCAGAAAGTATTCAAAATCATAAAAGGTTGCTGTCAAATGGAAGAGAATTATTGATTTTCTAATTCCATCATGTACAGGAGGGAAAGCATTGGACTTAAAATGCAACAATATGACTTTTGGGCTAGACATGGGGAAGGAAACATATGAATTTTAATAATAAAACACTGGTTTTGTTTATTTTTCATTGCAAGGTTTTAAGATGTCTTTGCTTAGACAAATATTTATCTGGACTGTCTGTAGTTTGAGACAAAAGAACAGGCTAAACTAGACCTTGAGATCCATGCCAGTTATTTTGTATATTCTGTGATTCTGAAGATATTCTGTTTACCAAGATTAGTAAACTCAGTGTTGTCTTTAATGATGGGCAGGAAGGGCAGCTGCATTAGTATCTACTTCCTGTATAATATTCAGTATATGCAATCCTAACTATTGCAGTAGTCTCATGTACCACTTGTAATAAGTATCTAAGAAGATACTCAATTCCTGTAAAAGAAAACATTTTGCTACACATAGATAGCAAATTACTGTACGTGACATTTTGCATCATCTCATAACTAGCTGAATGGAAACAGCTCAGTGAAATCACAATCTGAACATGCTACTGATTTTAGTAAGATACGTAACAGATCATTCATTATCCAGAGCATGAAGAACAAAAAATATTGCTAAAAGCAGAAAGGACCGAGCAGCAGCAATAACACACAATCACATCTTAAAAGGTATTACTGATATATGATTTTCAACCTTCAGATGTGAAACACATGCTTGTTCTGGCAATAATTAAATCAGTGTCAAAAGTCTCATGGAGTCAAGCTATGAAGGATGGTTCTAAGTCAGCATCCTTCTTTTTCAACCCCCGCTTTCTGGCATTTTGTTGGTGGTTCATACCTGCAACACAATAGGCTTCATAGGAGGTATATAAGAATGAGCACAAGGGAAACGTAGGACATTAAAAAGTGATAAGTTGATTTGACATTTTAAATCTCTTTTTTTTTTTTTTTTTTTTTTTTTTTTCCTCTCTATGAGATGCCACATAAATGCCCCCTTTATGGATGAATATATGGAACTGCATCTGCCTGCTAAATTCCAGACTGTACTTGTAGAGCGAGCTGATGAGACATTATTCTTAGCAGACACAAGCAACTGCATCTGAGGGAGTAACAGGGCAAAACTATACACATCAGCAATGTGTAAGCATCAAAGCCTCATGAAGAAAGCTAACGAACAAACAGAAAACCATAAAACAATTGAGAAAGTGGAAAGCTCATGCAATGAATGAATAATTAACCTAATGCACTTTGGGATTCATAAGTATGAACACAGAACTCCCTGTGACAAAGAAACAGTCATAGTAGTAGAAGATACGGTGATTTCCGTCTTCCACCCATTCTTTTAATATGACTTACCTAGATGATGCACCATGAAGACTAGCAACCTGTCATGGTTTGCACAAGGAAGGCTTCACAAAATGGAGAATTTAGTACAGAACTATCCAAGGAAAAGAAAAAGCAAAGCCAAGACACCAGATAGTGCTTTAGTAAATGAACAGTTTACTGTAACATCAGGCCACAGAGGCAATTAGCTAGTAAGGTCCCCTGGGAAACTGCTTTTAGAGGTTTTTGGGTCCATCAGTGGTAGTCACTTTTTAACTACCACCTCTTAGGAGTAGAGCAACATGCAATTCCAAAATACTGGAAGTCACCTGCTAGGTGGAGCAGAAGGCCAGGTTGGCTGAGCAGGGATCCTTCTCTAGAGATGAAGCAGAAAGTCTATGGACACTGGAAGCAAGATTGGATGACATGGGAGGATTACAGAGATGCTGTTTGCCATTGCAGGGAGAAAATTTGTGTGGACCAAGCTCTGAGTCAGAGTTGACACAGGCCAGTACTCTGGGAGACATTAAAAATGGCTTTTTTTTTTTTTTTTTTTTTTTTTTTTTATGTAGGTTAAGAGCAAAAGGAGGACCAGAGAGAATATTGTGCCATTACTTGATGAGAATGATCACCTCACAAATAGGGACATAGACAAATCACAGAAATTTAATGCCGATGATGGGCTCTGAGATCCCTGGAGCCCTGTGATGGAGGACCATGACTGCAGGAATGATAAATTCCCAGCCAATCTCAAAGTTGTGTGGGATTTGCTACTCCAGATGGATGCATATAAGTCTAAGAGGCCCAATGGAATTCATCCCAGGATACTCGGAGAGCTGGCTGATGTCATCATGAGATCTCTCTCAATTATTTTTTCAATGGTCTTGGGAATCTGAAGAGGTTCCAGTTGACTGGAAGCTCATCTGGAACATTGTTCCAATTTTCAAGAAGGGCAAGAAAGAAGATCCTGGTAATTAAAGGCCCATCAGTCTCACTACAGTGCCTGGTAAAATTATGAAGCTTATTTCGGGGAGTTATTGAAAAACACCTGAAAGACAATGCAGTCATTGGTCACAGACAACATGGGTTCACAAGGGGAAAGTCTCGTTTAATGAATTTAATTGCCTTGTATGACAATGTTACCCACCTACTTGACCGAGGGAAGCCAGTTCATGTAGTATTTTTGGATTTCAGCAAAGCTTTCAATTCTGTTTCTCACAGTATCCTTCTGGACAAAATGTCCATCATACAGCTAGATAAATGCATAATACAACAAGTGAACAATTGGCTGCTCAGTTGGGCTCAAAGGGTTATAGTAAATGGGGTTATATCAGGCTGGCAGCCAGTCACTAGTTTTGTTCTGCAGGGCTCTGTTATAGGGCAAGTTCTCTTTAATGTTTTCATAACTGACTTGGATGAAGGACTTGAAGGTATAGAAAGTAAGTTTGTCAGTGACACTAAATTGGTAGGAGCTGTTGACTCTCTTGATAGTAGAGAGGCCTTGCAGAGAGATCTTGACAAATTAGAGGGCATGGCAATCACAAACAATATGAATTTTAACAAGAGAAGTGCCAGATTCTTCACTTGGGATTTTTCACACAGAAAGGGATCTGGGAGTTTTGGTCAATGGCAAGTTGAATCTGAGTCAGCAGTGTGCCCTGGAAGCCAAAAGGTCCAACTGTATCTTGGGATGCATTAAGCATAGCATTACTAGCCTTCTGAGGGAAGTGATTATCTTCTCTGAACTCACCTCTGCCTTACCTTGAGTACTGTTGTAGTTTTGGACACCACAATATAAGAAGGACATAAAACAGAGAGAGCATCCACAGGAGGACTACTAAGATGGTGAATGGTCTAGAGGGGAAGACGTATAAAAAGTGGCTGACGTCACTTGGTTTGTTCAGTGGAGACTGAGAGAAGACCGCATCAAGAAACAGCTTCTTCATGAGTGGAGAGGCAGGCACTGATCTCTTCTCTGGTCACCAGACCACTGATAGGACCTGAGGGAATAGCATGCAGACACATCAGTGGACTTTCAGATTGCATATTAAGAATAGGTTCTTCACTGAAAGGATGGTTGAGCACTGGAACAAGCTCCCCAGAGAAGTGGTCATGGCAGCAAGCCTTTTGGAGTTCAAGAAGATTTTGGATAACACTCTCGGACAAGTAATATAGTGAGGTCAAGTGATGACAGACATCAGCTACTGCTATGCAGAATTTTGGTTTTTCACAAATCTTTTTATTCATTTAGATTTGTTTTCCATGCTATAATCAGGGTTCTGAACACTTTCTTTTCCAGCATATTACAAGCAAAATAGATGTCAGAGGCATAATTTTGTAGGCATCCTGTTCAGGATTCTAAAAGCTGATGAACCTGCATGCTCTTATGTGACTTTGGCGATCCTTTGGATTTGTGCTATACAATGGAATAATCCTCTCTGGAATATTTTACTATCATTACTATTATGATCAAGGAAATTACTATTCTCTTCCTGCCCATACCGATATGTCTTAGCATGGTCTATTAAGCATCTTGTCCAAGGTCATGTAAGATAATCACAGCCAATTTGGAAAAGAACCAGGATTTCTTGGACCACAATCTGCCTTCCTAATGGCAAGATTGTCCATCATTCACTGCATTCAATGTCTTGCACAATTAATATACAAATGCGCCATTTGTGATACAGAATACATATCTAAATGAAATAAAGAAAAAAGAAAAAAAATTTAAAAAATGAAATTCCAAGTAGACAGGTTAACCCTCCATCATAGTGTGGTGAGACCTGTGCTGCTGTGCAGAAATTAATCACAGCTTTTGAAGAAAAGTGGAGGACAAAGATTGCAAAGAAACCACATGGCTGTGGTTTAGGGGATAGACCAAAAACCACAGAATCACAGAATCACAGAATCACAGAATTTCTAGGTTGGAAGAGACCTCAAGATCATCGAGTCCAACCTCTGACCTAACACCAACAGTCCCCACTAAACCATATCCCTAAGCTCTACATCTAAACGTCTTTTAAAGACCTCCAGGGATGGTGACTCCACCACTTCCCTGGGCAGCGCGTTCCAATGTCTAACAACCCTTTCGGTAAAGAAGTTCTTCCTAAGATCCAACCTAAAATTCCCCTGGCGCAACTTAAGCCCATTCCCCCTCGTCCTGTCACCAGGCACGTGGGAGAACAGACCAACCGCCACCTCGCTACAGCCTCCTTTGAGGTACCTGTAGAGAGCGATAAGGTCACCCCTGAGCCTCCTTTTCTCCAGGCTGCAGTCCCAGCTCCCTCAGCCGCTCCTCGTAGGACTTGTTCTCCAGGCCCCTCACCAGCTTTGTCGCTATTCTCTGGACTCGCTCAAGCACCTCCATGTCCTTCTTGTAGCGAGGGGCCCAAAACTGAACACAGTATTCGAGGTGCGGCCTCACCAGAGCCGAGTACAGGGGGACGATCACCTCCCTAGCCCTGCTGGTCACACTGTTTCTTATACAGGCCAGGATGCTGTTGGCCTTCATGGCCACCTGAGCACACTGCTGGCTCATATTCAGCCGACTATCAACCATCAATCCCAGGTCCTCCTCTGCCTGGCAGCTCTCCAACCACTCATCTCCCAGCCTGTAGCTCTGCTTGGGGTTATTGCGGCCCAGGTGGAGGACCCGGCACTTGGCCTTGTTGAACTTCATGCAGTTGACCTCAGCCCATCGGTGCAGCCTATCCAGATCCTCCTGCAGAGTCTTCCTACCCTCGAGCAGATCGACACACGCACCTAGCTTGGTGTCATCTGCAAACTTACTGAGGGTGCACTCGATCCCCTCATCCAGATCATTGATGAAGATATTAAAGAGGACCGGCCCCAGCACCGAGCCCTGGGGAACGCCACTAGCGACCGGCCTCCAACTGGATTTGACTCCATTTACCATGACTCTTTGGGCCCGGCCATCCAGCCAGTTTCTAACCCAACGAAGCGTGCGCCAGTCCAAGCCATGGGCAGCCAGTTTCCTGAGGAGAATGCTGTGGGAAACGGTGTCAAAAGCCTTGCTGAAGTCAAGGTAGACCACATCCACAGCCTTTCCCTCGTCCACCCAGCGTGTCACTTTGTCATAGAAGGAGATCAGGTTCGTCAAGCAGGACCTGCCCTTCATAAACCCATGCTGACTGGGCCTGATCGCCTGCTTGCCCTGCAACTGCTGCGTGATGACTCTCAAGATAGTCTGCTCCATGAGCTTCCCTGGCACTGAGGTCAAACTGACAGGCCTGTAGTTTCCCGGGTCAGTCCTCCGGCCCTTCTTGTAGATGGGCGTCACGTTTGCTAGCCGCCAGTCAACTGGGATCTCCCCCAAGAGCCAGGACTGTTGATAAATGATGGTAAGCGGCTTGGCCAGCTCCTCTGCCAGTTCTCTCAGTACCCTCGGGTGGATCCCGTCCGGCCCCATCGACTTGTGCACTTCCAAGTGCCGTACCAGGTCACCAACCATTTCTTCGTGTATAGTGAGGGCCACATCCTGCTCCCCATCCCCTTCCACCAGTTCAGGGAATTGGGTATCCAGAGAACAACCGGTATTGCCGCTAAAGACTGAGGCGAAGAAGTCATTAAGCACCTCCACCTTTTCCTCATCTCTTGTAACTAAGTTTCCCCCCGCATCCAGTAAAGGATGGAGATTCTCCTTAGTCCTCCTTTTTGTGTTGATGTATTTATAAAAACATTTTCTGTTCTCTTTAACGGCAGTAGCCAGATTGAGCTCCAGTTGAGCTTTGGCTTTTCTAATTTTGTCCCTGCACAGCTTCGCAACATCCTTATAGTCCTCCTTAGTGGCCTGCCCACTTTTCCAAAGATTATAAACCCTCCTTTTTCTCCTAAGCTCAAGCCACAATTCTCTGTTCAGCCAGGCTGGTCTTCTGCCCCGCCAGCTCGTCTTTGGGCACGTGGGGACAGACCGTTCCTGCGCCATTAAGATTTCCCTCTTGAAGAGCGCCCAGCCTTCCTGGACTCCTCTGCCCTTCAGAACCGCCTCCCAAGGGACTCTGCCAACCAGTGTCCTCAGCAGCACAAAGTCAGCCCTCCGGAAGTCCCATACAGTGGTTTTACTGGTCCCCTTCCTGGCCTCGCCAAGAATAGAGAACTCCACCATTTCGTGGTCACTCTGCCCAAGACAGCCCCCGACAATCACATCCTCCACCAGTCCTTCTCTGTTTGTGAAGAGAAGGTCTAGAGGGGCACCACCCCTGGTGGGCTCACTAACCAGCTGCGTCAGGAAGCTATCTTCCACGCTCTCCAGAAACCTCCTGGACTGCTTTCTCTGGTCTGTGTTGTGCTTCCAGGATATGCCAGGGAAGTTGAAGTCCCCTACGAGAACAAGGGCTGACGATTTCGCAACTTCTGTCAGCTGCCTGTAGAACTCCTCATCCGTCTCCTCATCTTGGTTCGGTGGTCTATAACAGACCCCGAGCAGGACGCTAACCTTGTTGACCCTGCCGATCCTAACCCAGAGGGACTCGACCTTGTCATTCCCAGCCTCGAGTTCTACAACATCGAGAGACTCTCTAATATAGAGAGCCACACCACCACCCCTTCTGTGCTGCCTGTCCCTTCTGAAGAGTTTATAGCCAGTCATTGCAGCACTCCAGTCATGACAGTGGTCCCACCACGTCTCCGTGATGGCAACCAAGTCATAGCCTGCCTGTTGCACGATGGCTTCCAGCTCCTCCTGTTTGTTACCCATGCTGCGTGCATTGGTGTAGATGCACTTCAGCTGGGCCATTGCCTTATCCCCCGGCCTTGCTATTGTTCCCCCTGGCACAGCTCCAACAATCCTTGCTTCAGCCCCGTCCCCCTTCTTACCCCGAGATAGCAGGACCCACATCCTCATCCCTACATCTGTACTCCTCTTCAGTAATTCCTTTGTGTGAAGTCCATATGAAGATTATTAAATTTAGTGCCACAACTTCAAACTTAATATCATCTAGTGTTGTTTTCAAATTAAAAAAAAAAAAAAAAAAAAAAAAAAGTGTGTGCCCTCTGGTGGGTGTTCTAGCATTATCTGTCATGCCACTGAATGCTGTGGGTTTATTTGTTGTTGTCTGTTTGTTTGTTTCAATTTGTGAAATAAAAGATAAGCCAGAAGCTGGTTTATGTATCCACAGCTCAAGAGAGTTTTAATAAGAATGTTACATAGAAAATATTGCCAATACTCAACCTATGTCACCATCTGAATATCTTCTTGACTGGAATTTATTTAAAATGTTATTGGATGAGAGGCTCATCTTTGATCTAATTAGTAAAAAAAAAAAGCTGAAGATATTGCATATTTTTAAATGCAGCAGCTGTATCTGGCTATCAGGTTGTACTCATACAGTGACAGAAACTTTACTTCAAAAAAAAAAAAAAGTTTAATTTTTGATAACTTGTTTGAACTATATTAATCCACCACGTCATGTACCATCTTCCTCATCACACTCAGAATTTTTATTTAACTCACATTCACTCAGCATTTTATTTAACATCTAACCCTTTCTCATATCCCTCTGTTTAATGTCAAAATTTAATTTTATATTCTTTAAGGACTAAAATGTGCACCCTCATTTTTTTTTTTTTTTTCGTAAACACTTTTCAATTAATAAATGAAGTAATTGACAGATTTTTTTTTAGAAAGATCGATCGTTTTATATATTTGATTACAAGGTTTAATCACACAAATAGTCCTGAGTTTTCTGTAGAATTGTGATGTTTCAGGATCTAAGATCAGGCTATACTACCTAACTTCTTAACCTTCTTTAGATGAGCCTGTAATTAAAGAAATGTATTTCCTTTTTTTTCTCCTGCATTCTTCCATGATTGTGAATGGATGGTTTCTGAAGCTGTTGTGAAGTATCTTAAGGGTTCAGATGGGTGGTCTATTTGTCCAGTAACCCCTTCCCGACAGGGGTCAGTAAGTTATATTTCCTATAATTAAGAGTTTGAAATAACCTGCCATAAGGAAAATCAGTTGCCAACCCCAGGCAGTTAATGTTAGTGTTGTACCCTGGGGCATGAAAGTTTAAATTCCTTACTTATCTTACACTCTTTCGAATGTAACTGAATGTTCTCATTATCTATACAAATGCTTAATGCTTGCTTCAACAGCAACTTCTGAAAAGTCTCAGTTCATAAATAGCTTTCAAAGAGTGAACAGTGGAGTAAAGACTGAAATGTTTAGCTTTAACTTCTGTTTACATGTGCTGCCCCCTATGTAATTTTGGGAGCAATTATTCTTGGCTGCTTCTGCCTGTGGGATGCTTAGCCCTCAGTATCTGTCTCAAAAATCTGGTACATGGAAATGTTTTTCTTTCAGTTGTTTTCCTCTATGGAGGAAAAACATTACCCCCATAAAGCATTTTGAAAAATACCTATTAAGACTGATGTCAGTGTTAATGATTATTTTAATGACATCTTACACTTTTAGAGTTTCACCATTAAAGATTACAAAGTTTCAGAAGGCATATTTCTATGTGTGTGCCAAGTAAGTGACTATGGTCAACATAAATTAGGCCCTAGTGTTTAAGAGGGTTGGTCCATAAAATAGACTCTGGCATCTATGCTAACCAGAAAGGTGTATGGGAAGACTCAGGGCAGGCTGAGAAGGACAGTATTAATTATTGTATTTAAGGTGATGGCGGCAAGATTGAAAGTAGACCTCCAACATTCTGTGGGGCCAGAATGGCTCGATAGGGGAATCTATCATCTGGGACCATACTCCCATACTCTGGAGATTTTTTTTTTAGTACATATCTGTAGTGGGTTTACGTGGCAAGGTTTTGGTAGGAGGGGGGCCATAGGGGTGGCTTCTGTGAGAAGGATCTAGAAGCTGCCCCATGTTTGGTAAGGGCCCCACTGCTGACCAGAGCTGAGCCAATAAGCGATGTTGTTTTGCGCCTCTGTGAGAGCATATTTAAGACAGGGAAAAAACTGCTTCGCCACTCAGCAGCTGGGAGGGTGAGAGGAGTGAGAAACAGCCTTGCAGGCGCCAAGGTCAGTGAAGAAGGAGGGGGAGAGGTGCTCCAGGCACCGGAGCAGAAGTCCCCTGCGGCCTGTGGTGAGGACCATGGTGAAGCAGGATGTCCCCCTGCAGCCCATGGAGTACCACGGTGGAGCAGGGTTCCACGCTGCAGCCCGTGGAGGAGACCACGGTGGAGCCTGTGCCCCAAAGGAGACTGCGGCCTGTGGAAGACCCCTGCCGGAGCAGATTCCGGGCCGGACCTGCAGCCCATGGAGAGGAGACCACGCAGGAGCAGGTGACCCGGCAGGAGCTGCTGCCCGTGGGGGACCCAGGTTGGAGCAGTTTGTTCCAAAGGGATGGACCCCGTGGTACGGACCCATATATGGAGCAGTTCTTGAAGAGCTGCTGCCTGTGGACAGCCCACGCCGGATCAGTTCAGCAAGGACTGCATCCCGTGGGTGGGACCCCACAGCACAGGGGACAAGAGTGATCGAGAAGGAGCGGCAGAGAAGAAGTGCTGTAGACTGACCATAACCCCCATTCCCCCGTTCCCCTGCACCGCTCGGGGGGAGGAGGTGGAAGAGGGTGGATGGGGGGGGGGGGGAAGGTGCTTTTGGTTTCTTTCCTTTGTTTCTCACTTCTCTAGCTTGTTAGTAATAAGCAATAAATCTTACTTTCTCTCTATGCTGAGTCTGTTTTGCCCATCACGATAATTATTGCGCGATCTCCTAGTCCTTATCTCAACCCTTGAGCCCCTTTCATCGTATTTTCTCCTTGCTCCTCTTTGAGGAGGGGGAGTGAGAGAGCGGTGGTGGTGGAACTCGGCTGCCCACCCGAGTAAAACCATCACAATATCTTGACAGAAAGGTGCTTAAAATGACTATTTTCTACATGATAGCTAAATGGCTAGCATATTCACCTACAAAATAGGAAGGTTCAGGTTCAAGGTTTTCCTCAGCCTGAAGTGCTTGCATCAAACAGATTAGCTGCTACATTGAAATGAGGGGCCTTGCAGATATTGCACATAGAAATAGAGTGGATATTGTATAGAGAAATAATATTCAGGGAAATATATAAAACAAGGTGAGGTACAAAATGCTAGAGGAAAGTTGAAATACCTTTTACCACAGAACTCTCAACAACAGAATGTTTTAACTTGTGACTGAGATAAGATATGTACCTTTTTTAAAAATATCCACAATGGGAAACAAATTTTATGTAAATGCCTGACAGTATCTATAATAGCACTACCTAACAACTAGTAGCGAGGTCAGCTGATTTTTAAGGTTTTATTTTCAGTGAAAAGAAGGGTGTTAAGTCTCCAAAGGGAAAGAACAATTATGTCTAAAAATTGAAACAAGGTGCAAGCTTGAAATAGAGAAGTTCACAAACACCACCAAAAATTATGACTACGATGGAAATCGTAGGCTTTATATAAATTGCCCTGGACTTTTTTTCAGCAATTATTAAGATTATTTTCTTTTCTTCCTGCCAGCCCTTTAGAGTGATGTAGGGTAAATGGAAAAGCCATGCCATGGTCTTTCAAATAGTTCTACACGAAAACACTGTGTGCTAAGGGAATTATTTTCCAACACCTCTACAATTTAAAAACAAAAATGAGAGATTTTCTGTGCCTGCATTTTGGAGAACAGTTGGGATAAAATTCATTTTTTAACTCTTAATTATTTTTTTCTTTGCTTTTTCATCCACATCCAGTGTTAAATGATGTAGCACAATGAGCAAACATCAGACTAATATTTTTGACTGTATAATTTTTTATTATTTATTATTATTTTCCTGAAAGATATTAATTGTCCCTAGGAAATGCTGCCCTACAGAGAAGACCTTAGAAGTCACAGTAGGATCCAGAATCTAAATTGATTTTTTAGGGCTTTTTGTGAACAAGGGATACTAAATTCTCTACAGAACTTCCAAGCCAAGATTGATTTACCAAACTTCAGGCATTTGACTGTGGCTGTATGCATAGTCAAGGCCTTACTGGTTTTTGGAAGCAGACCTCTTCAGAGCATCCACAGGACTCATGCGTGTTGAGCTGCTCTCTGAAGTTCCAGTTTCTCTTCAGTGAGTTGAAAAGGGACTTTGTTGGTCTCAGTTAAGTTCCGTGGAACTGAGCCTTGATTTGTATATGATTTAGTACTTTACACAGCAGATTACCATCAGAAAACTTAAACAAATCAAAATCAAGGCTGGATTGTCTCCTAATTCTGCTTGAATTTTATTGCACAAATTAATCTTGACCTTCCCTTGGATCACACAAAATTACATAGTTGCAGGTTTCTCCAAGTGCTGATTTCTTTTTTGATTCACAGCTGGAGAGTACTCGGGCAGGCTTGAAGATGACTTAAAGATTTTTAAAATAATTTCTACCAAATCTAATGCCTATTATTTTTGTACAGAAAAGGTTGAAAAGTCTTAGATATTTTGTTTTAACACACATATATCAGTTAGTTTTTTTTTGTTGATTACATCTCTTTACAGAAAGAAAACATCTGAGCAAAGACTACAGGTAAGCTAAAATGTTCGCAGTCCAGAGAACTTGGACTTGTGGTTTGTGTTAGGTCCTTTGTGGATTATTGGCCACTTAGAAATCCCATTCGTGTCACATACTCTAGAAATTAGGAGGAGTTTTATGTGAACAAATGGAAGAATATGTACTTTTTTCTTAAATGTTCACGCAATTTTTCAAAAGATTTGTTTTAGCTCTTAGTAAATACATCCAAAATTAATTATATAAGTAAGTGAAGTCTTATTTTTTAGCCATGCTAAATACAGTAGTAGCAAGTTCAACAAACAGTAAGAATTTCTGTTCTCTCTCTACAGTTGGTTAAATTTATTTGGATTTCCTTATGGCACAATTCCAAATCCACGTCTGATGCTGAGTCCTCAATAACCGAGTGCCAAGCATAAACAGACCTGCTGCTCAGGGGTTGATTTTTCAATACTTTTAAAAGCAGATTTTTCTACTTTTAAGGCATTGTAAATTATATCCTTAATCTACTGAATCAGTACCCACTACTGAAAATCATTGCTGGGGTATGAAACTAAGTTTGAATATTAATGCTTTTTTTGCTAACTGGATTAAAAAGAAAAAGAGAGAGAGAGAGATTTTCTCTATCTTATCTTTTTTAATAATTTGTATTTGGAACAGACCCTTCTCAGAGGTAGGCTGTTAAAAGTTTTAAAAAGCACTGAAAACTTCTGATGGTATTTTCTAAAATACTTGAATGACTTAAATGAACAAGTTTGATTGAAAAGTAATGGAACTTTCTATCCTAAATCATTTTGGGATAAATACAAGGAGCAAATTAGCTATATAGCAGTCAGCACAACTGCTTTCCCCTATCATTTAGGCACAGTGGGTTTATTCTGTCTTGCATAGTTTTTTTCTCTCTCTCTTTCACATACACAGAGATTTAACTATATAGTTATCCTATAGTTATCTAAAGTATTAAAGACTGCATTCACAAAAGCTTTCAGGTGCTGCACTACTTCTTTTGTAAATTAACATCTTCAATCCATGCTCCTTATAAAATATGTAAGAACTATGTATGGAATAATAAGATATCTAAATTGCACTGAAGAAGGAAATGTACAAACTGTCCAAAACCAAGAAAGTTAGTCTCTAAGACTGTATCAATACTAGTAAATTAAAATACCTGCAAAGCATCTCTGGCACAGTTTTGTCTCAGGATAATTAACACTTGTTCAAGCAACTCCTGGAGTCTACCAAGCCTGCCTGGGTCTGTGACAATTTGAACAGAGTGATCCTCTTTTGGAGAATAATAGCTAATTTAATAGTGTGAATGTGGGCCGTTGGTATCTATATCAGATAATGAATGGTCCCAGACACACTCCATTTACCTACATAGATATAACAAAAGGGACCAGGTAGCCATTGCTCTTCTGGGGCATAGACACCACTCTGTTCTCTACACCATCTAATGGAACTAGTTACTCAGTGAAGCTATTTTCCATGCTTGGTAATCATATTCCCATTTTCCTTTGTTAGATTATTTGTCATGGTTGCAGAAAAGCCAGTATGTACTCCACAGGAAGGATGTGAATCTATATGGTCCAAAAAACGTCTTTATCTTTTTGCATTTTAGCAGAAACTTTTTTCATGGCTTTTGGAGCATTTGATCCTGTCTTCTTACCACACATTTTTGTTCTTTCAACACCTTTTCCCTCTGTGATATCATTTTTAAAACCTTTTTTTTTTTTTTTCTGAGACTTTTCTTAATATCCACACTTTTACAAATCAGCACGGAATAATTTCCCATGAGTATTTCCCAGAGTTTCAATGACATTGTCCTCACTTTTCCTTCACAGCTTTCTTTCAAAAAGTCTTTCCTCAGGTTTACAAAGACATAGACTTTTCTGCTCTCTGATGTCCACACTCCCAGGTTGTGCCCACCTGCTCTGAGCATCTTACCCTCTATCCTTTGGGGCTGTTCTTCTTTTTTTCTCTTCCTTGGGGAAGAAGAGTTAAATGAATAAATAAATAAATAAATTCTAGCCTGGATATGTCTGCAGAAAGGATGAATTTCATGTTTTTTTTTTTTGGTTTTGTTTTGTTTTGTTTTTGTTTTGTTTTGTTTTGTTTTTTAATACAAGGCAGCTTCTGCATACTGCTGCCTCAGGTCCTCCAAGCTCTGCTGCCCATTCCCACAAAAGGTGATTGCAGCTTTTCTCATCAGCATTGCCAGCCACAGTCTTGAAAATCTGGAATGGCTTGGAGGCCTTATCTGTATTGCTTTAAAAAATCAGTCAATACAGTGGAGAAGATACATTATTTATCTCATTGTGTACTGATAGATGGCAGAAATGGAAGAAAACCTTGGCCAAGGGAGCAATTCTGCATTTTTACTGAGGTTCCAGGTGAAACACATAAACTTGATGTCCGTTCGGCTCATTGTGGTCACTTTACCTTGCTGGGTAGCTAAACTCCACCACAACCACGCCCTCACTCCCCCTCCTCAGAGGAAGAGAGGGAGAAGGAAGTATGCTGGAAAAAAAAAAAAAAAAAAAAAAAAGGCTCACAGGTTGAGATAATTTAAACAAAGGGGAAAAAGAAGAGGGAAAAAAAGAAGCAAGGGCTGTGTGAAAGCACAGAGAGAAAAAAAAAAATCTATACTTCCCATCAATGAGCAGTATTCAGCTGTGTCCTGGGAAGCTAGGCCTCAATACGCGTAGGGATTGTTTTGGAGGACAAACACCTTCATAAGGAGAGCCTTCCCTCTCCTTCCCCGTTCTCACCTTTTATAGCTGAGTGTGACACTGCAAGGTATAGAATATCCCTTTGATTGGTTTTGGTCAGATTCCCTGGTGAGGTCCCCTCCCAGTGTCTTGCACACCTCCAGCCTACTGGCTCTAGGGGTGTTTGGAGGGAGTCTTGATGCTGTGCCAGCATTGCTCAGCAATAGACAAAGCATTGGTGGGATACCAATGGTGTTCTAGATACAGTGCAGAGCACAGCACTGTATGGGCTGCTGCAGGGAAAGTTAACTCCATCCCAGCCAGACCCAGTACACTTATGGCTTGGTAAATTCCATTGGTGACGTTCTTTCCCCCTTCAGTGCTATGTAGTAGAGGATTGGCCATGATTGCTAGGCATGTCCCTGAAGGGAATGCAATGAGAAGCCTGGCAGTTTCTTGGGGTTTCAAGTTTATCACAGAATATCTTTTAAAATTTATAGTGTGTTGCCTATTTGATGTCTGAAACTTAAACACATCCTTTCAGAATAGAAATATAAGAATATATGTAGTTTACATTAGTATATAGATTCAAACTCTTAAAATATGGACTAGAAAGTTTAAAATTATAGATAATTAATTAAGAAAGCACATGTTCAGCACTAATGCTACTCCAGGTCTTCAAACATCAGTCAATCAATTAAATAGAAGAAACTGAACTGATGAACAGTGTTATTTACAATGCTCTTAAGACTACAAATGGGATCAAATACACATTTTACTCTATTCTATCTGCATGGATGAAATGTGCCTATATGAATAAAACTAATTAGTTACTAAGGGAAAGACTACACACTTATACTGCAATCAAAACTGATGGGCCTCATCGAAGGTTTAGCGTATTACAAGAGCTGCCAATGCTTGAACAGGAATAAGCTAATTTAATTACTGCAGATAGTTAGCATTCTATTTAGAGAGAAAAAGCTGCAATGATTAAAAAAAAAAAAAAAAAAAAAAAAAAAAGAGAGAGACAGAAGCTTTCTACACCTGACATGAAGAAACTATAGATATTTATAAGAAGCTGCTGACATGTCTTTTGACTTACTTTCAATATTTAGTTTTAGGAGTTCTGCAGTGTAACAGAATTGTTAGCATTTCTGTTATTCATATACAATAAGTAATTTCTCCATAGCTGCAAAATATAAAAGAAGAATTAAGGCAGTTTTCTGAGTTTCACTTAGAAACTCCCATGTGTATATCCCCGAGGGAGCTACACAATAGAAGCTTCATATGTTTAGCTCTTTTTTAATATTATCAAAAAATAATGGTTGTATAAATGTGGTAATATTAGGTAAATAATCTAAATGCTCTCTACTTATTTGCTGAACAAGACAGCTGCCTTGCCCTCTTATGTTACAGTGTTATGAGGAAGAATAATGGCAATGTTGGAGGAATGGGCTGGTGGGAATTGAATCTTGTCCAACAGAAATACTTCAAAAAGTGTAAAACCATTTCAAACTTCCTGTAATCATAAGTATAGCTGTGGCTGATCATAAAAACAAACAAACAAACAAACAAAACCACATAAAAACTCCTCACTTACCTGTAGTTTCCCCCCTTCACCCTGTAGCCTCACCAAAGCCCTGTCTCTCACCCCTGCTGCCTGTCAGGGGCTCGCTGCCTGTGCTCAGCCTTGGGCCTTGCGGGTATGTCCCTACCTGGGCTTCCCAGTGAGGCCTCCGACCTGCCTTGTGGCTAGCAACCCCCCTAGGCCTATCGGACTCTGGGCTGCTCTGGCTACATACCAGGCCCAGATGCTCTCTGCTTGTACAGGGTCTGTGAGGGCAACGGAGTGCCCTACCACTCAATGCCTCCTCGCCCTGCTTTCACCCAGCAGCACCCTCCCATCCAGCCCTGGCAATGTATGGGCACCATATGATGCCCTGGGAGGACTTATATCCCAGAAAGTTTTTTTTTTTTTTTTTTTTTTTTTTTGGCAAAAGTAATAACAGGAAGGAAGAAGAATGGTTTGTCTCCTATTGTATTTGAAGGCTGTGTGTAGGAGGGGAGCTATTTAACTGCTTCTTCTTGCTTTGGCTTACCACTGGCTTGTCATTATCCACGTACAACTTCTCATTTTTCCTCTTCTGTGTACCGTATGTGTTCTGTAATCTTACCAGTGTGTAACCCTTGGCAATAATTTGTTATATCTTACATGTAAACTAGTTACGAAGTGTTAATATTTTATGGTTTCTGCATGTGCTCTCTCCAAATATCCATTTTTCATGGTAGACAGTTATTTTAGAAAATATGTGTTTGCTACTGTATTCTCTGACAAACCTGTGTGTTTACAGAGATACAATGAACACAGAGAGCCTAAAGTCCATGCTGAACCTTCATTTAAACCTTGCCATATAACTGTGTGGTTAAGAGGGCAATTTGCATAGCTATTCTAGTCCCACACTGGTTGAATACACTTTCACATTTGCAAATACAACCTAACAATGTGCATTAGGTATGATTTTCAATTGGGATATTGCAGTATTGGTGGCCAGAGTCCCAGATGTCCCAATACAAGAAAAATGGAATGAGTTGTGAAATTGGCTGGACAGTAATATTTCCCACTGTTCTGGTCTCATCATTCCAGATGAAGAAACAACAAGGGCTAAACAAATTATGTTAACCCAGTCTGATCATTTGCAATAATTCTGATAAACGCCTTGAACTGTAGCCTTGCCATTATAATAGAATATTTTAATATATATATATAAGCCATTTTCCAAACTCAAATCTAAGCATTTAAATTCTATTGACATTCTATCTTATTATTTCTATATAAGTCATTAATGAAATGAAAACTATGTAGTACAATTTTAATGTAAGGAAATACAGCCTTCTGTATGCTCACAACTAGCTTTAAGAAACATTTATTCTGATCCTTTTCACATCTTTCACCCTAAAACAACTGTGTGGTATGCTGTCATTTTTAACTCTCTTCACATCATAGTGTTGAAGGAACTGACATAACAGGCAGTCACTGGGAACTGAAGTGCAGCTTGCATGATCAATTATGTAAACATGCTGACAGTCGCATAGTTCACTAGTATAACATAACAAGATTTATATATATATATAAAGTTCCCTTGCTCAGGATGGCATTGGGATATTACTGGGCACAGAACATCAATACAATTTTTCTGAAAACTATAGGCATGCATTTCTTATGAAAAGTTTATCTATTTAGTTTATTTTAGTTTATTACTAAATTTGATTCAGATTTTCACATTTTTGATGACTGAGCAATTAAATTTTCCCAAGCAATTTGCACTGAGTTGTATAGAACTGCATAAACACAATAATATACAAATACTTGAAGTTTACTCTTTGGCGAAAGACCATGGTATTCTATGCCAATTAAAAAAATGAAGACAAAAGTTTACAAAACAGAAATAAAAATATTATCTTTAATCAGATCGGAAGGGTGCCTAGTTCAAAAGAGTAGCTCAGAAGCCACAATACACGAATGTCCGAGTCTCTAGCATTCAATCAACATTTGATGGCTGTTCTTTCATGTATTTTTCATGACAAGTTTTTCAGCTGAGCTATTTCCTGCATTTTTAGACTGGGTATGTGCTCTCAGTTTTCACCACTTGCAGTCATGCCATTGAATATCATTGAAGTCAGCAGGTTTTCATATTCTGTTAAGTCTCTGGCTAATGAAAGTATCTACATAGACATTATTTTCTTCTTTCCTGTTCCATGTATTACATCTAATGATATCCCATTGACATATACTTGAGAAATAAGATGTAAGTATTAGTTTTAATTACTTGTGAAACCCTCTTTTTATAAGTTATGTTAACATTTCAGTGGCTCTAGCCAAGCTTTTGCTGCAACAGGGAAGGTGGGGGGGGGGGGGGGGGGAGGAGGAGAGGGGAGGAACGGGAGGATAGCTCTCTAGAAGAATTAATGCTCTCACTGAAAACTGCATTTAAAATGGATTTGCTTAAAACCTTAGAAGAAAAAAAAAATGATTCAGGCTAATGCTTTTGTTTGAAATGTTAATACAAGACGTACTTGTTAGCTCATTAACTTTCTATTATACTGTCTGTCTTTACTATGTAGTGGACTGTGATAGATACATATCAAATATGTTGTTTGGTATTAGGTTCCTTGTCCTAAACTTAATTTGTCATGTTTTTCATATTCCTACTGTGGCCATCACTTATCAAGAAAGAAGCATGTCTCATGTATAGAAAGAAAAGCAATTTCAAAACCCACTGTGAAACAGAGGTATGTAAGAAATAAGCAGGAATAATAATAATAATAATAATAATAATAATAATAAAATAAAATAAAATAAATAAAATAAAATAAAGGACTGTAGAAATATCCAGACTTCTTGTCTCCTTTATATTAAAGTATATTCAGTAACAGTTCGGGATTGAATGTATCACACGTTTCAATGGATTTGAGAAAACTTTGTTGTTATGACAAAGGTAAATGTCTGGATAGATTAACTTGAAGGACAAAAAAAATTCTGTTTATGCTAACAGTTAGGAAGTGGATGAGATGGGAGAAATTTACTGAGGAATGCTGTAGAGGAAATTGTATTTCACATAAAAGCCTGTCTTGATAACTCTGTTGCCTTAGAAAGAAGTAGAAGTAACTTACGTAACTTATGATAGACACAGTAACTTATGATAGACACAGAGAAACCTGTACAGCAGATGAAGGAATTGTAAATCAAGTATGAACAGAGTGACATGAAGCATCCGGAACAAGAAATGGACTTTCTGGAATTTTGCCATGCTAATAGTTTTTTAAAAAATAAAAAAAAATAATAAAAAAAGCAGAACAGTGAATTAATTACATAAAGCTGAAGTATTTGAAGTATTGCTTGCCTGCTACTAGCAGGCACAGTATTGCAGTACTGATGGTGTTGGACCAGGTTGATGTTGTTTTTAAGATTATTTTCTTTATATTCATTTTATCTTGATTGCTTTTAAGCTGTGTTTTATATTACGGTATCCATCTCAAGAGGATTCTCTTGTAAAGAAAAAACAAATTCTGGAGACAAATAGAATCTGAGAGAAATGTATGTATATAAATATCATGAACAAGCTTTATCACCAGCATGAATGATTGTAATACTAGAGCACTTCACAGTACAGAGCAAATTTAATTAATTTAATTTTAAAATATTTAAATAAATTTAAAATTTAATTAATATTAAATTAATAACATTTTTGTATTTGGCCTTCACTCTGATGTATATTTTCTTGAGAATGACATTAGTAAGAACAGGATAATGCCCAAACTTTCAGAGGAGAGTACAGTTCAAGTAAAACAAACCCACATACTACAGGAACAGTTGACAGAAAAATCATTCTCATGCTAATTTTTCTTCAAAGACTTCAGACAAAAATGTTTTAGGGGAGGGGAAACAGAGTTTTTAAAGTGCTGATATTTGGAAAAGAAAATGGCATAAATGGATATTAATTGTTTTAATTAGGTAAGTGTATTAGTTTTGATGGAAGACTTTTAGTGTCTTCTTGGTTTTCAGAGATTATCATGCTGATAATTAACAAGAAAACACTTTTTGCTAACTTATGGTAAAGCTTAAATTAAAGATTAGAAGAGGTAAGTTAATTATGTTACGGAAGAAATTGTATTTATCTTGTATCATATACATTTTTCCATGTACGGTATACATGGGTATATGTCCCATCTGCATTTAAAAAAATTTGATTTAAAAGAGACTGGTAAAGAACACAGGACTAGTTCAGGGCCTAGTAGAGAGTGGTTTCACATTAAAACAAAACAAAACAAAACTTCCTAAGACTTGTATAGCCTCAGCTTGGTGATATAGACAAAGGATGATGCTGCTACCTTCCATACCGTAGGTAGATCAAAGGATTGTCTTTGAGAGAAAAGAGCTAAACTTTGTATTTTAACCATGCCATGTTTTATAAAGGCTAACACAAAAGAAAACTGAAGGAAGAGGACACAAATTGAATATGGACAGAAGCAAACAGATCTGGACTACAAGGCATATGTGTAAATTGTTTTTGTTTGT
The DNA here is from genome assembly GCA_011076525.1 of Nettapus auritus. Classification (NCBI taxonomy): domain Eukaryota; kingdom Metazoa; phylum Chordata; class Aves; order Anseriformes; family Anatidae; genus Nettapus; species Nettapus auritus. The sequence continues at coordinate 29,197,150 of CM021765.1, forward strand.
TTATTTTTGTTTGTTTGTTTTTTAAACTATAGAAGACTGTAGTTGAATACTCACTTGTATATGATATGAGATTATCCAGCCAAAGGAAAAGGACACATTAATGAGCACCATGCCAATGCCATATAAATTAGGAATGTGGAAATCTCTGAATCACAGAATCACAGAATCACAGAATTTCTAGGTTGGAAGAGACCTCAAGATCATCGAGTCCAACCTCTGACCTAACACCAACAGTCCCCACTAAACCATATCCCTAAGCTCTACATCTAAACGTCTTTTAAAGACCTCCAGGGATGGTGACTCCACCACTTCCCTGGGCAGCGCGTTCCAATGTCTAACAACCCTTTCGGTAAAGAAGTTCTTCCTAAGATCCAACCTAAAATTCCCCTGGCGCAACTTAAGCCCATTCCCCCTCGTCCTGTCACCAGGCACGTGGGAGAACAGACCAACCGCCACCTCGCTACAGCCTCCTTTGAGGTACCTGTAGAGAGCGATAAGGTCACCCCTGAGCCTCCTTTTCTCCAGGCTGCAGTCCCAGCTCCCTCAGCCGCTCCTCGTAGGACTTGTTCTCCAGGCCCCTCACCAGCTTTGTCGCTATTCTCTGGACTCGCTCAAGCACCTCCATGTCCTTCTTGTAGCGAGGGGCCCAAAACTGAACACAGTATTCGAGGTGCGGCCTCACCAGAGCCGAGTACAGGGGGACGATCACCTCCCTAGCCCTGCTGGTCACACTGCTTCTTATACAGGCCAGGATGCTGTTGGCCTTCATGGCCACCTGAGCACACTGCTGGCTCATATTCAGCCGACTATCAACCATCACTCCCAGGTCCTTCTCTGCCTGGCAGCTCTCCAACCACTCATCTCCCAGCCTGTAGCTCTGCTTGGGGTTATTGCGGCCCAGGTGGAGGACCCGGCACTTGGCCTTGTTGAACTTCATGCAGTTGACCTCAGCCCATCGGTGCAGCCTATCCAGATCCTCCTGCAGAGTCTTCCTACCCTCGAGCAGATCGACACACGCACCTAACTTGGTGTCATCTGCAAACTTACTGAGGGTGCACTCGATCCCCTCATCCAGATCATTGATGAAGATATTAAAGAGGACCGGCCCCAGCACCGAGCCCTGGGGAACGCCACTAGCGACCGGCCTCCAACTGGATTTGACTCCATTTACCACGACTCTTTGGGCCCGGCCATCCAGCCAGTTTCTAACCCAACGAAGCGTGCGCCAGTCCAAGCCAAGAGCAGCCAGTTTCCTGAGGAGAATGCTGTGGGAAACGGTGTCAAAAGCCTTGCTGAAGTCAAGGTAGACCACATCCACAGCCTTTCCCTCGTCCACCCAGCGTGTCACTTTGTCATAGAAGGAGATCAGGTTCGTCAAGCAGGACCTGCCCTTCATAAACCCATGCTGACTGGGCCTGATCGCCTGCTTGCCCTGCAACTGCTGCGTGATGACTCTCAAGATAGTCTGCTCCATGAGCTTCCCTGGCACTGAGGTCAAACTGACAGGCCTGTAGTTTCCCGGGTCAGTCCTCCGGCCCTTCTTGTAGATGGGCGTCACGTTTGCTAGCCGCCAGTCAACTGGGATCTCCCCCAAGAGCCAGGACTGTTGATAAATGATGGTAAGCGGCTTGGCCAGCTCCTCTGCCAGTTCTCTCAGTACCCTCGGGTGGATCCCGTCCGGCCCCATCGACTTGTGCACTTCCAAGTGCCGTACCAGGTCACCAACCATTTCTTCGTGTATAGTGAGGGCCACATCCTGCTCCCCATCCCCTTCCACCAGTTCAGGGAATTGGGTATCCAGAGAACAACCGGTATTGCCGCTAAAGACTGAGGCGAAGAAGGCATTAAGCACCTCCACCTTTTCCTCATCTCTTGTAACTAAGTTTCCCCCCGCATCCAGTAAAGGATGGAGATTCTCCTTAGTCCTCCTTTTTGTGTTGATGTATTTATAAAAACATTTTCTGTTCTCTTTAACGGCAGTAGCCAGATTGAGCTCCAGTTGAGCTTTGGCTTTCTAATTTTGTCCCTGCACAGCTTCGCAACATCCTTATAGTCCTCCTTAGTGGCCTGCCCACTTTTCCAAAGATTATAAACCCTCCTTTTTCTCCTAAGCTCAAGCCACAATTCTCTGTTCAGCCAGGCTGGTCTTCTGCCCCGCCAGCTCGTCTTTGGGCACGTGGGGACAGACCGTTCCTGCGCCATTAAGATTTCCCTCTTGAAGAGCGCCCAGCCTTCCTGGACTCCTCTGCCCTTCAGAACCGCCTCCCAAGGGACTCTGCCAACCAGTGTCCTCAGCAGCACAAAGTCAGCCCTCCGGAAGTCCCATACAGTGGTTTTACTGGTCCCCTTCCTGGCCTCGCCAAGAATAGAGAACTCCACCATTTCGTGGTCACTCTGCCCAAGACAGCCCCCGACAATCACATCCTCCACCAGTCCTGAAGAACACAGTTAATGAATACTGATAAATGTGATGAGTATCAGAAAGCCAGAAGTCATAAAAGAAGAAGGAGAAGCATTTATATTTTTCTGGATAGCCAAATAGTACTTCTATATTGAGTATAGTTCTTTTTTTGCCTTTGGGCTCAGTCAAAAGGTCACTCTTCAGCCATGCTGGACTTCAGCTACTCTTGCTCAACTGGCAGCATGCTTGACTAAGAACAGATTATTACAGAGCTGTGGCTCCCTGCAGAATGGAAACTCAACATGCAAACAAACAAGGCTGACACTGCACAAAAGAAATTTAAACTGGTAATAGTACCTGGCACCTTCACTAAGCTAAGGGAAATAGAGCTGAGGCAGCAGTTAGGGTTGAAAGTGGTTCTCAATTCTTTTTATTCAGATGGACGATGTTCATATTGTGAAAACTGGTAGCAAAGGAGTTTGTGGGATTGTACCAAGAAATAGGAGTTTTGTGAGAGTGACTTTTGTTATGGCCAGTTCATCTAAGATTATTTGGAATACATAATTTAAAGAATCTAATCACCTTTCTGGAAACAAAACAATATGGCAATTTACTCAGCAAATGCCTTTCAGCAGTTTAAATCTTTTGAACTCCTTACACAGATGTTTAGCTTCTATTTAGCTTCTATTAGTCTTATCTTAAACTTCTGTGTCTCACACAGTCTTTCTGCTAGTTTGTTCTTCATTAGTCATGGTACTTTTTTTAAAAAAAAAATCCTTTTTTTTTTTTTTTTTTTTTTTTTTTTTCCCTTAGTTTTATTCTCCCTATTCCTGCTTTTCATTCCTAGTTTTCACTCTGTTGTTTTTTTTTCTTTTTTACTCATGCAGTTATTTTCTTTTCCATGGGTGTTGTTTTGTTTCATGATCTCCAAAATATTGGTTACTTTTTTGTTTGTTAATTTGAAGGTACATTCTCTTGTTTGACAAATTTTGCCTTTACTGGTTGCAATTAAACAGTGACTAATTGGAAGTGTTTAAAATTCTTAGAGTAGGAGGACAGACTGATCAGAAAAACAGTTTGAATCAGTGACTAGGCCAGAACCAAAAGGTCATAGGATGTAGTTAAATAAGCCTTTCACCTGTAAGGAAGTCTATAACCACATTGTTGAAATATGGAACATGTCAAAGATTTGAACTCTAACAAGAAGTTTAAATTAACTGAAGAGGGAGCTGGATAAATTGTTGAAGGAATTAATTGGAGGGCAGATTGGGACTAGGGTTAAGAAGTCTTGTATGGATTGGTTTGATTTTTATCTAGATGAAAACAAATTAAGTAAAAGAAAACAATCTAAAGGATAAAAGGTTTAAGACAGTGTACTACATGGTTTCATGCCTTATGTATTCCTATGCTGTGGTCCTAATCAATCTCAGTTTTACTGACACAGCTGTAAGTGCCTCTAAAACAAATCAGATACTGTGGGTAGAATGGAAATTATTCAACATGACCAAAGAGTTTCTTTGAAAAATATATATCCCTGGGCTACAAGTGCTCAAGATCAATGCTTTAGTGCTCTATTACAAATAGTGGACAATATTGCCAGGCATAAAAAAATATTCATGATGTTAACTTCCTTTGTCACTGAAATGTCACTGGATTGTCATAAAGAATGACTGCAAACCTATGTATTTCATTTAAAAATCTCTCCATGGAGAAATTATAACATGTAGGTTGAACAATAACATTCCTGTATGTATTAGTGCATTTAAAGAAAGCAATAATACAGGCACATTTCTTTTATGAAGTAGCTATTTTATGGATTAAGAATTCTACTGAAAAATAATTACTGAAATTAAAAAATAAAATAAAATAAAATAAAATCACACTTTTTCATTACTCACAATCTTGTCCATGAAATAAGTATCCAGAGGGGGAAAAAAAAAAAAAAAAAAAGAAAAAAAGGCCTAGATAATTTAGGGATGTACAAATGTTTACAAGCAAACAGCACATAAGCAGAGCTATGCCCAAGAGGACACTCTATATGTGAACTTCTCAGAAATGCAATGTCAAGAATGATTTCTATATATAGACTTAGAGACTCTGCAAGCTAAAGTTCAAGGAAGTGGAGCTGGAGGTTAAGGATAAGGCAACATATCTGCACAAACAACTGGATGTACCTCTTTATTATCATCATGTAGAAATAAAATTTTAACAATACATATTCTCATTGTCAGTCCCTATTAAACAGTATATGCATAAATATGTTTTTTATTAGTATGAGTACAGGAACTGCTCATAATTTTATCTGGTACATATATTATGCTTGTCTTTGTCTTTCATTTTTCTTTCAATGTTTTAGGATACATACATATATTTCATTTAGACCATACAAAGTCTAATATCTTAGAAAAAGACCAATTAGGCAAAATAACCAAGCTATTTGCAAACATCTGTGAATTCTTTTATTCCAGAGCTGATTTTGTTATTACCAACTGAATGTCCGTATTCAAATTTTGTCAGGAAACTTGTAATACAACTCAAAAGCAAGTAACAGATGTATTCAGACTGTGTATTCATATTTATTTTTTCAAGAAAATTCACTTCACCCAATTCATACTTAGGAACTGGTATGAATATATGTATTTTGTTAGATATTATAAGATATTGTCCAAGTTGGTAGTGGTAGGTGTTTAAGTATTGTTCAGTCTTTATAGACAAGCAGTTTTCTTGTTATCACTATACAAATTCCTGAATAATAAAAAATCATGATCAGTATAAGAGTTTCCACTGTGCTCTGATTGCTAGTTAAGATTCTGTTCCAAAGTCATAATTTAAACACAGAAGCCAAGTTAGCTATAAGTGTTTTGCTTTCATTTGTGAAAGAGGATTACTTGAGTGATGTTTTTTTCTACCTCTCTTCTAGGACTTGTTACACATGAAAAATACTGAAACCCTGTCAATATTTCTTCCTCTGTAGGGAATCTGACCTGCAAGATGTTGAACATCTGCTACTACTGTTTATCTGGGATTTACAGAGTTGAATGGTGAGTTCATATAATAATAGACAGACACAATTAAAAATAAAATGTAGGGTTTATAAGAAAAATATGCAAAGAACTTTCCTATTATTTTTTTAGTCTACTAACCCTTTCTTTCCCTATAGAACTTTGCTTATCATCAGTCAGATAAAAATTAAATGATAAATACGTATAAATGTGGCTCATCAAATAAATATGCTTGAGCTTTTGTTTCCTCGTAAGGTATGTCGCTATAACTGTCTCCTTAAACTGAAATGTCATTGCCTTTGGTCTTGCTTTTAGAAATAGAACTGTGATCCTGTAACTTTCAATATTTTTATACTAACTGTGTTAATGTTTTTTTTTGCCTGTGAGATAAGAAGGCAAAAGAGGTTATTAGTGACATATTTATTTTAAAGTGAAATATATATATTTAATAAAGTATCTCTTTGTAAAAGCATCTCCATACTTCATTGTATATCGGATGTTACATAATGGAATTACACTTAAAACACGAGAAAATATAAGCCTGCATCGCCATTCATCCATATGGACAAAAAACGTCATATTCAGAATTTGACGGAGGCACAGTGATCTCTCTCTGAACACTAGCTTATCCTATTTCAGCAGAACAGGAAATCACTCCATTAGTTCTAGTGCTTGAATCCTAGTGGATAAAGCCAAATCTTGAAAGTGTCAGGTTTATTTTCCATACTGAGCTTAAGAAGTGAATATCATTCAATTTACAATTTTCAAATAAGGCTGCAAAGTCTTGTTAGGTAAGCCTTGATCTTCCAGTGAGTAGATCATTCAACCTTTAATTTTAAGGTACCTATACCTTCATTTCTAAACAAATACCGTCACCATAAGCTTGACTATCCTAATTTGTTCATGATGCTTAGTGGTATTTATATAAACATGGAGATCAGGAGACTTATTCGAGAAAATACCAAGGATCTTGGAAATAACATTTAGATGGAATTAGGAAACTAAGTTCAAGGGGGAAATGGGGGGCCCCCCCCCCCCCCCCCCCCAAAAAAAAATAAAAAATAATCCCAAACAAAACAACAGCAACAACAACAACATAACAAAACTAACAAACAGGAAAATAACAAAACTATCAAACACAAAACCATCATGCGTAAATTGCATAGGTGTTTGAGAAACCCTCAGTGCTTAATATTTCAAGCAATGATTTTCCTAGGTACCTCAACCTACTTGTAGATTGTAAACAGCACAACTCCTAGCTCAGAAGGCTGGTAGGTGGGAATAGCAATGGGTGACCTGACTTCTTTCTGCATTGAACTATCATGCCAATAATAGGTTTAAGCTAAGACAAGAACCCTTTCCCATGCCTTGTTAATCAGTGCTTTGCAAGTGGTCATAAAATCATGGCTTGCTTACAGTTTCACTGGAAGTGAATGCAACCCGGACAGATTTCCACAAGGTCAGATGACTCGGTAAGCAGAGTGTCTGATTCATTTTCTGCCACCAAATCTATGAATTAGGCAGTAGAGTTGCACATAATGGCTCTTACAATATCCTTTTATTTTAGAGGATATATGAATGTATTGATTTCTTCTATAGGTTTTGATCTATATCCGTATTTATGTTTTATGCCATGTGCAACCATGATAGACTAATGGCATCTCACACTACAGGTTAGATGTAAGCACTACAAGGTTTAGGGCAGTGTGACTCTAAACGAAGGCCCTGTATGCACACCAGCTTGTGACAAGTTTTGGAGCACTGGTAGCAAAATAAAGTTGTGGTTTTGACAGACATTAAACTGTACTAATTCAGAATGAATAATCAGGTGTCCATTCTGTCCCTTTTTGACCTTTTCCAAAAAAGAATCTATCCGACTAGTTGGCTTATGAAAGAGAAAGTATCAGTATGAAATGAGTGGTAGAATTCAGCAGTTGCTGGTATGATGCCTGCCAATTCTGTTAAATTGTTTTTCTAGGGAGTTTGCAGAGAAGTCAAAAGACCTATGGAATCCAGCAACATTCTATTCTAACTTTGCTACGACAAATTTTTATTTATTCCTTTATTTATCTATTTATTTATCTATTTATTTATTTATTTATTTTTATCACAGAATCACAGAATCACAGAATGTCCAGGTTGGAAGAGACCTCCAAGATCACCGAGTCCAACCTCTGACCTAACACTAACAAATCATCCCCTAAACCATATCCCTAAGATCTACATCTAAACGTCTTTTAAAGACCTCCAGGGATGGTGACTCCACCACTTCCCTGGGCAGCCTATTCCAGTGACTAACAACCCGTTCAGTAAAGAAGTTCTTCCTAATATCTAACCGAAACCTCCCCTGGCGCAACTTTAGCCCATTCCCCCTCGTCCTGTCACCAGGCACGTGGGAGAATAGACCAACCGCCACCTCGCTACAGCCTCCTTTCCTGTAGAGTGTGATAACGTCGCCCCTGAGGCTCCTCTTCTCCAGGCTAAATAGTCCCAGCTCCCTCAGCCGCTCCTCATAGGACTTGTTCTCCAGACCCTTCACCAACTTCATAGCCCTTCTCTGGACTTGCTCAAGCACCTCCATATCCTTCTGGTAGTGAGGGGCCCAAAACTGAACACAGTACTCAAGGTGCGGCCTCACCAGAGCCAAGTACAAGGGGACAATCACATCCCTGAACCTGCTGGCCATGCTGTTTCTTATGCAAGCCACGATGCTGTTAGCCGTCTTGGCCGCCTGAGCACACTGCTGGCTCATATTCAGCCAATTGTCAACCAAAACACCCAGGTCCTTCTCTGACAGGCAGCTTTCTATCCACACATCTCCCAGCCTGTAGCTCTGTTTGGGGTTGTTGTGCCCCAGGTGCAGGACCTGGCACTTGGCCTTGTTGAACTTCATACCGTTGGCCTCGGCCCATTGGTCCAGCCTATCTAGATCATCTTGCAGAGCCTTCCTACCCTCGAGCAGGTTGACACACGCACCTAACTTGGTGTCGTCTGCAAACTTACTGAGGGTGCACTCGATCCCCTCATCCAGATCATCGATGAAGATGTTAAAGAGGACTGGCCCCAGTACCGAGCCCTGGGGGACTGCACTAGTGACCGGCCTCCAACTGGATTTTACTCCATTCACTAAGACTCTCTGGGCCCAGCCATCCAGCCAGTTCTTAACCCAACGAAGCGTGCGCCAGTCCAAGCCATGGGCAGCCAGTTTCCAGTTTATGCTACATGGCTTTTTCAAATGAATCATCTTGAGGAAAAGCAATGCTTTTAAGTAATCTTTCATAATCCTCCTAAAATGTTGACACAATTAATTATTCTGACTTATGGACAGTCCATTTGGCTATCCTAATTAGTAGATCAGCAGTATCCAGTTCCTTCAGATGAAAAAGAAGGTTTCATCTTATTTAGCAAAGACATTTTATGAAACTGTTTGTTTTCTTTTTAAAATAATCTAAAGAGTCTTCATATTGGTCCCAGCACTGTGTTTGATGTAGTGTTAACAGACAAATTTAAGGACAGCCAGCGGCATATGTTACTGCTAATCTTGAAAACTGCAAATGCTAATTTCAATACAAAATAAATTTAAGAAAAGCTCGTATCCTACAGATATTCCATTGACCACTGATTACTTTGCTACAAACTTAGTGATCTCATAATCTATCAGAATACCCTGAAGCCCAGAAATTATGCTTCTATTAAGACAGCATATCTTTGTAATGATCCCTTTAGTGTCCAGTGATAACATGTGACTAAGGCTGCCAACAAGTTTTGTTATCTTAGTAATGAAATGCAGTGGTTGCTGATGATATCACAAAGTATATCAGCATGGATAACAATTCTTTCATAAATTATGGTGCCAGCCACTGACTGACCTCAAAGTTAGTTTTTTAGTTTTTTAAATGGGAATATTATGTTGCAGTTGTCATAGTTTTATAGCTGCAAGATTTGGACAAATTGCTATATAAACACTTCATTCATTTCTGCCTATGCTGATTTCAGCAAATACCTAGTGTCAAGTGGCAAAATATGATTTAGTGCTGAAGCTTTGCAGGTCTGTAAAACACTGACATTGACAGTGTAATTATCTTATCTCAGATTAGAGAGCAATGTCATATAGTTCATATGCCTGAGGGGAGCATCCTTTTTTATTTTATTATTATTATTTTTTTTTTTAATAGAAAAACAAAAGTGCAGAGCTGGGTGGCTGAAATGTTAGGAAGATGATCTTGAGGCTAATCTTAAAGCATGCAAAGTAAACATATCTTAAGACAAACACTGATGGGAACAACTTTGTAATTCTAATGACGCGAAAGGACATACATACTGCTGTTCATACACTGAGCTGAAAAAATTTTTACTGTGGAGCCAGAAAAGAAAATGAGGACATGATAAAAGAAAAATTGGAAAGAACAAAATTATGAAATGACTTCAGGATGTCCCAGGTTTTGCGTGTGACATGTCCACAGGGTAATGTGTCTTCCAATGACTCACTCTTACCCTAGAGTTTTTGATTGAACTTTGGAACGATCTGGTGCAGATTGTCATCTATTTATCACAAGTCAAAGTCTTTCCCCCCTGTAATAGTATGAAATAGTATGTTCCACACTAGTCCCTCTTGGATCACTCTTGACTGCTCTGGAGGGTTCATGGTCTGTTAACTTTTTATTGTCTTCTCACTCTGAATATGAATGTTGGAAAGGCCATACTTAGTTCTGAAGTAGAATTCATATTAGTAAGCATTAGCAAGTGGGTGCTACTATCTAAATGGATTTTACTGGAGTATTGTGTTATGTGGGAGCTCCTTGTGTTTGGATGCAGAACAAAAGCTAGAAATTTAAACTCTATGAACCATAATAGGACTAATTATAAAATGTTTAACTACTGCAGACTTTAATTAATGCAAACTGCAGCATCACTTTATAGAGTTAAGAAAGATGAGTTGCTGTCTTTTCAAGCAATAGAAATGTTCAAGTACCTTACAAAATAATTGCAGTCTGAAGTGTTCCCCTAGGCCTAAACCAACAGGAAAAAAAAAAAAAAAAAAAAAAAAAAAAAAAAAAAAAAAAAAAAAAAATCAAAAGGTATTAAGATTTCACCTTTCCTTGGATTTTTATCTCACTTTATATTAAAGAAATTATAATTGTAGTTTAAATTATAAAAGTTACACTCTGGTTTCAGTGCAGTATCACTGAAATTATTAAACCTACTCATGTTCTCATGTTAAAACAGGTAATAATATTAAAGCATAATCATATGAAAAAAGTTATCTTATGACTTAAAGGGGTCACAGGAATTTCTCCAGTCTCCACAAGAAACCTGCTGCCTGACCTCAGAGGTAGCTGCAAAAGCTGGATAAGTTAAATCTACATTAAATTAAAATAGGAGAATGAAACGTTCAGGTAAAGTAATGCTATTAATGCAATGACTTTGCATATGATATTTCTAATGCATTATCACACTTTTCCCATAGCTATATATCTTATCAACAGCTATTTCTCTTAAACCCAGAAAAACTTGTAGGAAAAGGAACATACATTTGACTTAGAGCATACATGTAATAAATACATTTCTCTTCTATTTTTCAGTGACTGATTCTGGAAGTTAAAGGTGCTATATCTTGGACTGCAGTTTTAAAAATCAAAGCTACACCTCACTCTGAACTTAAGTTTTCGTGAGCACTCAGATGCCAAATATAGTTCTAAAATCCAGGATATAATACTCAGTTAATGCACTAGACACATGAATGAGGATCAGGATGTTTGCATTTTCTTCATCCAGACAGACTTTCTGTGAAAAATCTTCTTGGTTTGCTGCCTCAGTATCACTGTGAAATATTTGCTCACTGCTCCAGGGTGAAATATACCAGGCAAAACTCATTAGTAACTGAGAGGTCCTCAGAAATAGCCGAGAGAAATTCTGGTCCTTCCTCTGGATCCACGGTAGTATCTCTATTGAAATCAGTTTTTCTGTGTTAGTTCAGATTTTGATAAAATAAAAGATTGGTTTCTTTCAAAAATGCTGTGTCTTCACATGAATACACTGAAAAAGGAATCTCTTAAAAGTCAAAATCAAAACCAGGAAAAAGCTACAGTGGGTCAGTAACACCGGATTTTAAATTTTGTAAGACTTTGCTAGGTTTCTCATGCACATACACTATGCATCCATCCCATACCTTTGATATCAATAGAGTCAATAGGAAGTATTCTACAGATTGAATATGTGCATTTGCCTCATCAGCTTGTCTGGTCATTCACCTATTTCCATTTGGTCATTACCAGTGCCTAAAGTCAATATTCTCAGGAGTATGTGGTTTTTATTTATTTATTTATTAATTTATTTATTTATTTTTAGTGCCATGATTTGTGAGTGTGCTTATTGAGTATATGTGTGTATGAGTATGTGTGCATGTATCCTTGTGCTACCAATGATATCAATTGCATATATGTGTTTAGATAACAGAGTTTATATCTCTATCAATAGTCACAAGTATTTGTGACAATGGGGGACAGAGTTAAATTAATGTTTACAAAACAGATTTGAAACTCCAGGTATATTGTAATGCTTTATTTTTATATGTTATGTATAATTCTCATTTTACCAATCATGCAATGTTTTTATTTCACTTCAATCAAAGGAGTGTCAGCAAAGCAGAAATACGTATGTATAAAACACATTACTGTATTATGTAAATAAATATAATGTACAGCAAATTCATCTTGCATGGTCATTTCAGTTGCTTACTATATTAGAATAAACTGATTATGTTACTTTCCAGTCCATAATCAATAGGGAAACTAACAAGTATGACAAAATCTCTGAGCTCTCATTTTTGGCCATTGACATTTACCTTTTCCTGATTCCTTCTTATAATTGTTCCCTACCTTGGATATTTCCTTTCTTTCCTTGCTGAGGATGTTTTCTTACCCTTCTCACTAGCATATTCCTCTTTTCTTTCTCTTTCCTAAGATTCCACTTTCCTTTCTAAAATACATTTGTTTCTTCAATGCCTTTTGAAAGAACAAGCAAATCTAAACTTAGTTATACTAGTTTCAGTCTGACCTGACCTCACTGATATCCAATAGTGTATTGCACAGGTATTAGAGCAAACTGGACTCTCAAATGCATGGCAATATTCTTCTTTTCAGAACAGACGATGATAAGGATAGTAGGCTAACAGCCTACTAAAGCCTTTTTTTTTTTTTTTTTTTTTTTTTTTTTTTTTTTTTTTTTTTT
>CM021765.1:29209882-29222463 GCA_011076525.1 Nettapus auritus
TTTTTTTTTTTTTTTTTTTTTTTTTTTTTTTTTTTTCCTATTTTATTTATTTATTTTTGGGGGGGAAGGGGAGGGGGGAGGCATAAAAGCTGCTTAGTCTTTGGCACAGTAACATTCAGCAGATGGATTAAAAGTCTTATCTTGCTAACAGCGGCAACATCAGGAATCGATATATCAGTGAATTCCTCAAGTAATATCTCAAGACAGAACACAGAGTTTTCATAAGTTTATAGAAATGATCCTAACTCTTTCCGATGTATCTGTGAAGTGAGACAGAGAAATGTGGTTTTGTCAGTAAATTTGAGGATCACATAAGGTCATAAGGGATGAACATTTGTGCCCAAGCACATCTGCAAATAACCTTTTGCTGCTTTTTCAAAATGAGTAGCTGATGTGGCTTTTAAACTTTGACAGTTATAAACAATTTTTTTTTCTTTGATGAACTGGCTGTTAGCATTCTTCTCCTCCTTCTCTTCTTTCTCCTTCTCCTCATTGTCCTCTTTCTTTACCCTATAATTCTATGTCAGACATGATGAGTTAAATAGAAGTAATATCTTTTTCAGTCATCAGAGTGTTCTATATAGAACAGGCCTACACTTGCATAAGTAAATGGCATTTACTCGGCACCAAAGTTCCATAAAAATCCTAAAATACATTTAGCAGACTAGCTTCAGCCCTTTTCACACTGTGAGCTCAGATCTTTGCCTAGTGAGAGTGCCTATATGGGGGAAACTGAACAACAGCTCACTAAGCACTCAGTGAATGCTCTTTGGTATAGCTGAATCTGACCTTCGTCTGATGCAATTCAGTGTAGCTCCACTGATACCAAGGGAACAGCAACAATTTGTACAGGGTGAAAATACAAACCATAATATTTATTAAGCCTTTCTTCTAATGTAGAAATAACTAGATATCCAACAGGGGTAAATCGGTGTAGTTCCATTGAAATCTGTGTAGACATACTGATTTAAAGAAGTGAGAGATCTGGCCCTCAAGCCTTTCACAAATGAATATGCTCTTTTTGTTGATACTGTTTTCATCTACTTGTAAAGTCCTTATATTACAAGTTAGTTTTTCTCTTTTCATTACATACCTTTCTACGGTAGCACTTTGAAAGTGTGAACCTCCCTCTCACCCTCTCTGACTGTCACCACTACAACACTGCTAAGGTCACTGACTTCCAGGCTGGAAGCTTCTTTCATTGCTTTCTGTACACTTTTTCCACCATTGCCAGAAGGCTGCTATTGACACTACCTGGCTTCTCAGTCCCTGGGTAAGACTGTGATGTAAACACAAAAACAGACCTGGCCTGAACTGCCAAGTGAGGCCATTTTCCTTTGTCAGGAGTAGCACAAGACTTACAGTCAATGGAGTGCATCGCAAAAAAAGCTTTTGAAACCACACTCGACTTTGCAGACTACTCCAGTAGTCTGGAGAAATAAGGTCCTGATTAAAGTAATTTTAAAAAAATCACTGTAGTCTGCCTATGGTAGTGTTAGTCTGTAAGGTTATATTCAAGTGTCTTTTGGTTGGGTTGCATAATGCTTCAACTATATGGGGCTGCTTGCAGCCCTTTTCTAAATAGGCTGCAAAGCTCCATATTTGGGACTGTGTCACATGGTAGGAAGAGTATGCCAAAAGGCTAAGGAGATTCATGTGTTTTTAATTTCTCTTTTAGGTGTGCATCACTCCAATGTCTGACCTCCAGAAACAAGGAATGAACAAGGCAGGGCTGTTCCCAGAGCTCCTGCAGAGCTTCTGCTCCTAGGTGTGGGCACAAGTATGTGTCTGCTCTGGGGCTGTGCTGGTGTGATATCTGTAGGTATCTCTGCAGATGAATAGCTGGTGCCTAGAGCAGAGGCTCCCGATGGTTTATGTGGTGAGAAACAACAGCACATATGAAAAGCTGAACCCAAGCCACTGAGATCTGCCAACCTTTATTGACTGTAGTATAGACACTGTGGAAGAGGTGGCCATCTTAGAGCTGGGAGGAGAGGAAATATGGATGAGACAGAGCTTTGAGACATTCTCAGTCTTTTCAGACCTTTTTGATAAAGATGTCTCCATCCCACTCAAATCCCCAGTTCTGACTTTACCTCTGATAATGTTCCTGCTCTGTGTCTGTGTCAGAGGAGCTACAAGAAATCTCACTTGCTCCTTTGTAACACAGTTCCCAACCTCTGAAATTGCTAAAGGGAATGCTCCACTGAAACTAGTATTTATTCTATCTCAAAATACATTATACTGAACTTTCTGATCTCAGGAGTCTGAAGCTGCATAGAGAATTGACCTGAAAAGGAGAGTGCCATGACTTTCACAGCACTCTGCACTGGTTAGAGGACAAAAAAAAAAAAAAAAAAAAAAAAAAAAAAAAGTTACTTTTTCCTCTGTCTCTTATTAGTTTCCATATGGTTGAAAGTGAACAAGCTCAAAGGTAATTAAATTTTAAAGGTGCAGAAAGAGAAAAGAAATATATTGATCTTTAGGAAGGCTAACATACCTTTTTTTTTTTTTTTTTTTTTTTTTTTTTTTTCATTTTCTGTTTATATCAACAACTTGTTCCCTATGAACAGAAAACGAAAAACATGTATTGCTGTAACAAACATCTTTAATGTATGCAACTGTCACTTAACGCAGCATATAACTTCAGGTTTTCCTGACCTTGGCAGCTTTACAAGGTGTTGGGAATTGAGTTGATTTTTCTCGTCTTGGCATATGAAGCTTGAGAGAGTGCTTCTGGCTCCATCCCCTAAGAGTGCTTGTGGCACGAACATGATGTATATACAGCAACTATATATGTATCAGAAATAGAAATATCAAGAATGTCAACAAAAGCAGACAATTCTGGAACATTTTTTTCCTGCCAGCTGCTGAACATTTAATACAGACAGAGGCCGATGCTGCTTTTATTAAATCTGATGCAAAGCTCTCTGCAGACATTATGTAGTATTTTGTTCTCTTTAAAGGTGAAGAGTGAAGAAGTTCTTGAAACCTTGTTTACTGCAAGAAACTCCAACACTGAAATGTTTTTTCTACATTTAGGCCAGGTATTTGGAAATCCCTTCTATTTTAGATATTTATTTATTTCACACATCTGCAGGTAGTAGTTGTACCTCATAAACTTTAATCTATGTGACCTAATATATCTAACTCATGTCCTAGCTAATGGAAAAATTCAGAAGAGTTATTACTTATCATAATTGCTGCATGCAGTGTGATATGTATGCCCCCCTCAGTACAAGGCAGGTTAAAGCATTGAACTGTTTATACCCATAGTTCTTCAGTGAGGGTAATTTCTTGGAGTAGGGATGATTTTTTTTTTCTTTTTCCCCAGAGGTATTTCAATATTTCACATGGAAATGCCACAACATCAATTTTCTTTAGAAATTTAAGCATCAGAGATGCTTATGAGTCATAAAGAAGTGACATAGGAATTTGAAACACATAACGAGCAAATTGACTTAGGAAGTGAAATCTATGATAATACTTACATACTTAATGTACAATTTAGATGCCTAAATCTAAGAAAGCAATATAAGGATATATAAGGATGGGATGAATATTGAACTGGAATGGCTGGGCTGAAAGCAATGTACTGAACTAGAAAAATAGACAATTAAGTTGCTTGAAAACTGACTGTACTTAGGCTCAAAAGGGCTTAGAGGATCCAATATCTCTGTATCTATCTGATAACTGCAAGTGAGTATTGTACACTGAGGTGAGTACCAGGCCTCACACTGTTCAACATCTTCATTGATAATCAGGGTGATGATAGAATGTGACATAAACAAATTTGTTGGTGATAATAAATTAGAGGGAGTCACTGACAGAGGGAGTGTCAGTTTGGATGACGTGAGGACAGGACCACCAGTATCTCTAGGAAAGCTAGCAGGCAGAAATACGGAACAACTTTGCACCTGGAGCAGAAAACTTCCACCACCTTGCAGTATAGACTAGGAAGCAAGTGAATGAGCATTTGCAATTTGCAGCACCTGGAGATGCTGCCATCATGGGAGAGCTGAGCACCCAGGTGCTTCTTGCTCATGAACCCTGATATGGTCAGACCTTTCCTCTATCAAGGGCCTGGTGCAATTGGTCTAATTCATGTAAAAAGCTGATTCAACCTTCACTGGGGTGGGGGGATGTTATCCATAAGAAATAAAGAAAAAAGAAAAGGAAGCAATAGAACAATATTTTATTTTGTTTAGTGGTATGGCTCTGCATACAAACTTGTGATCTGGGTGGCTTCCTGAATATGTCCAGATTATCTCCATGACTTCTGGGCCTCAATACGTTCCCACTAGTGCTGATTACATTAGCCTGAGTGCTGTAGCTTGGTAAGCAGGAGTTCCTTTGGTGATATGAAGCCTCGGCAGGCTAATCTGATAGATGTGACAGAAAAATAGCCACAAAAAAGGACTGAGTTGACATACTGTACTATTCTGAAAACTCTAGGATGTCCAAAACTGCCTCTGAGACAACTTTAGGTTCCAGGATTTGTATTACTGTAGCAATGATCAGTGATAAAATAGATCAATTTCTCAGTACATTTTCCTCAAAACATTTTTTTTTTTTTTTTCCAAAATAGAGTAATTCTTTACTATGGTTAGAACCCAATATTAGATTCTATGAACTTATATTTGCATTAAATATAATTTTTAGCAATCTTACAGAATTAAAAAAAAATCTTTAGTTATGTAGCTATATATTTACTACTTTTTTATCCCATGATACATACTTATTAAAGACTCTTATAATATCAATAAATAGCTCCAGGTGAATACTACAATATTCTGATGCTTACCTACTCTTGTTTTTCTTCCATCATCATTTCTGGAACATCAATGCTTAACTTCTAAGTATTATGCTAATGGGTCTGTCAGATATGCTCATATATTCACATGCTTCATGCAAAATATTTCAATTTTACTTTTGATTTCTTAAAATATTTCTAAAATATGGGAATTTGAAATATATTTGTGTTGACATACATATACTCTTACATTTATTACAAGACACTTTAGTCAGAACACACATTAGAAGTACAATAAAAAAAAACAGCTGGAATCTTCCTCTGTTTAAAGTACAACAAGAGTTTTCCTGTCTCTTTGTGATAACTGCAACTATAATGTAATATAGTGGCAGAAAAGTAAATTACACACAAAAAAAATCCATTTCCATGCTAATGGAGTGTGTTGTATGAGACTGTTAGCATGCTTTCAGAGAGCAAATAGATGTTATTTAAGAAGGTCGCTTCTTAGAATAAAGGTGTACATTAAAATTACTGTCTGAAAGATTCTAGTCAGCTAAAAAAATCTATTTGTTCTTAATGAAAGCATTTATTTCTAAGTAGAAAATGCCAATGAGTAGGAAAAAAAAAAAAAAAAAAAAAAAAAGAAGTGAAGAACTGTAAAACTTTCTGTTTCAAAGCCCTTTAGCTGGTTTCACAATAATACTTTGAAAATGAAAAATATAGGATTGGGAAATTCTGTGGATGTCAACTGACAACAGTTTCTGCCAGTTTTCAGCCTGTAGAAATGAAATAAATTTTAGCTGGAAAAAATACAGAGAATTTCAGCTGAGAACTGTCATAATCAAAGTTGAACAAAGAAAGAGAAACTCTATGTATGTACGTGCACACTCTCATGTGTGTATGTGACTGATTAAGATCAAGAAAGAGAAGAACATTTTACATAGACACCAACAGTACTTTGCTAACATTTTTTCCCTATTACATGAAAAGATTAACAGACTTCAAAAGCAGACAGGTAATTGGTAGAGTCACGGCTGCTTTTTGATACATTCTGTTCTCCAGCAGGTCTACTCAGTCAGTCCTTCTGCAGTACTGTGTATGGTCTATAATATTTTTTTATTGCTAGAAGAGTGAGAACACTGATGTCTTTAAAAGCAGAATTGGAAGAGGCATGGGAAATGCAGCAGCAGAGTGATTCTTCCACATGTAAGCTGGTAATTTGCTTTGCTGGAGGTGCAGTTCACCACCACTTTTATTTGCAATCATTTAGGGAGGTAAGTGTGTACTCCAAAATTCTGCAGAGAGCAAAACAGTAAAAAAAAAAAAAAAAAAAAAAAAAAAAAAAAAAAAATTGAGAGTGTTTGTATTTGAAATGCTTACAAAACTATTTTAAAAAAATGTATTTTATCTTTTACACATGGTACTAGCAGACATATATTGAGAGAGAGAACTTATTTTTCCTTGTCCATTTTCCTTGTCCTTTCCTTTCCATTGCAATGCTATGCAATGCAGAAGTTCAAGTGCAAATCTTTGCTTGGTTTCATTTATAACAGCAGTTAGACTCCAGCTTTGCGTTGTACTGAGTAAGTATTCTGAAGTCAGACCATATTCATAGGGATCTTATCTGTTGCAATTCTACTTCACACATGAGTATTAAATATATATCAGCGGATCTGTCCTTAGCTCTCCAAACATTTGTTCAAACATAACACTTATTGTTCTTCAAGTTCCACCTGTTTTGATTTAAACTTTTGAGACCTGATCCTGAGATCCTTAGAGTCCAGGTAAGCTTCTCTTAGAATTTCAGGCGTTATTCTTCACTAACAGTTTGGAGTTTTCATAATATAATTATTTATTAAGATAATACTGCTTTTGCAGTTTTCTCAGTTCATAGACATTACTGAATATGATATCATAAATGCACGTTGTCCGGTTTTTGAAATAGGCACTTCATTTGAAGAAGAGAGTTACTAACCCCCATCTTAGCATTCTATATGCATGTATGTAATCTGACTTGGTACTCAGCTGGCATCTGATAAGTGAAGAACAAAGAGAAAACCATTTGCTATGATTTATAATCTCTAAAATTTATTGTGCGTTAGATTGCTTCACTCTTTATCTTAACTTCTTTCTGGCTAACCTTTGAAATCTGTGACATTTCTTGGGGGCTATGTCTGCCTGTTTTAACACACTGTCTGAGGCTGTTGTTGCTGTTCAGGATAGTGAAGAAATGGTGTTAAATAATTGTTCAAGATGTCCCGTTCATGTAATTTCATCGATATTTGTAGCTCTACTCTCTACTTTTAAAATTTTGCCTTTGAATTACTAGCAATAAAGCTAATTTTTTGGTTTGACTCAATATCTTGTTTGTGAATGTGAAACCAATTTTATCATCGAAGTTATACCTCCTGAAACACTGCAAGCATGAACCAGTGGGATAGGAGTGAAATACACACAGTTTAGTCTCTTCCCATAGCAAATCTAGAATTGGATTTTCTTATATTTCACTTCTATTTTCCCCCTTCCTAAAATATTCAGTATTATGGAAGGTCCAAAAGCACAAGGAGATAAAATATATTTGAAATAATATTCACCTACTCTAAAGTTATGTCATTTTTTTTTTTTTTTTGAAACTCAAAGTGACAACGATATTTATTATTCTAATCATTGCTGATTTCTTTCAGCTTTCCTTGATATCTATGTATTCCAATTTCATTTTATTCTTTGCCTTCTCTTTGCTAAGCTTAGTTTGTGGGTTTTCATGTAGCTTCCAGTGGTGGAAACAAACAAACGAACAAAAAAACCCCATAAGCTTTCAAAGATCACTTCTGTATTGCTGAATGATGCTGTCAATTCCAATGTTAATATCCCCAGGAAGTTCTTTATTCTCTCCCAAAGTCAATAACTCCCAAAGTTCTTGTCAAAACATCATTTTTAGTTAATTTTCTCCAATGTCTTATGAGTTCTCTTTTGGTTTTGGAAACTATACCTGAACTCTATCTACTGAAGTGTGAACAATACATATATATTGAAATAATACATCAGGAGTATAAAAAATGCAATCTAATTAGCAACCAGTCAGAAGAGGTTGTTATCTTTTATAAGGTGCTTTTGCATCTGCTTTGGGGAAAAAGTATAACGTTTCACCAGTCTCTGTTACTTATAAATCCTACAACAGGACACCTATTTATGGTGAAGTTAGTCTCCTCTAGAGTTGCTTTTATTCTGTAGCCTTACAGACATTTATAACAGGTGTCTGACAAAATTTATTTTATTGTCTTTGTTGAGCTTATTCCTCTTAAATTTATTATAATTATTTATTATTTATCATATATATAGTCACATATATATAGTTGAAAAACCTATAAAATATCCTTTCTATTGGTAACAGATGGAAACCTTTGGAAAGCCATTACATGGATTTTACAAGTTATAAAATACAATAAAATTACATTCATTTTCTTAAAGACTAGGCAGGAAAATCTTGGGTGGAGAACAATTAAGTTTTGTTGTTGTTGTTTTTCCTAAATGGATGTGTGTATAAATTGAGAAGTGGATGGATGGTAAAAACAATGGTATTAATTGTCATGATGTCTAAGAAGATAATGGGTTAAATTCTGATCCTAACAGAAGTCCTCAAAAAACTCCTGTTACTTCTGTTACATTTAGGAAATACCATACTTATGCAGTTTTTCTGAAGTGATTCAGCACTACACAATGTTACTGAGTGGTGAAACACTAATGCAGAGAAAGGGACCTCCCATACAATAAAGAAAATATATTTTTGAATTTAATAAGATAAATCAATTATATTTGCTTCTAAATTAATATAATGAGTCTGTTACTGTGTTTTCAAAAACTCCTTCCATTTTAAACCTTGTCTCAGATCTCTTATACTTAGAGATTGCAACTATAGCTATGGATTAAAAATGCTAATAAATGGGAAATTTGGATTAAAAAACAGCAATTAGAACTGACCAAAATGAGACACATTCTAGCCTTGACTTAGGTCTCAGTTAAAAAGGAATGTCTGTTAGATGTTGTTTCAGGAGTAGAAAGAGTAAAAATAAATATAAATTTAAACATCACTAAGATCCCTGTGCAGGGTTACCTCCTTCACAGGAGTCGCAGATACATTGCAAAAAGTAAATGTATGAATGTTTGAAAGGGAGAGAGTTAAGACAACACCAACATAGGGCATTTCATCAGACAGACAAATGAGAGAAGCATTCAAAATAAAATGATTCCTGATAGTTCTTAGAGTGTAACAGTTTTCATTCAGTTAAAACAAATCCCTTGCATTTTGACTCTTCCCATTTTAACCCCAATAATGCTTACAGTGGTCCTAAGGCTTCTGAGAACTCATTCTGAACGGAACTAAAAAGATTACAGCTAGTCAGCAAATGTTATTTGTGAGGACTCTCAGGATGCTTTCCTGACTTGTACTGAAGCATCATTCTGTTGGAAATTTTGTGTACAGCAAAGATACACTGGTATCTGATTAAGTAAACCTGTCTTTTAGAAATGTTTTTCCTAGCCATAAATGTTAATAATGTGAGGTTCTTGAGGCTTATTTCCCTAGCTGTCATATTTCTCTTTCTTCACTTCAGCATACTATGCAGTGCCCCCGCTGAGTACAAGGAGAAATTGCCTCTAGAAAATGCATTCTTGCGTATTTTATTTACCTATTTATTATCAGTCTTTAGTAAAACCCCTAGAGTATATTTATTTTCTCTGCTTTCTGGAAACTGTGGTGGAGGATGTGTATCATGACTAGGTTCATTTTGCTAAGCTCTGTTATTTAGTTTCATCTGTACTAACACATTTGTAATCTATCTAATAACATTTAGGTTACCATAAATGGTATTTTCATGCTATAAATAATGCTAACATGGTTCTAAATAAAAAGCAAGTTTTCTAGCTTGCACAGTAATGCTGTCTCTAAAATTTTGAGAAAAGGCACATTATTCTTGTGGAATTAAGAAAGCTCAACTTCCATAAATTTGATTAAACCTTAACAGGAAGGATGCTTGTGTACTGTTAACTTCAAAGAAACATTTCAGGTTCATCAAGGTGAAGAGTTGGTAGAATGTCAGTACTTTTACCTCCTAAAGCTTTACTATTTCCTTATATTAATACTTCCCCTTATCAATTCTTATCCTTTAGGTTCTATTCTTCAGACGGAAGGAAAATTTCAAAGATCACCTAAATCCAGTACTATCAAGCTTCATATCAGATCAGTGTGAAACTACAAAGTGCAAATGCTGTCAGTGAAAGACTTTTTTTTTTTTTTTTTTTTTTCCTGAGCTTTGTCATAAAGAATAACGTTTTCTACAGCTAATACCTTTTCTAAAGGGACCTCCAAATTTTAGTGACTTAAGCATTCTAAGTATTTAATTCTAATTAAGTAGAAATAGTTAGAAGTAATTTCATGCTATTTTGAGTACAAGCACACAGACATTGCTTTGAAATCTGCCACTCATCTATATTATTTAGCCTAATGTTGGATCCATTGTTGCCAAGCCTGCTTGAGGGCATCAGATAGCTCACTCTGTTCCTCAGCTTGGGAGCTCAGTAGGCAGAAATTCTCACAATGTAAGCCTGTGAGATTCAAGCCAGTTAATCCCTTTCATGCTTTTTTCATTGGGTTTTGTATCTTTTATGTTATAGGACATGATAATTTAAATCTAACGGTGATGTACAAAAATAAACTGAAAAACTCAATAGCGATTTGGTTTTGCCTATTTCTGAATACTTGTGTTCTTTGATAAGATCAAACCCAAAGACCTCACACACAGCATTTCTCAAAGTGCTTTCAAATGCTATTCTACACTCCCAGAAATGAAAGTGCTATGTAAAAATCAGTTTGTATATTATCTTGTGTATGAAAATGATGTATTTAGATTCTGTAGAATGTCTCAGAGAAGGAAGGCTTGGTTCAACCTAGAGACTAGGCAATTTTATTTATTTATTTATTTTTCCTTTATTATGCAAAGTGTTTAAAACACTGTAAATGAAAATGGTTTTGAACAAACTTAACACGGTCAGTTACCCAAACAGCATACCAGAAAGGTCATATCATTCTGCTGTTATATCTGGTTTCTTCAGTGTTGCAGCTTCCACTCAGCACATACTGGGAGAGCCAGATCTGCTTCCGTCAGGTTGCTCCTCTGCCTAATATGATTAGAAAGGCTCAAATTGTACCCATCCATAATGACACTCATAGGTTTATATGAGGACAGACTTTGATTATTCATCTTATTATTATTCTTGCCAAGACAAAGGAGAAGCAGATGACAATGTTCCAAAAATCTTCCATTTTCATGCTCATAGGATTTTTATTTATTTATTTATTTATTTATTTATTTATTTTTTTGGAGGGATACAGCCTCAAGGTAAGTTAGACTGCCTTTGTTTATACATTTCATTTTAAAATGTGCTATGGCTTCTTCTGAAAATGTGTGGCATGATTTGATGCTCCTTCTACAATGCTTCTTAAGGAATGAATTCTTCTTGAAAAGAGATAAAGCCAGAAAGAATAGATACTTTCCCTGCTCTTAGCCGGCCTCCACATACCTAAATCACATTTGTTCCCATGGGAAACATTATGAAGGGTCAGGAAAAACAAGGAATCAGACTTTAGGCTTAAGACATTTCCTCTGGGTTGCCATTTCTGGACTCCTGCTATTATAAACTAACATATGACAGTATTTTCAAAAATCTCAAGTGCACAGCGTTAGAAGCAATCTTCATAGTGGAAACTTTGTTGTTTCCAATTTTCTAAACAGTTTTAATAAACACAAATGAACGAACAAACAAAAACCAAACAGATTACAGCTGGTAAGTGGTCTAATTAACCTGACAACCTAGTGAAAATAATAGCTTCCTCAAAAAGAAGATTTTTTAAATTGTATACTAATGGAAATCCAAAGCAGATTCATCAAGATATTACATGAGGTTTTAACCAAAGCTTGCTAAAGTCTTGTGAACATTTCTTGTCTTTTTAATGATCATCATATCATCATCCTGAATCATGGCTTCTCAAAAAGGGCGACCCAGAAATGGCTTTTTCTTTATTTCCAGTTTTTGGACTCAGGCATTGCTGCCAGCTTTACGTATGTTTTACCTACAGCGGCCTCGGAGTTCTTTTAAAGAACAGCATTAGCTGATGAACAAGTAGGAAGCAGTCACTATTTGAACTTTCACTGGGCAAGCTGCAGTCTAGGAACCAACCAAATTTGTGAAAGCTTTTGAACTTTTCTTCTACTTAATTGACCAAATCCATCTGGAGGGAGTACATTAAAGGCCACAGAGCATTTGCTTTGGTTTGGGGAGCATTGTACCTTTCAAGTCTGCAGTGTGAGGTTTAGTTGAGGTTTAGTGTGAGGCTTAATTGTCCCCAGATTCAGCATTCCTCATTAGTTTGCATTCAGCGCTGTTTCTTTTATGGATGGTAGATTATTTGACATGAATTGGTATTGCAGAAATTGTTATTTCCAAGCTGCTTTTGAGAGACTGCAAATGTTTTTTATTGTCTACACCCACAAGTTTATACTTATGCATTCTTCTTCCCAATCTTAATGAACCTTGCTTAAAAAGGAAAATTTAAGCATGACTATCTGCTCACTGTAATTTCACACACATTATCTTAAACAAATGGGGGTGTCTTGAGACTTGCACAGTGCAGATGCCAGGGAATATGCAAACATTCATTGATTACAGTAAGAGTTTTGGTCACAGATGATGTAATTCTCCCTTATGAGTGTTGCTAATATAGAAAGGTAAAAGTGGGGTAGTGTCTTTTTTTTTTTTTTTTTTTTTTTTTTTT
>CM021765.1:29223365-29246208 GCA_011076525.1 Nettapus auritus
TTCCTTTCCTTTCCTTTCCTTTCCTTTCCTTTCCTTTCCTTTCCTTTTTTTTCTATTGTTGTGTATGCCAAATGCCTGGAAAATGTGTATAAAGTTTCTCAATCAGTTCCCACCTTTCAGAAATAAGAGTGTTTCCCAACAAGAGTAGAATTCCTCTCATTAAAAATTATGTCATTTTAGTGCCATATTGTGATTTAATAAGATTGGAGAGTTTTCTAATGTCTGAATAGCTGTGTACTTCGTGCACAGTATAAATGTTCAATGAATTCATGGCCTTGAAGAATGACTTTTGGTTTGTTTCTTGTGTATTGTTTTATGTAAGTATGGAATGTTTGCTTGTATCAGTGTCAGCTCTTATGTTGCTGTTTAGGACCATCTTGCATTCACAGCTCGTCACAAAACAAGCTAGCAGTAGGTGACAACAGCCTTTAGTACTGGATTCCAAAGTTTAGAGTATGCATTATTTTGATGGATGGAGATCTTTCACAGAAAAATCTTTTTTGGATTACTTAGGGTCTTCCAGAGAGATGAAGTGCACTGTACTGTATCAATAAAACTTGTCTCCTGTGCTACAAAACTGCTGTCTGGAGCACATCTGTGTTTTGGTCTGCAAGGTGCTATCTGCTCACAGCACTTTTATTTGACTTGCCTTTTCACTGCAGGGCAAGACAGAGAATTCAATAGTGATTCTTTTTCTGGATGATTTTTTATATGACAGATGGGTAGACTGTAGAAAAATAATTTAACATTTCCATAAGTTGTTGAATTTCATTTATTTATTCTGAAGTCTCTGCTTTCAGTTTTTCTAAGTGCCAATATAACCACACCAGGTCTTCCCAGTTTCAGCTTGTAAGCATGCAGACAGTTACTGGGAAATGCTTAGCAGTTATTTCAGTTTGTTGTTGTGGTTCTGGATTGCTTCATCCTTGACGCCTTTCTATTACAACAAAAATGTCATCCACAATTTTGGTTCCTGTGAGATCCTTATTGTCTGGTTGCAACAACCCATTTCTGGTCACAAATATATCTGACACTACCAGAACACATTCTTGGCATATGAAGTTGTTAATACATCTGCTCTGAGGAAATTAGGTCTGACTTCCTTGGTTATTTTTAGTGTGTAGTTGAAATACATTGCAACTACACTCCAGTTTGCCTTTGATCTAATATTACAGCTACAGTTGAATAGCTGCAATGCATCTCATGAGGAATCTTGGACTTTCTTAACTTACTCCTGACATTCACCTCTCTGAAAACCTCTACATCTCCAGTCATGATAGATACTGCTGCTTTTTCATTCTTTAGCAATAACATAGCTCAAAAATTGTTTTCAGACCATGCTCAGTGGTAAATTAATCCAGCTGCATGCCATTACATTTTGGCAAACCTATGGTATTGCTTTGGAGATGAATACACTGGTAATGCCAGAGAAGAAGAGAAAGAATCTCTGCCATGATATGTGCACTTCAAGATGACATTGATTTCTTTGAGTTGGAGTTATCTGCTTCTGTAAACCTAATTTAATCAAATGGCAAAGTAAAATGCAGGAAAGCCAGCTGTAACCTTTTTTGGAGGATTCTTAGCTCCTTCCTTTCTGGGACAGTTTAGCCCAAGAAGAGGAGGCTCAAAGGAGATCTTATTGATATGTATAAATAAGTGAAAGGAGAATGCAATGAAGGTGGAGCTACACTATTTTAAATGTTGCCCTCTGTCAAGACAAGAGGCAATAGGCACAAACTGGAACACAGTAGGTTTTCTCTGAACATCAGGAAGCACTTTTTTTACAGAACAGGCTACCCAGAAAAATTGAGGAATCTTCCTCCTTGGAGATTTTCAAAAGCCATCTGTACATAGTCCTGAATACCTTTCTGTAGGTGTTCCTGCTTGCACAGGAGGTTTGGACCAGATGACCTCTAGAGGTCCCTTCCAACCTCAACCATTCTATGATTCTGCCTGAACTCTGTGATCAGCTTATTGACAATATCCATATTCGTTCTGAAGAGATCACCAAAATTGTTTTCTAGTATACCTATACTGAGCTGTGTTTTCTTTTTTTGACTTTCCTTTATGCTGCTCCCTATTTTCATCTAGGATGAGCAGAAATACCTGCTGGTATCTTTGCTCTTACCACTTCAGGATAGCTTCAGCTACCCTTAACTGGGAATATTTTTCTATTGTTAAAAGTATTTGATTTCCAATTTTATTTTTTTATTTTTATTTTTTATTTTTATTTTTATTTATTTATTTATTTTTTTCACAAAAAACTGTTTAGTCTATAGCATAGAATCCTTCATGTCTCTCGAGCTTAATAGGAATCCTCTTACTTGCAGCCTTTGCTCCTCCTCTGGCCAGCTGCCAGCCCTAGCACAAAGCTTGGTGACCTTGGTAGTGCAATGGCAGGAAATATGGCAGGGAAGCCTTCCCAACGCTGAGATTAGGAGAGTCATACTTAATGACTGGTAGGCAGAAAATCAATATGAAAATGTGTAAGTTCATTATTAATCTTCAAGAGTTAAGTTCTTATCTGATAAAGCTCGGGTAGCAATTGTGTGTGTGTATACATAGAAATAAAACTTCCTGAACTGATTTTCCTCTGAAAGGTTATTTTCAACATGTTTTAGTCATAGTAAGCCAATATGGAAATTGTGTTAGTTATTTATTTATTATATGTTATTCCAGAGTTTTTTCTATGTCCTTACAGTACCATAAAATAATCTCATATTAAAATAAAAATAAATAAATAAAGAAAGAAGCTTTAAAAAAATAAACAAATTTATGAGCATACAATATATGCAATTACAGGTATTTATGTTAATAACACTCTAATATTTAAAGTTTTCCTATCCGGATTATAATTTTCACTCAAAAACTTATTTACATTAAGTGGGGGAAAAAAGATAAAATCTGAAATGGCAACCAAGAAATATCTTATGATAACATGGTATCATGGTATCATAAAACCAGTTATAATCTCCTATATAGAGAGTAGCTCTTTAAATTTCTGTTAATATCTCTTGTGACTTGTTAATATTGGCCAAATATATAAATGATTATAATGAAAGTTAAACCTCTAGAAATAACATTATTGATACTGAACATAAAATGTTGAAGTTAAAATATTCTTAGAAGTCGAAATGTATCAGAAATATTTATCTTTGTTTAAATAGAACTCTTCAGTATTCTGTCTAGAAACTTTTACAGGTAAAACATTTTATATAGTGTGGTGTACTTAAGCAATATAAAAAGTTAGAAATTAAAATTTTGAAGTCATTTAATTATTTCTATCCCAAACCAGTATGTGATGGTTTTACTCAGGTGGGCAGCCGAGTTCCACCACAACCGCTCTCTCACTCCCCCTCCTCAAAGAGGAGTGAGGAGAAAATATGATGAAAGGGGCCCAAGGGTTGAGATAAGGACTAGGAGATCGTGCAATAATTATCGTGACGGGCAAAACAGACTCAGCATAGAGAGAAAGTAAGATTTATTGCTTATTACTAACAGCTAGAGAAGTGAGAAACAAAGGAAAGAAACCAAAAGCACCTTCCCCCCCATCTACCCTCTTCCACCTCCTCCCCCCGAGCAGCACAGGGGAACGGGGGAATGGGGGTTATGGTCAGTCTACAGCACTTCTTCTCTGCCGCTCCGTCTCGGTCACTCTTGTCCCCTGTGCTGTGGGGTCCCTCCCATGGGATGCAGTCCTTGCCGAACTGATCCAGCGTGGGCTGTCCATAGGCAGCAGCTCTTCAAGAACTGCTCTAGATATGGGTCCGTACCACGGGGTCCATCCCTTTGGAACAAACTGCTCCAGCCTGGGTCCCCCACGGGCAGCAGCTCCTGCGGGGTCACCTGCTCCTGCGTGGTCTCCTCTCCACGGGCTGCAGGTCCGGCCCGGAATCTGCTCCGGCAGGGGTCTTCCACAGGCTGCAGTCTCCTTTGGGGCACAGGCTCCACCATGGTCTCCTCCACGGGCTGCAGCGTGGAACCCTGCTCCACCGTGGTACTCCATGGGCTGCAGGGGGACATCCTGCTTCACCATGGTCCTCACCACAGGCCGCAGGGGACTTCTGCTCCGGCGCCTGGAGCACCTCTCCCCCTCCTTCTTCACTGACCTTGGCGCCTGCAAGGCTGTTTCTCACTCCTCTCACCCTCCCAGCTGCTGAGTGGCGCAGCGGTTTTTTCCCTGTCTTAAATATGCTCTCACAGAGGCGCAAAACAACATCGCTTATTGGCTCAGTTCTGGTCAGCAGTGGGGCCCTTACCAAACATGGGGCAGCTTCTAGATCCTTCTCACAGAAGCCACCCCTATGGCCCCCCTCCTACCAAAACCTTGCCACGTAAACCCACTACACAGTATTATTCTGAAAATTCTCTATCTGAATATTACAATTGAATATTACAATGTTCTAGCTGCCAAATCAAAAAGTGATTTATTAAAATGTTGTTTTTGAAATTGACTTCCCCCCCCTCACTGTTTTTCATTCTATTTTAAAAGAGAAAATTGATTCTCAGTGAAAGACTCTCTTGCCAAACAAAAACTTGTCTGTCATACAATTTGAACTTGAAAGGATAGAGCTTCAATTCCTGCTTTTCTTCAGTTCCTAGAGTTCCAGAGAGCTTGTGGGTGAAACCTTTGGAAAGTTCATCATGTTCTACTATCAAATTTGAAGGATTATGTACAATATTTTCCACTTTTCAATCTATTATTTTTCTTGTGTTTTGTTTTTTATTTCTAATTTCTGTGGAATGTTTTTCCTTGAATTATATGAGGGCCAACAAAACTTGCAGAGAAAGAATGGGAGAGGAACACTGCTCATATGGCAGAAGTTTGTGCACCATCCCTCAGCCTTGAAAGGCTTCTAAATCAGTTTCCAGAATTACCCTAGTTCCCCCATGAAACTGCCATGGAGAAGAGAAAGGATTAGAAATGAAGCAGAAGTTTTCTCTGATGGAATATTTATTCAGTGTAGGAGAAGAACAGCATTCACAACTGGCATTTAGATTAACAATGAGATACATGTAATGATTTTATGTACTACAATTTTGGCTCTTTTTTGTTTCCTTTAAAACCTCTAATATTTCCCTCCTGAAATTTGTGCAGCGTTGCACTGCTACCATCATCTCCAGGTTCATTACTGAACATATGAACAGGAACCACCTTCTGAGTCTGCTATGATTCGTCTTGACCCTGATTCTTGTCCCAGTAGCCTCTTCAGGACAGATGCTCTAAATGCAGCTAAAGTAAGCAATGTTAATATTCATGACAACTAATATGTCTGCTACGCTTCCTTCCAAATCATCAATGATTTGAGTTTCTTTTACAGTGAGTTTAGAAAATTTAGTTCTTTTGTCTAAGATTCTCAACAACAGTCATACTGAGAAAAATTAACTAGTTGGAAGTGACAAGGAAAATTATGTGACCCCAGGTCCAATACTTTTAAGCTGTCTGTTTGGAGTCGTATACTCTATATTCCCTGAAACAGTCACTACGACTTAGAATCATAGAATCACAGAATGGTTTGGGTTGGAAGGGACCTCAAAGATCATCTAATTACAATGTCCCTGCCATTGGCTGGGACACTCTTCATTAGACCAGGTTGCTCAAAGCCTCATCCAACCTGGTCTTGAACACTTCCAGGGATGGCACATCTGCAACTTCTCTGGGCAATCTATTCCAGTACCTCACCACCCTCATAGTAAAGAATTTCCTCCTAACATCTAATCTTCTTTTAGTTTAAAACCATCCCCTCTTGTTCTATCACTACACTCCATGATAAAGACTTAGGTGTGCTCTTCTCAACAAAGCTTGTTACTTTGCTAGGCAGATGAACTCCACCGCAACTGCTCTCTCACCCCACCTCCTTAGAAGAAGAGGGGAAGAAGAAAGTATGATGGAGAGAAAAAAAAACAAACCATAAAACAAACAAACAACAACAAAAAAAACAACTCATGGGTTAAGATAAGGATAATTTAATAAAACAGAAAAGGAAGAGGAGAGGAAAAAAAAATACAAAAACAAACAAACAAAACCAACAAGCAAGTGTTGTGCTGAAGCACAGAGAGGGAGAAAAGAAATTACTCTCTACTTCCCGTCAATGAGCAGTGTTTGGTCATGTCCCAGGAAGCAGAACCTCAATATGCATAGTGATTATTTGGGAGGATGGATATGTTCATAACGAGAGCCCTCCCTCTCCTTCCCCTTTCCCACCTTTTATTGCTGAGCGTGACAACATATGATATCGAATATCTCTTTGGTTGGTTTTGGTCAGCTTTTCTGGGGATGTCCCCTCCTCATCTCTTGCCCACCCCGAGCCTGCTGGCCCTTTGGGGGTTGGAGGGAGTCCTGATGTGGTGCCAGTATTGCACAGCAATAGACAAAGAACTAGCATGATACCAATGGTGTTCTAGCTACAGTGCAGAGCACAGCACCGTATGGGCTGCTGCAGGGAAAATTAACTCCATCCCATCCAGACCCAGCACTACCTCCACCCTTTATTTCATAACTTTGTCGTCACACTCAGGTCCCACATACTTTTTTATATAGATATTCTCATCACCACTGCTCCCTGTCCTTTAACAGATTTATAGACTTTTCATTCTATAGGTCTCTCCAAAAAGTGTTCATAAGAACTGGTGGAGTTGCACTTCTGGATACCAGTACCAGCTTATCTCGAGTCATTTGTATATTTGCCTGGCTCTTCGTGAAGCTGGCCTGTCATTGGTTCTTCAGTGTCTTCCTACAATACATAACTCAGATTACAGATTCGTTATTTCCCAGACCTAAATCTCCTTGAGGCATGCACCTGATATCCCCATCCTTTTGCATGACCCACCAGGTATACCCCGGTCCTTGGGTGAAGGCATTCCCACAAGTGAGTATGCCTTTTCCCAAGGCAGGAGCAACCCATACCGCCTTCCTCATCAACTTCCCTACATGCACTATGGGGACTTCAGTTCCTCCCACAAGGTGTAGGGTTGTTGTTTTTTTGAGCAGGACCAGGGCGGTTGTAAGGACCCTCTGGTACCAGCTAGCCAAGTGGCTTCTGGTAGATTTATGTCCCAGTATTTCCATGTCCCAGCACTCAATGTTCACAACATGGTCTTTAACAGTTCATTGTACCTTTCAAACTTTCCAGAGGCTTGTGGGTGATATGGGATGTGATATATCCACTAAATGCCATGCCTCTTGGCCCAGGAGGTGACAAGATAGTTTCAGAAATGACTCCCATTGTCAGACTCAATTCTCTCTGGTGTACCATGATGCTACAACACTTGCCTTTCCAGGCCCAGGATAGTGTTTCAGGTGGTGACATGGTTTACTGGCTATGTTTCTAGCCACCCAGTAGTTGTTTCTACCATGTGAGCATGTAACATTTACCTTGGTGGGTTTGCAGGACTGGTCCAACATAGTCAATCTGCGAGGCTTCACCATATCGAAATCCAAGCCACCTCCCCCTTTTCAAGGGAGGCTTTACCCTCATGGCTTGATTGCAACACAGTTTTCACACTCATGGGTGATATTTGTGATGGCCTCAATGGTCAGGTCCGCACCTCAATAACAAGCTCATCTGTATGTAGCATCCCTCCCCAGATGTCCTGATGTTTCATGGGCCCATTGAGCTACAAACAGCTTACCCTTACCTCCCCAGTCCAGGTCCACCTGAGCCACTTCAATTTTCAAAGCTCAGTCCACCCCTTCACTGATGTTCTTTAGTGGTGAGACTCTTGAACATGTGAGCATCTACATGATGTACCTTTAGATACAGGTGTTCTACCCAGGCAGCAATATCTTGCCACAGTGTAGCAGCCCAGATAGGCAACGCTGCCAGTTGCTCTGTTTCCATTGCTGCAGCCACCCCCACAGAGCATTTGCCACCATCCATGAGTCAGTGCAGAGATACAATACTAGTCATTTTTTCTCTTTCAGCAATTAGTAGGGCCAGTTGTATGGCTTTCACTTCTGCATACTGACTCACCTCGCCTTCCAAGGCCTCTACAACTCGGCCTATGGGACTCCATGCAAAAGCTTTCCACTTCTGATGGCTCCCTACCATGCAACAGGATCTGTCAGTGAACAAAATATACTGTTTTCTGTCTTCTGTCAACTCACTATATGATGGTACCTCTTTGGCATGAGTTAACTCTTCTGTCGGTACTCTGAAATCTCTGCCTTCTGGCCAGTCCATGATCTCTTCCAGGATTCCTGTGCGGTTGGGTTCCCCATCTGAGCATGCTGTGTAATTAATGCTACCCACATACTCCATGTAGCATCAGTTGCATGGTGTGTAGTGAGGATTTTCTTTGAACATTCAATGTAACACAAGTAACCATGATGCCAAGAGGAGCTGTGATTCTGTACCAACAACTTCTGAGGCAGTTCAAATCCCCTCATACGCTGGTAGTGTCTCCTTTTCAGTTGGGGTGTAATGGGCTTCTGATCCTTGATAGTCCTGGCTACAGAACCCCAGAGGCTGACCTCAGGTTTCTCCTGGGGTTTTCTGCTAGAGGCTCCAGGTAAGGCCATGCTCCCCAGCTGAAGTATAAAGTACGTTTTGCCCAGCTGGCCTGGTACAGACAGACCCAAGGCTACTGCACCAGCCATTTCTTGTTTGATCTGTTCAAAGGCCTGTTGTTGCTCGGGGCCCCACTTAAAATAATTATTCTTTCGAGTTACCACTAAGCTATGAAATAATTCTTTCATGATTTCTCATTGTATTTTGATGAATAAATATTTGTATCCTTCTTGTGAAGTGGGACAATCACAACAGGAAGGACAGATGGAGAGTCCTGCAATGCAGGTCACACAGTTGCTTATGAGGTCATTCCCTGGCATGAGGTTTCAAATTCCTTTTGACAGGACTGATTTGCACACATTCTTGTTAAGTGTCATAGCCTCTAAATTCATGGATTAAGTAGGGATGGAGTGTAATAAACAGTACTGCCAAGTCTGCCTTTTCCAGCTAAGTTTTCTGAAGATTTCTGCCAAGCTGGGAGAGGCAGTGACATGAATAAATGAAGGCCTTTTTCTATCCCATCCACAGTTAGGAAGAAGACTAATACTGAATAGGTCAGTGCTGTTAGTAGAGTTCAGTTTCAGGACATAAAAACTTCTTTGGGAATTTTTAAATGAATATGTAGCTATCATCAAAATTAGGCAGGGAGTTTGAGCATGCCCCTGATATCAAAAGTCACTGATATGATTATTTCTTTCCATAATGTGATTTCTTCTGTAACAACATAAATATAATACGTCAGTTTGACAATTTTTCAGTATTTATTACATTCTGAAATCCCAAGATTAAAGGAATAGAATATTAAAAGAATTAAATACAAGATTAAAGAAACAAATGCAGGATTATTATTTGTTTGCAATAATATTTCTATTTGTAGTATTGAGGTACTCAATGCCGTGTTTTAGACAAATAAATGTATATATTATGGGAGAATGGACTGGAAATTGAGACTTTGGTAGATGTGCTAAACTTGATTAGTGAATATCTCCCTTTGAGATGTTATACCTAATTTTTAGCATTCTGATAATCATCCTTCCTGAGAGAATTTTAGGAAAAAGCATTAAAACTAAGTTCATTTTTTTTAATTCATATTCACTTTAGGAGAAGTATTTTCTATTTGTATTTACTTTCCAATTAGACACCTCACATTTCACCAGTATATTGCTATAAAGGAAAGGGAAAACAATAGCAAAAAGAAAAACAAAAGGAAAATAATGTAGAGAGCAAATTGTGTCTTTGAATGCAAAAGAAAAACATTTGGCTTTTCACTCTGTTTAACAGTCATGAGTTTTTACTAGCATTGTTGAAGCTTTAGAACTTTTCCTTATGGAGTGAGATTATCATATTTTTAGACTGACAATCAGCCAATGTCCTGATGGCTTGTGTTCTAATTGCTTCTGTGACACTGTATGACATCTCATACAGATTAAGCTCAAAAACCTCATAAAGTGATGTTGGATCTATGACAAACATCAGCCTAAATGTTGCATCTGTAGCTTTGGCAAAACAAAAGACAAGCAGCCAACAAACAAACAAAAAAACAAACCTATCACCACCACCAAAAACAAACAAACAAACAAACAAAACAACAACAAAATAAACAAACCTAAAACAACATGATGAAATGTCCTTAATTTCAGCTGTTATTTTTATTTTGGAGAAATATTTGTGATATCTTTCATCTGTGTGTGTCTAAATACATGTTTGTGTATATGTGCAATATTTGAGTAACACCGTTCCATTTCCCTGGTAAAACAATGCTAGGTACACATTGCATGCTTGTTTTCTCTCTTCTAATTATTTCTGTTGACTTGAGTCAATTTAGAGATTATTTTAAAATTTTGTATATAACTGAACACATTGTAATGTGAAACTTTATACTATAAATTGAATGTACTGGAGCTGTATATTAAACAAGATGCCAGCTAGTCAAATATCCTAATATGTGTGTGAGTGTATATATATATATCTTTCAAATCTCCCAAGGCACCCAGTTCTTTTTCTCTGCACGACTGCTGCAGATTTTATTAATAATAATCATAATGCACAATATAATTTTATTAATACAAAGTTTATTTCTATTTGTGTTTTTCTATTAGGGAGGCAAAAGCCTAATTGAATTTCAGCAAAGGTTTTACAAAATTGGAACAATATTTTTGATTGAAAATTACT
Source organism: Nettapus auritus (assembly GCA_011076525.1). NCBI lineage: Eukaryota > Metazoa > Chordata > Aves > Anseriformes > Anatidae > Nettapus > Nettapus auritus. The sequence continues at coordinate 29,234,048 of CM021765.1, forward strand.
AATACAGTAAACAAAGTTGATAGCATAATGAGAAGTAAAAAAAAAAAAAAAAAGAAGAAAGAATAATATAAGAATATGCCATTATTTAGTAGGCACAATAAGAGTATATTCCTGAAATTAACTCTTACATGAGCCATATTCCACCTTAAATAAGCACTTAGATGAGCCACATGTTCCTTTGAAATACACCTACACCTCAGGTGACTAAAAGAGTAATTCAGAATTAAAGCTTTTTAGTAACTAAAACAGCAAATTAAAAAAAATATATAGCATCAATTCCTAAAATGTAAAATTATGCAAATATTCAGACTTTTTCTTTTGTATGAAAACTTTAGTGTGATCATCTGTAGTACTAGGAATTTCTTATCACAGATGCTTTTAAAAACAAAACAAAATAAAAACACCTATGCTAGATTTACTTACAGTAAGACAAAGGTAATGGAGATTTAAAAGAAAAAAAAAAAAAAAAGATATTTAAATGTTCCCAATAAATTATTGAATAACTTTTCAGGCACATTCCAGAAACGTGAAATGATTAGCTGCATGACTTCATGTGAATATGTCTCAGTTAAGTTTTAAAGTCTTAATCCTTAACATAATTGAAGAATATGTTTTTACTTACAACTGATATAGAAAAAGTCCTGAAGGAGAAGATGATGTGGGAAGGACAATATGGAAAACAACCTTTCTGTAGAATAATGACCTGAGATTTAATGGATAGACAAACATTCAATATTGTTCAATAGTGATAATGCAAAATTACAAGGGAAGAAGTAATTGTCCAATATTTCTTTGTAGATGTGAATTTGCACTCTGGCAGCTGACCAGCATTATATACCTGTGACATCTAATATGATCGGTTTACAGAAAACAAAGCACTAGCAAAGCCTAGCAAGTATTATAAGAAATAAATAATACTAGAAGTGGAAAAGAGATTATGTTCCTATTCATTAAGACTAAAATCAAGATTCTGTACCTAACCATAAAACATATATCAGTTTAAATCGATGAGCATTCCACGTGACATTGACATTTATGATCATATTTGTCTTGTTACTTTTAAAAAGAATTGTCTAATATTTCCTTGTAGGTGTTCATTTGCATTTTGGCATCTGGCCTTCAGTGAAAAGTTTGGTGTTCTTTGTTTAGATATGACTTTGACATTTATTCTCAGCAAGATAGTGTTCTAATGTATTTCATTTTCTAGAGTATCCTTACAAAAAGAAAGACAAAGTGGGCACAGAAGTGATCTGACCTTTCAAAAAATATTTTCAGCTGCTTGTCTATTAAACTGTTTTTCATGTTTTTCAAAGCAGAGTTCACTGAAAACCTTCAAAAACTTTTCACATTTTCAAACAATATAAAAATAAGGAAGGGTACATATGACAATGAAAAAGAGTGCTGATTATATTTATATATATAAATCTGAATTTACATGTTAGTTCTTCTACACATTTACTTCTGGATAATTTTTATCATAGATGTAGAAAAGATATTATTTTCAATATAATTTCATCAATAATGTACCCACTTGTTTTATGTAAATACATCAACATTCTATTTATTTAGAACTTAAATTTAGCTTTATTTCAATGAAGAAGGCCCAGTTTTCAAACATTGTGTAAATTACATATTTTTACATATCTTCTCTATATGTCACTGTTTTCTTATATCTGTCCAAAGGTAATATTAAAAATAAAATAAAATAAAATAAAAATAACAGAAAGAACAAAATGAGAGTTTTACGTGCCTATGTGGAAACCTTGCAGGTACATTCTGGATGGTCTTGTGTTTTGTACTGGGTCCATTCTGCAGTGAGTCTCATTTCATTAAAGAGGTAAACAACACACATTTTATTATTCAGTAAAAATTATGTTACCGTTATTTTATAAATGATTAATCTTTTTGACACAACTTGTATTTAATTTTAAATGCATTTGATTACTGAGTGTTGATATGTAAGTATCTATGGAAAATGGTGTAAAATATTAAACACAACTTTTGCTATAAAAGTTATAACCACTGGCTCCAGATAATAGGTGATCTATTTTAGCATTACAGTACCTCAAGAAGAATGCTGTGAATAAACCACAAGTAGGCTAGCTTTTGGGAAATGCAGGGAGGGAATCCTTGCACTTTTCTTTATTCACTTTGTCTACACTAGTTGTTCAGGCTCCTGCTGTTTTCAATATGGAAAGATTTCCTGTGGTAGTTCATTGTGTTTAACTTGAACATCAACTTGAACAACATTCATTGTACCTATAGAAACCTGCAGTATAGATGTTTCAATCTGAAATTAGTCAGTGTAAAGTCATTTTTTATGTCAATGGAGGGTAACAAATTTTGTTTCCATAAAGAGGAAGAGATGCTGATTTGCTGTTTTCAGCACTTACCCAGAAATTTACATGTGCTGAACCATTCTTAACCCTGTGGTGACCTAATTTCCCCAGCTACATATATGTTTGGCAGTCCATTTTCCCTGGCACCTCAATTTTGATATTGGTAAATGCATCACTGTGGGTGCTGATTTGTTTTCCTTTGATTATGGGAGTCCCAGGGCAAGAATGAATGTTTTCACTCTCAGCTCTGGATATTGCCATGTAGATGTCTACATATGACCTAGCCAGCGTAGGTTTCGTTTTAGTCAATACACATAAGCATCTATACGGATAATTGTTCTGCTCTGTAATGAGACTTTAAGCTAAGACAATACATGCCTTTAAAGTGCCTATTTCTCCCCACCGAGTATAAAGGGAGTCTGGATACTTAGCTCAGACCACTGAATCCATGACCTGGTAGGAACAATAGCAGAGTTACTGGTCAGTTTAATTTTTTGAGGTTTTCAATATTTTATTCAAATTACAATCCCTATATCCTAGTGAGCCAATTTTGTGTTAGGTGTTATTTTTGATTTTTGTTGTTGTGTGGTTGGTTTGGTTTTGTTCTATTTCATTTTATTTTTTATTTTTTTGCATGATTTATCCTAAAGAAAAAGTGAAACATGCAGTCTATCTCTCCCCAAAATGATTAAGAAAAAAAAAAAAAAAAAAAAAAGCAACAAATAAGACATAAGTTTCCTCTTGACAACACATCATGGTCATGTGCAGTGGCCAAACCAAGTGAATTTGGGTCTATGCTGGAACCAGATGCCAGATGTACAGTAACATATAGAGATTTTATTTTTATTTTTTAAATTAAAACACAGTTTTGAATTTTTATCTTCTACAAACAGAGAAAGAAACTATTTAAACATATTTAAACATTTGATTATCGCCTTGGAGAGGCACTTGGAGAAAGAGAGAGTCCTGACAAAATTAGTTTATATGTGCCCTATTTTTATTTAAGAAAAATGCTATATTTTTATTCATGCTAATAATTTGAAATGCAAGGAACACTTCTGGTTTATAGAAATTCATAGCTTAAGAAATAAGACCTTAGAAAATAAATCCTATTCCTATATGAAGAATTCAGGCAGGAAGAGTTTTCTCCTTTAGAAATAAGAATAAACCTCTCACATACAAGTAGCTCAAACCTACAAGAAGCATTTAAAATGAAATAGCTCATCTTTACCCTACACAGGACAAATTAATGTTACAAAATCCATCTTTGTAGGGTTTTATTAACCCTTCCTATAAGTTTCTCTTGTAGCTGCTATATATATGTAAAAGAATGACAGCATATGATACTATCCACATAGCTAAAGGTTAAGAATAAATTTATTTATTTTATTTTATTTTATTTATTTATTTATTTTTTAAGACATAGTTGATGTAGCTGATATATAATGTGTTCTGCAATTTGTGGGTGTTATTCAGAAACACAAAAGGTGTTATTCATAATTCCTATTATACTGGAAAATGTGTGCTCACTAACTTAGCTTCAAATGCTGTTAAAAGAAAATCTGCAGACGGAGCAAAAGGGCAAAAGGGTGACATCTGGCATAGCAGACTTTCTAAGATGATTTTGGCACACAGCCTGCATTAAACAGCAGACACTGAGAAAAAAAAAATGGAATCAAAAGGAAAGTGAATACAATGAAAATGTTATTTTGAATCTTTAGCAATTGCAAACCAGTCAAAACTAGTCAAAATGCTTTGGTTTATTATCTATTTTATCTTCCACTGGGCCATCTTTTGATCTCTAAATGACCCAAAAATGGGTCTGAGGTGTGACATTTTGTCTTTCTGATTACATCTAACCATTGCAGCATTTCCTAATTTCTATACACTTGATTTCACCTCTTCAGTTTTCACCTGAATGAATGATATACAAAAACATCCTCATCATTACCCGACCCCACGCACTTCATTTTTCAGAATAACTGAAAGATGAAATGCATGACATGCTGTTTGAAGTGTTGCCAAATTCATTTTATACTTTAAACAAACTGTGCCATGGAAACTATGATATTTATGTCCTTGGAGGAGAAGAGCACGTGTTCCATCTACACAAGGAAAGAAAAAGAAATGGTGGATGTTAGAATTATTAAACCTACTTAGTCAGGGACAGTTTCAGAGACAACATTTGAGCTCAAAACTAGAATTACTGATCTCATCAGGTGTTTTCTTTCATTGAGTTAGTTGCTGCTCTTTTGTTTGTTTTTTGGTTTCAGGTATAGCTAAGATGGAGTGGAAATGTGGGTATTAATTTTGACTGATCAATATCTCATTGTTTTATGTAATTGAGGAACTAATTTTTCTGGATCTCAGTTACTGATTCTTTCTGTCTTGACAGAAATTTGTACTTTTGATGCCTTTGAAAGCACATACAAGAGTTTGAGAGGTAGTCTTGTGATTTTTGTGTTACTAATGAGAAAACATGCTGCTAAATTGCTTTGAGCAATGTGTGTTTGTACATATATGTGTATGTTCTAGTTTGAAATCATAGTGCCAGCCTCTTCATTGAGCTTTCTGTTCCTGTTAGCTTAAGTGGATATCGAAATGTAAATTTTAGACAACCTTATTATTTTACGCCAAAAATTTTAGGTGTATTCCTGCATTATTTGGATTTTGACTTCCTTGATTTCACTTGTCTTTATGTAGCACTATCTTGTAGGTAAGTTTTTTTTATGGCCTTGGGATTCTTTTATTATTATTATTATTATTATTATTATTGTTATTATTATTAAATGCTTGCCTCACCATTTGGGCTCCTCAGCTTCGATAGACACACATACACACACAAAATAGATTAAGGATTGAGACCTCTACACTCAGAATCAGCTTTGGGTGATCGAGCACCTGGTGAATGAACACTTGTTCTACAGTGCCTGCTAGTCTAGGAATGTAGATAGATGCTATGAAAGTGGCATTTGTAGGTCAGGGGATTTTATACTGTTGCTTACTGAGTACTAGAAGAAAAAGTCCGATTCTGAACTCCTTCAGTAGATTTAAATTAGGTTCAATTAATGTAACACAAGGCATGCAGTATCCCAAAATATAGCCGTGGAAGCAATGTATTTGGAAACAAACTAACAAACAAAAAAAAACAAACAAGTAAACAGACTTGGTACTTGCCTTTTTTTCAGAGGCTGTAAAGAAACTTGAAAAAGCACGTTCACTTCTACAGCTCTGTGATGCTCTCAGACAAGCACAGAGGTTTGAGGTTTGTCATAGACCAAATTTCTTTAGTCAGCTTTTGGTGGTGATTTATTTTACACTTCCACGTATCATTATCAAGAGCTATATCTTATAAAACACAAAGGGAAACGTTACAGATTGAACTCTTGCAGTGCACCCTTGCTCTGAGGAAACAATGAAAATGAAGTTTGGTTGCTGTTGAAATACATGTGGAAGTCTCAGCTTAGTTTCCAATGGCATTTCATCCAACATCAACAAAAATTTGGGGTTGTGGGTGGGGAGCTGAGTTTGGGGAGAAAGAGTCAGAAGGACTCTCATTATGAAAGCATTTGTCTTCAGGAGCATCTGCTACACATATTGAGGCCCTGCTTCCCAAGAAATAGCAGATCACTTGCTGATAGGAAGTAGAGAGTAATTATTTTCTTCTTCTACTTCCATACAAACTTTGCTTTTTCTCTCAATAAACTACTCCTCTTTTTTTTTTTTTTTTTTTTTTTTTCTTCTTTTTTTTTTTCCCTCCTCCATCTCATTTCCCACCCTCCCACCCTCTGCTTCCCCCATCCTGGTGTGTAGGGGTGGGGGAAGAGGATCTGTGTGGTACTTAGCTTCTTGTCAGTGTTAAACCACAATGATTTTACAGCAACTTTAACCAGTACTGTTAATTCTTCATTGTAATGGTTAACAGAATACCCTGAGCTGAGGAAAAACTAAAGAAAATTTGTATTTGCCAAAGAAATTGTTGTTAGCATCTGTTCTTGTAGGTAAGAAAGTATCTAGAAATCCTTTACTTCACTAAAGATGTCTAAATGAATGTTCCAATTTATTATTATTATTATTATTATTATTATTTTTAAATATATTATTTTGATACATATTTACTCTGTGGGAATAATAAGTTACCACATCAGTTTGTAGCCATGCTTGTATGGAGTTCTAGATACACAGAAATGTGAAAAACTGGCTAAAAGTTAATTCAGTTTTTTCCTTCACTGAATTATAAGTGCATAAAAGTAATTCCAATAAGCTAGTCTGAGAAAGTTACAAAGAACAGACTTCTTGAAATTGCATCAAATTATTTAAAATTGGGTTAGGGACTGATTTTTATCTTCTTCCTGCCATCCTACAAGTAAAGCATACACTAATACAGAAGAAATTCCTGAATATAACTGTATTTAATTTGAGTTATTAAAAATATAATACTTGGTATAAATTGCTGTAAATTAGTAGTGAGCTATAAACGCTGAGGCATGTAAAACTTCTCTACAAACATGAAAGAATGAAATATCTCAGGAATGCAGAATGCATTTTTTACAGGTTTTCTCTCTACTTTTCTCTCTACTTTTTAGTGTTCATAAGGCCATCCATATGTTGTCAATCTTGCATCCACTTTTTTCTCAAGAATGATATTTGACTGAGGGAAACTACACACTTATAGCACACTAGTTGGGATGTTAAAATAATCTTTTGAAAATTCTGCAGCTTTATTATGATATAAGCTGTATTATATTTTGGCCATGTGCCCAATTTTGGGCATGGGACATGCTGTAAGGCCATAATCCTGGGTGAAAAGATGTTGGCAAATATTGTTAGTTTGACTTCAGACAACTTTAGTGCCAGCAACAGAATTTGCTGTTCTCCAGGGGAAAAAAGAGAAAAAAAAAAAAAAAAAAAAAAAAAAAAAAAAAAAAAAAAAAAGAGGCAAAAGCCATGCATAAGAATTATGTAGTCTACAAGGCTATGGATATGCACAAATGTCAGTATGCACTACTGTTTCCACAGAAATATGTGTTACAGGTATAATGTATTAGTTTCACCTTGGATGACATTTCATATTACTCCCATTTTTTACTTATTTATTTATTTTTATTCAGTTTATAGTGGGAGAGACAATCTCATATCCAATTAATCAGTCCAAATACTCCAGAACCTGAGCTATGTCTCTGTTAGATAGTAGTCTACTTCATCTGACTTGATCCATATATTGAATTGGTTGGTGCTGTGACCCATCTACTCCTTATTTTACTTTGGGGTTGTACTTCATTTTTGATTTGGATTAGTGTCATGAACTGAACATCCCCACTGTGTGTACAGTGTGTAGGCAACCAATTGTTATTTTGGATACATTTCCATAAAATGTTTGAAAGAATCTGAGGTACTCCTGAAGCAGAATTTCCAGTTTAATATCAACTGAAAATGAATTTAGTTCACACACTCCAGTACTGTCTGACAAAATGAATCAATTCATAGCTGGTGAATAGGGACTTTATTCCCAAGCAGCAATAGTGCTCCAGAACATAAATGAACATCCAGACATAACACTTGTTGCATTAAAAATATACCACAGAATCAGATGGCTATTTAAGAATATGTAAACAATAATTTATTTTCCCATAAACTGACACATAGAAGTAGCAAACAGCAAAAAACATACAGAATTTCAGTGAGGGTGGAGACTGTAAACCGAACTCTTTTTAGGGCTGAATCAAAGTGGAATTATTTTTATTCAATGCAAATTACTCTTAAATATGTGTTAATGTAAAAATTATGTCGAAGTCCTCATCTAATTATCTACATTTATTTACTAAAAAATTATCATTTTTTTTTTCCAAAATTACCGAGTACCAGTTATTCTGTTGTCTCAATGAGACAACAGTAATGTGAAACCTATGAAGGTAAAAGAGAGTTTAAAATATTATTATTATTTTTTTAATTTAAAATAAAGATTAGGATCATATAGTACCAACTTATAGCAATACATGGAAATCTCAAATTTATACAAAACCATCAGTCTTGTGTTAACAATCTTATTTTTTTCTAACATGTTAACTTCATTATTAGAGTTGTTTGACTTGCTCAGAGAATCTAGTTTTCTCATTTAATATATACTGCCTATCTTTTAAAGGAAGACAGTGAATCTTTCCCTTTTTATTGGCTATAATCATCTGTTTCTATTATCTTTGTTTCTTCTCAGTTTCTTTCTTGTAAGTCATTTTTATCATCATCAAAGAAATTTTCTTTTTCACATAAATTTATCCCTCTAACTGCCATCTGAAACTGAAGAGAAGTGTCTGTTCAATGGTAAAAGTTTATATAAAGAATTTTATCTTCACCTCAGTTCAATATAGATCTAGTAAGAGAGGGACTAGAAAATATAATTTTATATTTATTTTTTCTCTGGTGTGAATTCTTGCATTGTCTTTATCACCATAGTATATTTTGTAGTCATCACTGGTAATTTCTTTTGGTAAGCATGGACATGGCTCATTTTTCTTTATATATATACACATACATTTTTTTTTTTTTTTTTTTTTTTAGGGAAAATGTCTTATTAAAGAGATGTTTGTGTGTGTGTATGTGCTTTAATGTTATTATTCTTTTATTTGCTCAAAGTGCCTTGTTATTATTTTGATCTGATGTTAAGAAGGAAACCTTACCTTGGGAAGAAAAATTATATTTTGCACAATGGATTAATTTTCCCCAATAAATATATTTTTTAGCCTGTTTATACTACTACTACTATTACTACTGCTGCTGCTGTTACTGTTGCTGCTACTGCTACTACTACTACTAACTATGAAAAAACACAGGTGTTATCAATAGCATCCTTGGAAGAGGTTTTGGAAGTCATTTTTCCAGGCAATTCAGTAGAAGAAAAAATATATATTCCATGGGAAGTGGCTGTCAATAGTAGCCAAAACTGTGCTTTAAATATTTAGAAAGAAGAAAAAAAAAGACAGCTGAAAAGATTGCAGTACTTTACAGCAAAGAATACTGGGATATGAATGATAAAGCCATATATGCTGTAGAAGGAAAAATAAAAAATGGTAAGGAAGTGGCAGTTCATAGAGTGGGGTTGACAGAAAAAATGTGGGAAGTAAGTGTGGGACAAAAAATCCGAGATGTGGAAGGGTTTGAGTCTAACTAGAATAGACACTTAAGGTGAATCTAGGACTACAGTACTTTCAGTCTGCTGTTCAGTTCTTTCATTTTCTTTTCCTTTTTTTTTTTTTTTTTTTTTTCCTTTTATTTGAAATAAGCTTTATTTTCATATTTGTAAATGATTTAATAACTTTAACTTGAACCTAAAATTGAATGGTACAAGGCATCTTACTGAATATGACAGAGGGATAAATGTCAGGTTCCAGAGACTAGAACTCAGCTCTGGAGTTAGTACTTCTCCTTGTCTAGAAAGGTTTCCTGCTTTACATGTACCTGTCAGAGACTGTTTCAATTTTACATGTTATAGAAGCTACATGATTTCTTTCTCCAAACTGGGCTGACTGTTCTCTTAAAGCTCTTAAGGCATGATTGGTTTAATTGGATCTGAAGATGCAAAAAGAAAGTCACTAATGATGAAGATGGAATTGATTTGATGGTAACTGCTCCAAACAAAAATGAGGTCTGAGCATTATGGATCTCTTTAGGGAAAAACATTTAGGAAAACAGCTATGTTTGCATCATGTTATCTATGAACAGGTGCAGGACTGTTGTAATGAAAATAAGTAGAAATAGTGTCAATCTGATACATTTATACAGCTTTGATATCTTCAATAATGGCCTTCATCTCTCTAATTGTATTGTAAGCTGCTTTGGTTTGCAAGAGATAGTGGAGATGGAAAGTTTATAATGTTTAGGAAAGTGGACTGCACCCATCATTGAGCTCTAGAAGGATCAGAGCATATTGGGGGAAAGTTCAGACCACGTTAAAATTCATTGGATTTTTAGATAACATGGTATCTCTTGATTAGTTCTGTTCCCCTTTTAATAAATGTATATCTAAAGGACAGAGGAAATTTGCTGGTGCTATCCTACAAGGAATTAAGCAATAGGGCCTCATTATTTGGTACCCACAGAAATAAAGTTGAAACTGCTCCCATGGGAGTCATGGAAGAAGGCTTTGAAGCCTTTGTAGAGAAGCAGCAATATGCTCTGCATAACTATTACTCAGAATAGTTGGACAGGAGTCATATTGTGAGATAAACATTTTAGTAATTTGACTCTGAATGTATGTGGCTTTTCTGAAGAGTCAGTTCTATGGTTGATGATTTACAATCTGTTTTTGAGAGATAACAAAAAAAAAATTCTTAGCAGAAATAAGTAAAAATGCAGAGTGTTAGTGACTGTCCACTCCAAACAGCATTGCAAACTGGGTTTAGTTTGCATAAACTTTTGCAGAGATACAAGAAAGAATGAGCCTAACTACCAAAAGATTTGATTTAAAACTTCTTTTTAAACAAAATAATTCAACACAAGGGATGCCAACAAAGATACCTTTTATTTGACAGGAGACTAAGTTTGTTCTCTGTAAATTAGACTGAACCAAAAAGTTACATAAGACATAATTGTATCAAAATTATAAATATAAGATTTCAGAGATGTTATAATCAGACTGAAAGGCATAGCTTAAAAATAAAGAGGAATACATTCAATCTTAATTGAAAGAAAGGTAGTTTGAAATACTTGAAGAAATAATAAAGACATATTGTAATTAGAACCATGCAAAGAATGTAGAAATGAAATGGACAGAAATGGCTGACCATACTGGGTAGAGCATTACCACTGTAAAGTGATGCAATTTGTTTAACTCAGCAAAGTAATAACATATACATCAGGCTGAGCAACAATTCCTAAGAAAGGAATGTTTTCTCTTCTTACTAACTTGGAAATTGCACCTGTTCTTGAAAAGGCCTATACATGAATGAGGAAAACACTGTTCTGAGGAGGCCTTATTTCCTGTGATGTACCTCATGTAGCTTCACTACTGTGAAGCTGATATGGCTTATGTCCATCAAATGTGGACCTTCCTATGCAGCAGTCTCATGGACAGTTTACTGGGTTATCTGGAATCAGGCTGTATTCCTCCCACATATAAGTATGTTCACAATGCACTTCTGAGTGCAGGTGAAACAAATCAGGCTACTGTACTGTTTGGAAATGGCCTATATTTTTGTTTCTTTGAATCAGTGAATCTTGGAACTCTGTCGAAAGTTCTTTGAAGAGGGAAGTGTAGGATGATGTAAGAATGGGATTCAAAATAGGCATCTCTTAGAAGAAAAATGATTTAGAGAAAGGTGAAAATTTGGAATCAATACTTTCACTAAAAAACAGCTGTCACAGCTAATCGAGAATAGCAAGAAGCTTAAAATACAATGGAGAGTGAATTCCATCATCATCATCATCAATAATAACAAATAAAATCTGTTCAATTGGATGTCTTTTATAGTATGTTCACACTCTTGCACAGATGTATCTCATGAAGGAGCTAGCTTACTCTCATTAGGCAGGATATCAGAAGCAAAACCAGGCAGGAGTGCCATAAATCACTTGTGTAGGTGCAGAGAAAACTCTCACAAGATAGAGATTTTGCTTTCCCTGGAATGCACTCCTTTCCCATGCAGCAGTGCCTTCCACTGTAAAGATATATATCCTTTTATTAAACATGGTTTATCTGCTAGCATTTTCTTGTGCAAAATACCAGCTTCCTACATTCCTATCTGAAATATTTAGTGAAACCCCATGTAAAAATGTTTGACTGGTTATGCCCCATCTTTCATACATATATTCAATATTTGACAGAAGATT
>CM021765.1:29246308-29264797 GCA_011076525.1 Nettapus auritus
AAAAAAAAAAAAAAAAAAAAAAAAAAAAAAAAAAAAAAACCAACCACGCTATAGAACTTGGTAATTTGTCTCAGAGATTCTTCTTTCTTTTTCTTTTTTTTTTTTTTTTTTTTTTTTTCACAGATAAAATTCTTCATCAAAATTAGAAAAATGAATTGAGGAGAGGGGAGGAAAGAAATCTGAGACAGGGAAATGTGCTAAATTAAATGAAAGTGCGTGAACTTCGGTATGATGTTTTATGACACTGCATATGACACTTTGTACTTACAGATCCAATCTGATCTTCTACAGCCCTAAGATTCTCATCTGTTGCTACAGTTGCTAAGTATCCTGAAAAGTATGATATTTCCTGTACGGCTAAATCATGGGCCTTTGTCCAGCATGAGAAATTAACAAAGTGTAACTGTCCATTGCAGATGAATCAGAATCATATGCATATGCATACATCTTATGCATGCTCCTTCTTTTTTTTTTTTTTTTTTTTTTTTTTCAATCACTGCATGCACAGAGCAATTTGACATTTTATATCTAGTTGTTTTGATTGGAGCTATTGAAAATATTGTCTAGTATCCCTGTGTAATGTAGTGGTTTGGGCAAACACAAACCTCAAGAAAATATCCAGATACCTCTACACCTTTGCTTAATTGTGTCAATGTATGTATAAATAATACAGTACTGGAATGCAAAATTTTACCTGTTTTTTGATTTTGATAACTTCTAATATGTTTGCTTTTTGTTTGTTGTTACAGTAACAAAATTCATTCATGACAGTTGAGGTTTGCAAAACTAACCTGCCTCATCCTTTTCTAGAAAAATGTTGTGTTTTTTATTAGAACATATGTGTTTTCACCTATTTTAGATGAAAAGCAGTTTTATGTCAGATGTAAAGCCATTCTATTACAGAGCTTGATTTTAAAATGGCAGCTCTTTTTTGAAAAATGATTATAAGAAAAGAGCAAGTGGAGAAAAACGCTGTTCTTTTACTGTGAAAAAAATATATATTTTTTCATGGTTAACTCTTGAAAGTAAAACGTGACTATAAATTTTGAGAGTCCATTTAATACTAAATCATGCTGCATAATAAATGGATTATTTTTTTCCTTAAAATCCCACTATAAAAATATATAGCAACACACCATTTCTAGAAGTAATTAGATTCTTATTGCAATCCTATAGCACCTTGCCTGAATATGAAGCTCATGGACTGTGCACTCATTTTTGATTTACAAAGTTGTACTGATGGTTCTTGCAATAAAAAAAATACTTCGTATGACTATTCCTGAATGTGTCTCCAAACTGAATCTGCCAGTACATCTGGATTGCTCAGTCCCAATAACTTGATGTTGAACAAATCAAGGGCGTCACTTTTTTTAAAGGTACAGAAAATACCTCCTGAACTTCTCCTTCAACTTGGAATTTGTTGACAACAATGTACTTTACAAATGTAAATAGAGTGTGACATGATACATTGACTATTTTTTTCCCCACAAAATAAAACTATTTTTTTCACAGATGGCAATTAATACCTGATATGCAAGCCACTGTAATGCTGCAACACTATATATTAGCACCATGATAAAAATAGTCCATCATGTTGTTGTCACAAAGCAATAAGAAATTTAATTAATATTACAATTTTTCCCTTTTTTGGGAGTGTAAACCTTTCTTCTAAGGCTTAAAAGTTGTGTGACTTTATGTACCCACATAAGTATATTTATGTATATCTAAATAAAAAGAAAGAAAATTTGTGGTGACAAAGATTTTACTGGCATTCACTCACAACCATGTTACTAACAGTGGCAACCCTCTCTGTTTTCTGTGGAAAACACAGGTCACTATCTACTTGACAAAGAAGGCCCTCAAACTTAAGGGCCTAGCTGGGCCAAGCTCTTCGTCTATTATTGGTAATGTTTTAACTGTATTAGCTGTAGTGTTTGTCTCCCATGGTAACCTGTCCTGGAAAAGTTTTTGTTCACTAACATTTTCAGAATGCTGAAGTGTACTGAAAGTTTATAAATTTCTGGGCCGTAAAAATTAAAAGCACATTGGTTTGGTTTTACAGTTCTCTTGCTACTTACTGGAACTATTTTGCATAACAACTAGTAGTAGGAACAGAAGGATCATTGCCAGTGATCCATTCTAACACTTAACATTTTATTCTGTGAAGGAAGTGGAAACAGCATAACCTGTATATTTGTTTTGTAATTACGAATATAGAATCAAACAAATCCTGGTTTTCGAGAATTAATGAAAACAAGGAGAAGTTGTGGGATGCTGCATTCCTGGAGGTTTTCAAAACCAGATTGCACAAGGCCCTAGGTAACCTGATCTAGAAGGTGGCATATGTGCCCATGGCAGGGGGGGTTGGAACTAGATGATTTTTAAGGTCCCTTTCAACCCAAGATATTCTATGATTCAAATTTTTCATAGAAGTGGCTATATTTTATCCACCGCTTTTCTTAGTAAGGATCAAACACAAGCTACTTTTCAAAGACATATCCATGACAAGGTAATATAAACAAAAAATTAAAAGAAACCAAAATACCCATATACATTGGCCTAAACCGTGAGTTTGCCTTCTTCCAAAATCCCCTAGAAGAAATCTTTTCCCTTAAAGAGAATAAAGAATTGATAAACTAATGCCTTCTGCAGGGAGCATGTTCCCCCTTGGATAATCCTTAGAGGAAGGCCTATTTGAATTTCTTCACTGTTTGGAGTGGTGGCAGCATTATCTAGATATGAAAGTAAGTGCATATAGTGCTGTGATTTAACCCCAGCAGGCAGCTAAGCACCACACAGACACTTGTTCTGTCTCCCCGATGGATGGGGGAGAGAATCGGAAAGGTAAAAGTGCAAGAGCTCATGGGCTGAGATAAAGACAGTTTATTAGGTAAAGCAAAGCCATATGTGCAAGCAAAGCAAAATAAGGAATTCATTGGCTACTTCCCATTTGCAGGAAGGTGTTCAGCAGCTTCCACGAAAGCAGGGCTCATAAGGGTTTCTTGGGAAGACAAATACCATCACTATGAATGTCTCCCACTTACTCCTAATTTATCCCAGCTTTTATTGCTGAGCATGCCATGGTATGGTTTGGGATATTCCTTTAGTCAGCCTGGGTCACCTGTCCTGGCTGTGTCCCCTGCAAGCTTCTTTTGCAACCCCAGCCTCCTTGCTGGCAGAGCAGCATGAGAAGCAGAAAAGCCCTTGGCTCTGTGTAAGCCCTGCTTTGCAACAATTAAAAACACAGCTGCGCTAACACCACTATTTTCATCAAAAATCCAAAACTCAGCAACATACAAACCTCTACAAACAAAATTAACTCTACCATAGCTAAAACCATTACATATATATATAAATACATTCATATATTTTTGATAAGGAAAAGAAATGCTCTTCCATATATTTCACAGTTGTACAAAAAAAAAAAAAAAAAAAAAAGCCTTTTTTTTTGGGAGGCAGTATTTAGTACCGTTCTGTTTGCAACACAGAAATTTAACACATCCTACTACACAGGTCTCAAAACAGCTTTTTAGAAATCTCTGAAAGATATAGTTATAACCCTTGGGTGGCACAGTGGAAGGCACAGAGAGATAAACCTAATAGCAAAGGCTGACCCTTAAAATCAGTAACAGTGTGTGCATATAACAACACTGCTAAACAGTGTAAGCATAGCATGTAGGGAACATTTTTGATCAAATGATGAATACAATTACAATGTTTCTTTCAGGAATTTAGTGATTCTATTTTTGACGTTAACTGAAACAAGATAGCAAATAATCAGATATTTATATTAACTGATAGTTTTATGCTTTTTAAATGACCCATTTGATTTATAAGCAAAGGCTTGGAAGAGCTCTTCAAAATCTAACCTGATTTATAGAAGACAGTGTTTAAGGCACTGGACTGATACTTGAGAGGCTTTACAGTGAAGTAACAGAAACTAACTTCATTAATGTTTAAGAAATGCTCTGATACACCAGATATGCAGCTGGATAAGTAGAAGTGTAGATGTGGCTTACCACTCCAAGACTGGTTGGGATGACTTCCTGCAATGTTTTGCCTAAATCTCATTAGATGGTTAATGATCTATTTATGGACAGATTCCGTATTTGCACATGTAAGCAATGCTTAGATGTGTATATCAGGATGTTCTAAACAAAATGGTGAAATGGTGATCACTGGCAGTCATAAACAGTCTTATTACATATCATTTTAATTATGACAGTTTGAATTATTACTTTCATGTGGAAGAACCACATTCTCATGGAATACTCAAGTTGTTTTCAATTTTCTGTCTCTAGAATTTTGCTTAGATGTTCAGCTTTAAAAAATTTCCCTCTCAATCTTTTTTCATCTCTTTATTTCTTGTAAGCGATAGCATTGACTTCAACTTGATGTATGGACTTTTAACCATGCTGAACATTTTATATTCCTTTGCTCTCCTTGGTCTCTTCCTGTTTCTTTTGTAGCAAAGGTAAGACTCAAGGACTTGGTTGCGTTATAATAAGGATAGTATAGCTGCAGTTCATAGCTTACAGAGACTGTTAGGGATCCTGTGCTGCGAAGAGCAGAGAAGCATTGCAGTTAAGTGTGTGAGGGAGAATAAGAGCAACATATCCTTAAATGAGGCAGCAGAGCTAGTTGAAGTAGTAGGCTTAAAATCTGAGAAACCAACAGTGGAAGGAACCAGTGTAAAAATCTAATAGAAATTTTACTGTGATAAAGCACTGACTGCTAAAAGTACCCACTCTAAAATTTGGATTTGAGTGACAATCAAATGAAAGACTCACAGCAGCATGTCAATAACTAAGATTCAATATTAAACAGAGATGATTAGATACACTGAGGGAATTTATTATTGAAGGGAACTAGATAAAGGGCCTAAGAGTCTATTTCTTTAAGGAACAGTTTCCTCAAATATCTGTCCCTAGCTATAGGAAGAAAATTGTAAAGAAGAGATGGAGACCCAAAGGAGGAAAAAATGCTTCCTTAAGAAAGAAACAAAGAAATACACAAACCTGTAATAAAAATGAAGGATTCATGTTGGTTGAAGTAATGCTTGGACTCCAGCAAGCAATGAAAATTCATTACTAAAGAGTCAGGAAAAAATGGATCAGTATCATGATAACAGAAATTTGCATTTAATGATTCTTTTGTTTAACTCTGAGCTCCTCCTGTCCCTTGACAATGATGCTTTTTGGACAAAGTAACAGACTCTTCTATCTTCCTGCACTAGATATGTGCAGTATGTAGAGCCATCAGCCCGATCTGAGGGCTTTGTTGGGGGCTATAACATCACTGACAGATGACAACATTCTTATAGGCTGATTCTGTCCACTTGCTGGTGTCCTGATGCACAGTGTAACAGTAAGAATTTCTGCTAGGAGATATTGCCACTGGGAAATGAGTGGTTGTACTAGCTAACGACAGGATAGCAGAATGGCTATCTCCTATCACAGAGGAATGACTGTGAAAATTCTATGGTGGTTCTATGATGTATCAGGAGAGGTACTCTCAGGAGCTGAACTGACACAGGGAAACCTCTCTGTCATTTTAAAGGCCCTAGTGAGATTTCTTCTCTAATATCATGTTCCATTTTGGTCCACATATTAAGGAAAGATTAATTGAAATCATAACAGCTGAAGAGAAGGATTGTAGGGTCTTGCAGAGGAACGAAGAGCATATCTCTCAGAGAAAGACTTTAAGAGATTAATCCAGCAAAATGAAACCTATGGGAAGATATTGTTACTGTATATGAGTGGGGCAAGCATGTGAGAGTGAACTATTTTTTAACATAAAGGATCAGCCTGGCATGGGAACAAGTGGCTATAAGCTGGCTGTGAGGAAGCTGAAGCTGGAATGAGAAGACAGGTTCTAACTCTCAGAGCGCAGTTCTGGGTCAACCAGTCACAGGTACTGAGGGCAATTCACCCCCAAATGCTTTAAAGATAGAACTTGGAGAGTATATGAAAGTGATTTCATGTTTGATTTGTCTGCAGGGAAGTGACCAAAGAGGTCTCTGGCAGCCCTGTGAATAGACCATATACCTTTATCTCTTCCTTCAAACCCTTTCAGAGTACTCATTTTATAAGCAATCTTTCCTATGTTTTTCTTATCACTATTCTCTCCATAGCTTCCCATGCACCTCCTGTTTTGTCTTTCTTTTGTTTATGTAGCTTGTTATTACGATCTCCACAGCACAGAAAATTTGTCTTTCATACAGTGGAACTTATGTTCATGGTACCATATAGATGATTAATAATAATTAATAGAACCATCTGGACTATCAAACAGTAGCAACTGTAAAAGCATCAGCTTTTTCATTTGAATCTCCCAGAAAACTAGTTCATTGAGTCTAAGTTCTCAGAATGTAATTAAATGTAACATTTCCCTCTGAGAAAATATATACAATGAATAGAAACAAAGTCTTAATTGTTTCTTCTCCAGCTTGAATTTACTTAATGTATAAATATTGAATATGGAGTCACATATGTATAATATAAATGGCTACACGTAATGCATAGTAAATACATATACAAAATAAGTATATATTGAAAAGCCCACATAACAATGTCATGTAACATGACATATCTAAATTGACTGAGTTATTCTATGACTTTTGAGAAGCAAAATTTAATGAAAATTTGGTTTAGAATGGAAATGAACATTGCTAATTCAGTGGGGGAGCTGTTATGATTATGCCAACCTAATGACCTTTAAAGAAAACCAAACTTTTCATAGAAGTGCTCACTTAAATAATTCCTGTGATACTGGTAAAAAAAGGCCACCAGTTTATTTTAGTGTTTGTAGTTCAAAGTGGACCTAATCTGATTTTTTGTTTTAATTGTTCCCATATTATTTCACCAGGCTTGTAGTGTAATCTGTAGTTTATAGGGAGTGAAAAGACAGTTGTAATATCTCTTATTATTATCATTTCTTTCATTGAAGGATTTCCCCTGTGCTCCTGTTTCAGTTCCTTCTCTGATGCTGACTAACTTAAGCAGTATTGACAAGGCAAGAGTGCTGCAAAGTGGTATTCGTGCCTGAGTGCCCAAAAAGCAATTGGTCACAAACCTTTAAAAAGCAGCAACAGTTGAATGAAAAGCCTACAAATCAGAATTCTTGTCATATTAATAGCTCTCATTCATTAAAGCAAATTGAATTACTGCATGCAAATTCGTTTTAAAAGAGGATAGGGGTGACTAGCTACTACCTCTGTTGTCACAGTAGTCACACTGATGAGTTACATGTGCTGTTAACCTGACCTGTCTATAGTTTATGTAATCATTAGCAATCAGAGAGAAGCAAATTACAATCTAATTTAGTTTATAATATAGTTTATGCACAAAATTTCAATGCATGTTAATGACAGAAAGTCTAAACATCTGTTTTATTCAATTCCTATGATCATCTGGGACAAAATAAAGACTGGCACAGATGTTAAAATTCTTAAAAGGCCCCAAATTTTAAATTAATTTTAAGTCATAATCTAACTAATAGGTATCAAATGAAAAAAAAAAAAATGCAGTAGGGATATGTAGTAGCATATCTGGTATGATTTCTGTGTTACAAAAAAATATATTTTTGCTCTATATAACAGACATATTATTTCAACCTGATAGCACTTGGAGTTTAAAATCTTGTTCATACAGTAGTAGTATGGCACTTCATCTGGTCTCAGCTGGTGCAGGCATGGTGCCATGCTATCCTGGGCAGATCGCTTTTGAGTGTGTGCAGACATTAGCTGTGTACATCCATGGTATACATCATAAAACTATACACATAAGCTGAATCTTTCAAAAAATGGCACTTTGTCTTTCAAAGGACAACATAGGCACAAAAAATAAAATAAAATAAAATAAAAAAATTGCTAAAGCATGCACAGATTTGGTCACAGTCATTATTTAGTTTGAACAACACTTTGCTGTGTAAGTTTGTTCACTGAAGAGGCAAATCTTATCAAACTAGAACATGGTTTTAAAAGAGGCATGCACAAGTCCAGAGTGGTCCACAAGGGCACAGCATAATTTTCAGGAGTCCATTATATCTCTAGGGGTT
This sequence comes from Nettapus auritus, assembly GCA_011076525.1. Classification (NCBI taxonomy): domain Eukaryota; kingdom Metazoa; phylum Chordata; class Aves; order Anseriformes; family Anatidae; genus Nettapus; species Nettapus auritus. The sequence goes on from CM021765.1 coordinate 29,254,367, forward strand.
CATTTGATGAGGATAGGGATCTCAGGCAAGGAAAATAATCACCCAATAATCATCTTGTCCCATGCTTTATATGATGTCTAGAACCAGAGGTTCCCTTCAGGTTTCCTGAAGGTCTGGCAAAAAAACTTATGTGCCTGCCCTAGGAATTCGAATGGCACTGGTTCTGTGGTAAGAGAAGAAGGAGGTGGACTAATAGGGAAGTTAGAGCTTCCAGATACGTTTTCTTGATTGAGAACTCTTTAAAAGTCATACCTTCAATTACATCATTAAATGTTGCTACTAAATCATTTATTGAGTATTTCAGAGTCATTTTCTCTATAACATGTAATAATAGAGATAATTTATTCAGAAGCCGACTTCTAGGAATTGTTATTAATGCAATACTTATAAATGTTATCTTAGTTTAAGGGCTCATCATGAAAAAGGTACTTTAAAAATTGCTTATTGAATAGCACCTTCTTCATTTACTGACAATGATTCATAGAAAACTTTTATAAGATTCTCAGTAAGTTTTCCCATCAAAGACATCAAGATAAGAACTGGTTCCATTGCCACTTTGATGGCAGATATTTTTGTACCACTTAGCTTATATTTTTCTGAAGAAACAGAAAGTCATCAGATCTCATCTGCTCTCTTCAGATGTTATACAGTTCCTGGAACTGTCGGAATGACCGGAAACACAGGATAAAGTTTATTACTGGACTTCAGCAGCACAAAAAGCAACTACAAACCTGCCACAACTTGTCACATAAGCTAAGTGTATGGCTGTTTTGTCAAAGAAGGTGGTTTCGAAGTTGCTTTGTGTCACTGCCAAAGCATGGAGGAACCAAAACATAACAGTGAATTTGTCTTCCAAATTATATTACAAATTAAATTCACCAACAAACAGACAGATAAAAGGTGGAGAAGGTCTGCAACCTTTATCACTATAGGTGTCCCACCAAAGCCTGAATTTTTACACTGATTTTAATCCCTGAGAGCAGGCTGATGAAAGGCTGTTACTAAAGTCAGCATTAATTTCAGTTATCATTTCAATTATCAGTTCTGATAAAGACTACCTCTGTGGGCCAGGATTTTAGAAATAAGCCATTATTGTTTAAAAATAGCTAGATGAATTGTATTTCATTCAAACTAAGACTTGCCATGTGTTCAGCTTGTTTCCCAAGAGCTCATTTTCTTATACTAGTGAGCTCAGACCCCACTGAAACAAACAAACAAAAAAAAAACCAAAAATATCAAAGTATGTTGAAACTGAAATGCAACAACTGAAGTTATCTACAATATAATATAGACATAGAACGATCTTTGGTGGTGAAGCTGAGAATTTGAGAATTTTGTGTGACACCATTTTCTAGAAATGCAGGACATAACACCTGTCTATGAACGGTTTCTACATAAAAGACTTACATGCCGATCTTTGTGGCTCTGACAATAGTCTTTGCAGTCTTCTGAGAGTGAAGAAGGGAGAAACAATTAAAATCAGATCAGTAATGTCCTGTTAAAGGGAAATTACCAGACTCAAATATTTGCCTTTTTCAGAGTCCTGCCAAGGACTTTTACTGAGACAGGTTCACAAAGTTGAACATATTTAATTAAGCGACAGATATAATAGATTCAGAATTGCTGTTGATAAATACACTTACTGCAATAACACTAATATATAATAACATTACTAGCAAAATTCTGTCCTGGGTATTCCTCATCAAAAGGTGAAGGCAAAAAGCCTACCAAGGAGGAAACTCTGTCATGGTGGAGGAGAGGAAAAGGAGCACAGCTTCTCAACTGCCCCCTGCTCTCCTTTCTTCCTCACTTTAATGTTGTTTTTTTTTCTAACACTAACTATTTTACACTAATTCCTAACACTCTTTTATATCCTAACCTTATCTGTTCCCTCCCTGGGGTGACATTTAACATGATTTGGGTGAAGAGTTGAGTACTATAGTAATATATGTTTAGCATGCACTTCATTAAGTTCATTATTTTATTCAGGGTATTAACTTTAATATTCATTTTACAAATAATGTAGCAAAAGTTTTCAGTCTGGGCCCTGTGGCTCTCAAGATTCCATTCTGCCACCAAAACAGGACTGTCCTGCCTGCACAAGTCTCCCTCCTTTATTAACCTCTCATACCAAGCCTGTGGACTTCTATCCCACAAAGTTTGTATAAGAGAGAAGCAGGAGCAAGCAACTCAACTACCTTTTACCTAAGGCTGATGCTTATCATTGACACTAACAAGTCTGACTGATCTCCACAAGTAAGGTGAAAAGTTTCACCTGTGTATAAACCCTTTGTATGCTTCCTAGCTGCATTAGAAATTTCTGTGTATTTAAAATAAACTAAAGGAATTTTCCTCTTCTGTTCAGGCTGCACTACAGCTTTTGCACTACTTTTCTGTGTATAACCATAAGATATTTATCATTCTGTATTTCTTTATATATTTATTTATTTTTAATCTGTCTATAATGACATCAACCTTTTCCAGAAGCCTGGAGAACTCATTCAAAACTGGATGAAAAAGCTTCTGCTTCAGCTGTCACATTGACATGACACTGTCACAGCATGCAGCATGCTTTCTGTAGACTTGATCTCATGTCTCTTAAACAGTAGGGACTTTCCTCATTTGATTTCATTTGGAGCAGGCTCTGACCCAGTCTATTACTTGCACAAATACCCTTAGTAAAATCAAAAGCCCAGCTTGCCTGTCATCTATTTGAAATCTATCTTTTTTTTTTTTTTTTTTTTTTTTTTTTTTTTTTTTTAATTTCTCCAACTAGATTATTTTCTCTGTCAGGACCTAGGTCCAAAGTAGGTAATAGAACAATATGGACTCTTGAAGGTCTACTTTAATGCACACAATCTACAAAATATTTTTTCCCTTACTTTAGAAAGGTATTTAATATTTTTTTCCCTGTTTAAGTGTCTTTTTCTTAATTACCTCCATTTCCTCCCTACCTCTTATCCCAAAGTTAATCTATCTAGGATTTATCTATTTAATTAATCTATTTAAATTATGTGTAGAAAGAACAATAATTTATTCTGTTTTCACTGTGCTTAGAAACTTATAGCTGGCAACTATTTCCACCTTTTTGATTCACTTGCTCCTCTTGCTTTAAAAGCTCCTCTTGCATTATTTTATTTATGCCATTGTATCTGCATTTGAAATCCCTTACATCTGCCTTTTGACTTTTGCTTAATATCATTGATTTCTGTGCTTCTTTTTGACATGTAGATTTCATGAGTATTAATATAATCTTTTCTGTCTCTTCTTGAAATATGTTCTGATTTTTTTCATTATACATTCTGTACAATAGTTAACTGCAATCATCTTTCCTGAACTCGTTACATATTCTCTGCAAATGTGCCTTTTAAATTTTAATATCTTCAGCTACTGTCTTTCACATATAATGTCTAATGATGGACTGTGCAGCTTTATGAGTGTTACATAGGACAATTCAGAATGTATTTTCAAGAGTGCTTTTTCGTGTGGATCACACAGCATTCTTAGTTCATTAGAACATAAATGTTTTCCAACTTTGAATGGAAAGCAAGTGTTTATAGCACAATTAGAGGTCCAGGTTCAAAGAGGTCTTTGAAAGGGTTTGAATACTTTGAATTACCATAAGTAGAAGTTAAGTAATGTTTGTTTAAGATTTTTTCTATGTACTTAATATATTCCTTAGACGCATTTTTAGCCTGCTTCTCAGGAGCACCACAAAACTCACAAATGTGCTGCTGGTGCATTTACCTAGCTAGTAGTGTACTGAGTTCCAACTTCTTTTTTTCCATCACTTTATGTTTAGATTACATTGCTAAGAGTGACTGATGGACTTCAAGTCCCTTCAACAGCCAGTATGAGGAGATGTTTAATACTTCTAGGAGCACATCATACATTTGATGGTTCTACAATTAGTGGCTCAAACAACTGCATAGATGATGACTTAAGTACTCAGTGATCAGTATTCTAACTCTGCTGAGGTTCTCTTTCAATGGCATTGCATTTCTTCATGTATCTTTGATTCCTCCAAAGTGCTGAAATTCATTATAAAACAGACTGTATTGCATCCATACCATGATATGCTTAGAAAAGTGATAGATATTTTTATGACCTCTTCTTGCCCAAATAACTCTTATGATACCTTAGAGTATTTCTAGTGTAACTTCATTTTTATTTTCAGTGTTATCTTTCATGTACAGAACTCCAGTATGTGTATTTGTGTGACAAGTTCAAATAATTCATCCTTCCTATATATTACTTATTTTACCTTTTAATTTCCTAATTTTTGGCAAAACCTCAATTGTTTCCTTACATATTTTTACTGGTTATTGGTTTTAGCAGCAAAGCATCAAAAAATCAAAATAATAAAACCTTGCAGTAGCCATGGTTGACATATCCCTATTAATTATTATATGAGTCTAGTTATCAAATAATATATAATTTTGTATAAAGTAGAGCCCTGATTATTACCCTGTCATAGAAAGACTGAGAAGTGGTGCAACTGATCTAAAACTTTGGTAAATTAATATAAAAGATGGACTATTTAAAAATTTCTGAGCTTATGTTTTGCTTCTGATTATTGAGGGAGAAAGATTTTGGTAGATAAAAAGAGTTTTAACTTACCTGTATATCTTTCCACACCACTGAAACAGACACCGATAAGCATGGGACTAGTACTTTCAGGGTACTTCTGTACATTTGGTAATGATTGCCTAGAAAACAGCTAGAAATATCTCTGCTCTGACCATGTTTTCCACACACACAGGTAGGAGAAACTCTGCATTTGCTTTAGAGAAACTATTTTGAATACCTATGTGGTGTAGTTGAGCTGTAGGATGACATATTTGCTGGTCAAAAATATGCATTCCATTATATAAGGATGGATTCACACTGTTTGCATTATCTAGTTAGATCTACCTAAAAGACTTTAGGTCTCTTTATGGTAGGACATATAGTCATTAAAGTTCCATACTCTTCTAGGTGATTAATTTAGGTGAGATGAATTACCTTCTGGGGTATAATCACCACAGACAAAACTCATTTGCTCACAGATATGAATTTAGTGCCCTTTTTGGTACTCTAGAAAATTTAACCTGGTCTTTAGCTACTGGTCCGTAATAGGACAGGTCTCCTGTGAACTCCATGTAGATGTCTCATAGGAATATGATGGGTGTAGATGCCTATGAGAAGATGACTTTAACTCTAAAATGACCATAGAAATAAGATGTCTACATACAGTCTTGGAGACATAATTAATTTGGCTAAACAAAGACACTTTGCAGATCTTGTGTTAACTAAAGCACCTGCATTGTGTTGGCAGATACAACAGTAGATTTATGGGCTACATATAGTACTTCTAAAGCTACAGTTGTAAGATAGGATGTCTCATGGAAACCAAAGTGTCTGCATATTTTGAGAACTGAATCCTACTCCAGCTGTTTCACTTACAATGCTAGTGTACAGAGATCTGAGATTGCAGTTGCTTAAGCATAAGAGTTTTGGGTTATTGAGATGCTCTAAGGTATTTAGAGTGATATTGAGATGCTCCAGGGTATTTGCATGGGTTAGCAGAAATGAGTCAAAAGCTTATGGGAAACCATATGGGGAAAGTTCTCAAGCCTATTCTGGGCAATCAGAATGCTTGGATGCCTCTCTGAATCATAGAATCATCTAGATTGGAAAAAACCTTTAAGATCATCAATTCCAACCATCAAATCTCTGTGTACCGGCCATATGGCACACATGTTGTGTGTTGTGTTTTAACCCATCCGACAGCTAAGCACTACACAGCCATTCGCTCACCCTCCATCCTCCCTCTCTGGGATAGGGGAGAGAATCTGGAAAATGAAGCTTATGGTTGAGATAGAGACAATTTATCGGGACAGAAAAGGAAAGAAAAAAAGAAAAAAAGAAAAAAAAAAAAAAAGATCATAGTATTACTGCTAATAACATGTACAAAACAAGTGATGCACAATGCAGTTGCTCACCACCTGCTGACCAATGCCCAGCCTATCCCCGAGCAGGCGGCCCCCATACCCCAGCCAGCCACCCCTTTATATTGTTTTGCATGATGTCAGATGGTATGGAATAGCCCTTTGGCCAGTGTGGGTCAGCTGTCCTGGGTCTGTCCTCTCCCAGCTCCTGCTACACCCCTAGCCTGCCCGCTGGCAGGACATGCGAGAAGCTGAAAAGTCCTTGGCTTAGTGTAAGCACAGCTCTGCAACAATTAAAACATCAGAGTGTTATCAACACTCTTCTCATCTCATCCTAATCCAAAACATAGCACCCTACCAGCTACTAGGAGGAAAATTAACCCTATCCTAGCTGAAACCAGGACACCGTCAAGTTATTTTTTCCCCAATATAAGGAAATATCTACTTGCAGGAGCAAATGCAGGGCCAAGAAGACTATCAAGGGTCTAGAGCATCCAAGAAGATGCTGAGGAAGCTGAGTGCACATTGTACATTCAATGATTCTACAATTAGTGACTCAATCAACTGCATAGATGATATTCATCTGTCATCTGGGGAACAGAAGACTAAAGGTGGGGGAAGGGATCTTGTCAATGACCATAAATATCTGGTGGGAGGGAATAAAGAAGGAGAAGCTAGACTAATTTTCGGTAATGGCAGAGAAAGTGAGAAGTAATGGCACAAATTGAAAATCATGAAATTCTATCTGAAAAGAAGAAAACACTTTTTTTTTGGGGGGGGGGGGGGGAGGGCAGAGGGGTCCTACACCTGGGAAGGGGCAACCCTAGCTAAACATACAGAATGGGTGACAAGATGCTGGGCAGCAGCCCCACAGAGAGGGTTGTGGGGGTTGCGGTTGATAGCAAGCTGAATATGAGCCAGCAGTGTGCCCTGGCAGCCAGCAGGGCCAACTGTATCCTGGGGTGCATCAAGCATGGCATTGCCAATCAATAGAGGGAAGTGATTTTCTTGCTCTACTCTGCACTGGTGTGGCCTCACCTCAAGTACTGTGTGAAGTTCTGGGCACCACAGCACAAAAAGGATGTGAAACTATTGGAGAGTGTCCAGAGGAGGGCGACAAAGATGGTAAAGGACCTACAAGAGGAAGACGTACAAGGAGTGGCTGAGGTCACTTGGTGGGTTCAGCCTGGAAAACAGGAGGCCGAGGGGAGACCTCATTGCAGTCTACAGTTTCCTCACAAAGGGGAGTGAGGGGCAGGTGCCGATCTATTCTCTTTAGTGACCAGTGATAGGACCCAAGGGAGTGGTGACAAACTGCAACAGTGGAGGTTCAGGCTAGACATCAGGAAGAGGTTCTTCACTGAGAGGGTTGTTGCCCACTGGAACAGGCTCCCCAGGGATGTAGTCATGGCACCAGGCCTGTCAGAGTTTAAGAAGCGTTTGGATTGTGCTGTTAGTCATATGGTCTGAATTTTGGGGTAGACCTGTGTGGTGCCAGGAGCTGGACTTTATCATCATTTTGGGTCCCTTCCAACTCAGGATATTCTATGATTCTATGATTCTATATAGCTGCAGTGCCTCAATTGACAGCAAAACCAAAAGAGGCTCTAGAAAACTGATAGATCCTATCAGACAATGAAATTGGATTCAGCTGACTAAATGCAGGTGTCTTGTTTCATTGTGATTGGGCCTACCTGCCCGCCAGCTGCTGTGCCAGAAGGGTGTAGGTATTCTATAGAGCCTTTAGTGGCAGCATCATATGAATGCCTCAGTTACCCTGGAACAGAACACCTCAGATAGCACTACATGCCTGTATATTTTCTTTCCAGTATACACTACAGAAGGAACTGAATCTATCTCTGGACTCTACTACACGTATCGATTAGATCATCATTGATTATAATGGGAGCTTAAACCTGTTGTCTTTATAGGAAATCCAACAGGGATATCTAAATTTAGATCTCCAATTCTAAATCTACCCTTTTTCTATTCACCTCAGTGGCAAATTAAAAGTTGTTTAGCAATCCTATTTCCTCAAAGGCTGTAAAAATAAAGTACAGTTAAAGACATAGCTTAGAAAAATCTGCTACTGGAAAGTGAGAAGAAACTAGACAATGCCTATGGGAAAAGAGGTACATGTTGAGAATTTACCAGAAGATTTTTGAATTTATTTTCTACATGGGGATATTTTTTTTTCCCTTACCTAGTCATTTTGAAGAGGAGTACAGATGACTCCAAACTGGAGTCATCATTTTTTTTTAAATTATTTTATTTTATTTTATTTTATTTTTTTAAGCTTAGGAACGCGTATTTTCCTCAGATTCTTTGAAAAGTTCAGTTTCATGATCAAAATTTACATTTTTTTTAAAAAAAGAGCTTGTCTGTATTGTATTGACCTAATAAAAAGTTATTCCACACATATGTATAGCATTACTTTGAACCAATATGTAAGAACAGAAATTTACTGTTTCCAAGTATCTCTTTCTTTTACTCTTTCTCTCCTACCCCTCTGGTGTTCACTGATTACCACTGCAGGGTAAAAAGGAAACTGCTGTTAATATATTTCAGGCCTTTGCAGTTTAATTCCACTAAGAAATCTAAAATTCATAAAGTACAAATAAACAAAAAAAATTCTCAATACCCATCATTAGTGTAAATGCTTTAGCAAGCATACCAGCTTTCTCAATGAAACATGTTGTATGTTAACCTCTTCAGCTTTTGGCCAGCAAACAATAGCTTTTGCCTGTTTCAAACAATCTGAACACCAAAATTGTGTACATGTATTTACGACATTAGGAAGCCCTCTCTACAAATTCACGTAGCTGATAGCTGAAAAGTAATTTCACTTGAAACTGTGTAACATGAATTAGAAACGCATTTTTAAAGTGGTCTATAAAGTAAAGCAGATTAAAAAAAAAATAATAAAATTAAAAAAAAAATGAAGTAGCAGCTGTGGAGTGAAAATCAACTTCTAAATCAAAGAATAAGTGTCCTGTATGGCTGCACATGACTTTCCTTTCATGAAGGAGGAAAAGAAAGGTAACAGCAAATTTCCCTACTATGAGAGAAAATCTACAACTCTATTGTAAAAGTGCACATTTGTGTACATGTGCACACTACAGTGAACTGTTACCAAAATCTAATTTTCAGAAAATGGCAAAATTTTCAACCAAAAAAAAAAAAAAAAAAAAGTAGGATTTTAGAAATCTCATAATTGACTTATTTTTACATTGGATGTGATTTATGAACTAGGAAAACTGGACAAATATCTATGTCAAACATGTTAATGGAAAATGAAAGTAATAGTTTTTAAATTTATTTTCAGAGTTTCAAATAGTTGATTTTTTTATAACAATATATATATGAGGAAAACTTTTATAGTGGTCTGTGACATTAGTGATAATAGACAGCACAGTTGCAGATATGCAAACATATTATGGGAAATTAACACAAAAGGTTATTGGCTACTGTATGTTGGTTACAGTTTTCTACCATTTTTAAGTTGAATGGATAACAGGAAAGGTGATCTTTATTGTTAAGCAAATAAAACCAACACTTGCTTAAAGACAAGGGAACTATCAATTAATTGTCAGCAACTATCTATTTCAGTTTGTTTCAAAACAGTATCTGTGTATGTGGAAATGAAATATTTAGTAGCAAATTTTGGCAGAAAACAGTAGCTTGAATAAAGAGGTCTGTTATTTCATATAATAATATTTAACATTTTCATTATAACCAAAATCACCATTATGCTCTCCTCTTCAAAATTTCTTAATCAACTCTCTCAAATGGAGAGAGAGGTTCCGGTCTCTTCTCCCTGGTAACCAATGACAGGATGAGTGGGAACAGAACAAACCTGCTTCATGGGATACAAGGAATAAAATTATTTATTATGAAGGTGGTGCAACACTGGAACAGGCTTTCTAGAGAGAGAGTTTATGCCCCATGCCTGTCAGTGTTCAAGAGGCATTTGTACAACATCTTTATTAATATGTTTACCTTTTTTTAGCCCTGATGTGGTCAGGTAGTTGGACTAGACAATCTTTGAAGGTCCCTTCCAATAGTCTCCCTAGAATATATTCTTCTATTCACCTTTGGGTGCAGGTTAGCTAAACTGAAGAATGATGGATTATCATTCATTAGAAAGAGTTTTCTCTATCCTAGCCTAAAACAGTTTTCTCCAGTTACTCTTACCCTGCAAAGGGTAGTTTCCACTAGAAAATATTAGGGTTACAGTTGTTTTTATTAATTATTAAAAGCCAATTTTTAAAGATCTATGAATATAGCTCAGCCGTCATTGTTCACTGACTATGTTAGATGGCTGGTTGTTTGTTTTTCCAAGACACAAGCATTTTTGCTTGCACTAGGCAATGTAAATTATAAGTCACTGAGTTCTCCAATATAACACAAAATCTTAGCAAAATGACTTACAAATTCTTCTTAAAGGGGGTTGTAATGGAAACTTTTGAATTTTAATCCTAATTTTAAACTTCCAAAATTA
>CM021765.1:29286877-29328941 GCA_011076525.1 Nettapus auritus
GAAAAGAAAAGAAAAGAAAAGAAAAGAAAAGAAAAGAAAAGAAAAGAAAAGAAAAGAAAAGAAAAGAAAAGAAAAGAAAAGAAAAGAAAAGAAAAGAAAAGAAAAGAAAAGAAAAGAAAAGAAAAGAAAAGAAAAGAAAAGAAAAGAAAAGAAAAGAAAAGAAAAGAAAAGAAAAGAAAAAGCATACTGGAGCCCATAAAACTCAAGGATTTATTTAGTGAAACTACCAGATAATAAATACACCAAGGAATAAATTTTCAGTGCAGTAACAGGACTTTTATAGCTAAATTCCCATAAGCACTACTGTGAAAATACAAATGCAAAAACACATAAAAACAAGAATTTAATCACTTTTGTAATAAATTGACAATTAATTTAACTGCGATTCCATTTAAATTTAGTATCACTGTACTGAAGTCAAAACTTATTTTCATTGCTAAGTGCACACCTGCCAAAAGACAAAGTGCTGGCTTTTTTGATTCCAAATGTCTCTGTGTACTTTATGAAACACTGATCATGAAGGTATGTTAATGCCTTACAGTTAACAATAACTAAATAAAACTTTTCATACTGGAGTCTTCCTCTGTAGATCCTGTGTGTGAGTCAAGTGATGGTAGCCACAGCTGGATCTGCCTGGGACACCAAGTTCTTGTTCTGACGTGAGGGCTGTGTCTGACCAGCAGTGATATCTATTTGAAGCAAGGAACATCATCTTTACAAGGTGAGTGCATTCAAGCTAAATCTACTATTAACTGGTTTTATTAAGTGTGGACTAGTTTAGCTCTACAAGAAAATGTGAGTGGGGAGTGAAACAGTCAATGAATAATGTAATGTATATTAAAGGTAGACACAAATCTGCAGCATATGTTCCTGTGATCTCAAGCACCAGAAACAAACCAACAAACAAAACAACAAAAAGCAAACAATAAAAACCAACCAAACAAGCAAATGAAATAAAACCAACCAACCAAACAAGCAAACCGCTGAAAATCAAGTCTCTTAAGAGAAGTAAGATACAAAGAATAGATGCCAATTTGCCATCCAAAAGCATGCACTATTAGACTCTTTGATACGGCCTAGCTGCACACTATAAGTGTATTTTTGAGACAAGGAAGAAATGTGCAGAGGATTTAACATGCAGAAGAATCTCTAAGTTCATTCCTCTCACTGTTTTCCTCTCACTTTAATGGAGATCTGATGAACATCTTCACTGACTCAGAAGATCCTATACTGATCTTGTACAACATGAGTTAACAGAAGACAGCGAGAGGAGAAACTTAAAAAGAGGTCACCAGAGAAAAGGCTTTTGCTTTACAAACAGCAGTGTTAAGATCTTTCTTAAAAAAAGATAACCCATTCTTAATATGCAGAATGCTCCTCTTTGGTATTATCTTGATAAAATCTGAATGGCTGGATACTTGCAGAAATGTTAGTCTTCAATCTCTACTTAATTTGACCTACTTCTGTGAAATATGTAATTTGGAAGGTTATTGAATATCTGTAGAAAATGTTCTCTGTGATCATAGAAATATAGAATGACCCACCATGTGTGATGGCTTTTTGTGCCTGTGATGGTAGGGTGAATGTACATGGGAGCAGAATATATCATGGGGCCTTTCTGAAGTATTTAGTTTGATACAGATTTAAAGCAGATATCACAGAAAAAAATCTCAGATTATTAACAAAGGGAATTGCATACTGTTGGCCACAGATAAACATGGCTGTAAACAAAATCCCATTAATAATTGGCAAGATGTCCTCTGGTACCACTGACCACGCATTTTTCATTTGTTGGATCAAGGGAACTTAAGCATGAGAATGACGTATCTCCTCAAAATACTAGTCCACAACTTTCAACATCTGGCACAATACTTGATTAACTTGTTATTACTATAATGACAGAAATCATAAATTTAGATACTGTACTGAGTTAATGGAAAGAGAAATTCTGGCTGCCTCTTGGATAGGAGAATCTGTTCTTAAGACCACAGAAAAATTTCTCTAAGCAAACACGACTGAAGCTTAGGAACAAAAATATATAAACCTGAGAAAGGCTTCAAAATTTTCTTACTGATTTCCTGGCCTAACCAGATGCAGTAATCCCAGATACCAGTTAGTTCAGTCAGAATCTGTAGGAATGTTCCCTGCTTACTACCCTCAGAATCAGGCTGTTTAAATTTTAAAGGCTATTTATTGACACACTAGCTAACTTCTAGTGAACCAGTTTAGAGACTGCCAGCCTCTCCAATCTTTCTGTCCCATTCTACTTGGGTGTTACTACTGTCTCACATGTCTACACTTTTTTCCCCATCAAAGTAAGTGTGGTGGGTTTATGTGGCAAGGTTTTAGTAGCAGGGGGCCATAGGGGTGGCTTCTGTGAGAAGGATCTAGAAGCTGCCCCATGTTTGGTAAGGGCCCCACTGCTGACCAGAGCTGAGCCAATAAGCGATGCTGTTTTGCGCCTCTGTGAGAGCATATTTAAGACAGGGAAAAAAAACGCTGCGCCACTCAGCAGCTGGGAGGGTGAGAGGAGTGAGAAACAGCCTTGCAGGCGCCAAGGTTAGTGAAGAAGGAGGGGGAGAGGTGCTCCAGGTGCCGGAGCAGAAGTCCCCTGCGGCCTGTGGTGAGGACCATGGTGAAGCAGGATGTCCCCCTGCAGCCCATGGAGTACCACGGTGGAGCAGGGTCCCACGCTGCAGCCCGTGGAGGAGACCATGGTGGAGCAGGTGGAGCTGCACCGACAGAGACTGTGGCCTGTGGAAGACCCCTGCCGGAGCAGATTCCGGGCCGGACCTGTAGGCCGTGGAGAGGAGACCACGCAGGAGCAGGTGACCTGGCAGGAGCTGCTGCCCGTGGGGGACCCAGGCTGGAGCAGTTTGCTCCAAAGGGATGGACCCCGTGGTACGGACCCATATGTGGAGCAGTTCTTGAAGAGCTGCTGCCTGTGGGCAGCCCATGCTGGATCAGTTCAGCAAGGACTGCATCCCGTGGGTGGGACCCCACAGCACAGGGGACGAGAGTGACCGAGAGGGAGCGGCAGAGAAGAAGTGCTATAGACTGACCATAACCCCCATTCCCCCGTTCCCCTGCGCCACTCAGGGGGAGGAGGTGGAAGAGGGTGGATGGGGGGGGAAGATGCTTTTGGTTTCTTTCCTTTGTTTCTCACTTCTCTAGCTTGTTAGTAATAGGCAATAAATCTTATTATCTCCCTATGCTGAGTCTGTTTTGCCCGTCACGATAATTACTGCGCAATCTCCTCGTCCTTATCTCGGCCCTTGAGCCCCTTTCATGGTAGTTTCTCCCTGCTCCTCTTTGAGGAGGGGGAGTGAGAGAGTGGTTGTGGTGGAGCTCGGCCTCCCACCCGAGTAAAACCATCACATTTACATTTGCAAATACTGATGTCTCTGCCTTAAAACATTCTCTTGTCGTTGTTCTCCAGGGTGAATATCTTTTTTATCTGTCATTATGACTTATGCCACTCTGACTGTAGTCCATCAATTTAAACAGTTTATTCAAGCCTATCTATAATTGTCCTCATGCTTAGACATTTTTTTCGTATCTTTTTCCCTTGTTCTCTGTTCAGCCAGCACAGACAACCCCAACATGTTCTTCATGTACATTTTAAATGAAGATATGTTTTGTTCTCTGTATTGCTTTTGAAATTCTTCATTTCAGTTTTCTTAGTGTGGCTGACCATAATCTCCCATGCTTTAATTTTTTTCTTGGTATTGCTCTCTTAGCTATGCAACTACAAACATAATGACAGAGTCTGGGACTGTCTGTATAAATGTATAAAAATCAGGAAACAGCATATATAAGGAACTTCATCAGATTGCCATGGTGATGCCTTAAAAGTTAGAGGGTGCCAAAACTAAGGTTGTCAGCAAAAATATTCACTTGCCTCTATCTGTTCCCAGGTCATGAGAAAGTTAATTAACTCATTTTTTTTTTTTTTCCTAAAAAAAATAGGAGCTCTGCTTCATTCAGGATACAGGATGGACTGTACTAACTAAAAAAACTAGTACCCACTACTTTGCTTTCTCCTGTTTTTGCCTACATGTTTGGACATCTTATTTACAGCAAAGCATAAAATTATGCACTGAGGACAGAGACATTAATTTCCTCTTGGGTTTTTCAAAGCATCCATCTCTACAGTGTTACTAAGTGCTTTAAAAAAGATAACTAAGTTTCAGCTCCCATTTCTCCATGGATGGATTACTGAGATTGAGATACGGAGATTTGTAAGAGCCAGCATGGGTCAAAGCAGGCTTTCTCTGGAGCAGGCAGAGCACCCTGTGGCCAGAGCTGACTCCATGGCAAGCTCAGGCTTGGCAGCACAGTTGCTCTAGCAGGGTGGAAGAAAAAAAAAAAAAAAAAAAAAAAAGCCTTTCACTTGCAGAGTGAAAAACATGAAAGCCAACCCTGCATTATGTGTGCTAGTGATGCAGGATATTGGTGTGGGTGTCCCTGAACTGTCTCCTTATAAGCAGAAGCACTGGTGGGTGTGAAGGAGAAGTGGCTGACCTGGCACCACATCTGACTGCTTGGAGCCCAGCAGGGCTAATTGGCTTCAATGTCAATAACAGCCCTGCCAGAGCTGGGCTATGAGGTGTCTCCAAGCTGTGCAGTTTCTCTAGTGGCTAAACCATTACACTGGTTTGCCTCCCTCCCCAGTACAGTCAGTCAGTCCCAGCCCCCGACCCTCAGCAGTGTGTGAAGCTGCACTGTAAGGCTGATGATGGAAATGAGCAGAGTGAGAAACAAAGAGATAAAACTGAATGCTCTCCAAAACGGTGTTATTATTTAATACCCATGATTTCATTGGTCTGGCTCATAGCATGAATACACACACACAGTTGAATCAGCTTAACTGAGTGGGTAGTAAAATGTGTTATGGGGGAGGTTTCAAACAGTCGGAGTGAGGGAAGGTCAGGGACCTCAATTAACCAGCTTTGTTATTGCACACAGGACAACTTCAAGCTCTTCCCTAAGCAAGTCATCCCAGATACCAATAGGACCTGACTTGTTAGAGATCTTTAAAGCAGGCTTGCCTTTGTCAGTTGTGAGAGCTGAGTACTTTGGATCCAATTTTCATCTCAAACCACTGGTAGAGAGGACCTGATAATTACTACTTACCTGCTACAAGTCTAACAAGAACTATTCAGCTGACCTAATTGTGAAGGCATCTTTCCTATCACCACAGGCTTCTGCCTCTATTTGCAAAGTTATCATTTTGTGATAAACAGGAAGGGATCCTACAAATAAACATTTATCTCCCACTTTTTTTTTTTTTTTCTATTATTTTTCTATTATTTTAGAAAAACAAGATGTGTAAATAAGTAAAACATTTTTTATATCTGTATTACATCTGTATTCTTAACAGTGTTTTTTCAGCATCTCTCTCTCTCTGTATCTCTGCAAGTGTGTATGCATGTGGGGGGTGTATGTAATGACTTTTGACCCACAAGCCATGACATCATAACTCTGTCATCATGGAGAGGCTCAGCTTCTCCTGTTCATTTCACTTAATTTTGTTCCTTTTTTTCCATGTTATCCCAGAATATTTTTTTTCTTATTCTATGGTATTTATCTCCTTCTGTGACACGGTGACCTATGTAGTGAATGAGGGAATGGCTGTGTATGTTGCCTACTTAGACTTTAGTAAAGCTTTGACACTGTTTCCAACATCATTCTCCTGGAGGAACTGGCTGCTCATGGCTTGGACCTGCATATGCTTCACTGGGTAAAAAAAAATGACTGGGTGACTGAGCCCAAAGAGTTGTGGCGAAGGGAGTTAAATCCTATTGAAAGACCATCACCACTAGTGCCCCCCCCCCAGGGTTCAGTACTGCGGCCACTTGTCTTTAATATCTTTATCAGTGATCTGGATGAGGGGATTGAGTGTACCCTCAGTAAGTTTGCAGACAACACCACATTAGGCAGGCATATTGATCTGCTTGAAGGTACAAAGGCTCTACAGAGGGATCTGGGTAGGCTGGAGGCCAAGGCCAACTGTATGAGATTCAACAAGGCTAAATGCTGGGTCCTGCACATAGGGCAAAACAACCCTATGCAACACTACAGGTTGGGGGATGAGTGGCTGGAATGCTGCCAGATTGAAAAGAATCTGGGATTATTAGTCAATAGCTGGCTGAATATGAGGCAGCAGTGTGCTCAGGTGGCCAATACGGCCAACAGAATCCTGACTTGTATCAGAATAGCTCAGGGGAAACCTTATCATTCTCTATAACTGCCTCAAAGGAGGTTGCAGCAGCGTGGGGGTTGCAGCAACAAGTGATAGGACAAGAGGAAATGGCCTCAAATTGTGCCATGGGAGGTTTAGGTTGGATATTAGTAAAAGTTTCTCCACTGAAAGGGTTGTGAGGCAGGTTGGAACAGGCTGCCCAGGGTAGCTGTTGAGTCACCATCCCTGGAGGTATTTAACAGCTGTGTATATGTAGTGCTTAGAGATATGGCCTAGTGGTAGACTTGGCACTGCTAGGTTAATGGTTGGACTCGATGATCTTAGAAGTCTTTTCCAATGTAAATGATCTCTGGGATAAAAATCTTTCATTTAGTGACTATGCTCGATATATTCTTTTTTTCTGGCGGGGCGGGGCCCCAAATTACTACTATTATTGTAGGAATTTCAAAAATAACTTCAAATGAACCAATTTTTTCTTCTGTCACCATATGATGAATTAATAAAGACAATTAATAGTTATTTTACATTGTGCAAGGAGCATAAAATGTGTGTAATCGGTTATTCAACTGAAAATGTAAGTAACATTTTGTAATTGGAAAAGGCAATTGAAAAATTTCCCTTTACTGTTGGTATTGTTCTGAGGCCTTTTTCTTTTAAAATGACTTACTATATGCAATAACTTACTATATTATTTTCCCCCCTGACTCAGGATCCCTTTAGTCTCTGCAGAAGTTTGGAAACATGACATTATCATATTATGCACAAGCTGCAATGGTGAAAGTATTTGATTCTACCCCCTAAAGAGTTAGTTCATGGAAAAAAAAAAAAATAAATAAAAATAATAATAATAATAAAAAAAATCCATCAATGTCTGTTGACATAAACATACACAGAAACAAAGATACAAGGTTGGACCCAGGAAGTCCCTAAGCTTTAAATTGCTGAAAATGAGGAACTGTCATTTGTTTGTGCTGTTTTCATACTTACTTTGCAAAAGCAACCATAATTTGTCTACTGCTAAGGTCTATATAAAATATCTACATTTTAAAATATCTACAGCTACAGATATTTTGTTTGGCCCAGCATGGATGCTCTGCTATTTTCTTAAGTGCATTACATTGTTGCATATTATCATTTTCTTTTTCAAGGCACTGCAGTGGAAATTGAATTATTTCACTCTTAAAAGATTTACAGTGGAGTCTGATTATCTGAAACATATTTCCATAAAAGTCATTGCTTTGTTAAAGCATTAGCTTGTTTTCTTTATTACCTTTTGCAAATGCAATTAACTCAGTACCATAGTAATAGCATCAATGGATGAGGTTATACTTTAGTACAGTTGAATAAATTCTCAGTTGCTCCTATATTATAGTTTATCCTGTATTTTTTTAGCTGACATAAAGCCTGACCTAGAAGTTTAATGGAAATAAAACACACAACAGGAGTACAAACTGGAGTTCTCTGCTCCATACAGTAGAGCAGTTTGAGATCCTCTGCAAACAAATACATTATACAATATACATATACAACACAATACAGACTATGTATTGTTCACACGTAATTCCATACCTAGTGTTGGAATTCATTAG
The DNA here is from genome assembly GCA_011076525.1 of Nettapus auritus. Classification (NCBI taxonomy): domain Eukaryota; kingdom Metazoa; phylum Chordata; class Aves; order Anseriformes; family Anatidae; genus Nettapus; species Nettapus auritus. Next base: position 29,294,672 of record CM021765.1, read on the forward strand.
TGCTATGGCTAAGGTAACTGAATGGATTGTAGAAAAACACTGGACAGTTTAAGAAAGTGATGGATACGACATTAGCAGTGAAAACCTGACAAAAGATACAAGTAGTGCCATGAGGTTGTATGCTGGGGAGCTATGGGAGACAAACTTCACAGATAACTGGGGGGACTAGTGGTAATCTTTTGGGAATTAAAATCCTCAGAAGCGAGAAGTTCCTAAAAAAATGGTATCAATGTAAGTATGGCATCAGTGTAATGCTATCATGTAAGGTGAAGATTGCCAAAGTAACAGACATACTGAAACTGGGAACAATGGAGATCAGTGGGTTGTTTCTTTGGGATCAGGGGTGGAAAAACGGAACTACAAGGGTGGTTAAAAGGATCTCCAAGTAAACAAGAATAGAGATAATACAGTTTGAGAATCACATGATTTGTGCTGTTGAGGGTACTTGCTGGGAAGCCCTGTATATTGGGTTTAAGTGGCAAGGTTTTGGTAGCAGGGGTGTTGCCAGGGTGTCCTCTGTGAGCAGGGCCCAGAAGCTGCCCCATGTCAGATCACAGCCAGCTCCAGGTGGCTCCAAATAGATCCTCCACTAGCCAGAGCTGAGCCAACAAGCGATGTTTGCACCCTTCTGCGAGCACATTTAAGAAAAGGAAAAATAAAACAAACAAACAAAAACAAAAAACCTGCTGCACAACAGAAGCTGGGAGAACGAGGAGTGAGAAGCAGCCCTGCAGCCCCCAAGGTCAGTGCAGCAGGAGGGCAGGAGGTGCTCCAGGCACACTGCTGTGGTTCCCCTGCGGCCTGTGGAGAGGCCCCTGGTGGAGCAGGCTGTCCCCCTGCAGCCCATGGGTCCCACGTGGAGCAGATCTCCACGCTGCAGCCTGTGGAGGAGCCCCCGGTGGAGCAGGTGGATATGGCCTGGAGGAGGCTGCGGCCCATGGAGAGCCCTCGCAGGAGCAGGCCCCGGGCCGGAGCTGCAGCCCATGGAGAGGAGCCCACGCAGGAACAGGGGGTCTGGGGGGAGCTGCCGCCCGCGCTGGAACAGTTTGCTCCTGGGGGGTGGACCCCGTGGTCCGGAGCCATGTGGGAGCAGTTCTTGAAGAGCTGCTGCCTGTCAGCAGCCTCTGCAGATCAATTCTGGACTGACTGCATCCCATGGGAGGGATGACTTCAGCCCCCATTCTCCTGCACTGCTCAGGGGGAGGAGGTAGAAGAGGGTGGATGCAGGGAAGGTGTTTTTAGTTTCTCACTGCTCCAGCTTGTTAGTAATAGGTAATAAATTAATCTCCCTATGGTGAGACTATTTTGCCCCTAAGCGAATTTTTGAGTGATCTCCTTATCTCAACCCTTGAGATCTTTTCATTGCATTTTCTCCCCCTTTCCCTTTGAGCAGGGGGAGTGAGATGGTGATTGTGGTGGACCTCAGCTACCCAGATGAATAAAACCACCACACCCTGCTTTTGACCACTGTAGTCTACATCAGAAAAGCAAAACCTGTTGTTATGGCCACACCACAAGCGTCAAACCTGTTTCTGCAGTCAGAAGGATAGGAAAGGTGTCCTTGGCTTGCAGAAGAAAATCTGGACTTTACAGATCATCCACCCTAATATCACTGCATCAGTGCCTGTTTCCAGGCCTCACAGCATTAGTATCTTTCCAATAACTGCCTGACAGAAGTAAGCACACAGGAAGGACAACTTTGGGGCTGGTGAGAAGCTGAAAGTGAAAGGAACAGTAGGTCTACTTCCACTTACTACATAGTTGATCTTGCTAAATTGCCTTTTTATTTACTACTTGCTTGATGATGCTTTCAGCTCATTTTTTCTTGCATTATGCTCTGCAGAGTTTCAGTACAATAAATAATATTTTTCTGAGTTCTACGTAATAAACCTTGCAATTTTCTAAAGTTTATATGTCATAGGTTGAAGCCAGACAAAATAGTATGATTACATGCCTACAATTTTCATATAATTTTTCATACTTGGTATGCACACAGAAAACACAGATGAGCATCAACTGCAATAGAATTAGTTCTCAGATTGGGGATCTTCTACTATAATACATTTGCATATAATGACCTGAGAAATTACGGATTTGCCTATGTTTTCCAGGTCTTATTACCTTAAAATAATACAGAATCAAATTCCTTCCTTGATTTCAAATTGAGAAATAGGCAAGTACCTATATTTTCCCATCTTTGTCTGGACTCTCACTGGTTTCTTTATTCATCAGTCCTGTAACAAAATCACTCTCTCAGTCTGCAGGAGCTACATGGCAATCACCACTTGCAAGATCACTAAAATATATTCACATATAATCATATCCCTACTAGATATTTGCTATCTTATGTCATTTACCAAATAAAGATCAAAGATATTTGCCTAGGTAAGTAGAGTAGACTGGTAGCCCTGTGCTACTGAATAGAGAAACAGTCAGACTCTTAAAAGCATCATGAATGACCTTTTCCACAGGCAGTTGGCTTATCTTCCCTAGTTTAACTGAAAAGGCTCAGAGAAAGTTTGTTGTATGCAAATTGTAGTGGTAGTGATAGAGTGTCAGTGACATTTTACGCTGAGCACTGCAGTGATTTTTCAACTGACCAGCTGCAAGGCATTTTTTTATCTGGGTGCTGTGGAGCACCTGTGAAGCACAGCTGATAGCCTTTTCAGTTCCATCTGGGATCTATTCTGACACTGCCTTCCTTGTCACATTTTAGGGGCTATACATAGCAAAACCGTGGCCTAAAATTGTCTTATTGTCACTCAGTACCTTTTCTTAACACTCTATTTCTCCTCTTCCTGCCTTTTCTCTTTACCACGGGAATACTTGACATCCTTTCTGGATGAATTGCTCTTTTTGTTCCAACAGAGCAAATAGACTTGGCAGGTAGTTTGGCAATAATTGATCATACCCAAACAGTAATTGAATTTTGTTTGCTGTCAACACAGAAGAAGCCAACACCATGCTGTCTCTTCTCTGACAATAAGCACCAAATTACATTACTAATTTCATTGCTCATTCTCCAAACCATTTCTCTGGGTGTGAAACTTCACAATCTACCTGGATGGGAAAGGGAGAGAGGAAAAGGCTGAAGAGACATTTTGGCTGTAAATACCAAGTGGCTTGGTGCAGTCAGATTAACGAATGAAGCTGTGGCCCCCTTTCTGATTTCTTCTCCTGAGAAAATCCACTGTGCTTTGGTTTCAGCCAAGCATTTTTTTTTTCTTGATTCACATTATCATCTCCAAAATTTTCAGGGCAATAATTTCAGATTACTGTGTGGGGACCTATCAGCAATATTTATTTTTCAATGGGCCAGACACTGCACTTTGGCAACTCTGTAAAACACCAGCTGCAGCTTGGGCTCAGTTTTTCTTAATCACAAACAGTACAATGTAACACAAGAGACGATTTTTCTGTCTGTTACAATAGAGTGCTTGCCACCAAATTTTGTGTTTTATTTTCTGACACTTTTGGGTGTGAGTAAGGATAAAGTAAGGAGCCTGGCAGTCCCCCCCCTTCAAAGTATAGGCAATTCCTGTTAGGTTTGCCATCTGTTTCAATATATTAACAGGGAATAAAGAAGACACAATTTCTTTTATGGGACCCTTCTGGTAGAGGGAGGAGAGTAGACTGAAGTCAGAATGAAAATGCATACATTAACGTATCTTGAAGTCCCCTTCTGTGTGAACAAGTGTGAATAGGTCCTACCTATATCTATGGGTGAGGAAGAGTTGGCTAAAGAGAGGAAAAGCATGAGATGAAGGGAAATGTATGAAAGTGTACTGGAGACTTGAGGTGCTGTTACATCTGCAAGAAAGGGAAGAAGACCCAGAGTTTGCTAAGTGTGTATGCAACCACCATCACATGCTAGCACTGGCAAAGAGCTGTGCAGGTCAGACCACAAGGTGATAGAGGTGGCTCTGTGCAGTCAGAGGCAAAAGGACTGTGTGTGCCACTGAGGAGCAAGGCACCCTGTGAGAGATTTTCTGAACACCCGCCTTGCATCCACTGGCATGCCAGGGCAGGCCTGCACTGCTGAGCAAACATCGAGGTTACGAGTTACACATGTGACAGTGAATGCATGTGTGAGAGGAGTGGGAGGGAATAATCATATGTACTCTCTGAATACTCATCTATTTATTACAACACTGACTTAATAAAATATATTAAAATAAATAATACTGTAATCTGTATCTCTTCCAACTCAATCCCCAGTCAAGAAAAAGAGAATTTTCAACACATACCTACTTGCTATTGTATGCATAAAAAGGTCAAGAGGTATTTACTCTAGTAGGTACAACAGCCAGAAAAGATCTTCATGGTTTCTATAGAGCTTTCCAATGCTTTGCAGAATCAACTACCCTCCTGAAGCAAAAATCTTGGGTTAGCATTATAAATGACCTAATGTTGTGAGTTAGAATTTAACTGACTTGACTGAGATTGAAAGGAAGTAACTGTTGGTAAGTGTAACCAACATTACATGCTGGTTTCAATTTCTACTCTTGAAGAAGTTGTAGAAGCAATGTCATTTCAAAGCAAACCTTTTGCATTTGGACCACATGAAGAGGCCATTCTGTGTTTTCTTCTAACACATCTGTGCTTTGTAACTCTTGAAATCATTTGGCATTGCAACTGCCAGTGATAAAACAAAAAGAAAAGTTACTAGTGAATAAAGCAGTGAACTTATTTTGGAAAGCATGATATGTTGAACCTCTTTGTTTTTGAAGAAAATTACCTAGTTGTCTGAACATGATCGCCTCGCCATTTGCCGAGGCGATCGGCTCCGGGGCAGACGCGTTCTGTAGTGGAGCGGGGGATCGGGCCAGGCAGGGCTAATTTTTCCGGCATCGAGCCTACTTGAGGGAGCCGCCAGGACCCGTCAGCCCTCGTGAGGGAGACTGACGAGGCGTAGGCGGAGCCAGCAGCACCCCCTCCCCAGCCGTTCAAAAGCTGCCCCTAGGGAGCGCTGTGACTAGGGAGGGCAAACAGGGCGTGGCGCATCAGAAGGGAGTGGCGCGGCAGTTTGCCCGGCAGTTCACGCAGGCAGGCCAGAGCGCTCTCCCCCGCCCATACGTAACACCTCCTGTAACAACAGCCATTAGCTAGGCGATAATGGTCTCCACCAGGCACGGTGCGCTCTCCAGGAAGTCGGTACACACCCAGACCGACTACCCGTTAAAAAATGCAGCAGTTCAGGTCACCAGATGCAGGGAGTGTCTGAGCCTGTTGCTGCCATCGGCGGGAGGCAGAGAAACTGGGTACGTGAGGTGTGAGCAGGTGGATGACCTGGTCCGCATGGTGGCGGAGCTCAAGGAGGAGGTGGAGAGGTTGAGGGATATCAGGGAGTGTGAGCGGGAGATAGACTGGTGGAGCAACTCCCTGCTGGGCCTCAAGGAGAGGTACCAGGGTGAGACACCCCAAATGGGGGTGTACCCCCTGCCCTGTCACCGTCAGGCAGAGGGAGGGGATCTGGGAGTTGAGGAGGAATGGAAACAGGTCCCTGATCGACATCGCAGGCGATGCCCTCCCCTTTCGCCCCCACCTTCCCAGGTGCCCTTACACAACAGGTTTGAGGCCCTGGAGCTTGAGAGACCGGTGGGTGAGGAAGAGGTAGCAAGTGTACCCAGGAGGATGCCTAGGGTGAGGAGGTCGACTCCACGCCTCAGGACTGCCTCCACCAAGAAAGACAGAAGGGTTATTGTTGTGGGAGACTCTCTCCTCAGGGGGACAGAGGGCCCTATTTGTCGGCCTGACCCTACCCGTAGGGAAGTCTGCTGCCTCCCTGGGGCCAGGGTCAGGGACGTTGCCAGGAAGCTTCCCAACCTGGTTCGCCCCTCTGACTATTATCCTCTTTTGATAGTCCAGGCAGGTAGTGATGACATTGAAGAGAGAAGCCTCAGGGCCATCAAACGAGACTTTAGGGGACTGGGACGGTTAGTGGATGGAGCGGGAGTGCAGGTGGTGTTTTCGTCCATCCCTACGGTGGCAGGGAGGGGTACAGAGAGGACACGGAAAGCCCACCTGTTAAACACGTGGCTCAGGGGCTGGTGCCAACACAGAAATCTTGGGTTTTTCGACCATGGGGCACTTTACTCGACACCCGGCCTGATGGCCGCAGACGGGTCCCTATCTTTTAGGGGAAAACAGATCCTGGGCCAGGAGCTGGCAGGGCTCATTGAGAGGGCTTTAAACTAGGTAAGAAGGGGGATGGGGCTGAAGCAAGGATTGTTGGAGCTGTGCCAGGGGGAACAATAGCAAGGCCGGGGGATAAGGCAATGGCCCAGCTGAAGTGCATCTACACCAATGCACGCAGCATGGGTAACAAACAGGAGGAGCTGGAAGCCATCGTGCAGCAGGCAGGCTACGACTTGGTTGCCATCACGGAGACGTGGTGGGACCGCTCTCATGACTGGAGTGCTGCAATGACTGGCTATAAACTCTTCAGAAGGGAGAGGCAGCACAGAAGGGGTGGTGGTGTGGCTCTCTATATTAGAGAGTCTTTCGATGTTGTAGAACTCGAGGCTGGGAATGACAAGGTCCCTTTGGGTTAGGATCGGTGGGGCCAACAAGGCTAGCATCCTGATGGGGGTCTGTTATAGACCGCCGAACCAGGATGAGGAGACGGATGAGGAGTTCTACAGGCAGCTGGCAGAAGTTGCGAAATCGTCAGCCCTTGTTCTCGTGGCGGACTTCAACTTCCCCGACATATCCTGGAAGCACAACACAGCCCAGAGAAAGCAGTCTAGGAGGTTTCTGGAGAGCGTGGAAGATAGCTTCCTGACGCAGCTGGTTAGTGATCCTACCAGGGGTGGCACCCCGCTAGACCTTCTCTTCACAAACAGAGAAGGGCTGGTGGAGGATGTGATTGTCGGGGGCTGTCTTGGGCAGAGTGACCACGAAATGGTGGAGTTCTCTATTCTTGGCGAGGCCAGGAAGGGGACCAGTAAAACCGCTGTATTGGACTTCTGGAAAGCTGACTTTGTGCTGCTGAGGACACTGGTTGGTAGAGTCCCTTGGGAGGCGGTTCTGAAGGGCAGAGGAGTCCAGGAAGGCTGGGCGCTCTTCAAGAGGGAAATCTTAATGGCGCAGGAACGGTCTGTCCCCACGTGCCCAAAGACGAGCTGGCGGGGCAGAAGACCAGCCTGGCTAAACAGAGAATTGTGGCTGGAGCTTAGGAGAAAAAAGAGGGTTTATAATCTTTGGAAAAGTGGGCAGGCCACTAAGGAGGACTACAGGGATGTTGCGAGGCGGTGCAGGGACAAAATTAGAAAAGCCAAAGCTCATCTGGAGCTCAATCTGGCTACTGCCGTTAAAGATAACAGAAAATGTTTTTATAAATACATCAACACAAAAAGGAGGACTAAGGAGAATCTCCATCCTTTACTGGATGCGGGGGGAAACTTAGTTACAAGAGATGAGGAAAAGGCAGAGGTGCTTAATGCCTTCTTTGCCTCAGTCTTTAGCGGCAATACCGGTTGTTCTCTGGATACCCAGTTCCCTGAACTGGTGGAAGGGGATGGGGAGCAGGATGTGGCCCTCACTATCCACGAAGAAATGGTTGGTGACCTAGTACGGCACTTGGAAGTGCACAAGTCGATGGGGCCGGATGGGATCCACCCGAGGGTACTGAGAGAACTGGCAGAGGAGCTGGCCAAGCCGCTTACCATCATTTATCAACAGTCCTGGCTCTTGGGGGAGATCCCAGTTGACTGGCGGCTAGCAAATGTGATGCCCATCTACAAGAAGGGCCGGAGGACTGACCCGGGAAACTACAGGCCTGTCAGTTTGACCTCAGTGCCAGGGAAGCTCATGGAGCAGATTATCTTGAGAGTCATCACGCAGCAGTTGCAGGGCAAGCAGGCGATCAGGCCCAGTCAGCATGGGTTTATGAAGGGCAGGTCCTGCTTGACGAACCTGGTCTCCTTCTATGACAAAGTGACGCGCTGGGTGGATGAGGGAAAGGCTGTGGATGTGGTCTACCTTGACTTCAGCAAGGCTTTTGACACCGTTTCCCACAGCATTCTCCTCAAGAAACTGGCTGCTCTTGGCTTGGACTGGCGCACGCTTCGTTGGGTTAGAAACTGGCTGGATGGCCGGGCCCAGAGAGTTGTGGTAAATGGAGTCAAATCCAGTTGGAGTCCAGTCACTAGTGGCGTTCCCCAGAGCTCGGTGCTGGGGCCGGTCCTCTTTAATATCTTCATCGATGATCTGGACGAGGGCATTGAGTGCACCCTCAGTAAGTTTGCAGATGACACCGAGCTAGGTGCGTGTGTCGATCTGCTCGAGGGTAGGAAGACTCTGCAGGAGGATCTGGATAGGCTGCACCGATGGGCTGAGGTCAACTGCATGAAGTTCAACAAGGCCAAGTGCCAGGTCCTCCACCTGGGGCGCAATAACCCCAAGCAGAGCTACAGGCTGGGAGATGAGTGGTTGGAGAGCTGCCACGCAGAGAAGGACCTGGGAGTGATGGTTGATAGTCGGCTGAATATGAGCCAGCAGTGTGCTCAGGTGGCCAAGAAGGTCAACAGCATCCTGGCCTGTATAAGAAATAGTGTGACCAGCTGGGCTAGGGAGGTGATCGTCCCCCTGTACTCGGCTCTGGTGAGGCCGCACCTCGAATACTGTGTTCAGTTTTGGGCCCCTCGCTACAAGAAGGACATGGAGGTGCTTGAGCGAGTCCAGAGAAGGGCGATGAAGCTGGTGAAGGGTCTGGAGAACAAGTCCTACGAGGAGCGGCTGAGGGAGCTGGGATTGTTCAGCCTGGAGAAAAGGAGGCTCAGGGGTGACCTTATCGCTCTCTACAGGTACCTCAAAGGAGGCTGTAGCGAGGTGGCAGTTGGTCTGTTCTCCCACATGCCTGGTGACAGGAGGAGGGGGAAAGGGCTTAAGTTGCGCCAGGGGAGTTTTAGGTTGGTTCTTAGGAAGAACTTCTTTACCGAAAGGGTTGTTAGACATTGGAACGCGCTGCCCAGGGAAGTGGTGGAGTCACCATCCCTGCAGGTCTTTAAAAGACGTTTAGATGTAGAGCTTAGGGATATGGTTTAGTGGGGACTGTTAGTGTTAGGTCAGAGGTTGGACTCGATGATCTTGAGGTCTCTTCCAACCTAGAAATTCTGTGATTCTGTGAAACTGTTATTTCTGTATGATATGATGGGATTAAAGAGTGCTGTTTTTCTTCAGTCTTCAGGTTTTCTAAACTGTGGAGGTGAATGGAATTGACCTGTTGTCCTGGTTTCAGTTAGGACAGTTTTCCTCCTAGTAGCTGGTAGAGTGCTGTGTTTTGGATTAGGATGAGAAGAGTACTGATAACATGCCAATGTTTTGGTTGTTGCAGAGCAGTGCTTGTACCAAGCCAAGGACTTTTCAGCTCCTCGCTCTGTCCTGCCAGCGGGCAGGCTGGGGGTGCAGCAAGAGCTGGGAGGGGACAGACCCAGGACAGCTGACCCAAACTGGCCAAAGGAGTATTCCAATACCATCTGATGTCATGCTAAACAATATATAGGGGTGGCTAGCCGGGATGGGGGGGCCGCCTGCTTGGGATAGACTGGGCATCGGTCAGCGGGTGGTGAGCAATTGCATTGTGCATCAATTGTTTCATACACATTATTATTATTATTATTATTATTATTATTATTATTGTTTTCCTATCTTAATAAACTGTCTCTATCTCAACTCTCGTTTCACTTTTCCGTTTCTCTCCCCCATCCCAGAGAGGGAGGGGGGAGGGTGAGCGAACGGCTGTGTGGTGTTTAGCTGCCAGCTAAATTGAGTTGTATCACTTTGGAACTGCCAGAGTTATTACACCTCTTTTTCAAGCATTTTATCAGTTTTTTAGGTTTTTGCAGTTGTTCAGGGGTGAATTTCCAAAACATCGGAGGTGCCCACTGCTCTAGATGCTTGCCCATATCCTCCCACACTCCCTGCCACTCACTGCTATCCCGCCTCAGGACTGATCTCTGAATGAGTTTCCTAAGTAGTTGTTTAACCTTAAGCAAAACCTGAGCATATTCAGTAGACATAACAACAAGACCATACTGGTCTGAGTATCCCAAGGATATTCAACATCTTGGAGAACTATCGTAACTAGCTTGGAGGATAAGAGAGTGGTGAAGGAGAAAAGGGAAGTGAACAAGTAGGAAAAAATATCTTCCCCTGTCCCCTCCACAGACTGGCTCCCTGACGAAAAAAGGCAATAGGTGTAATTGCTAATAGTTTCTGAGATATGGCTTCCAAAGCACAGAGTCAACGACAGTGCTGAGTTAACCTAACCAGGTTAGCGTCATGACCAGATATCTTATCATTTCATAAGCTATTGCTACACAGCACAGTACTGTAACAATCTTGAACCAAGGCCCGGAAAAGACAAACAGCACGACAGGGATCGCATACAGGAGGTAATGTACAATAAAACACAATTTGGAATACAGACGCATCAGACACGAGATTAAAGCAATCAACATTGTGACTAGCAACTATTAAGCAGATCTAATACTTATACTAATTTTAATTTAACACACTCTGATCAGATCTGTCGTTATCTCAACCCTTCGAGCCCCACGTTGGGCGCCAAAAAGGACTCTTGTGGTTTAACCTGGCCGGCAGCTAAACACCACACAGCCGTTCGCTCACCCTCCCCCCTCCCTCTCTGGGATGGGGGAGAGAAACAGAAAAGTGAAACGAGAGTTGAGATAGAGACAGTTTATTAAGATAGGATAATAATAATAATAATAATAATAATAATAATAGTGTGTATGAAACAAGTGATGCACAATGCAATTGCTCACCACCCGCTGACCGATGCCCGGTCTATCCCAAGCAGGCAGCCCCCCCATCCCGGCTAGCCACCCCTATATATTGTTTAGCATGACATCAGATGGTATTGGAATACTCCTTTGGCCAGTTTGGGTCAGCTGTCCTGGGTCTGTCCCCTCCCAGCTCTTGCTGCACCCCCAGCCTGCCCGCTGGCAAGACAGAGCGAGGAGCTGAAAAGTCCTTGGCTTGGTACAAGCACTGCTCTGCAACAACCAAAACATTGGCATGTTATCAGCATTCTTCTCATCCTAATCCAAAACACAGCACTATACCAGCTACTAGGAGGAAAACTGTCCTAACTGAAACCAGGACACCTGTGAGGTCAATGTATTATTCCTGTTAAGACAAGGAAACCTCAGAGAAAACCTGAAAAACACTAGTACTCCTGATTTTCTTTGAGCCATAGAAGAGGGAAAGGCCTCACACAGCCCTTTTTTTGGTTTTGAAATATGTAAGGCAGTAAAATTAACAGAATCTTAGTGAAAATTGGTGCAAAAAAAAAAATAAGAGAACTTGCCAACATTCTTCAGAAGAATCAGAGCTCCTTGTGACTGTAGAAACTTCTGAATGATTTGTGAAGTTTTGTAAAATATGTACCTCATTTTATGAATTTATTTATTTGCCTTTTTTCTTTCTCTCATTAAGCTTTTTTTTTTTTTTTTTTTTTTTTTTTTTTTTTTTTCCTTAGACAAGCTCTGTTTGATCATGTTCTGGAGAGAGTCAGAGTCCCTTACCTTTTCCCTTAAAGTATGCTGCTCTGCAGTGTTTGGCAGCTCCAGAGGGAGGGAATATTCCAGAATTCCGTGTCTTCTCAAAAGAAAGCATAAGAACCAGAAGATGAGGTTCCCATAGGACAGAAAACTGACAGTACCATGGACAAGGCAACCAAAAGTAAGCAGGAATACAACACCTCAAAACACTGTAGGTGTAAAGTAGTATTACTGAAATGAGTGCTGGAAACTTACTGGGAGAACTTAAGAAGTATGCTTTTATTCTGTGCATTAAAATTAGACATACACAGATTGAGGTCTTACTCTCGTTGGACAAATGACTTTCTTTGGTGGGAGTTCACTCGCTCCCTTCTCCTAAACTCTTCTGGTCTCTCTTCCCTCAGCAACAGCCACTGGCCTGACCTGTGTGGTCCCAGGAGTGTCTTCACTTCCTGTATCCATGCTGCCATGCAGTTACTCATTTCCAGTATAGCATTTTGCCTACATATCCTTTAGCCATTTTCTGAAACTAGGCAAAAACTGTTTACTTGATCCTGATTTCTAAGACATTTCTGGCAAATTGGGAAAATAATGTATATTACAAGAAAACTGCACTGTTCTGCCTTTGGAAAAAGTCTGTTTGTGTAAGAGCTCAAAATGGATTGACCATGCTGTGACCTTTGGCAAATCGCTCAGCCTCTCCATCTCTGTTACATGCTTCAGAGAAGGCATTTAGACAACTGATATTGCAGTAACCCTTGAAAGTGTGCCTTCAGCTTGGTAAATATTAATATATTGCAACATTTAATACAAACATTTAGTGAATCTAATCATGCCCAGAAAAATGGCTAACTGCAAAATGGCTAAGAGTTTTTATTGTTTTCAGTGCAATGTATTACAGATAGATAAGTAATACATTGCTAATTATTAAGTTACTTTTTCTGCTGAACATGTCTAAAAAATAACTTGGACCTTTTTCCTCAAAGGAAGCTCTGTCTGATTCAGGATGCATTACACCTTTAAATACTTCTGGGGACTTGGGCTTGAATGATTTTTAGATTGAACTCACTAAAATGAAAAAAAAAAAAAAAAAGAAAAAAGAAAATATTTTTTTGTTATCCTCTTAAAGACTGTTCAAATTACTGAAGACTGAAAAGGCTTTTAATTTTAATTTAGGAAATGCAGACAGACTTATTGATAGAGAATGGCTTGTTACTATCTGTCTGTCTCCACTTACCATATCTATCTGAGTTTTTCTTGCTTGATGACATTGCTTTCTTTACAATATTTATACTGACAAGATTCCTGAAAGGTAGAGAAGTGCATCATGACCATTTTACAGATCACAAATTGAGAAGTATGGAAACAAAGGGGCATTTTAACAGCAGTGTTTTAACCACCTGCCTTTATGATGCAAAGCTGCTTTGTCGTTTCAGTCCTACATTCAGCATCTTTGTTGCCTGTCTTTGTGCTTATTTTGTCACTAAAGAGTAATGCGTTCAACAGATGCATACTGAACAGGAAACTGCTTAAAGTAGACAGCAAAAGCATTAGGAGATGATTGTGCCTGTAACTTAGCAGCTTACTAAGTGTAAATGGCACTAGTTAGTTAGACATCCTATGCTAGTCACTGGACAGAAACAGACACTTCCAAAACATATTTTGCTGGACTAAAAGAGGTCTGAGAGCGACTAGTTCAGATGTGAACTACTCTGAAAAGACCTAGGTGTAATCTGATGAAATCCACATCAATTAAACTGGTCTGTTAAGGATATGAAGGTCTGAACTGTGGGCCTACAAGGGAAGACAGGCAGAGCTCAGATACCTGCATTGTTCTGTGCTTTTACCTCAAATGAACCACCTAAAGCTTTGCTGAGTATGCAGTTGAGTAAGGTTTTAAGACTGGATTTCCTGAGTCCCTGTGCTAAATGGCAAGTTTGAGTCTACACATTTTCCACACTAATGTAGGGAGACGCTGCTAGTTTAGTACCATGTAATCCATTATAGTGATGGATTAGCCCCTTCTGATTCCTTAATCTTGGTTCCAGTCTCCTGTGAGCAATAGACTGGGATTTTCTTCTGGTATGTTGGCTTTGGGTCCCTGTTGATTTAGGGACAAAAGAGCTCTCTTAAGCCTTTTGTGGACTGAGACACTTAGTCCAGCTGTTGCAGACTTTATCTGCATTTCACCTGCTCTTCTGTCATGAAACAGTTTTCTGGATATCACAGCAGGCAGCTGCTCAAGCACAATCAGTGCAGTCGCTGACACACAATCTAAACTTGATCTGCTTTGGCAGGACAAATACAGCAGGTGGATGATGATTCCTGTCCTGCAAACACAGACCAGGCACAAATCACAGCTCAGCCACTCTGGTGTGCTTTACACCAGCCTGCCCAGATGACCCCTGTGAACAGGAGGCTCACCCTGACTGTGGCTGACAGCTCAGTTTCTACACATGGCAATTCCTCTCCTCAGACCACAGCATCAACATTGTCTTAGAACTCAGAGTAACATCTTTCTTCTGATAGGCTCTTCATTGCTTTCTGAATTAAGTGTTAACTTATTATCTAGCTTCTAATTAATTCATCTAATCAGTTCCAGCTGGGCATATACAGTGAGGTATCCTTTATCCAGGTGGGTAGGCTTTTGGGTACTGTCACCAGGATTTGTTCAGAGCCTGTGTGGTGGCTACAGTTCCTCAGATGGGGAAAAAAGAATTAGTGGATGCATCATGAGTAACTTTCCTGAAAGTGATGCTTTTGCTGTTCAGCACTGTCTGTTCACTACACTTATATGGGTTGAATACTATAGAGTGATTGGCATAACAATAAAGGATCCAAATCTAGGTTTTCTCTATGCGTGTTCAGAATAACAAACTGATTTTTATAATAGAATCCTAAAAGTCTTCCCATGAATATTTCACCTAGTACAATTTATTTATTCAGACCTTGAATAGGAAACACATTGATCTACAAAGAATTTCTAACCTGCAGCAAACTTCATTGCTAGAATATTAATAGGAAGCATGCTTGAAAAGGATATGAAACTATGTAGATTAATTTAAAAAATCAATTAATATTCAGAGATAACATTTTGCAATACATAACGAGCCCTATTCCTGACTTTGTAATAGTGCTTGTATACCCTTTTGCTATGCAAATGGACGTAATACAGTGTAACTTTCATGTTTACAACAATTCTCCTGACTTTGGTTTATAATTTTTTGTCTGGATACAGCTGTTGGTTTGAAATATAGAATGGAAAAGTGATGATTGTCAAGAAGTGCTAGGATGTCACAAGTTGCTACAATCAAATTCAGTAGGATTTAGGTAATCTTTTCTTGAATCTTCATTAAACTCCCTAACACCTCTGAAGAGAGTAATAATAATAAAAAATCCCATCAGATCTATGCAAAGTGATACTCCAATAAAACAGAACAGTCTAAATAATAATATTTTAGCCAAATAGATCTTTACCTCTTTTAAGTTCTCAAGGTAGCCTTAAGTTTGGGAAGAATTTTCAGAAATCAGATGTTGAGAACACGACTCCCTTGAATGTCTGGCTTCTTATAAACCTTTAGAAATTATTAAAAAGCTTTTAGAAGGGCTGTATTCTAATTGTTGGTACAAATAACTTCTCTGTATGAATGGAAAATGCACTTTAAGTGCAGATGGTTAATAATGACATCATTTTTTGTCTGTGTGACAGGAATAGATGCTGTTATCACTGGGTGTGTATGTTCTTGTGCATGAGTGCATATGCTGATACACATTTGCATAAAAGCAATTGTTAAATGAGTGATTTGCTGGTTTTGTACTTCTCTTTTTCTTTTTACACAGGTGAGGTGAATCCTGCTTAGATGTAGACAGTATAAAGGATGCATAACTGAATCCTTTAGGAAGGTTTATTTTAACTTTTGACACTTTGATTTAATCTTACTTTTGATTGCCAATCACAAATGAGGTGATATAACGTTTATTTCTTGCATCTACCTGCACACGCTAGATATTAATAGATATATTTTTGTCAAGCTTCATTTCAGATAGCCTTTTTTTATTCAGTAACATAATTTATTAATATGGAACAGTTTAGGGTATTTTCAGTAGAACATTAACTTAATGAGAAAATTACATTTTTTTTTATATGCTTTGTAAGAGATATAGGTTTCACAGAATTACAGAATGGCTGAGGCTGGAAGGGACCTCTGGAGATCATCTGGTCCAACCTTCCTGCTCTAACAGGGTCAGCTAGAGCGCAGGATTGTGTCCAGACAGCTTTTGTGTATCTCCAGGGAAGGAGACTCCAAAGCCTGTCTGAGAAACCTGATCCAGTGTTCAGTCACACTCATAGTAAAGAATTTTTTCTTCATGTTCACACAGAACTTCCTGTGCTGCAGTTTGTGCCTGTTGCCTCTCATCCTATTGCTGGGCATCACTAAGAACAGTCTGTCCTCATCCACTTGACACCCTCCCTTCAGATACTTGTACACATTGATCAGATCCCTCCTGACCCTTCTCTTTTCCAGGCTAAGTAGACCCAGCTCCTTCAGCCTCTCCTCGTGTGAGAGAGGCTTCAGTCCCTTAATCATTCTAGTAGCCTTTTGCTGGACTGGCTGTAGGAGCTCCATGTCTCTTGTACTGGGGACCCCAGAACTGGACACAGCACTCCAGGTGAGGCCTCACTGTGGCTGAGGAGAGTGGGTGGATTACCTCCCTCATCCAGCTAGCAATACTATTCCTCATGCAGCCCAGGGTACCGTTGCCCTTCTTGGCCACAAGGGCACGTTGCTAACTCATGATCAACCCATTGTCCACCAGGACCCCTGGGTCCTTCTGTGCAGAGCTGCTTTCCAACATGTCAGCCCCCAGCCTCTGCTGGTACATGGGGTTATTACTCCCCAGGTGCAGGACCCTGTACTTGCCTTCATTGAATTTCAGGAGGGTCCACTCTGTCCATCTCTTCAGCTTGTTGAGATTCTTCTGAATGGTAGCACAACACTCGGGGATATCAAACACTCTTTCCAGTTGTGTATCATCATCAAATTTGCTGAGGAGGCACTCTATCCCCTTCATCCAAGTCACTGATGAATAAGTTAAACAATACTGGACCTAGTATTGTCCTCTGGGGGTCATTGTTATCTACAAGTCTCCCATCAGATTCTGTGATCACAACTCTCTGGGACCTGCCATTCAGCCAGTTCTCAGTCCACTTCACCATCTGTTGTTCAGTCCATACATCCTGAGCTTCATCGACTCCAAGTCTTCAAGAGGAACAAACGCCTTTCTCCTTGTACAAGGAGTGACGCATTCCAGTCTTCATCATCTATAGACTTGACTTTCTGTTTCACATGGCACAGAGCCCACGTGCATCTCCACTACAATGTGTGTGTATGTGTGTGTGAGACTCCTGAAGCTGTAAGGTCTCTGAGAATATCCTATCTATCTCTTGCTCATTTTCATGAACGCTACACAGCCTGCTTATTTCCTCCCATAACTCTTTGAACTGGTGACATAACTCATCAACAGCAATACACCTTCTGCAGAAGAAATGACTGTCAGCTCAAGCTTCATGGAAGGCCCCAGGCACTTGCTGCAACCTGAGACCTGCAGAGCTACATCCACTGTCAGAACAGAAATTCACTGTTTAGAACAGAAGTTCTTGTCATACAGTGGGAGAAAGCCTAATTGCTCATGACAGGCTGAACAATCCTTATTTCATGGTTTCTTGACAGGAAACCAGGGTATTTATGGATAGTGAGTATCTTTCATAAGCATCAAAAATAAGGATAGAACAACCATCATCAGTGGTTCTCATAGCAGCCATTCTCAGGAACCTCTGGTGGGAGTGGAACCACGAACTGGTTTCTCCCTTCAAGCTGTCTTCTGTAGGAAGATAACCTTGGAAGAAAGGAAAAAGCAACTCTGATAAAGAGAAAGAATGAGTAAAGTTGTGCTCCATGCATGGAGATAAAGTTATGTTTTACCCAACTTCTCCATCAGGTATCTAATTTGAAAAAGTGATTTTCAAAAATTTTGCACAGCTGCCATATATTCTCTGAAGAGTATAAAATCCATAGAACCTCATATATATATATATATATTTATCTACAGTATTTGTTTTTTTCAGAACTTCACAAGCAGAAAAATTCCACCTTTTCTCCACAACACAAACTAATTTTGTAACGTGTGCTCTTCTCTGCCTGTAATGTCCATGATGTTTGACCTTTCATTTTTTAATTCACGTGAAGCGCAGGTATCGCTATAGGAATTGAGACTAGACAATAGGTCTTTTTTCCAAGAGTGTTTTACTCATTTCTTCCTTCATGGCTAGACTTTCCTTCTAATTTTGTCTGATGAATAGCTCTGTTTCCTCTTAGTAGCTAATATGGACTTGAAGCACTTGGCTGCTTTCTCCTTTTTCAAGCAAGCATAAGCTGCATCAGCATTTCTGCTCCTTGATCAGTTATGCTCAGGCTGCAAGGAGAATGAAAACTGAAGGTGGGAACACCTCCAGTTCACACTATTAATTTCTAATGTGTCTGGGGAGGCGACCACATAAAGAGAGAGCGGGACATAAGACCCAGGGAAATAGTGAATGTGAAAATCACATGGAAAGAAAAAAAAAAAATCACATGGAAAATGGGAGTCTGGGGAATGGATAGGTACAGCTGCCAGTGTTGGCAGAAATGCGGGTCCTGGCCATTTGCCCCCCCCCCCCTTTTTTTTTTTTTTTTTTTTTAAAATCTAGAAATCTGCTGGATTTCTGCTAAGAGCTACAATTTGCTGACAAAATCTGTGGTGTTATCAGAAGTAGGAAGGAGCTGGTTGCTGGAGAATGGGAGAGAACACAAAGGACTGGCATCATCTGGGACTCAAAAGAAGATGGAAATGGCAATGTGAGAAAGGCCAAGATATTTTCTTGGTATTGCCAGGTCTGTAGAAATTCTTTCACTTGCAAGGTTATGGTCCAGCATTCCCCATGAGCAGGTGTAAATGCACTGGTGGTGTAAGACAGCAGTGAAGCAAACACAATGAAACTATTGCACATGTGAAAGAAATTACTGATTGTCCATATCATTCATTTTTCAGCAGCAAGGTATTTATCCTTCATGTGTTATTTCAGGTATTCTTTGTGTAAACTTCAGATAGTGTTTCTTTTTGTTGTTGTTGTTTTGTTTTTACTTGTATAAGTGAACACTTTTTGTTTAATAAGAGTAAACACAAATACTTTTTCTTTTGTTTAATATATTACAGAGGCATAAAATATGTACTTTTAAAATGCAGTATGATTGGTAATGCTTTTTTTTTAAAAAAAAATCATTTTGGTTTGTTTTTTGTTTTTAGCAAACAAAGTCAGTAACACTCAATGTTTTTCTGGTGATCTAACCTATGTCAGATTTCAGCAACTGTTGCATGTCTCAGACTAAAAGTAGACTTCACATTATTTTCAGTGAACGACCTTGGAAGCATGAGAGTATAATGGCAAAGTCCTAAATTAGAGACATAACTGAAGTTTGTTATATGTGCAGTCCATTATATTTTTTAATAAACTAAACAAACTTCCTATTGGTAATATCTCTTGGTACCCTCGTGTTACAATTTAATGAAATACTTACTGAAAAGAGGTTTCCTGAAGTACTTCTATTGAAATATTTTAGCAAGTAGCAGATGGCAGCACCCAGTAGACCACAGCCTAGGAAATCCTGAAGGACTTAATTATGTTGAATTGTGAAGATTTAAACTTGGAAAAGTTTTGTTGTATTTTTTGTGCAGTATGCCATGGGCTATCCTTCAGCCCCAGTTCCCACTCTTACTATAAATTGCTTGATTTGATTGTATCATGTCTGAAAATGCTTTCAGAAACATTTAATTGATCTCTTTTTCTGTTCAGAAAAAAAAAAAAAAAAAAAAAATGTAAAAAGTTACATTAAAAAAAATCTGTTTGTTTTCATATTTCAGTAAAATCATGTAGCAGGGTAAGTGATCCCATTAGAATTAGGGTGAAAAATCTTACCTGAAAATTATTCCACCTCGACTGGTCAGAGTCATCAGACTCAGCCAAGAGACAGTTTATAGCTCTCATCTGTAAGGCAAAGTCTAGGCTGAACAGTCCTTGCTAGCTCCCAATACAAGACTAAGTCTAGGCTTCTGTTATCTTTCTGCAAATATTTTCTTCTGTTTTAATTCATTCATACCCCTAGGCATTTTTTATTTTCAGTTTCAATCTTCACAAAAATTTCGAGGATGCATTTTGTATTCCACTGAATCTATTAGGTTTTGGCACTGATTTAAATGATTGTGAAGGCCTCCCCTTGGATTGAAGGACCTCCAATTGGGCACATTTTACTCCTATTTAGGAGGCAGTTTCACATTGTTAGAGTAGTGATCATTAAGGGACCTAAGCTATACAGCACACAGTGCTCCTAAGCTTGTCATTAAATAACAGGACAGACAATGTTTAAATCTTAGCATGTCCCTTACAGGCATTTACCCTTATAATCTTTGATTCCAGTGGTATGATAAATATGATACGTACTCCCTGCAGTGAAGGCACATTAAATGCAGACAAAGATAAATTTAAAAACAGAATTATCAGCATAAAACAGAGAACAATAAGGGGACAATGAGTACAGAGGGGGAATCTGGGGAAATGTTGATTTAGAAGCTGCAATTGCCTCCGCTTGGGACTGAAAACCTGTAATATCTCTATTCAGAACAAAACAGAAACAACAAAATAAGGGGAAAAAAAAAAAAAAACCAAAAAACTTCTGAATGCCCAGAATGCTTCAGGAAATATATTAAAAAAAAATTCAAAAAAAAAAAAAAAAAAAAGTCCATCATCCTTTTAAATGGATTAATTATATCTCTTTTAATTTAATAATTCATATAGCTAATCTATGTTGGTTTGGACCATTTCCTTCTTGTCTAGTAACATAATGCTGAGAGTAATTAATAATGAATGGAGAGAGGGTAAGATATGTACATTCTGCAGAAGGAACCTTCCATTTGTTTTCTTACACTTTGCAATAATCACAAAACTCTATCACCTTCTTTACTGGGAATATGCTCAGGTGGCCATGAAGGCCAACAGCATCCTGGCCTGTATAAGAAACAGTGTGACCAGCAGGGCTAGGGAGGTGATCGTCCCCCTGTACTCGGCTCTGGTGAGGCCGCACCTCGAATACTGTGTTCAGTTTTGGGCCCCTCGCTACAAGAAGGACATGGAGGTGCTCGAGCGAGTCCAGAGAAGGGCGATGAAGCTGGTGAGGGGCCTGGAGAACAAGTCCTACGAGGAGCGGCTGAGGGAGCTGGGATTGTTCAGCCTAGAGAAAAGGAGGCTCAGGGGCGACCTTATCGCTCTCTACAGGTACCTGAAAGGAGGCTGTAGTGAGGTGGGGGTTGGTCTATTCTCCCACATGCCTGGTGACAGGACGAGGGGGAATGGGCTTAAGTTGCGCCAGGGGAATTTTAGGTTGGATCTTAGGAAGAACTTCTTTACCGAAAGGGTTGTTAGACATTGGAACGTGCTGCCCAGGGAAGTGGTGGAGTCCCCATCCCTGGAGGTCTTTAAAAGACGTTTAGATGTAGAGCTTAGGGATATGGTTTAGTGGGGACTGTTGGTGTTAGGTCAGAGGTTGGACTCGATGATCTTGAGGTCTCTTCCAACCTAGAAATTCTGTGATTCTGTGATTCTGATTATTGCTTAAGACTCTTTCCTCCTACCTAGTAGGAATGTATGCTTACTAGGAGATTTTTAGTGCAGAGCAGAATTCAAGTTTGCATAAGATTACACTTAAATGTTATTGTTTGATTTGCTCTCTTTTCCTCTGTCTGTATTTATTGCTGTATTAAGTCTTCTCGTGAAAGGTCTGTTTGAAGGGCTTTTGCTTTTCCTTGCTACCAGAAAATGATTAGTGTGCCATTGGCTGTAATAACAAGTTGCTGTCTCTGATGTATGGACAATTATACACAGCCAACACTTTAAAAGTATCTCTCTTAAAGAAATGTCTCTCTTCATTTGATAAAATGTTAAGTAACTGGAATTGCTTGTTTCTTCTCAAAAATGCCATGAAGCCTATAATCTGCCAAGCAGAGATTTAGAGGTTGAGGGAGAGGGAGATATACTTTAGCTGTGCCTGTTATTATCTGAGCAAATGTGCTCACTTTGCCAGACCTGGTGGCTGAACAATCCCCCAGTACTACTATTACTTTTCTTCTCCAGAGCAGCAATGGTGCAAGGTGAGAGCTGCTGTTCACATTGTGGTCTCTTTCAGTTTCTGTGAAACAATTTTTCCTCTGAGTCACAGGAACACAAGGCAGAGGATTAGAAGGACTCTTCTGGATTGCCAAACCCAGTCTTCTAGTAACAGAAGCATTTTTATGATCTTAGTCATAAACTCCTCTTTAACATTCAGCAGGAATATTTTTGTTCCCATAGCTACTACTGTCAAGTTGTTTCAGAAGAAAACCTCTTCCCTCTGAGGTTTAGAACCTTTCTTTTAAATTGCATATGGTCATTTTGTTCCCAGCTTCCCACACTATTGCTTAATTTACATGGTGATTACACTGTAATGTGCATAACATACTTTATGTCTCTATATTTGGCTAAGCAAAACAAACACTTTTTTTTTTTTTTTTTTTAAGTCTTCTCTCAGAGGGCTTTTGGGTCCCTTGATCATCTTAATAACCCTACTTTATGTCTTTTCCAGTTTGGATTTATGTTTCAGGTTAACTGGTATTTTACATAGCTTTCATAGGAGGCAGCTGATGTTCCTTAGCTTATGACAGGTGTCAGAAAGGATTGCTAAAAGAGAGAAAACAGACTCCCTCCAAATGCCATCTCTGCAAGACCTCTGTTTTAGTGCTAGAGAGGGACAAAAAGTATAGTTGTCTGAAAGATTTGATCTCCATGCATCTAACTGGTTAATCCAGCCCCCCTTCTCACCTTTTTTTTTTTTTTTTTTTTCCCCAAGCCACATGGATGCGCAAAGTAGTAAAATGGTACTACAGGCTCTGTCCAGTGTCTGTTATGGAGCTCAAGGAACTGAGGCAGGAAAATTCATCCTCACTCAACACTCCTTCCTGGTATTTGCAGTAGCTGGACCTGATTCAAGTCCAAGTTTGTAGAAAACCAGCACTACAAGCAAAACCTCTATTTTGCACTTTGCCATGGAGTTGTGACACTGACTGTTCATAGACTTTAAAACAAAACCGAAGTATGACTCCATCTTTTCCATATCTTTGGGCAGGACCATGAGAAAGAGAAACAATATTGTTCTTTACTTTCCGTTCTCTAAATAAACATACAACAGTCTTTCCTTCCTGAAGCAGAATGTTAGCTTCTTTCATTTAATCGTAGTATACAGTTCTCTAGAGTTTCTATGCTACTTACATTTACAAAAGGGGTTCCAGCCTTTTGTCTTCAAAAATTTAAGTTCAAAAAATAGTTTGTCTTCAAAAAATTAAGACAACAAGGAACAATAAGACATTTCCTTAGTCTAAAACATTTCTGTAGCTTAGACACAAAATTTAAGATTTAAGTCACAAAAAGCTTGAATACGTATACAATGGTGTCTGAATGAACACTGCTGGGAAGTAGCCACACAAGCACTGAGAGGCTTAAGCATCTTTTCCATTGAAATTATTGCATAAAGTCAGCCATCACACAGAAAAATACTTCCTCCAAAGAGGAATTTTGCAATTCAAAGGGAGTAACACCAGAATCCAGTCCTTTTGTTTAGTCCCATGTAAAACTAAACTAGCCTGTAAAGCCCCCACAAATTGCCTTTTTTTTTTTTTTCCCTTTGACACAAGCCCATTAATTTAAAACAAGCATCAGAAAATATAAAATATTCCAGTAAAATATTACCAGTAAATCAGCTTGGAACTTAAAGCTAAAACTATTAGAAGTGAGGCATTTAATGCAAATGATACACATTTGAATGTCTGATGAACAACTAAGTGCTTTAAATATTATTTTTGTATCACATATACTATTTAATTACCAATTTCTTATCAATAGCATGCTCATGGTATGCATTTAGCTGCTTGCCAGGCATGTTCTTTTGATTCCTTAGAACAGAAATACTTTAAAAGAAGAATTTCCAGATGTTCCTAAGGGAACCAGACATATAACTTGGAATAGATATAAATCATAAATTAAAAGTTTCTGTCTAGGGTTGCAAGATACTCATTTTACTTTCATTCTTATTCTGATGGTGCTTAGAATCCCCACCTGTTGTGCTGGTTAATAAGCACATAAATAAAATACCAAAACCTTCAAATTCAACATATAAAGAAAGAAGCCAAAATATGGAAGACAAGAAAATGTGATGAATAGAGTGACTGAATCTTATCATATGTGAGTACAAGGATTTTCACTCAGAAGGGCAGAAATTGCAAGGATACGTAGTAGTTAATCTGCTCAGGAAAGCACAGAGTTTTAAGAATAGGTACTGTTTTAAGGTACAAATATAGAATAGGTACAGTTTTAAGAATAGGTACTGTGTAGACCTATAGCTAGTAGAGTTTTACCAGACACACTCACCAGAAATAGTAGACTTCTCTGAAGAACAGAAATGCCATGAACTATCATTCCAGAACTGTGTTAAAGTCCCGTATAGGTCCATGTACCTTTATGCTCAGAGGCTTTGTGCTATTTCAGTACAAAAATATACATATTAATTCTACAGGTCACAGCTCAGTAGATCAATCAATACACAGCTACAAATCACAGTGCACAGGACATCATCAGGCTCAGGTGATAAACACAATCAGTCTTAACTACTACAGCTGCAATTAAATGCTATTTTATTTATTTATTTATTTTTTTACTTATTTATTTATTTATTTATTTTCTTTACAAAGATATATGTGAGAAGACTGTACCCTGTGCCTCTAGGTCAGGAGTTTTATCTCTTGGGGGAAAGTGAATTATCTTAATAATGCTTTGTGAATCGCTACTAATCATTCATGCTGTAGGGAGTAACACAAAGGGCATCTTAAGGAAGGAAGAGACAATCCAGGGTGTGAAGGAGGAACTGGTACAAGGTGAGGTATCAGTGGAGGGAAACTAATTTGCAGAGATTCATTTACCAACAGCAAGCTACAGTTTCCATTTGTGGGTGGCAGTTGTGGAGGGAGTGCAGGATCCTAAAATGAGCCTGGGTTGTCCCTGCTGCTCATGCTAGTTTCAGCTACTGTTGGAAACTGTTTCCTGCTCCTAAAATGCTGGCTTCACCTGTGCTAGCTTCTGCCTCTCCCACCCTGTGTGGCTGGGTGAAAATGTGAATGAGGAAATTTGCATCTTACTGCCTTTTGAGGAAGAGTCTTGTTATCCTCCCGGGAGTCTAGTTACACTGGAAGTGTTTATCATTTTATAAAGGCCATACTGATTATTTTAATGCAGGTTTTGAATAATTAAAGTTCTTGCAATTTTGAAGGCATGAACCACAGACAGAAAGGATTAATGTGTGTTGTGAGTTTTAATTCTTAAAGCAAATATTGTCTATTACAAGTTATTATATATTTGTTCACTTAAAAAATATTCTAAAAATTTTTATAGTCTGGAATATATTATGTAAAGTTAATTTAGTAATTGTTAGAAAAGTGCCCATGAAAGATTATTATTTTCAAACTAACATGGATAAAACTGTGTGTTGTAGAAGCAATTTACACTTTTAAATAAGTATATTGTTCTTGTTGAAAGAGATTATTGTATTCACTGACAACCAATTTTCTAGTGATGAATTGTCTAAAAACCCTTCTCTGATATTTTTAGCAAGTAGTTGAATAAGTTGAGAGCTAATTTTTATGTTTTTCTTTACAGATAAAAGCTTTCTTTTAATTGTATTTCCTACCTGCTACAGATAAACATATGACTGTAAGAAACAGTGTCCACATTACATTGTTAGAATTATTTGTCTGTCTTGTCATTTAGATCACTAATTCATTTCTACATTTGTTGTTGTTGTGTTTGTTTGTTTGTTTTAAATTCTGTTTTGTTTATCTGGGGCTTGAACTAATTTTGTTTATCTGGGGCTTGAACTAATGACCAGGAAAATCTCTGAAAAAATCCCTGCCAACTTCATAGTTTTTTGATTATGTTTTAATGCTACCCCCCCCGCCCCCGCCCATTTATAAATATACTTTCTGTTTTCCCTCTTCTCACAGTACAAAACAATCATAAAAGCATTGTTGACAGGAAAGTAGTTTCTTTCAGAAAAACAAACAAACAAAAAATACAACACAAATTCTTATCCTCTTCTGTGGACCTGTTCTCAAACTCTGCTGATATATTCTGTGCACAATAATTCCTATTTCAGTAAAACTCTGTAAGTAAAGCAACTGCAGCAACACATAACAAGTATGTATGACATTGATTTGTATCCCTGAAAGAGGTAAACTGAAAGTGTAATGGGAAAAGTTAATTTTTATTTATTTATTTTTTTCTCCTAGAAATACAATAATTATGAAAGTATAAAATTCCCAGCAATCTTTTTATGCTGAAAAGACCAAATCTTATTTTCTTAGGTAGTGCACACTTGCTGTAATACAAAGGAATCAAGCATACACCATCCTGATAACTCTTTAAAATATTGGGATTAATTGTGCATCTCTTGGTGCACAAGTTGCCTGCTGGGGAGAGACAGATCCTTTCTGGTACTCACACTTCTGTGTATTTGCACATTATTTCTGATGTGCCTTTTCTATCAGGCTTTTATGGGCAAGATGCAGAGGTCCCTTTTATCTTCTCACTCTAGCTAGTGGGCTGAAGGTAATCCATACCCCATTCATCAAAGAAGAGAAAACCTATGCAGACAGCAAACCTGATTCCATTACCTGATAATTTAGAAAAACATTACTTCCTTCTGGTAACCTTGAACACTTTCAAACAACACAACACAAGAATGATGGAAAGAGTAGCCTATGGTCTGAACATCAAGCAGTAACGGTGAAGATCACCTTTATTAAGGTGATCTACTTTGTTATGAAGGGCTCCATGTAGCATGAGATCAAAATGCTGAAAATTATAACTAAGCAGATATTGAGTGGTAATATTACAAATGTATTAATAGGCATTACACTACAATATTAAACACTTTTTCAAAGGTAACAAATTGTTTATATTCCTAAAATTTCAATAAGGGACACTGTATAAAAATTCAGTCAACAGCATGTTCACAATATGTAGATATATAGATGTAATATATGTATATATTGATATATAAATATATAATATTTATAAATATAAAGATGTAACGTGTATCAGGATCATACATCCTGATATATATCCAGAATATAAGACCTCAAATACTGTGTTTGTCTAGAAGTCTGTCAACATCACATAATAACTCATGGAGATACCTGAACTTTCTCATTAACGACAGCTTAAGCACCAGAATCCTTCTGTGGCTATTTATGTATTGTTGGCTTCAAAGAAGATTCTATTCCACAAATAAATCCATCTGGAGCTATTTCTATATCAGAGTCAAACCACTTGGAAACCTCTGTGGTATTTCAACACTAAACAGCATTGTACCATGTAGATGATACAGTTTAGATACATTTCAAAAGTAAAGCTTCTTGTTTTTCTCTTTTTTCTTTTTAAAGGCATATTTAGTGTTCTTATGTTCTTGTTTGTTTGGAGTGTTACAGATTTAATTGGCCAAAAGATCAGTGTGTGGTTTTGGAAAAGGCCTGTGTCAACAGCCACCTTTCACAAAACTTCAAATAGTCAGAACTTGCTGTATATAAAGCTGCATTAGGAAACTATCGCTGTTCCAAGCAAAGAAAAATCAGGAATACTACCAAAATTTTGACTTATACTGGTATTTTTTACCCTGTTTGGCTTGATCTGATTACTCCTGACCGTAGTTAAGTTCTTGAATATTTTCATAATCATTCTCTTCTCCCATAAGTGATCAATACTAAGTGATAATTTTGCCTATTAGACCATGGCTTTGACTGTTGTGTGCTAGCATAAGACAATGATTTCTGAGGCCATCCACTCTAGAAATAATAAATATCTCAATCATTATGAATGCATGCAAAAGAAAAATACATAATTATTTCACCAAGTAGAGATTAAAAAAAAAAAAAAGGGTATTTATGATCACTGTGGCCACATAGTTACCCATGGAAGGCATTGGCTTGAAGAGCTCTCCATGGCTTTGCATCCTACCACCAACCAATGGAATCCCTCACTAGAATAAAATTTCATACTAACAATATATTATATACTTCCAAGGATTGTAACATGCCACACACATCAATTAGTTAATTCCCTGATCTGTTCTGAAGTGCTATAATATTATTTTACTTGTTTAGAGGTAGATAATCTGAACCAAAGTAAATGACGTATCATAAAATGTCAGTGACGAAGTCAGGAACTGAAATTTGAAATCTAGATTTTTAATAATATCTTACTAACCACTACATAATAATGCCAGCTACTGGTCTTGTTCACCAGCACATTTAATTAGTTATTTATCTTTTCACAAACACTGAAAAAGAGCTGAGAAACCATGTGTAGATGACTTTCAAATACCTCATAAAGCATAAAATGCATATTTTGAATGTTTCATCTGTATTCATTTCTATTGCTGTACAATGTTAATTGTCCTAAAGTGTGTGCTAAAAGCCTTTGCTTCAATCTGTAATCACTGAGAAGTGCCAGATTTCCATTGTATTTGCCAGCATCCTGTATTCTTTAGGTATGTCCTGTAGCCCATGTCTCAGCTAAGAACTTTGACAGTATCATTTAAATAATTTTTGAACACTTGTGTTTAATATGAACTGACATGCAGTAGTGTTTAAGGTTTATGACATACTCTTTAAAGTTAGCAGTCACTTTGCTATATAATTCTTAAAACTGAAAGGATACACACACAATGAAAACATTTGGGTGTCGAGATTACAAAACAAAACAAAGGGAAGGAGTTGTGGACAGATCATTATTTTAAATGCTGTAAAAATCTGTCATACAGAGCAGGGAGAAGTCCAAATTTAAATAGTAAAAATGAATAAAATTAATAGAAATGCTATTTTTACTTCCAGGCTAATATTTGAAAGACACTAGGTATTTCTCTACTGAGCATTATGGCAGTATTTGACCAAGGGCAAAAACACTCAAACCATTTTCAATCTATGGTTGTACTTTAATAGGACTCTTGAAATCAGTAGAAGATAGCCATGGTGAACAGTTATCTTCAAAGAACTTCACAGATATTAAAAGCCTAGTCCTGCCACTTCTAATTGTGTCCTGTGATCATTTACTTACATTGGGGTAATGGTAATTACCCCACTGGTAATTCTGTGTGTTGCTTTTCAGTAATAGTAAAGGGCTTTGTATTACTTCAGTCAGCAGCCTTGGGAAGCTTCTGTATTTAGCAAAGGAAATTGGAAAGAATAAATATCATTTTGTGTTACATCAATAGGAACCTACCTTTCTTTGTTGATGTTGATATTTATTTTATTAGTTCTCACTTGTAGCAATTTTAACACAGGGTAACTATAAAACTATCTCTTTAAGCCCATGAAAGTGTTGTGTGCATAGTGCTTTGCAGTTACCTGGAGCAGTTTTACAGTACAGTTCTCTTGCTGGTTTATCTAATGTAAATATTGAAAAAGTTTTGGTATTACGTCTTCCCTAGAGAATATAAAAAGCCTATTTCTTTATTAGAGTCTCATCACCTTCAATGTTCTAGAGCTATAGCAAAAAGAAAGTTCTTTCCAAAAATATTAGAAATGTGATTCTTTTTCTGTTGATAGTTCCCCGTACTTTTCACTAGATTTCATGTTGCTCTGAACATAATAGTACATAAAAGTGTAGTTTCTCTACACTTTGTTTTGTCTATTGATTTCTGGAGAGATGGGTGCAACTTCTGCTTAATTAGTTCAATAGCATACAGCCGATGCTCTGATCAAGATCTAGCATTAAATTTCTAGCCTGGCATATATTCATTATTCAAATTATCAAATCCGCACCTTCTCAGTGACACAAAAACAGTTCATGTATAGGAGTCTGAGGAAGAGGAAGACAATTCTGAAATATATCTAACCAACACATTTACACAAATGTAGACACTATTAAATGCATTATAACACAAAAAGAATCAGTGCAAAGCAAAAAAATCAAAAATCAAAAATATATAACTTTTAATGCAAAAATCTTTAGTTAAAAGAACTCTTGCAGCTTGACAGTTTGGGCTCAAGGTAGGTCTGTGGTTCAGACAAGTTGATACATCAATATTTATGACAGAAAGGGAAAGGGTAAAGTTTCACAGAATATTTGATGCAAATTTAGTGCATCATTTATTATGAAGAAAATACATTACATAAACGTATTAGTTGAAAATGGAGGATATATATTTGTGACTGTGGAGACAGACAGAAATGATCTTTTGCCTGATATGAAAGCTCTCTTCCACCCCTTCTGAGGAGATATCTCACTCCTATACAACCAATTTATTAAACATACATAGGATCATAGCACATCATAGGGAATGTGAGAATGAAATGAATGAGATTGTTTGACAGGTTTCTAATACGAAGATGTGATAGAGAGGAAACCATGGAAGCAAAGATTAAAGCATTAGCAGAACCACATAAATCTCTATTAAAGAAATCTCTATGCCTAGCTTATATCAATAGCCATAGAGTTAAAAACTAAGGTTGCATGAAGAAAAAATATGACACATCCTGAGAAATGGTTGTATATTTTTGCCAACTTTCGGAACACTGGACAAGATTTGGATTTGGAAGTATGATATAGCCTTGTGCTAGAACGTTATATAATTTCATCAAGGCTTTTATAGACAACTCTGCATCTACTTCGTTGACGTGGTTAGTGGTCCAGCAGGGAACCAGCAGAAGACAGTTACTTTATAACAAGAAACATAGACACTGAGGTTACTGCCTTTGAAGGACCCAAAAGATTTAACATGCTAGCTAGCATAATCATGCAAATGTCTAAGTAAAAGACACTACTTGACATTAATTTTGAATTATTTTTTCTAATGAACCAAGGGAAGTCTTTCACATCTCTAAGTGTCTGAGATGAAGCTAGAACTTGTTTTTCTGTTTGGTGTGTGGTTTGGTTGTTTTTGGGTGTGTATTCTTTTTGGGGGTGAGGGGAATTTTGTATTGATGGAAGCCATTACTGAGATAGATCAGTTGTTTGATATATTTTGATTCAGAGACAGACTATCTGGGACAAAACAAAACAAAAACACAAAAAACAAAACCAAACAAACAAAAAATCCCAACAAACAAAAACCAAACAAAAAGAATATAATGATATCCGTCTGACTGTCCTAGGAAGCATACTAAAAGAAGAGTAGATGAAGCCTGCACTCTCAGGGTATCATCATATTGTTTCATCTTAATAAAAATAAATTGCACCAGGAGACCTCTCAATTAACAACAGAAGAGTGAGGATATGCTAATTAAGTGGAAGTGGATTTCTTGTTTGATCAAAGTCTATCTGGTTGATCTTTGATGGCGATGACAGCAATGTTAATCTAATCTAATCTACCCACCCATCTGGTATTCTTAATATGTTTATTGTACTATTGTATCTAAATCATCAGGCATGGATGTAAAACATGTAAAGACAGCATGCATAAATGAGGGATGACATTGTAATTGAGCAACATGTAAATTGCTGCATTTACAATCCTGGGAAGTGGGTACTCTAGGGAACTTCTCATTACAGATCAGCTGCTGATATGCTGCTATTAGCACCCAGCTGTTTGCTTCTGCCACATAGAGGCTTGTAGTGATACCTACTGCCCCTTAATACTACACTGTGAAAAAAATCTTTGCTGGCCACTTAAATGTAATTCTGTGAAACAGTCATGAGAGGGAAACAAGAGAGCACACCAGTATTTCATACACATTAAATTTATTTACTGTCTTGAAACTTCCTTATTTACTGTCTTGAAACTTCCTTAGAAAGATAGCCCTCCTTTGCAAAGCTGGCCAGTGCTTTCTTTTCTCACGTTCTTCATTCTTCCTGCCTGCTTTGGTGTTGCTGAATTCTCATTCCATCTTTCTTTTGAGTTAATTCATCCTCCATATGAGCATGTCTAGTTAATGACTAATGTCACTAAAGCATTAAGTTCTAGTTTCTGCTTTTCAGTCACTACTATGTCTTATTCAGCTTTATGCAAGTATCTCCTTGGTCCAGTCTCTTCAGGCATTCCTTCTGGGACATGAATTTGGGGAAGCTCCATAGCATTGCCACTATTTTCTCCCTTTACATACTGCCACCAACAGTTTTTACTCAGTTTTTGGCTGGACTGCAGAATCTGATATTTTTTTATTTTTTTTTCAGATGATTATTTTATATACACTCAGTTTCTTTAATTTCCTGGATGAAGGTTGTTGTTTTACACCTTGCTTCAACCTCCATCTTTAGTTTAAGTGCATTGCATTACCTGTAAACCACTCTGATATGAGTACCATTTTTGTATTTCCTTAAAATTTTTAAGATAAAATCAACACTGTAAAGCTAAATTTTATGCACAGAAATGATGGCACGCATGAACTTTTATTTATTTATTTATTTATTTGGTGCAATTTGTGTCTTAATAGCATGTAAGAACTTTAGTAAGTCTAAAAGACATAATGGTCTTAAATGAAGCCTCTGTTCAAGTGAGATAAAAGATAACTGATTTGTGTAACCAAGCTGCTTACACAGTTAAACATACACGTATACAAACACACATGCAAATGCGTACATTGACTTAATGTCTCTCCAGTTTTTCTCAGATTTCTTGTATATGGTGAAAAATGTAGTGAAAATACAAATGTAAATTTCTGTGCATCATATTCTATTAGCTAAGTAGGCAATATAATTTCCTAGCTTTTAAAAGACGGTGAAACATGCTAAAAATCTTACCTGAAAAATTTGAATACAGATTTGTTTAAACCCCAGACACACATATTCCCCTGTGGTTGGACATAAGCTTCCAAGAAGAAAAGGATGATGAAGAAAATAGTTGGCATTCAGCCTTCAATTGCTTTAAACAGAAGAACCAAGAATGTCAAAAATCTGGTGCTGGAAGGCTTTTGTTCTTGGTCTCCTAAGACCAAATTCTATATGGCAATCAACAGTTTCTTTTGGCTAGACTAGCTGTACTTCAGACACATTTTGTGATCAAAGCATTTGGTATGTACATCAGCTTCAAGAACCAGAGTGGTCCCTACAAACACTGCATAACTCCAATTAATTTCACTGAAAATAATACACGAGAAACTAAATAGCACCCACTTTGCATCTGAGTTACTGAACTTAATTTCCACTGCATCTTCCTAATGTCTGAGGTTTTGGGTATGCAACATCCAGATGAAAAACAATTATGAACTTACACTGATTACTGATACCTTCATGTGATATAAGTAAACCTAAACAGATTAGTTGCCAAAATGAATTAATTCAACAGCTAAATAAAGTAAAATTCATTACTATGAAGAATGTATTAACATTTACAGTACCAGTGAGACAGAATTATTTATTTATGTCATAAAATTAAGGTACAAAATTGGAATGCAAAATTTAACTTTTCACATGAACAATCTGAAAAAGTGCAGTGGGTGTTTCAGTATGTCAAGTATATGTGTTTTTTTTTTTTTGTTTGTTTGTTTGTTTTTTAGTACTGAATATGTTCTATGATGCCTCTATTTGGCAAGAAAAGAGCTAAGTGATAGCTTCAGAGGACATATAAACATTCATGCATGTAAATATTTGAAATATTTGAGCACAAAGAGGCTAAAATAAATCTGAAAAATACACCTTTGCTTAAAGGAACAAAGTTGGACACAGTTTTATAACTGTTGCAATAAGAACTGGACCAAAAGACTTTGTGTTCCTTCTGCAACATAAAGACATTTTATCAATTTAATGTATAATGCCCAGACTGTACTACACTAGCTGTTTCCTTACAAAATAAATTGATTACCATAATAACTGTGTGGAACTTGAATGAATATCTGAACAATTCTAGTAGGTGTAAAACTAATTGTTCTAAAACAGAGTTCTTACACAAAAATATGCTTCAGCAGAAATAAAAAATGTAAAATGTTATGTTTAATTACATTATTTAAAGACATTTTATACAGAAAAAAAAATAGTAAGAGAAGTCATGAAAAAGGCCCTAGTTAAATATTTTTTAAAACATGTCAATATCGCTTTTTGCCAGCTCTGCACATCTGTAAAAACTGAGCATTTGCTTTGGAGATTTGGTAGCTAGCAGGATACATTATTGTAACATGGGGAATTTGTATGAAATATTCATTCAATTAAGTGTTCCAAACCCTCTGAGCCATTCAACTACTCAGTACTCAGTCAAAATGAGCATATTCTAGGAACAGAAGCATTGTTTTTTATGGTAATGGACACAAACTGATTTCTTAAGCAAGAAGTGATTTCTTGGAAATTGATTTAATGACTGTATGATGATAAAGGCTAGTTCCCAACACAGGAATTCCAGAAAATGTTTTGTTGACTCTAGTGTGCTATAAACACAATTTGTTGTGTTCTCAGTACAGTTATTAAGGTTCCATAGTACTAGCGATACTTTTCTGAGTTAGGGTGCTTTAGTTTCCTGGGTGCTCAAACTCATGCTGAGTTGTACAGCTTTTTGATTTGGCTGTTTCTCACCCTGATTATCATCTTCCCTTCCCTTCCCTTCCCTTCCCTTCCCTTCCCTTCCCTTCCCTTCCCTTCCCTTCCCTTCCCT
>CM021765.1:29328951-29339315 GCA_011076525.1 Nettapus auritus
CTTCCCTTCCCTTCCCTTCCCTTCCCTTCCCTTCCCTTCCCTTCCCTGCCCTGCCCTGCCCTGCCCTGCCCTGCCCTGCCCTGCCCTGCCCTGCCCTGCCCTGCCCATGTTGACACACTCTGAGTTTTCAGTCTGCTTGCTTTGTTTTTCTTGATTCGAATGGGAAGTAGACATGTTGTTTTTCTTCTGGTGCAGAAGAAGTGTTTTCTTCTGTTTTCAGGAGGTGTTGAGGACTTTACAACGTAATGGTCTTACCTAAGATTCAAAAACTGCCACAATGGGCCTCGCTAGAGGTTCACTTAATCTGGTTTTGTTTTGTATACACAAATGCTTAGTTAAAAAATGAGCCAGATATGAAATGACATTTACTTAGGATCTCCTTTTACCCCTCAGTCATTTTATTTTAAAAGTATAATTTATTTTAAAAGTGTATTGGGTAATCTTTTGCTTTTAGTTGCTTCTCAAAGCATTTTGTCATGCTTTAGCATTTCATTTGCCTTAGTGTGCATAACAATTTGTATTTTTCTCATTTGAATGGGAAAAGGATATATATGTATTTTTCTTTATCAGTATTTGTGTACTTTAGTCTATTTTTTAAAACTGTGCTGGATTTTTTTGTTGAACCTCTGCAAAGTGTTGTGAGACTGTACATCTTTGCCCTTCTTTTCCACCTTGAAATGTTTAAACAGTCTCTCTGTTGACATGTGATTCCTCTATTATATAGTGACTATTCTGGAAGAATGATATGTGAACTACTGACGACTAATTAAAAAAATTTATTTTTCATTTTGTATATCTCCAATTTCTCCAAGAAAGAAAGAAAAATGAAATGTTAAAATAAAAAGAAGTCAATGCTAATTATTAAGACAAGGCCCATAATGTTAAGTTATACACCTAACTTTATTTGAGAGTGTAACAATAAATTAATAGACCATTAATATTTACACTTCACTACAGTGCAGTAAAAAGAAAAGCACTGAGCACTTCAATTATGTGGTTAACTCAGTGGGTACATCTATACTAGTGATTGCTCTGGCTGTAATTTCTGTGCTTCTGAGTGGTCCCAGGTCCATCGATGTACATTGTGTCTTAGCCAGCTGTATTAGGTTTACATGGCAAGGTTTTGGTAGCAGAGGTGTTGCCACGGTGGCCTCTGTGAGCAGAGCCCAGCAGCTGCCCCATGTCAGATCAGAGCCAGCTCCAGGTGGCTCCAAATAGAATTACACAGAATCACACAGAATAGTCTAGGTTGGAAGAGATCTCCAAGATCACCGAGTCCAACCTCTGACCGAATGCTAACAAATCCTCCACTAAACCATATCCCTAAGCTCTACATCTAAACATCTTTTAAAGACCTCCAGGGATGGAGACTCAACCACTTCCCTGGGCAGCCTATTCCAGTGACTAACAACCCTTTCAGTAAAGAAGTTCTTCCTAATATCCAACCGAAACCTCCCCGGGTACAACTTAAGCCCATTCCCCCTCCTCCTGTCACCAGGCACGTGGGAGAATAGACCAACCGCCACCTCACTACAGCCTCCTTTCAGGTACCTGTAGAGTGCAATAAGGTCGCCCCTGAGGCTCCTCTTCTCCAGGCTAAATAGTCCCAGCTCCCTCAGCTGCTCCATGTAAGACTTGTTCTCCAGACTTTTCCAGACCCTTCACCAGCTTTGTAGCCCTTCTCTGGACTCGCTCAAGCACCTCCATGTCCTTCTTGTAGTGAGGGGCCCAAAACTGAACACAGTACTCGAGGTGCAGCCTCACCAGAGCCGAGTACAGGGGGACGATCACCTCCCTAGCCCTGCTGGTCACACTGTTTCTTATGCAAGCCAGGATGCTGTTGGCCTTCTTGGCCGCCTGAGCACACTGCTGGCTCATAGTCAGCCGACTGTCAACCAATACTCCCAGGTCCTTCTCTGCCAGGCAGCTTTCTATCCACACATCTCCCAGCCTGTAGCTCTGTTTGGGGTTGTTGTGCCCCAGGTGGAGGACCCGGCACTTGGCCTTGTTCAACTTCATACCGTTGGCCTCGGCCCATTGGTCCAGCCTATCCAGATCTTCCTGCAGAGCCTTCCTACCCTCTAGCAGGTCGACCCACACACCTAATTTGGTGTCGTCTGCAAACTTACTGAGGGTGCACTCAATCCCCTCATCCAGATCATTGATAAAGATGTTAAAGAAGACTGGCCTCAGTACCGAGCCCTGGGGGACTGCACTAGTGACCGGCCTCCAACTGGATTTGACTCCATTCACTGCAACTCTCTGGGCCCGGCCATCCAGCCAGCTCTTAACTCAACGAAGCGTGCGCCAGTCCAAGCCATGGGCAGCCACGTTCCTGAGGAGAATGCTATAGGGAACCGTGTCAAATGCCTTACTGAAGTCAAGGTAGACCACATCCACAGCCTTTCCCTCATCCACCCAGTGTGTTACCTTGTAATAGAAGGAGACCAGGTTCGTCAAGCAGGACCTGCCCTTCATAAACCCATGCTGACTGGGCCTGATTGTGTGCTTGCCCTGCAACTGCTGCATGATGATGCTCAAGATGATCTGCTCCATGAGCTTCCCTGGCACTGAGGTCAAACTGACAGGCCTGTAGTTCCCCGGGTCTACCCTCCGGCCCTTCTTGTAGATGGGCGTCACATTTGCCATCTGCCAGTCAAGTGGGACCTCCCCCGATAGCCAGGACTGCCGATAAATGATGGAAAGTGGCTTGGCCAGCTCTTCTGCCAGTTCTCGCAGCACCCTCGGGTGGATCCCGTCCGGCCCCATCGACTTGCGTACATCCAAGTGCTGTAGCAGGTCGCCAACCATCTCCTCATGGATTGTGGGGGCCACATCCTGCTCCCCATCCCCTTCCAGTTCAGGGAACTGGGTATCCAGAGAACGACCGGTATTGCCGCTAAAGACTGAGGAGAAGAAGGCATTAAGCACCTCCACCTTTTCCTCATCTCTTGTAACTAAGTTTCCCGCCGCATCCAGTAAAGGATGGAGATTCTCCTTAGTCTTCCTTTTTGTGTTGATGTATTTATAAAAACAT
Source organism: Nettapus auritus (assembly GCA_011076525.1). Classification (NCBI taxonomy): domain Eukaryota; kingdom Metazoa; phylum Chordata; class Aves; order Anseriformes; family Anatidae; genus Nettapus; species Nettapus auritus. Next base: position 29,331,989 of record CM021765.1, read on the forward strand.
TTTTGGTTGTCTTTAACAGCAGTAGCCAGATTGAGCTCCAGATGAGCTTTAGCCTTCCTAATTTTGTCCCTGCACCGCCTCGCAACATCCCTGTAGTCCTCCTTAGTGGCCCACCCTCTTTTCCAAAGATTATAAACCCTCTTTTTTCTCTTAAGCTCGAGCCACAACTCTCTGTTCAGCCAGGGCAGTGTTCCATGCCTGCTTGTCTTTGGGCATGTGGGGACAGACTGCTCCTGAGCCATTAAGATTACTTTCTTGAAGAGCGCCCAGCCTTCCTGGCCTCCTCTGTCCTTCAGAACCACCTCCCAGGGGACTCTGCCAACCAGTGTCCTGAACAGCTCTAAGTCAGCCCTCTGGAAGTCCAAGACAGAGGTTTTACTGGTCCCCTTCCTGACTTTGCCAAGTATCGAGAACTCTACCATTTTGTGGTCACGCTGCCCAAGACATCCCCTGACCACTACATCTCCCACCAGTCCTTCTCTGTTAGTGAACAGAAGGTCTAGAGGGGCACCTCCCCTGGTAGGCTCGCCAACCAGCTGCGTCAGGAAGCTATCTTCCATGCTCTACAGAAATCTTCTAGACTGCTTTCTCTGGGCTGTGTTGTGCTTCCAGGATATGTCTGGGAAGTTAAAGTCCCCCACAAGAACAAGCGCTGACGATTTCGCAACTTCTGCCAGGTGCCTATAGAACTCCTCATCCGCCTTCTTATCCTGGTTTGTTGGTCTATAACAGACCCCCATCAGGATGCTTGCCTTGTTGGCCTTTCCGCTGATCCTAACCCATAGTGACTCCACCTTGTCATTCCCATCCTCAAGTTCAATGACATGAAAACACTCTCTAATATAGAGAGCCACTCCACCACCCCTTCTGTGCTGCCTGTCCCTTCTGAGGAGCCTATAGCCAGACACTGCAGCACTCCAGTCATGACAGTGGTCCCACCACGTTTCCGTGATGGCAACCAAGTCACAGCCTGCGTGCTGCACAATGGCTTCCAGCTCCTCCTGCTTGTTGCCCATGCTGTGTGCACTAGTGTAGATGCACTTCAGCTGAGCCTTTGCCTTCTCCCCCACCCTTGCCATTGTTCCCCCTGGCACACCTTCAACAAGCTTTGTTTCATCCCGTCCCCCTTCTTACCTAGTTTAAAGCCCTCTCAATGAGCCCTACCAGCTCCTGGCCCAGGATCCATTTTCCCCTTGGAGACAGTTGGGACCCATCTGTGGCCATCAGGCTGGGTGCCAAGTAGAGCGCCCTGTGGTCAAAGAACCCAAAACCTCTGTGTTGGCACCAGCCTCTGAGCCACGTGTTTATCAGGGAGGCTTTCCATGTCTTCTCTGAACCCCTCCCTGCTACTGTAGGAATGGATGAAAACACCACCTGTACTCCCGCTCCGTTCACTAACTGTCCCTGTCCCCTGAAGTCCCATTTTATAGCCTTCAGGCTTCTCTCGTCAATGTTATCACTGCCAGCCTGGATTATTAGTAGTGGGTAGTAATCGGAGGGGTGAACCAGGTTGGGAAGCTTTCTGGCAACATCCCTGACCCTGGCCCCAGGGAGGCAGCAGACCTCCCTGTGGGTAGGGTCAGGCCGACAAATAGGGCCCTCCATTCCCCTGCGAAGGGAGTCGCCAACAACGATCACCCTTCTTTCTTTCTTGGTAGAAGCAGTCTTGAGGCGTGGAGCAGACTTCCTCGCCCCAGGCTTCCTGGGTAAACTTTCTAGCACATCCTCATCCACCTCTCTCTCAGGCTCCAGGGCCTCAAACCTGTTGCATAAGGGCACCTGGGAAGGTGGGGCAGGTAGGGGGGGCGTTTCCTGCATCGTCGAGCAGGGACCTGTCTCCATTCCCCCTCAACTCCTAGGTCCCTTCTCTGCCAGACAGCGACCGGGCAGGGGGTCCACACCCATTTGGGGAGTCTCGCTCTGGTGCCTCTCCTTCGGGCCTTGCAGGGAGCTGTTCCACCAGTCTATCTCCCGCTCACACTCCCTGATGGCCCTCAACCTCTCCACCTCCTCCTTGAGCTCTGCCACCAGGTGGACCAGGTCATCCATCTGCTTGCACCTCACACACACGGTATCTCTGCCTCCTTCAGATGGCAGCAACAGGCTCTGGCACTCCCTGCACCCAGAGACCTGAACTGCCGCATTTTTGAACAGGCAGTCTGTCTGGGTGGCTACAGACTTTCTAGAGAATCTCTCTGCCTACATGGACCATCGCGGCCTAGCTAGTGGTAGACAGCCGTCAGATGAGGTGTTCTTATGGGCGCGCGGGATCGCTCTGCCCTCCCTGCTCGCCCTGCTGTGCAAACTGCTGCTCCCCACCTTTCTGACATGCCCCATCCTGTTTGCGCTCCTGGTCGCTCGCGCTCCCTAGGGGCTGGTTTTGAATGGCTGGGGAGGGGGCACTGATGGCTCCACCTACACCTCTTCAGCATCCCTCACTAGGGCTGTCAGGTCGTGGTGGCTCCCTCGCCTCCCTCGAGTGGCCTCGATGCCAGGAAAATAGCCCTGCCTGTCCTGATCCCCTGCTCTGCTGCAGAACACGTCTGCCCTGGAGCCAATCGCCTTGGCAAATAGACCCTCCACTAGCCAGAGCTGAGCCAACAAGCGATGTTTGCACCTTTCTGCACATTTAAGAAAAGGAAAAAGAAAACAAACAAACACAACAACAAAACCTGCTGCACAACAGAAGCTGGGAGAACGAGGAGTGAGAAGCAGCCCTGCAGCCCCAAGGTCAGTGCAGCAGGAGGGCAGGAGGTGCTCCAGGCACACTGCTGTGGTTCCCCTGCGGCCTGTGGAGAGGCCCCTGGTGGAGCAGGCTGTCCCCCTGCAGCCCATGGGTCCCACATGGAGCAGATCTCCACGCTGCAGCCCGTGGAGGAGCCCCCGGTGGAGCAGGTGGATGTGGCCTGGAGGAGGCTGCGGCCCATGGAGAGCCCCTGCAGGAGCAGGCCCCGGGCTGGAGCTGCAGCCCATGGAGAGGAGCCCACGCAGGAGCTGGGGGTCTGGGGGGAGCTGCCACGGGGGGACCCGTGCTGGAGCAGTTTGCTCCTGGGGGATGGACCCTGTGGTATGGAGCCATGTGGGAGCAGTTCTTGAAGAGCTGCTGCCTGTGGGGCAGCCTGGAGGCTCAGTTCAGGAAGGATGGCATCCCGTGGGAGGGACCCCACGTGGAGCAGGGGCAGAGAGTGACCGTGAAGGAGCAGTGGAAATGAAATGTCATGGACTGAATAGGGAAATTCCGCATTTCCCTATTCCACTCAGGGGGAGGAGATAAAGGAGGGTGGATGGCAGGGAGGTGATTTTAGTTTGCTTTTAGTTTCTTTCTGCTCTAGTTTTGCTAGTGATAGGTAATAGATTATATTAATTTCCCTATGGCGAGTCCGTTTTCGTTGTGAAGGTAGTTGGTAAGGGATCTCCCTGACCTTGCCAGCCCTTGAGCCTCTTTCCATTGTATTGTCTCCCCCTGTTCCTTTTAGGAGAGGGAGTGAGCGAGCGGTTGTGGTGGAATTTAGCTTTCCGTAAGAGTGAAACCACAAAACCAGTAAGGAAGCTCACCCTAGTTGCTGGCACTAAGTGCATGTTCATTAGGAAAAACTGAAGAATCTGACATAGGGAGTGCTGCACCTGGGTCTGTCTTGGTGTTTGCAAAGTCTGTTACTTCCACCATGGACCTACCAAGAGGAAAAACATTTTGAGAGCACCAGTGGTGATCCTTTATGTGCACATCTATTCCAGTCTGGTTTGATCAGGACAAATCAAAAAATGACCTGTAAGTGTTCAAAATGATTTCAAACACAGTACAGTCTCCCAGCTGGCCTTCCTTATAGCAAAAAATCTTCCAGCTTTCTTGCTTTCTTTCAATCTAACAACATATGACAACCCAATATCTGGAAACTGAGTTACTGATTCCAAACAGACTACAAGTATTAATGCAGGTGGAGGTGCTGATTTCTTCTCTCTGGTGAACAGCAATAGGACCTGACAAATATCTTGAAACTGTGTCAGGGAAGGTTCAGGTTGGATATCAGGAAAAGGTTCTTCAATACAAGGGTGGCTGGACATTGGAACAGGCTCGCCAGGGCAGTGGTCATGGCACTGAGCCATGGAGTTCAAGAAACATTTGGGCAACACTCTCAGGTCTGATTTTTGCATAGTCCTGCGTGGAGCCAGGGGTTGGACTTGATAGTCCTTGTGCATCCCTTCCAAGTTGGGATATTCAGTGATTCTATGAAAAACTGCCGAGAAACAGGGCTTGTGCAACAATATCTATTATTTTAAAATTTCCTTCAGCAACACACCTTCACTTCCTTCAGCAACACACAACCTCATGCAGTGCTACAGGTTGGGGGAAGATTGACTGAAAAGCTGCCTGCTGGAAAAAACGCAGGAGCATTGGTCAATAGCTGGCTGAATATGACCCAGCAGTGTGCTCAGCTGGCCAAGAAGGCCAACAGCATCCTGTATCAGAAATAGAGCCTGGCCAGCAGGACTAGAATTGATTGTCTCTCTGTATTCAGAGTCCGCGCCTTGAATACCTTGTTCAGTTTTGGGCCCCTCACTACAAGAAGAACATTGAGGTGCTGGAGCATGTCCAAAGAAGGACAATGAAGCTGGTGAAGGGTGTAAAGAAAAGTTTTATGAAGAGTGGCTGAGGGAACTGAAACAACTGGAAAAAAGAAGGCTCAGGGGAGACCTTATCACTCTCTACAACTGCCTCAAAGGAGGTTGCAGTGGGCTGGGGGTTGTTCTCTTCTCCACAGCAACAAGTGATAGGACAAGAGGGAATGGCCTCAAGTTGTGCCAGAGGAGGTTTAGGTTGGATATTAGTAAAAGTTTCTTCACTGAAATTGTTGTTAGGCAATAGAATAGGCTGCCCAGAGAAGTTGTTGAGTCACCATCCCTGGGGGTATTTAACAGCTGTGTCTATGTACTGTTTAGGAGTATATTTTAGTGGTAGACTTGTCAATGCGAGGCTAATGGTTGGACTTGATGATCTTAGAAGTATTTTCTAACCTAAATGATTCTATGCTTCTATGTGTTCTAGTCCTTGTTGGAATTAGCAGTTTGAATTTTTTCAATGACAATGCAATTTGGGTGAGAATAGTTGTTGAAGATCAGATTATTTGAAGATACTACAAATAGTCGGATATTAAAGAGCCTTATATCAAGCTACAGGTGACTGTCATGACAATATTTCAGATAGAGCTTGGCTTGTGTATTGTTATTACAATAGCTTGAAGGCTCTCAATGTAATTATGAGCTTCTTTATTAAAAAAAAAAAAAAAAAGAGATTTTACAGCTATCCGAATGTACATGTATATTAAACATGGAGGTGGGTATGCACACTGTAATATATATATTTCTGGCAATCAGATAACTATTTTTTCTTTTTTCTTTTTCTTTTTATTTTTTTATTTTTTTTTTCACAGTTGATGACATAAATAATAGTTCTTTGATGTTTATGTTTCTATATGTACGAATATTCATTTTTTGGAAGTTCTTGGAAGCTACAGAAATTAGTCATTTTCATGGTATCACTGACTCTGTGGACCTGTCACTATATCCTATCATAGAAAATGAAACATGAAACAATATTTGATCTAATGTGTCATTAGCTTTTGATTATTTCCTTTCCATTGAGCCTATCTCATTTCCTCATTTAAAATAGTCTTAGGGAAGACAAAGTCTTACATGAAGAATCACTACCTCTTAATTATGAAACCCAGACAGCAAAAGGTCTAAGATAACCTGTGACTGTAGCAGCTTTGGGTGTGACTTATGATATATAGTATCAGGCTCTATCGGATTACTTACTATTCACACTACTTCTCTTCCATGTCTTGGCTTTATGCTTGTTATCCACCCACTGTTATTTTCTTCGAGGAGAATGCTCTCTATGCAAGAAATGCCATAACTTGCTGAAATCAATTGCAGTGTCACAGCTGTCAGTGAAAATTTTTTAATTTTGGCAATAATCTTCTGGGCCAAAAGACTAGTTGTTTACTGTGACAGAAAACTTGTCCAGAAACATTCAGCACTTACTAGCATCCAGAAAGATAATCAGACAGTTTAGATCAGCATAACTGTTGGCAGAGAGTTGTCCTCACTGAGGAAGTGGCTTCTTCAGAATTAAAACTAAAAAAAACCTCAGTAATAAAGTCAAAGTTCTTAGCTAAGAAAGAACCTTATTCTTCGATCTTAAATAATTGTTCTTCTCTTGTATTGCAAGAGCTTCTTGAAAACAACTCCACAGTTTGGCATTGCTAGATTCATTTAAAAATAATGAGACTTCAGGTTTAGCGTGGCTAATTGCGTTTATTGCCATCTGTCATATTTGATTCTGAGATGTTGCTTGCAAACTAGAAATATATCATTTAAAGAAAGAGAAGGTCTGTATATCCATCATATGTTATATTTCAGATTGAGATAATAGTGCCTCTACGTTGGCACCAGGTTAGGGGTAAAGCACATGATCATTTGCATCAGAAGTATGAATTTCGACTCTTAAGGCAGTCCTCCTAGGAAACAAATGCTGCATGTGAATAAGTGGAAAACTAATGGTAGGATTAATCTTGCCTTATTTTAGTTATGTACAAGTTAGATATACAGGCTTTCTATACAATCAATGAGACAATGACCAGTGAGGCAGTCCCCTCAGGGAGGCAAGCTGTCTCCTCTGCAGACAGGTGGTTGTGAGGAAGTTCTAGAGGGCATTCTGTCTCTTCCTGTCCCTATTTCCCTATAACCAGTCATATACATACAGGTATATATACATATAAGGTACAATGTAAGGTAAGTAATATATAAAATATAATATAATGGTATATTTGTCATTTGTTGTATATATTATGTATTATACAAAGTGATAAATAGATTAATTAACAATCACCACAATATAAGAAAGACATAATTTTGTGTGTGTGTGTCCAAAGGAAGACTACAAAGATGGTGAAGAGTCTGGAGGGCAAGTTGTATGATGAGCAGCTGAGGCCCCTTGGTTTGTTTAGCCCAGAGCAGAGCAGGCTGAGGGGAGGCCTCATGGCATCCTGCAGCTCCCTCACAAGGGGAGTGGAGGGGCAGGTGCTGAGCTCTGCTCTCTGGGGACAGTGACAGGACCTGAGGGAACAGCATGGAGCTGGGACAGGGGAGGGTCAGGATGGGTGTTAGGGAAAGGATCTGCACCCAGAGGGTGGTTGGGCACTGGGACAAGCTCCTCAGGGCAGTGGTCACAGCACTGAGCCTTCTGCAGTTCAAGAAGTGTTTGTACAATGCTCTCAGACATAGGGTCTGTGTTTTTTTTTTTTTTTTTTTTTTTTTGGGGGGGGGG
>CM021765.1:29340491-29439531 GCA_011076525.1 Nettapus auritus
AAAAAAAAAAAAAAAAAAAAAAAAAAAAAAAAAAAAAAAAAATTAAATACTAAGAGGACTTTGCACCAAAAGCAAAAGGTAAGGCAAATGGTCTGCTTGAGTACGTCAAAAAAAATAAGCTCTGATGCACAATTTAATTCCTGGCAAGACTCGTAAGGTAATGGATATAAGTATCAAAGCAGTGACACTACAAGAAAACCACTTTTCTCTTAGTTTCAGGAAACCAATTTGTTCTCTCCTTTAACTATACTCCTGGCTTAGGGAACCTCATAGCTGTTTTCTAAAGGAATGTTTTATTGGTAATAATTCCCTAGCACAATTGCAGGAGCAGAAAGGAGGACACAAACCCACTCTATTTGACGCTTATGAATACACAGGAGAGAAAAACATTATAGGTCATTATACCTGTGTTAGGATATGGTAGAGCCCAGTGATAATCAATTCTTTGAGGTGTATCTACCTGTGATTTCTTGAAATGATCACACTGAAACCATCAAAAGGGTATTCAGTCTTTAATGATAAATTTTATTGGACATAAACTTAAACAAAGAAACAAACAAAAAAGGCAGCCAATGAACCAAGCAAACAAAAACAAACAAATAAAAACCTTTTAAACAGAAAACTCAGGTTTGAAAAGTGAGAGAAGTTAAAAAATAAATAATAATAATAATAATAATAAAAATAGTAAAGTATTGCTCCTTTCCAATTCACTGAAGTCTTGCTGATCCAGTTTTGCTTTTCTACACAGTGGTTTTGAGTGGCTCCTTGTACTTTGACAGTCTCTACAGAATAACAGGATCACTAGTTAATTCAGGCTGGAAGGGTCTTCAGGAGGTCTCATGTCCAACATCCTGCTCAAAACAAGGTTAGTTACCAAGTTGCTCGGAGTTTCATGCAGTCAGGTCTCTGCAATCTCAAAGGATAGAGGCTGCAGAACCTCTCTAGGCATCCTGTTCCACTGCCTGAATGTCCTCATGGGGAGAGAGTTTCTACCTACATCCAATCTTAATGTCTCTTTTTTTAACATGTTGGTATGGACATATGTTAAACAAACATATATATGGACAGTAGTTGTAAATACAGGAGGCTGCTCTAAAAGCTTTTTGAAATGCATACATCTGTACCTTAGGTCATCCATCACAGTAGTCCAGCCATGCAAGAGTTCCCACCACAGCTCAATTACCGCAATGATGGTGCAGTTTTGAGACAATAAATGAATCTGTTGTTTCTCAGGTTGTGTGTATCTGTGTATATGCCTTTTGAGGCAGTGTCCTTTCAGCCTGTGTCTCATTGTTCTTGATGTCTGTCTTGTGCACATTGCTTGTTCATTTTGAAATTTTTGTTGAATGGAACCTCCAAGTCTTTCTCTGCAGGGTTGCACCCCGGAGCCTTCTTCTCTGTAGGCTGAACAGCCCCAGCTCTCTCAGCCTGTCTTTGTAGGAGAGGTGCTCCATCCTTCTGATCATCTTTGTGGCTCTCCTCTGGACCCACTCTAACAGCTCCACATCCTTCTTGTGCTGGAGGCTCCAGACCTGGAAGCAGTACTCCAAGTGGGGCCTTACAAGGGCAGAGTAGAGGGGGACAGTCACCTCCCTCAACCTGCTGGCCAGTTCTCTTTTAATGCAGACCTGGATGCAGTAGGCCATCTGGGCTGCAAGCATGCGCTGCTGACTCATGTCAAGCTTTTCATCCAGCAGAACCCCCAGGTCCTTCTCTGCTGGGCTGCTCGCAATGGGTTCTTCTCCCACCCTGTGCTCGTGTCTGAGATTGCCCTGAACCAGGTGCAGCACCCTGCACTTAGACTTAAACCTCATTAGGTTCACATGGGCTCACTCAAGCTTGTCCAGGTCCCTTTGGATGGCATCCCTTACTTCTCTTGTATTGACTGTACCACACAGCTTGGTGTCATCTGCAAACTTGCTGAGGATGCACTCAATCTCTTGGTCTATTTAATTGATAAAAAACATTAAATTTTACTGGTCCCAAGATGAACCTCTGAGGGACACCACTTGTCACTAGGCTCTACCTGGATGCAGAGCCATTGACTGCAAGTCTCTGGATCTCACCATGAACAGTCCACCCTTCAAATCTATACATCTCCAATTTAGAGATAAGGATGTTGTATGGGACCATGTCAACGGCCTTGCAGAACTGCAGGTAGATGACCTCAGTCAACTGATACAGCCAATCCATCGTAGGAGGCCACCAGATTTGCCTTTGATGAAACTGTGCTAGCTGTCTAAGATCACCTCCTTGTCTTGAATATGCCTTAACATTGTTTCCAGAAGGATGTGTTTCATGACCTTCCCAGACACAGATGACTCACTGGCCTGTAGTTTCCTGAGCCCTCCTTTCCAGCCTTTTTTAAAATGGCCAGTGATATTTCCCTATTTTCAGTCACCGGTGCCTTTGCTTAACTGCCATGACTTTTCATGACTTCATCTACAGAGACGGAGAGTGGCTTGGCAACAACATCAGCCCTCAGGACCCCGGGAAGCATGTCATTGAGCCCTGTAAACTTGTGGCTGTTTAGTTCCATTGAGTGTTCCCAATGGAAAAACAGTCTGAGTAAATAATTCCGTTAAGGAACACAGAGCTCTCTCTGTCATCTCATGCCTCTTAGTCTTTGGAACTTTTGTCCCGTTTTTTCATCTTGTTAACATTCAAAACAGTCAAATATTCCCTGAATGCAACTCATGTTTATAAATACTTTCAGTATTATTGACATTTAATAATTTTCAAAATTTCATAAAATGATAGAATAGATACATGGAATTCTATCTTAGGGGAAAAAAAATAAATAAAAAAATAAAAGCATGATTCCAGGCCTCTCCAGAGCTATGCACAATCAGATGAGAGAGAAACACATTAGTCTGGATAGTCAACAGTATTAGGTGAGTTATGCAGACCTATTGGTCAGGTTCTTGAGATCAGTTTAACAGCACCTGGCAGCGTAGCGATATTCTTAGATCAGAGTTGTTTTCTCTAGCTAAGCCAGTGTAGCAGAACTTTGCACACTCCTACTTTCTGACCAAATCACTGATTAAAAAAAATAAATAAATATATATATAGTAATAGTATGCCAGTATCTTCAGATAGAGGATAATTCAAAGCAAATTTTATTCAGTAGAGCAACGAATTGGAGCAAGCCTGAAGCAGCCAAACTGCAGGTACTGCATATGGCAGACCCATCAGAAATTTCTGAGCCACCAGCACAGCTGCCTCAGGAACCTGCCAAGAGGCCAGATGTCACTTTTGGAAAGCTACATAACACAGCTTGAAATGTGAATCCTTTGATGGCAAAGCGTTTTCACTGGGTCACATTCTGATCTCATTTGCATTGTTTCAAAGCTGAGGTTTCAAACAAAATAAATGTGAACAAAGTTTCTTAAATGAAAGCATAAATGTAAAGTAGGCTGAATTTCTTAAAAGAGAAATAATGAGAGAGAAGATGCAGAAAGTGTTTAAAATGTGATTCTCATTTTACAGGAATATAGTTTTCCAATAAAAACAAACATTTATATGTGTAATTTAAATCATGAAAGTAATGAAGGGAATTAAAAGTATTGCAGACATTTTCCTAATAGAGCTTTAAAAATAATTCTTATTGCAGGTTCTTGTAAATTAACTTTTATTATCATTTGATATGTTAGCAAACAGATGTGTTACTAAGTATCTAATGAGCATGGGGTGCTTAGCCATGAATATTTTTCAAGTTTTTTTTTTTTTTTTTTTTTTTTTTTTAAATAGTCTTTTTATTAAGAGTTTATCAAGATGCTACTAAAGGAAATGTATAAAAAGATAAGTCTAATAAACACAAATTCAAGCTATCACTAAAATAGTTGAATTCCTGTGTGTAAGCTTTATGATGTCTCCCATATACGCACAATAAAACAGTGAATTGAACAAATAAGTGACCCATCAGCCTCATTACAGTAACAATTTAGACCTGTTCAAGAGTCACTGAGAGCAGTTGTGATATTTTACTTCTAGGAGCATAGAGGAACTATAAACTTTTTAAGGTTATTTTAACATTATAATTATTATTATTATTATTAATTTTTTTTAAATGTAGAGAAAGTAAGCTTTGCTTTGCCTTAACCACCTCAATATCCTGCAGAATGATCAAACCACTTTATCTTTATTCTGTCTATACACAGCTTAGCCTACAGATACTCCTAAGACTTCAAAACTTGTATGCTTTGTAGTAACTATGGTTCAGTAACTACGGTTGTGGAGCACTAACAGGCTCTGCTTCTTTACCTCTCTCCATGTCTAACAACCAAAGACCTCTAACAAGAGAGTATGTTTTCCAGAATGACAAGACTTACAGAGCATGTGAAAGACCCTCTAGACAATCAATCCATGATTGACTTTTTATTTTTTTATTTTTATTTTTTCCAAGAGAAAAATGTGTTTTGTGTAGGGTGTTTTAAGTCCAATGGGAAACTCTAAATGCTATTGCCAATATCTACATTTTGTCAGTTAAGACCAATTCTTTCCCAGACAAACCATAAATAGAGGTGTTTTCTTGCTCATCTTCATGTTTTAATGCACCAGTATTTTCTACTCTTTCTAAGACAAAGACAGTAGTATGATCATTGTACTATGGCCAATAGTCTGTTCAAAATCCATTAATTTAAATGAATAAAGGGTATTATAGCCACATGTTAGAATGCATTAAGTGCATTGTGTGTAAATGATGCAGTTTAGCACTAAAAGAATATGGAAAAAGGATGTGGCGAAAGGTTCTAGTGTTATGTATCTCGTTAAGCAATTAAGAATATTCATCTTCAGATACATAACACATTAACAAATAGCATAACAAATATTGCAAATCCACATGCTGGAAATACAGGCTGAATAGGTTATTACTATATGTGAAACTGATCCCTTGCATCTATTGAGCTTACAGGTGACAAATTAAAGGACTTAATATTTTGTAAAAACATTTTTTTTTTTTTAAATGAAATAGAAAATTCTTTTGAAGTTCTGAATTTTGCAAGATTAAGATTTTTTTTTTAACAAAATATTGAAGGAAAAATTAGAAGGGAGCTTTTTATTACTACCAACATTATAATTCTTGTTGAAATTATGTTTGATTTTTTGCTATCTTATTATAAAATCATATTTCAAATGTTGTATTCTACAGAAGAGAAATTTGGTTGAATGTCCTAAAATATCTAAGTTTCAGTTATATTTTATACTTCTGGTTCAAATACAGACATTTATGTACCATTTACACCAGTTTGCTGCTGTGTAACATATTGTTTTTCTTAATAACATCCCAGTAAAGAGCTTATTTACATTCCAGTTAAATGATTTTTTTGGACTGCAGTAAAGAGAATGTATATGAACTAGCAACAATTGGAAGAACCGTAAAGGTCATTACATGACAATGTCAAAAAGGGCTTCAAAAAGTTCAACCATCTACTCTAATCCTCTGCCCTATGAGTGGTTTCAGTATAATTTAGGCTATCCCTAACAAATACTTATCCAACATGACTGGCCATTTCAGGCTAAAAAGGGATGAATGAAATATGTCAGAGATGGCTGAGAGTGGCACAGGGATGGTGAATAGGGAAACACAGTTAATTGCCTTTTTCAGGAGAGGAACTGAGAGACATTAAATGGAATTGCCAGGTGGCAGGCTCAAAAAGATCATTAAGAGGTTCTTCAACCAACACTCTGAAATGTATTCACACTGGATATTTTATAAGCTGAAAACTATAAAGAGGTTCACACACAAAATCCAGAGAAGAAAAAATCACTCAGCAATATTAAACATGAGAAAACTGCTCCTGGTTTATGATTCCATGAGTTAGACATTACTGGAAGTTTGTTGTGTGTTTTACAGAAGATACTTGTTTCCACTGCCACAGTTTCCACTGCCACTTGTTTCCACTCACTTCCCCAGGCCCCTTGAGGACCATGTGAACACAGTTCCCCACACAATGCAGGAAAACCACCTCACTGATCATGCTGTCCTCCCTCTCAAAAATCTGAGAAAGCAGAAAGTCTGGAATAACCCTTTTCAGCTATTCTTAGATCTATGGATCTATCTCCTGAATCCTTTAACCCACTGTTAAAAATCTCCAAGGAAGGCAATTTTTAAAATTCCTCCTAGTTTGACAATTTCAGTGCTTATCACAGTATTAGATTTTTTTTTTATTTATTTTTTATTTATTTTTGTATCCAGCAATGTCTTTTTACTAATAATCAAAAAGATTATCCTTTAGTCCTTGACACAAGAGAAATGGAAAACCCTTGATCAAAATCTTGCTTATAACAGAACAGAAAAAAACGCAATTATCAAATTCACCATACAGTCTTCTAGTTTAGAATTAAAAGTCCTGTGCAAAACATAGATCATATCTTCCAAATTTCTTTCTCAGCTTTAGACTGACCAGTCTGTCTGCATCAGTTTAGTTTCCCAAAATTGATATAGTATTGCAGATGAAGCTTTCTCAGCACTATGGGATATAATTTCTTGAGTTTTATACAGAACATTTCTCAGAGAATCATTATGAGACATCCTTTTCCTGCCATATGACTGTTTGTAGCCAGTTTGTCTCTATCTTACAATGATACTTCTGATTTTTCCTTCCTGTAAATGGTACTTTTCAGTTTTCTTGACTGAATTGTCTCCTAATGATTTTTGCTATTGCTTCAGCCTGCAAAGATCATTTTGAATTCTGATCCTCACCTGAAATATATTTTTATTTCCTCTATTTTGGGGTGACTCGGGTGCACATACTTTTTATTACCTTACCTAAGTTAGTGGCATGGAATGAAACACTGCTGAAACAGCCCCATATAAGATTCTCATTTGACTGCCTCCTCCCTTCCCCCCTTTTTACTAAAGAATTTAGAAAAGGCCCTGCTTCTTTTTAAGAAATATTTTCTTTTAATATGAACAACATTTCCCTCATTTTCTTATGAGAATATCCTATACAGGCAGTGTCAAAAGTCAAACAATAAATCACATACTATACAAACAATAAATCACATTGTCCAGCACAGTAGCTTTGTCATTCTGATGAAGATGGAAATGAAAGAGTTATTGACATGATTATGTTGGCTGTTTGTTTCAGATCTTATTTTCAGCCAGGAGCTTACAAAATGATTGATATAAAAAACAACACAGACTGTTTCTATGTGTTGAAACCAGATTGATATTTATAACTTCTGATTCTTCTTTCACCTCCCTTTTAAGACTAAATACTACGTTTGGCCTTCTTCAATACCCTGGGACTTTCTCAATGCTCACTGGTTTCTCAAAGAGAATGACTAATGATTACAAGATTGTATTAGCTATCTCCTTAAGTACTTTGGGGAGAGTTTTATCTGAGCCTGTGGATTTGAGTACATCTGATCTATGCACACTTTTAAAGCTATGTTTTACAAATTCTGCCTATGCCAGGCACCATGTTAAAATTAATTTTCTTTGGAGTCTGGTCACAATTAATTTTATTATTTTTTTTCTTTTGGAGAAGAGTGAAGTGAGATAACATTGAATACATCAGCTTTCTGTACACCATTCTGTTTACATTTCTCTCAAATAAATACTAGCAGTAAACTCTGTCTTGTTCTTAGTTCTAATGCGGATGTAAGAATTTCTTCATTGTTTTTTTTGGTCCCATGATAGTTCTAACTTGTTTTAATTCCTGACATTTATTTATTTATTTAGCTAGTTAGTTAGTTAGTTAGTTAGTTTCAGACTGCAGTCTTTTCTAATGCATTTGTTTCTTTACAGTTTTTGACCCCTTACTGATTTAAAAGCCTTTGAGACTCAGGAGGTCACCCTAAGGTCACAATTCTTGATGGCTTATATGACAAATGGCATCTGTGTTTAGCTATATCATACATATACATATATACAGTTCCATATGTCCACAAATGTATATTTTTAGTATTTTTTATATACTTGTCTGTTTTTGATAGACATTGTGGAGAACTTAGGTCACTGAAGTAGCACACATTTCAAATACTTCATCCTTGATGTTCTCTCCTATTGACAAGCTGTGTGGATACTGGAGACCATTACATAGAAAGTGATATAAATAAATGACACTCATTATGTGGGTGATAATGTATGAAAAGAGAAACGACAAAAAAAAAAAAAAAAAAAAAAAAAAAAAAAAAAAAAGCAAATACTCCTTTCTAACAGGATTTGATTTATGAAACTGAAATTTTTTGAGGATTCCTAGACATAATAAAATGTTTGAAACTTTTATGGAAATAAACAATGACTTGCAGTCTTGCACAAAACAAGCAAACAAAAGCAATCAAAGAACAACCCACTTTAACATAACATTAGAAAGCAAGGAGGTTAGTATTATAGTGGATAATATTGTTGGCTGTAGCAATGACAACATGCATCTGCTGTGGAGGAAAAAAATCTGAAATAGGCAGCTATAAAATGACCTTCCAGATCCTCAGCTACAAAATCAGCTCCTGATTACTAAATCGCCACCTGATTACCAAAATACCACTGACCAAGGACATTGAGGGGGTTGATATTCAAATACAATTGAATATACATTTGGACTAGTTCTAGAGTACAAATTTTCCTTTGCCCATATTCTTGCTGAATGTGGACAATACAGTACATATGAATGTACTGTATTGTACATATGAATGTACTGAATGAATGGATTTACTGAAAGGAAGAAGGATGGTCCCAGGCATTGTACAATATGAATATTGTACATATGAATGTACTGTATTCTTGAATACAGTACATTCAGATAATAGTTTCTGTCATGCAAACATTTTCTTTCTGCTTGTCTCTCTTCTCTCATGAATCATTAGCTGAAGGAAAGAGGTCTCACTCAAAACAAGTAGATGTATTTTTGAATATTTTGTTATTCATTAGTTATTTAATCAATACAAATTTACTTGTTGAGTATACAATTATATTAAATTACCTGCTCAGAGGTGTATTAACAGATCTCAGTAAAATGGATTAGCTGAAGATATAATTCTTGAAAACTTAAAAACTACAACAAAAACCTAGAGATACTATGCCATAGCTTTCTAACTTTTTTCTTCCCATTCTTTTTCTGCATGACATGTATTTTATTTTATTTTTTTGACAGTCATACACATAATCAAGTTGCAAACCACTGATGGGAACCTGCCCATTACAGGCTTTCATGTGTAATAAAACAATTGCATACTGTATCGGAATAAATTGCTTAAAGGTGTGACAACTTAATTATCTAGACAGAGCAATGGGCTAGAATCGAAATTCCTCATACCTGTGGATAATGACACAGTTAATCTGATCAGAATACTATCTGGAAGACTGCAGTTTGTTTTCTGACACCCAAATTAATCACTCCAAAATAACTGCCTGAAAATGCAAAAAAATGTTGATATACCATTAGGAATGCAGGAACATAGCTGCAGCCTGGAATAACAATAGAGTTGCAGCAGAGCAGATATGATGTAAAATGAAGAACAAGGGAAGTGATAAATGATTTCTTAACATAGATTTTGTAGACTCAGCTCTCTCTAGATTTTTATATGATGTTCTTCTACATGATGTCTGAGTATCTTGGACATATATATATATATTTTACTGAGTACATTAAAATTTCCATAAAAAGAGCCATCAGGAGTGATGAGTAATTGCATACATAATGTGTGGGAGACAAAATTGTTTACCTGTATCTACATCAGTAGACCTTGTTCCAAGGGAGGGGCAGAAGGAATATTGTTAATCTCCTTATAACTAGTGATGAGAGAGTGCGTGGTTTTAGTCAATAATCTTAAACTTCTTACTTCTACCTCTTAACATTTGAAATTGAATATGAGATTTACAGTACTGGTGGATAAGGGAAGAGCAACTGATATCATCTGCCTGGACTTGTACGAAGCATTTGTCAATGTCCCCCATAATATCCTTGTCTCTAAATTGAAGAGACATGAATTTGATGGATAGACCACTCAGTGGGTAAGCAATTGGCTGGATGGTTGCATTCAAAGAGTTGTGGTGAACGGCTCAATATCCAGGTGGAGATCAGTATCCAGTGGTGTTCCTCAGGGTTCAGTACTGGGACTGGCACTGTATAACATCTTTGTTGGTGACATGCCAACAAAATTTCATGTACCCTGAGCAAGTTTGCCAATGACACCAAGTTGTGCGATGCAGTTGACACTTTAGAGGAAAGGGATCCCATCTACAGGGACCTTGAAAGGCTTGAGAAGTGGGCCCGATCGAACCTCATGAGGATCAACAATCTCAAGTGCAAGGTCCTGCACCGAGGTTGGGGCAATCCCAAGCACAAATACAGGCTGGGTGGAGAATGAATTTAAAGTAGCCCTGATGAGAAAGACCTGGGAATATTGGTTTGATGAAAAGCTCAACATTGTCTGCCATTATGCACCTGAAGCTCAGAAAGCCAACCATGCCATAGGCTGCATGAAAAAAAAAACGTAGCTGCAGGTCAAGGGAAGTGATTCTCCTCCTCTTCTTAGACCCCACCTGCAGTACTGTGTTCAGCTTTGGGGTCTCAAAAAGAAGAAGGACATGGAAGTATTAGAATGAGTCCAGAGGAGGTCCATTAGGATGATCAAGGCGCTGGAGCACCTTTCATATGAAGACAGGTTGGGGGAGCCTGGAGAAGAGAAGGCTCTGAGGAGACCTTATCGCAGCCTTCCAGTACATTAATAGGGCCTACAGAAAAGCTAGGGAGGGACTCTTTGTAACGGGGACAAGGGGAAATGGTTTAAAATAAAAGAAGGTAGGTTTAGATTAGATATAAAGAAGAAATTCTTTACTATGAGGGTGGTGAGGCACTGGCACAGGCTGCCCAGAGAAGCTGTAGATGCCCCATCCCTGGAAGTGTTTAAGGCCAGGCTTGATGGGGCTTTGAGCAAGCTGGTCTAGTGTGAGGTGGCCCTGCCCATGGCTTGGGGCTTGGTACAGGGTGGTCTTTAGGGTCCCTTCCAACCCAAACCATTCTATGAGTCTATAATTTGATATGTATCCATAAACCTACTTTCTAGAGCTGTAGGGAAACAGTAATTTATTTGGGTCTGACTATGGATGAAACAATGATTGTGTATGCATTTTGTTTAAGTGAGTAAGGCATGCATTGCACTTTCTCTCCTTCTTACTCTATAACAGCATACTAGGAGATGTAAATTTTTATCAGATGCTTGATCACTGTTGGTCTGATACTGTACTTCAATATGTGTGAGACAGTGAAAGGTAAAGGCATAAAAGATCCCTTGACAAATGAAACAAAGCCATGGTAGATAAAAAAAATAATGGGCTGTAAGGTAGAAAGTAATCAGGAACTAAGTTTACTCAGACTGATTTATAACAGGACATTTAGACACAGTCAATTTAATGTATATGATACTGTAACATGGATATACAAAACACAGGTGGTGGTCAGGTAAAGTGGGAACTTGACTGTTCGTAGGTTAATGAAACTCCCCTGGTGTTGCAAAAGGAAAATTGTCCAGTGAGGTGATGAATAAGAACCAAACAATTCTATCTGTAATGAATATCATTTTGTTGCTTCTCCCCTTCCCTTCCCTTCCCTTCCCTTCCCTTCCCTTCCCTTCCCTTCCCTTCCCTTCCCTTCCCTTCCCTTCCCTTCCCTTCCCTTCCCTTCCCTTCCCTTCCCTTCCCTTCCCTGCCCTTCCCTGCCCTTCCCTTCCCTGCCCTGCCCTGCCCTGCCCTGCCCTGCCCTGCCCTGCCCTGCCCTCCCCTTCTTTTTTCTTATCAAACCAGAATTCTCAGATTCATGTCAAAGTGTGATTAATTAACTGGTCTGTTAGTGAACATATGGCCAAATCTATTCCTGAGATACCTGATCACTGCAGAAGGAATCATTTTCAATGACACTGCTTGAAAGTGCTAAGGACTTCTATTCTTTTAAAAAAATAAAGATTCATTTTCTGAAATGTTTAACTTGCTTAGGTGTACTTAAACACAATTATAAGCTTACATTGTTCAGAGCTATTAATCATTAACTATTCTGAAATAGTTGAAAGCAAAATATTTTTTCATGATTTTCAACATAAAACTTGATTGTATGTCCTCTGTAGAGGCAGTGCTTATTCAAGTCAATAAAACCTTTGCTAAATAAGTTTATAATGAGTCCTTCAGTTGTGGATGCCTTGAAAATATGTATCAGGAAATTCTCGCTGTTTGCACTTACAAATCAAAAAAAAAAAAAAAAAAAAAAAAAAAAAAAAAGGGAGGCAGAAACATACCCTTCAACAAACACTACGATTGTCTAGTAACTGCTCATTTGTGTTTCACAGAAACTGAAGAATGATCTTGCTGCTGGTTAAACAAGAGAGAAGTAATTCTTGTGTGAATTCTAGGGTGAGCTTAGTAGAGTACCTGACATGTTACTAATGATTTGTTTAGGATAGGAAGATTATGTTATGACTATTCTTCCTCAGTTGTGACTGAACCTCTGTCACAGGCTCTGTATTTAGGCCATTAAATTATTGGGGGGAACAAAAATGTGATCATAATATGGTAGCAGAACTTTAAAGACCAGCTGCACAGTGTGGAATCACACCAAGAAACTGAAAATTTCACAGCAGCCATAGTTTGAAATTCCCTGGAAATTCCCCTCACCTGTCATGAACAGAATTATGCAGCAATGTATTTATTGATATAATGTAGCGATCTAGCAAAGTTTAATCATAAATGAGACAATGACTTAACTGTATTCAAATGGCAAGGTCATTTGATTATGTACTTCATAAAAGACAAGGCCAGACAAAACTGTAAGGGAGATCCCTCCCATTGAGTCATAAGGTTCAGAATAGACCCCCTGGTCAATAGGTTATGTCTAAAGGATTATATGTACAATCAATCCTTTATATCACTTACCTAAGATTACAAAGTGTACTGTTAGTCACATACTGAATATCTGTTACACATAAGGGATCTCTCAACGTCAAGGAATAACCTTGAGAGGAATCTCTGCTCAAGGAGAAGATCCTAGCATACATCTTGCTGCTCTGCAAGAGAGCCCAGTGGTCTCTGGGCTGTCCCCTATTAATGGAGTAAGATGATTGAATTGTACTCATATTCGCATACCAGACATATTTAGTGAGTGCATGCTCAGTTAGCTGTTAGCTATTGTGTTGTTATATGTCTTGCCTGAATCCACCTTGAGCCTGGACTAGATGCATCCATCATGGCTGGTTATCACTTGCGAAGGGTCAGGTGAAAAGTTGGGTTGTGTGTATAGGGAGCACACTGTCACAACACCCAGTGAGAAACACCACACTCAGCTTTTTATACCAAATTCATTTTGGAGAACAGCATGTCACAGCTTTTTCAATGTCAAGGGAAACTTCATTTCCATAGTAGGCAACAGAGTATTAAGCTAGGGAACATACAGTAGCCTACAGCTTTCTAGCATTCACCCTGGTTAAGATAACAGATTTACCAGAAATTTTATTTCTCCTAATGTCTGTAGTAGCCCTTGTGCATGACATACATTTCTGTCATTATGTAAACATTGGAAATAATTGTCAATTAAGCAATGTCATTGGGTTTACAATTAAGATTCCTCTGTAGAAAAGGCTTCAAAATAAAAATAATATCAAAGAGAGAAACTGATAATCTCTTAATCTTAGTCTGAACTACTTGAGCATGTCAAACTCTGATTTCTTTCCTTCTTTTTGTGTCTGTGTTGTTCAGTGGATAAACCTTTACCAGTTTTTGTTGGAGATAATTTAGTGACATCTATTACACTAAGCCAGCAGGACCTGTGGGAGAGTATTCTGTAATTCAGTATAAATTTAAACAAGCTATATTACCACATTTTCAATTATATATACAAATATATTGAGCACGAGCTCAAAAAAATCTCATTCTAAAACTCGGAAGCAATTATATACTACTTTTCCAAATATAACCAGTCAACCCATTCAAAAGCTTTTTCTCCGTTTAGATCTTTTTAAAAATTCCAAGTAATTGGATTAAGAAATAGTCTAATACTGTTGCAAAATATAAAAAAAATATGATTGCAGTATAAATTTAAGACTTCAGCATTTGACTTCAAAGATCAACTATCACAGAAATACAATACCTGTTTAAGTACCGATGTGAGCATTTGTAGTTAGCTGTGAATATACCCTACTAGATTTATAACTTTAACATTTATATATATAAGAGCAGAATTAGATCCAAACATTTTTTTTTTTTTTCTTTTTGTTTAGTAATGGATTCACATGTCACAGGAAGTATGACTGAAGATATATGGAAATGCTTATTTAAAATATCCCAAGCCCCATGATTAGCATTCATGTAAAAAAAGCCTTTGGGTCTAGGCTAAAACACCTGCTTCAGACATCCAGCAATTACTTCTAGATACCACACAGTTTTTCTGCCAGCTGGGCAAATAATTTCCTGTGAATATTCACTTTTCAGTGAATCCTTTAACTTTTACTCACTGCTTTATGTTAGTCTTTTCGTGAATATTTTGTTTAATGTGTTGTTGAAAGGAAGCTGTACGAACAAGAATAATTTTCTATAGCAATCACAGAATATTCAGATAAAATGAATAATGAATTCAGCAACTTAAATATTTATACTGTCAATTCTGGCCTTGGAAATTCTTTGTGTTTCAGAGAATTTCTCGTGTGTTCCAATTGCTTCACTTGCTTCAGTCTTCCCCTCCCTAGTACAAGATTTTATTTTCTGTAGTTTTATACCCATGCAAAACAAAACATTGATTTTAGATATAAAATACAATGACAATAAATTACAATCACAAATTTTTGAACATGTATTCACCGGTATCTGCCCAAAATAGTCCCTAAATAATGAAAATACTTGAGAAAAATAATTGTGAATAATTTATACACAAGAAGGAACATAAATTAGCACATATGTCTAACACAAATAATTAATCCCAGACTCAGAGTCTTCTGCCTGATTTGTTAAAGTATCTAAGGCAGCATGATCATAATTGTTTGTCAATTACAACCATTTAAGAATTACAGTAGGTGTGAACAGTGTGGTTGTATTTGCACAGGTATATTTTAATGTGTTTATGATTATCCCAAACATTCTAAATGAAAGAATGCACATTTTAGCGTTATCTTCAGGTTTGTTGCTTTTTGAGTATCTTTTGTTTAGAGCAGAGTTTTGTTTGTTTACAGTAGCACTAATAATAATAAACTAAGAATTGTTAGGTTGAGTTTAACAAAAATGTTAATCACTTATTAAGGTCACCTTTTTGAAAAATTACTTGCAGTGATTACAAGATTAAAGAAAGAAAAGGGAAAGAAAGCAGGGAATATGCAAATGAAATTTACATTAATTACATTTCTCTGCATGACAAGAACTAATGATATTATTTTTAAATGAGAGAGTTACTCCTGAACTGGTGTTTCACAGATGACTTTAATTGTCATGGTAATTTCATAATTAATCTTAATAATATTATATTCACAATAACAGCATGCCTTTCAAGTATGAGTGCAAAAATAATTTGCTATTAGTCTCAAGTCTATGGTGCTTTGTTTGCATTCAAATACAATAGAAAACAAAACAGAAAACAAAAAAGCCCTCATTTTTCTCAGAAAACAGAATAAAAGCCAATAGCTAAATCAAATTATGTAGAGATACATTTAGGTAAGAAACAATCTGTCATTTGTCTTTCACAAGTTTCACACGGACAATAAGGATGTTCTCACAAAACCTTCTCTCAAGATAATGCAAAATCATAATCCCATTTTTCCTTTATTTCTTCTGATTTGAATAATGACATAGGCAAAATTAAAAATGTGTCCCATAGCACCAGACTTAAATATAAAATAAACTTTGAAATACTAAAATAGCAGTAAAAGAAGTATCTGAGCTGAAATTTACCCATCAGAAACAAACTATTAATTTAAATTCAGCCTTTATTATTCAGGATTCTTGTACAATTCACCCAAGTGCAGACCAGTAAAACCCATTTCAAAAGATATGGACAAAGGGTTTTTTTTTGTGTCTCCTAAAAGTGAAACAGAGTTTTATAAATTGAAAAAAATACTAAAGTTGGTGCAATGCAAGCCAAAGAAACCTTGTGGAAAGCAAGCTTTCAGTATGTCATTTTTTAAACTGAGATGCTCACACATGGCAAGTTATCAGTAATTTTGTATGTGTTTACCTTACATTTTAACACAAACCCTGGTATTTCCAGACTTTTGCATGGGAAAATTTTTACAACTTCGAAGTTCAATGTATTGAACACTATCATCATCCTAATGATATGAATGGAATGTTTGACCCATTCTGAGGTCCAGCTCTGGCAACAGAAGTCAGACGCATGCCCATGTCCAAGAAGCAATTATATATACCTGTTGGTATTTTCTGTCTCCTTTTATGGAATCATTCTGAATGACAAAGATTAAATTGCAACCAGCTTCAATTTCAGCTCAATAATGAGTAATTTTTTTTTTTGCACTGTGATACCCAATTTGCAAATATTTACAAACTACCTATTGCATACTATTAAACACAGAAGGATGTGGAACCTTAGAGAAATCTGGGGAAAAGCCAAAATACCATTTAAGAATACAGAGAAGGGAAAAAAATAAATAAATAAATAAAGGAACAATTTGAATAATTTTATTGCCACTAACTAGACTCAGTAATGTCATCAGCAATACTAAGGGCATCTGGTAATACTAAAAACTCATAACAATAGCTGCCATAGACTCTTGACCTTATCATTTGGTATTTCATGGAACAGAATACAACCAATGTTGGAAAATCATGTTGCAATACAACAAGCTTGGAAAAAACACAAGTCTTAGTAGGATGTAAAGAACTGCCAGACGAGTTATTGTGTACTATCACATCTTGTCCAGACTTGGCCACATACTTCTCACTTACTTGTAATCTCTTAGCTGAGGCATCTGAAGTTTCTCTCTATTGTCAGTGGAGGAGGATCTTTGAAGAATGAGTCCTATTTGGTCCCTTGTGATAATCAGAAGGCTAGCAACCATGTTTCCTGAATGACCATGAAAGATGGCCTTTTTTAACTTGATTCAGATGACATTAGTCTAGACATTTGGGAAAAATAGCAATTGATAACTTTGAAACTTGAACTTCTGTTAGAAGAGAGAAAATATTTGCCCCTTTGTACTTAGTGTTACATTATACTTAGTGTTAAATTAGTTTGTCTTTTGGTGATATTTCATATGAATGCTCAGTGTTGGAAATCCAGTCTTATAACTCAGGTAGGTGCATGACCGTTCTTTAGAAAAAAATATTTAGATGACACAAAAGGAACTATCACAAAAGGTATAAAATAATGACATTCTAATAATTCGTCTTATTAAAAAAAATAAGCATAAACAAATATAAATATGTATTAATAACTCAGGTGAACCAAGGCTTCCTATACACTATAATTCACAGAATCATAGAATTATTTGGGTTGAAAGAGACCTTAAAGATCATTTTATTCCAACCCCTCTGCCATGGGCAGGGACATTTTCAATTAGATCAGATTGCTCAAAGCCCTGTCCAACCTGGCCTTGAACACTTCCAGGGCTGGGACATCCGCAGCTTCTCTGGGCAACCTGAGCCAGTTACTGTCAAATTGCTCTTTGAACTATTTTTTTTTTTCCCTTGAATATTGTATTCTGACTTTTGCAGAATAAATTTGATTGACAGACATGTTAAATGCTGTTCGATTGGTGGATTAAGATTAAAGGCACCCGCTTTCTCCCTCTGTTTTGTTTCACCTAATATTAGAAATTTTCTACCTGCTGGCAGTAACAGTGACAAAGGCAGTAACAGAGCCTCAAACCGTTAACGTTTCATCATGAAATTGGTAGAGGAGGGCTTATTTCTTTACTTCTTTTTTTTTTTTTTTTTTCTCTTTTTCTTTCTCCTCCCCTGTCTCTCTTTTTGTTTGTTAGGTTGTCCTTCTGTTTGAGACACTGCTGACAGCAACACTCTTCTGACCTAAAACAGTGTGATCATAAAAAATGTATGGGACTGAAAAACTGATTTTTTACTTTGGAACCAATTTTAGTGCAAAAGATAAACAGGCTTCAAGGATATGGGAGTTCCTCAGTTGTTTAAGTTTGCTCTAAAGCAGCCTAGATATCTATGGAGTGATTCATGAAGCAGAAGGAAAAAAATTCTATATTCTTAAAAACTGATCAGCTTACATACTCATCAAATCATTGGTATGCTTTGAGACTTATACTCTTGTCATGTGGGAAAAGAGAACGTGGAAATTACTGTAGGCAGACATGAGAATTACTCTCTGGAGAGAAGTAATAAGTCGTAGATTCTCACTCCTTATAAACACTGGTTCATCACTGCAGGATCATTCCA
This sequence comes from Nettapus auritus, assembly GCA_011076525.1. NCBI lineage: Eukaryota > Metazoa > Chordata > Aves > Anseriformes > Anatidae > Nettapus > Nettapus auritus. Next base: position 29,358,829 of record CM021765.1, read on the forward strand.
ATTTCATCTATTTAAGCCATTTCCACATCAGTCAGGTTGACGCAGATATCAAATATCTGGCAGCAGGAAGGGATGGGCTGCCCAACTCATGGAAGAGCCAAGAAGCCAAGGGTCACCTCCATGTTAGCACTGCTTCCACCAAAACTCATAGTCCCACAGGAACGGAACCCTGCTGCAGTAATTGAGTGCATCATCAGTCATAGCCACAGCAATGGATGCGCTGTGTCCAGAGCCCAGGACCATGTCTAGATACCCCTCACAGGACCAGAAAGGAGATGGTGCCAGAGACAGGACCGGAGACAAGGCTACAATGGCTGAGATTCAAGGAAAAGGCAAGGCCAGAGATATGCTTCTTGATGACTTGTTAAAAAAGCTTCCTGGCCCAGTTGTCTGGGGACAATATGCTCCATCCACACAATTTTCAGATGTGACTTGGGAGTTGCTGTTCATTTCAATAAGCAAGCTGAATGTCGCTGATGTGTTTTAGAAGCTAAGACTGTTCAGCTGTATTGCTGTGGTCAGAGATTCCCCAAGGCGTCCAGTTCATACAAAGGTCTGCAGCAAAGTTAAGTTTTGGTATAGCTAAGACTATCAGAAAAAATATTTTGTGTTCTTGTGTGGAACTAGAAACAGCCTAGCTATTAACAGTGAGCCAGGAAAGCACTGTGTGTTTGAACATTGAAGGTGTGCAACTAAACCTGAAATGGGAGAGAAATCAGATCTAGAATTTGGCCTTTCAGAAAGAAGAATCTTTTGATAGAAGTTATCTATCTATCTATTTATTTTTTCATTTAGGCAAATAAAAATCCCCAGATAATTTCTTCCTATTAAATTGAGAGGAAGAAACAACTACAGATGTGATCTATTTCACTTCTGAGATGCATGTCTGTTTACGTGGCAAGGATTTGGTAGCAGGGGGGCCATAGCAGTGGTTTAATTGAGAAGAATCCAGAAGATGCCCCACGTTAGATAAGGGCACCACTGCTGACCAGAGCCAAGCCAATAAACAATGTCGTTTGTGGCTCTGTGAGAGCATATTTAAGAAAGGGAAAAACAAACAAACAAACAAACAAAACAAAAAAAAAACAAACACCACCAACAAAAAACCCTGCTGTCACACAGCAGCTGGGAGAGAGAGAGGACTGAGCTGGGAGAGAGAGAGGACTGAGAAACGGCCTTGCAGGTGTTAAGGTCAGTGAAGAAAGAGCAGAGAGGTGCTCCAGTTACCAGAACAGAAGTCCCCTGCAGCCTGTGGTGAAGACCATGGTGAAGCAGGCTGTTTCCCTGCAGCCCATGGAGTGCCACGGTGGAGCAGGGTTCCACACTGCAGCCTGTACCGAAGGAGGCTGCGGCCTGTGGAAGGCCCCCACAGGAGCATATTCCAGGCTGGAGCTGCAGCCCGTGGAGAGGAGCCCACACAAAAGCAGGGGGTCTGGGGGAGCTGCTGCCCACGGGGGACCTCTGTTGGAGCAGTTTGCTCCTGATGGATGGACCCTGTGGTACAGACCCATATCTGGAGCAGTTCTTAAAGAGCTGCTGCCTGTGGGAAGCCCATGCAGGATCAGTTCGGGAAGGACAGCATCCCGTGGGAGGGACCTCACAGTGCAGGGGAAGAGGAGGAGTGGTGGAGACAAAGCGTTATGGACTGATAACAACCCGCATTCCCCCGTTCCCCTGCGCTGCTTGGGGTGTAGAGTGGAAGAGGGGAAGGCATTTTGGTTTCTTTCCTTTGTTTCTCATTTGTCTAGCTTGTTAGTAATAGGCAATAAACCTTACTGTCTCCCTACTCTGAGTCTATTTTGCCTGTCATGATAATTGTCGAGTGATCTCCCTGTCCTTATCTCAACCCTTGAGCCCTTTGCATCATATTTTCTCCCCCTTTCCTTTTGAGGAATGGGGAATGAGAGAGCGGCCATGGTAAAGCTTGGCCACCCACCTGAGTAAAATCACTACAATATCAACAAATATCAACAAAATGTTGTTGACTTTCTAGAGGTGTCTGCTTTTGTCAAGTGGTTAGAATAGAAGCTGGAAGTAATTAGGTTAGATTTAGTAGAGTTTTATTAGGTCTTATAAGGCCTCCAAAGCCTCTGCTCTGCTTACCTGTCTGGGTTTCTCTATTTAGCACTGCAGCCTCTTTTCTTTAGATTATTCAAAATGGCAGTTGAGGAGTTTCCCTTAAACTCAGATAACAGATATTTAACAACAGCTTCTACAGTGTTTTTCTTTTCCCTCTATTTTGCTGGAGCATTTGTATTGTCCTTGAATTTTGACAACATTAAATTTCCTTATCTGAAAAAAAAAATGGTCTTCATCTTATCCACTAAGGAAATGTTTTATGTTTTCCAGTATTAACTACTTTTTGATTGCTTAGTACAACCTGTCACAATCCTCATTTATTTACCCATTACATGTTAATGGTATCATCAACAAAATTAACCAGAAATCATATTTAACATGAACAGGTTCCACTAAGTACTGTATTTAAAACCAATAAATTCAAGATCACATGATGGGTAAAACCTGCATATAATTCTGCAATTTTTTGTTTAATGGAATGTAAAGTATCTTTTCATCCTTGCTTATGTGAACATGCTTCTGATCCTTTTAGCAATGTTTGCCTATCTTAACAATGCTTTTCTCCTCTTATTGTCATATTTTTTGTGTATTCAAAAGATAAAATTGTGTAAGTAGATACAACAGTAAATGCCAAATAAGACAATCTGGCATGCTGTTGTCCCAGACTGTAATAAAAAAGACTTGCAGCACTTAAATTTTTGTGAAAGGACATGCTTCTGGTAAAAATTTTTTGTATTATTTTTAATCTTTACAATAATTGATGTTTACTTTCTTACAGACTTCTTAGAAATACAATTTTACATTATATTTCTTCAGAAAAGTATTTCAAAATTATAGTGCTTCTTGATTTCAATGATACTTTCTTTTTCTCTATGTATTTTATAGTTACATATTACACTAGGCTTATTTTGATTCCATGCATCTCTTAGGCCTATTTCAGGTTTCTTTTTTATCTAAGAGATCTTTAAAACTTTCAACAATGTAATCATGTCCAAGGAGGACATAAGACCTTTGCATTACTTTTACAGCCTGAGGAATCAGCTTGAATTTGCTTTTGGCCATAGTACACAAAATAAACACAGGCATCTCTCCACCTGCTATGTAAATATGTCCCTAGGACTATAATTGGCAGTGATAAGCATAATATTTAAGTGCCTCAGAACTGGTAATGGGTTTACTATTAAATCCAAGCAGAAACAAAAATTAAATGTGAGTTTTATACAAAACTACATTAGCTTCTCGGGGACTTTGGCCAATTACTATGTATGAAGGTTCTAGAAAGTGGAAGAAAAAGCTGAGAAAATTATTTTACAATATCCTAAAATCAAAATTGATATAAGCAGGAGACTACTAATTGAGCTAAATGCCGTAACATATTCCTATAAGGCATGTCAATTCCAAAGAATAATTTTGATATCAGTAATGGTCTCATGAAACTCTAGAAGCATTTGTAACTTTGTAACCCAGTAAATGTAGTCTTGAAATTGTTAGTAAACAGGCCACAGGCTTTATATGAACAGAGAAAGCCTCAGGACCTATCCGGCTTTCTTGGCACTTGCCTTGGTCCACTGGAGAATGACCAGATAATCATTAGATGGTTTAGTTAAAGTTTACCTCATACCAATGGTGTGGGGCAATTCCTATTCTTACTATAGTACTCATATATTTGTGTAAATGATAACTAAAAATAGCTAGTAGCTGTTATGTGCTGAAAGATCAATCTATGACACTAGAACAGGATTGTAGCGTAAAGGAGTGCAGCCATGGTGTGACCACAGGAGCATTCAAAGTGCAAGTCCAGAACCTTGACTGTAAATGCTGATAACAAATACTTAATTGCTCGTCAATAAGCAGCTGGCAAAAACAGCTTTAGGATATCAAAGAGAGCAAAGAAGAAATATCCAATGTGTAATAAAAAGAATAAATAATCATTAAACACAAGTGAAGAGAAAGCAAGTAATCTGATGGTGTGGACAAGCATATAAAAATAATCACAGCTGTACCCAAGATCAAGGAGAAAGAAAAATCCATAATTACCATCATATTCCTTTGGACTTGGGACACTGGCACTTTGCTTTATCAACACACTGGAAGGGTGAGAATAAAATCCGGGAATGGGGTGAATATCAGAGGGTTTGTGTATAATAATTAGCTGTGTTATTAATATAAATTACCTGTAACAAATGGATAATTTGGACTATCAGTATTAGAATTTATTTAATAGGCTAATCATAATTTTGATTAGATTCTCCAGAGAGGTTGTGGAGTCTCCCTCCTTGGAGACTTTCAAAAGCTGCCTGGACATGGTTCTTAGGCAGCCTGCTCTGGGTGTCCTTTCTTGAACAGGGGAGTTGGACCAGACGATCTCCAGAGGTTCATTCCAACCTTAGTGATTCTGTGATTCTGTGAAGATGTTAATTAGACAAAGTAATTAATGTCATAACATTAATTATCAATAAATTCTTCCCTCTTCATATGAACATTTAGTCTGTGAGTGGTAGAGGGAGTAGTGCAACACACTGAACTACTTTTCAGGAAACAAAAAACCCAACCCTATGAAAACAAAGAAAGGAACATAAATTATACACAACATAAAAAGAGAGAAAAGATGACACAGAAGTATAGAAATAAATCTGCTTTCAAAGGCATAATTATGATATTCCTATTTGGAACGGTAAGAGGTGTGTTAAATGCATTTAATAGAATTTAATGAATCTCAGAAGAGAACAACTATTCCATACATAGACACAGGCAAAGATAAACATAAACATGTATGTATTTATGTCAGTGTATATATATATTATATATATACACACATATGTGTGTGTGTGTAACATACACAAACTCTGGAAAGACTCGGGAGTCTGCTTAGGTATGAAAAGTGAGCAAACATACAAACCCCCAGCTAAGTAGAATGAAAATAATTAAGGGAAACTATATTACTTCTTTGGCTGAGTATTTAATTGGAACTTCTAATATGGTGATGCTCCACATTTTTCAATTAATTAAAAGCAAACAAACAAACAAAAGCATAAGAAGTCCTGTTTTGGCAGGGCACAGATAACGCTATTTTTATTAAGCATTTACCTAATAAGTCCAACTCCCATGGACTTCTCTGATAGCATTTGTGCTTAAAATTTCTCTGAATGTATTGGCATTTTCTGATTATACACAGTTTGAACAGAAAAAAAAATCTGACCATCTGTACATGGAAGAAATCCTGAAGTAAATATATTGTAACCTCCAAGGAAAGAGAAATGAGTGTCATTTAAGTTAGCAGAATGAAAATGTCTGCTTAATGTACAGTGTCAATCAAAAAGAAGATATACAATCCTATGTTTTATAGGGCAAATGAATAGAGAGCAATGCTAACAATATTATGATGCTATTATATAAATTAAAACACATATTTTTCCTTCGCAGCTTCTCAAGCAGCATCTGCACTAACATAATATATGTTGTTCATTTCTAGCCCTAATGAACATAGGATGAGTTTATCATAATAACACGTATCACTACTGCAAAAGAAGAATATATCATGTCTTATGTATATGTAGATGGAAGCATTTATTTGTTATATCACCAGCTATAGTACAGGTGTTCTGAAAACTAAGATAAAGCTATTTTAATTTTGTCATTTTATTTCTGTAATTTTTCAAGTCTATAACACAGCAAACCCAATGTCTAGTCCTCAATGGCTTAAAAACGTAAGAATACAACAGTGCTTTACATTAAAAAAAAAAAAAATACTAAAATAAATATGTAAATTATGGAATAATATTATAGACTACGATGTCTCTGCACACTTCTATGGTTTATCAGCCAAATCTGAGTATGACAGGCCTGGGAACATGTGGTGTGGCCTACCCTGGTGTAAGCTTCCTTACCTCAGTGAGCTGCCATTTGCCAAAGCAAGTCACCTCAAAGAAGCAGACAGCACACAGTTACTTTGCCTGATAAAGCCAACAGTAGAGGAATATATTGTCATTTGCCTTAGTGAATTTCTCATTTTCACTGTTATCATAGTAGAAGATAACTCTTTCTCAAAAGTTTTATGTCATATTAATTTTCTGTTTGTACTAGCTTAACCAAATTTAACTAAAATTTACATAATTTATTAAAGAAAAATCTTTGCGTAGTTCTCAGTTTTTCACTCCAAGCAAGTTTATTTTAAGAGATTTGTTTCTTAGTTCAAGAAGTTTTTCCAGCCCAGCATTTTTATTGGACTCAAACTCTACTAAGATTTTTCTGTGTTTGCTTTCTTAAGCACTGAGGAACAAACTTACTTTGTTGTCAAGGAAAAAGATCTCCATACAAGAGTAAAAAAGTGGAAACAAACCTATACAATCTCCTATCAAGAAAGCACAGATTTTTAATTTAAAACGTTTTTCAGTACCTTAGCATGAAAATGTCATCTGTTTTCTTAAACAGATAGCATCACATTAGGCACACTACCAACACCACCAGCCACACACCGACACCTCAGCCTCCTCTATCCCGGCAGCACCATGGCTACGCCCATCTCCCAGGTGCGCCAGAACTACCACCAGGACTGCGAAGCGGCCGTCAACCGCCAGATCAACCTGGAGCTTTACGCGTCCTACGAGTACCTCAGCATGTCCTACTACTTTAACCGGATGATGTGGCTCTGAAAAACTTTGCCAAGTACTTCCTGCACCAGTCCCATGAAGAGCGTGAGCATGCTGAGAAGCTGATGAAGCTGCAGATTTAGCGGGGTGGCCGCATCTTCTTGCAGGACATCAAGAAACCAGATCGTGATGACTAGGAGAATGGACTGACTGCAATGGAGTGTGCCCTGCACCTGGAGAAGAATGTTCAAGAAGAGCAAGTAAACAAACAAACAATAAAACCCAAAAAGATAAGCGTTATGAAATTGCTTCATTATCTTCTTTAGCTGCCTGGCAGAGAAGGACCTGGGAGTATTGGTCGATAGTTGGCTGAATATGAGCCAACAGTGTGCTCAGGTGGCCAACACGGCCAACAGCATCCTGGCTTGTATCAGAAACAGTGTGGTCAGCAGGGCTAGGGAAGTGATCGTCCCCCTGTACTCGGCTCTAATGAGGCTGCACCTTGATTGCGGTGTTCAGTTTTGGGCCCCTCACAAGAAGGACATGGAGGTGCTTGAGCTAGTCCAGAGAAGGGCTATGAAGTTGGTGAGGGGTCTGGAGAACAAGTCTTACGAGGAGCAGCTGAGGGAGCTGGGATTATTCAGCCTGGAGAAGAGGAGGCTCAGGGGCGACCTTATCACACTCTACAGGTACCTGAAAGGAGGTTGTAGTGAGGTGGCGGTTGGTCTGTTCTCCCACGTGCCTGGTGACAAGACGAGGGGGAATGGGCTTAAGTTGCGCCAGGGGAATTTTAGGTTGGATCTTAGGAAGAACTTCTTTACCGAAAGGGTTGTTAGACATTGGAACGCACTGCCCAGGGAAGTGGTGGAGTCCCCATCCCTGGAGGTCTTTAAAAGGCATTTAAATGTAGAGCTTAGGGATATGGTTTAGTGGAGGACTTGTTGGTGTTAGGTCAGAGGTTGGACTCGGTGATCTTGTAGGTTTCTTCCAGCCTAGATGATTCTGTGATCTTCTTTTGCTTGCAAATGTCCATAAAAGAAATCTATATTTCTAGGTCTTTGAAGCAATCTAATAAAATAACCTTCTAAGTTGAGACAAAGTGAAAATTGTCATACCTGATAAGGAATATAGCAGCCAAATGAGGGTTGCTAGTTTGTTGTTCACAAAATCTTTTCAGTAATAGCTCTTTATCTGTGGCAAAGCATCTTTAGAATAGGACTGTCACAGAATCACAGAATCACACAGAACTAAAGGGGTTGGAAGGGACCTCAAAAGATCATCGGGTCCAACCCCCTGCCAAAGCAGGTTCCTTAGATCAGGTTGCCCAGGTAGATGTCCAGTCGGGCCTTTAATATCTCCAGAAAAGGAGACTCCACAACCTCCCTGGGCAGCCTGTTCCAGTGCTCCATCACCCTCACTGTGAAGAAGTTCTTATGCATGTTGTTGCGGAACTTCCTGTGCTCCATCTTGCAGCCGTTACCCCTTGTCCTGTCCCTACAAACCAATGAAAAGAGGTTGGCCAAATCCGTCTGTCTCCCACACCTCAGGTATTTATACACATTGATGAGATCCCCTCCCAGTCTCCTTTTCTGCAGGCTGAACAGGCACAGGTCTCTCAGCATTTCTGCATAGGGAAGATGCTCCAGGCCCCATGGCCCCATATCATCCTTGTGGCCTTCCACTGGACTCTTTCCAGGAGACCCCTTTTATTTATTTATTTATTTATTTATTTATTTATTTATTTTTTACTGGGAGTCCAGAACTGGACACAGTACTGCAGGTGAGGCCTGACCAGGGCACAGTAGAGGGGGAGGATCACCTCCCTTGACCTGCTGGCCACGCTCCCTTTAATGCACACCAGGATCCCATTGGCCCTCTTGGCCACGAGGGCACACTGCTGGCTCATGGTCAACCTGTCATCCACCAGGACCCTCAGGGCCTTCTCCTCAGAGCTCCTCTCCAGCAGGTGATCCCGCAGCCTGCACTGAAACATCCAGTTTTTCCTTCCCAGGTGCAGGACTCTACACAAAGTTATGGAACAGTCTTTCAAACAGAAAAGTGAAGTGAGGAAACTAGCTCATTTTTAAGTGTATCATGATAAAGTGATGCAGGGGATTAGAAAGATATAACTCCATGCAAGATCCAGAGACTGGCTGGCCCAGGAGATGACAGTTCTGTGTTCTTTGTAGCATATTTTGGACAAGTATAGTATAATTTGTAAATTAAAAAATGCTGAAAACTTAATCTCTTATAAGCAGTTTGCTAGCCTTTTCTGTACTGTTAAAAAGATCTCTAAGAACTGACCTGAATTTTGTGGCACTCAGACGATTGTTAAAGTAAGTTCTCAACACTTACTGAAAATTGTGACTTTTAAAAATGTTTTAAGTTGTATCTTCCAGAATGCAGCTTCCTCAAAGAAAAAAAAAAAAAAAAAAAGATTTAAGCTCTTCTTTTGAACTCATATTTAATATATTGTTGTGAAATTGCAGTCTAAAGATACTGTACAAGCTTGCTTGCATTAAAGCTTTGTGCATGAATCACAAAATTTCAGAAGTTTCCACATTCACCTGTCAGTAGTGTGTTTAGTAAATGGTTCTATAAGATTTGCAAGACACTGATACCTTGTACAGAAATTAATATTAACAGCAGGTTGTAAATGCCTCTCTCTTTTCTCTGCTTTGAAATGTGTTGGTACTGAGAACTGTTTGTTTTTTTTTTTGTTTGTTTGTTTTATATGTTTGTTTGTTTTTCCTTCCCATTGGTTTAGTTTCCTCAAATCAGAAACAAATCTCCTTTCCTTGAAGAACATGAACTGAAGCAAGCTCTTTGAAATATTCAGGGTCATGACTCTCTATTTTTCACCAGTTAGCGCAGAGATAGAATTGAATTGTCTTTTTCCACAGAAGTATAAAACCAAAGACTAATGTTCTACAATAAGAATTACCAGTCAGAGCTGTTGAAAAACATTAGCACTTGCTTACTAAATAAATACTGGAAAAAATGCTTTGCAAAATAAATACTGAATAAACACTACTATGCATTTCAGTATTTCAGAATACCTAAATGTTTTCCAGACTGAAAAGAAAAAAATAATTTTTCCATAATCACAGTTATTGTAATCTACTGATATAAATGGCATCTTTTGACTCCCATCCCTTTTGTAGAGAGTATTTAATTATTTTAAAGCAAAGCCTACAGCTGTGATAGGAAGGAAAACCATACCCTGGAGTGTAGAAAATTCTCTTGGGAAGTGAGATAATTATTCCCTAGTCCCATAAGGGTTTTAACTTTTGATCTCTTACATGTTGCATAATTGTGTCTCATGCTGTAATGTCTGGTACAGGATCAATAAGTCTTCTCATTTTCTCAGTAGAATAGAATAGAATAGAATAGAATAGAATACTTTCAGTTGGAAGGGACCTACAAAGATCATTGAGTCCAACTATCAGACTATTTTGGTGCTGACCAAAATTGAAAACATATAATTAAGAGCATTATCCAAGTGCCTATTAAACACAGACAGACATGAGGCATCAGCCATCTTTCTAGGAAGTCTGTTCTAATGCCTAAATACCCTTTCAGTAAAGAAGATTTTCCTAGTGTCTGAACCTCCCCTGATGCAGTGTTGAACCATTCCCATGCATCCTATCACTATATACCAGGAAGAAAAGGTGAGCACCTCCATCTCCCTCTCCTCTGGGAACTGGAGAGAGCAATGAGGTCACCTCTTAACCTTCTTTTCTCCAAGTTTAACAATCACTGTGTCCTCAGATGCTCCTCACAGGACATGCCTTCCAGGTCTTTTATCAGATTTCTTGCCTATTCAAGTATCTTAACATCTTTTTTTATGTTTTGAAGCCCAGAACTGTATACAATATTCCAGGTGAGGCTACACCAAGGCCTCGTATATGGGGGAATCACGTCTTTTGACAGGCTGGCTATGCTGTGCTTAATACACACCAAAATGCAGCTTGCCCTCTTGGCTGCCAGGGCAATACCACTTACTCATGTTGAGCCTGCTGTCAACCAGAACCTTCAGGTCCCTTTCTCCAGCCACTCATCTCCCACCTTCACAGAATCACAGAATCACAGAATTTCTAGGTTGGAAGAGACCTCAAGATCATCGAGTCCAACCTCTGACCTAACACTAACAGTCCCCACTAAACCATATCCCTAAGCTCTACATCTAAATGTCTTTTAAAGACCTCCAGGGATGGGGACTCCACCACTTCCCTGGGCAGCCCGTTCTTGTACTCTCACCTTGTACTTACATCTGGCATTACTCCATCCCAAGTGCAGAATCTGGCATTTATTTTTGTTAAATTTCATGCCATTGGTGACTGCCCAGCAATCCAATCTAGATTCCTCTGGAAAGCTTCTTGTACCTGAAGCAGTCAACTACACCTCCCAGTTTAGTATCATTAGAAATTTTACTGACAATATATCCAGATCATTGATAAAAATGTTGAACTGGACTGGCCCTAGAATTGAGCCCTGGGGAACACTTCTAGTGATCAACTGTCAGCCATATGTAGCCCCATTTGAGCTCTACCATTGAGCAGCATAACATGAACCTGTTTATATCACAGTTGGGCAATTTGGGAATAGGGCAATTTGGGCAAGCTGGGAATACTGTGTGGGACAATATCAAAATACTGTGAGGGACAATATCAAAAGTCTTGCTAAAATCCAGAAAGAAATACATCCACTGCCTTCATCCACTAAGTGGGAGGTCTTATCATAGAACAAGATCAAATTACTGAGATAGGACTTTATTGAATCCATGTTGGCTGGGCCTGATTATTATGTTAGAATCACAGGATCATAGAATATCCTGAGTTGGAAGGGACCCAAAATGTTGATAAAGTCCAGCTCCTGGCACCACGCAGGTCTACCCCAAAATTCAGACCATATGACTAACAGCACAGTCCAAACACTTCTCAAACTTTGACAGGCTTGGTGCCATGACTACATCCCTGGGGAGCCTGTTCCAGTGCATGACAACCCTCTCAGTGAAGAACCTCCTCCTGATGTCTAGCCTGAACCTCCCCTGTTGCAGCTTGACACCATTCCCTTGGGTCCTATCACTGGTCATTAAAGAGAATAGATCAGCGCCTGCCCCTCCACTCCCCCTCATGAGGAAGATGTAGACCACAGTGAGGTCTCCCCTCAACCTCCTCTTCTCCAGGCTGAACAGGCCAAGTGACCTCAACCACTCCTTGTACGTCTTCCCCTCTAGGCCCTTAACCATCTTAGTAGTCCTCCTCTGGACACTCTCCAATATTTTCACATCCTTTTTGTACTGTGGTGCACAGAACAGCACACAGTACTTGAGGTGAGGCCACACCTGTGCAGAGTAGAGCAGGAAAATCACTTCCCTCTATTGACTGGCAATGCCATGCTTGATGCACCCCAGGATACAATTGGCGCTGCTGGCTGCCAGGGCAGACTGCTGGCTCATATTCAGCTTGCTGTCAACCGAACCCCCAGATCCCTCTCTGCAGGACTGCTGTCCAGCATCTTGTTGCTCATTCTGTATGTATAGCCAGGATTGCCCCTTCCCCAGGTGTAGGACCCAGCACTTGCTCTTTTTAAACTTCATGTGCTTGGTGATTGCCCAGCTCTCCGATCTGTCCAGATCTCTCTGCAAGGCCTTTCCACCCTCAGCAGTCAACAATTCCTCCAAGTTTAGTATCATCAGCAAATTTACTCAAAACTCCCTCTAGTCTTACATCCAAATGTTAAACGTTATCATTTAAGTGTCTTTCATTTGCTCTGAGGATTATCTTTATAATTTTTTCCAGTTATTGAAACTAACAGGTCTGTAATTTCCAGAGTCTTCTGTTGTGCCCTTCTTGGAAACTGGGGTAGCACTCCAGTCTGCAGGGACTTCCCAGACACATAAGACCTTTGGTAATTTGTTTCCCTTGAAGTCAGAAAAAAAAAAAAAAAACGAAAGAAAAAAAAAGAAAGAAAGAAAGAAAGAAAAAAAGCTATTTACTTACAATAGAAGTTATCTTTGTTTAGCTAAAATATTTGTTGAATTTTATCCACATTTGCAAATTATTTTCTATTGACCAAAACTGCAAAATTTTAGTGAATGCACTGCATTCTAAAGCATCTAAATTATTTAACAAAAATTGCTACTTCCCTTGATTAGATCTGCAATGCTTATGTATTTAAACATGAGAGGAGTTGTGTTTCACTGAGAGGTACAGCAACAAATACAAATTAAATGTTTTAAGTCAACTTGAATTTTGTTTAACAAAATTTGAACTGCTTACTATAAGTTACAAATGTTTAATAATCATAATGATATTCAAATTTGGACACCTAAAAAAAACTTGCTAATAAGATTTTTTTTTTTTTTCCTAAAATATGTTGAGTTTATAAAAAAAATCTGGAATAGTTTTTTGTTACCAGTTAAGTCAACTTCACTCTCAGCAGCATCTGAACAATGGACAGTATTCTGCTCTTGAGTTTCAATCCATAATAGAGTCACTAATTTCTGTTTGTCAGAATCAAGTAAAAGATATGTGTTGATTAACCACTGTAGTAGGGAGTGTACTTGGGAAAATTAATTCTGATTAATTAGGAATATTATTACTAATATATTAATAACACAATTAATATAATTACAAATATGTTAATGGTATATTAAAATATTATTAGGAATAACATTAATTTCTATGAATACCATTTTCATTCAACATTAACTGATATTCAGAGCATCACCGAAGACCATCTTTTCCTCTTATTTAACAGTGTCACTTCAATATCTTCCAGATCAGTTCTACTTTTTACATATTATGGGTATATGGGATTGAGATCTTCCAGGGAATATGACTGGCATATGGCTTGGCATCTGGCTTTTGTTTGTTTGTATTCCCTTATCTCTCTTCTATAAATTCTTGAAGATTTTTTGGAACAATATCTTTGATTTTTTTTTTGGTGAGCCGATAACTTTCTCCCCTAGGGATAAAGGCTAGTTCTTCATTGCCAGAATAACCAAGAATATTTGGCATGGTTTTTATACAACATATGCATCTTATTTTATTTTTAAAATCTCCTTTGCTTTAAAAGCATTTATAAACAGTTCATCTACATCTAATGCATTCTGAAAAACCTTCAAATTACCCTGCTGGATTTCTAAAGAGACTTAACTTTAGTCTTCCAATATTTTGTTTCTCAACCAACTGTTAGCTCTGCATCTGTGTCAATTTCTTGTTTGACTTTATAATTTCTCGGGGTATGAATTTGTACTGTAACTTGAAGATTTCTCCCTGAGAAGACAATGTCATTTTTCCTGTGAAGAAGTTTTTGGTATCACTGAAACCTGTTGTGTGTGCAAATCTTACCAGTTGAGTTCTTGCCTAGAATATACTCCATGCAGTAAAGTAAGCTATCCAGCCACCTACATATTAGCCAACTTGCAAAATATACACACACCTAAGATGCTATGGTGTTTTTTATTTCACTTCAGAATTCTAAATTGCAAGTCAGTAAAAACAAAACCTTCAGCCTGGTTTGTTGTGATAGGTTTGGGTTGAGTTACCTCAGAGGTGTAAATACTCTCAGATGTGATATTTCTCTTTACTCCTGCAGAATCTTTTATGGTCTTGACTTTCCAAAAACTCAATTCATTTTTTTTTTTTTTTTAAATTTATTATATATATATATATATATTGTTTTGTTTGTTTTGTTTGTTTTTGACAGGGGAAAATATAACAAATCTGATGTTCTGGGTTTGTATGGTTTATTGCAAACATGCTGGAGTGGACTATTGTGAACAGATAATTATAACAAAGCTGCTCTGGCTTCTACCTTTACAGTTTCATCTGTTGTCCATGGCATAAGAATGATGACAGTGTCAGATTATTGTAGTCTTCTTCCTTTCCTCCTACCTTTCCTTCTTATTCCATGTCCCCATCACAAAATGCTTTAGTTTTCCCATTTATATACCTCATTAAACCATTTTTTTTTTTTTTGTCATATCAAATTATCATGGCAATCATATATCTGTTGATGTAATCTTATTTTCTAATACCTGGTGTTGTAACATTAGCTTGTGTCCTTGTGTCCTTGTTTCAGTTAGGACAGGGTTAATTTTCCTCCTAGTAGCTGGTAGAGTGCTGTGTTTTGGATTAGGATGAGAAGAGTACTGATAACATGCCGATGTTTTGGTTGTTGCAGAGCAGTGCTTGTACCAAGCCAAGGACTTTTCAGCTCCTCGCTCTGTCCTGCCAGCGGGCAGGCTGGGGGTGCAGCAAGAGCTGGGAGGGGACAGACCCAGGACAGCTGACCCAAACTGGCCAAAGGAGTATTCCATACCATCTGACGTCATGCTAAACAATATATAGGGGTGGCTAGCCGGGATGGGGGGGCCGCCTGCTTGGGATAGACTGGGCATCGGTCAGCGGGTGGTGAGCAATTGCATTGTGCATCACTTGTTTCATACACACTATTATTATTATTATTATTATTATTGTTGTTGTTTTCTATCTTAATAAACTGTCTCTATCTCAACTCTTGTTTCACTTTTATGTTTCTCTCCCCCATCCCAGAGAGGGAGGGGGGAGGGTGAGCAAACGGCTGTGTGGTGTTTAGCTGCCGGCCAGGTTAAACCACAACACCTTGATATAAAGGACTCAGACTGGCAGGACATCTGATATCAGTTAAGCTATGTATATATAAAAATAGTGGAGAAGCTCTCAACCTATCACTGAAGTTTCCATATATATAGTTGGTCTTATTTGTGCTTGGCAAAGCTACAAAATTTGAAGCTGTGTTTTCCGTTATTAGCTTATCCTGTTCTCTCTTTCTTCTTACTATATTAATCAGACCTGTGTGGTTCATGACTGAAATGATGCTCTTTTAGTTTTTGCCATCTTGTATCATCTCTGTCTTGAATGACAGATTGATTTTACTGGATTTAAGACAACTAAATCTAAGAACATTATTATGTTGCTTAGGTATAGTGCAGCCTGAGAATTTTCAGGGCACCCTATCTGGCCTCTTCTACCACTACATAAGAGTACAGGTCTTTTGTAGGTCTTTTTATCAACTGCCAGCAGTAGCTCAATGTCTCAGATATCTGAAGATGAATAATATAGTGTTAAATATTTGTATTTGGGCAACTTAATTGTGTTTAAAATACTGTCTAATTTCCCATTGTGATCAGTGAAGATCTAGAACTTTTCCTAATTTCATGAATATAGGATGCTAGAGACATTTTTGATGTCCTGAGATATTTGCATGGAGTTGGTAGATATGACGGGACTAATAGGAATCGTGTTTTTCTGATGTGGCAACTAAACGTCACATCAAGTCAAGTCACCTGAAGTATCACTAGCCTATCACTACCTTAGGCAACTAAATTGCCTCTTTAGTCAATGCAATCAAGTCAGCTGAGAAAGATACACCTCATCCAAAAGAAAATATCTGGTGACCAGTCAACTGAGTATCTCTCTGTATTTCAGCGACGCTGAGTGTAACTCCACAGACTATAATGGAAGCCTCTAGACTCTGATGTAATTTACTTCACCCCTAGACACCCAAATATAGATGTGAAAGTTTAGATCCCACCAAGTTTTAAATCCCACCATCACTATCTTGGTTTCTGGAAAACAGATGTTTTATACTGTGTGTGTAATATGTTTAGATTTCAGAATCTTTTGTGTATTTGAAAATCTGTAAGCTTAATGCTATGTGTCAGAAAATGTAATTTATCTGATATTTTAAAAGACAGAATTAGCATTGAGTTAAGAATGGATGACCTGTTTAGGGAGAGGTTTAAAAAGGTTTGACACAACTTTGTGTCAAAACAGTATGTAACGCATGCTCCCTGTGACGTGGTGCTTAAAAGTCTTATAGAACAAAATATCTAGCTGATCTTTATTTTATTTTATTTATTTTTTTCTGATGAGGAAATTAACTAGGAATAAACTGCCTTTTCTCACATCAGCACAACAATGTTAATATTTTTCCTCCTTAAATAAAAATCATATACTATATTGTAGTCTACTGGACTACAACCTTCTTCAAAATCTTCCTAATTTAATGCATATGAGTGATCCTCGTAAGTTCAACTGACTGAAATTATATGGAAAATCAAGCAAGCGGGTTGGGTTCTGGGTTTATGTAATCTAATCTTTCCATGCCAATATTTGTAGCTGTCCCAAAGAGGCCCAAAACAGTAAACCGGCATGACTGCAATTTCTCTCACCAAATGCTTACCTGAGATAGTCTAAATTTGAGCCATTCATCCTTTATAGTTTCTGAAGAAATATAAAGAGGAATTGGCAATTCACTTGACATAAATTTGTTTTCTAATGAGATGCACTGCAGCCTGTAATTGTTCATTTCTCTCCACAGGTTCTAAAGGAAACTTTCAGTGGCTACTCCAGACTAAGGTCTGGATTAAGGTCTCCAGACTAAGGTACTGCACATGTTGCAGTGCAACACACCTATGAAATTCTATTGTATAAATGTGATTTAGTAACTCTTCAGTGGCAACTTCAATTTCTGTTATTGACAGTTACTATTAAAAGTAGTTAAATAATGCAACAATAATTTTCCTGTTTAATAATAACGTAAGATAGAAGTCAACATCTCTATGCTATCTAAAATATTACAAATCTCTTGAAAACTAAAATATTTCATGGCAGTATATACACATCTAAATGTTAGCACAGAAATAAATTTCAAAATATTTTAATATAATTTAGCTTGATGCTGTTTGCTTTTTTATACCAGCTTTTACACTGTTTGAACATGCAGACTTCTAAATCTGTACAGACACTTTCCTAAATAGAATACCTTGTTGCTATCTTTCAGTGGAATCCAGATAGATTTTACAATCACCGTTTGGAAGAGACAAATACAGAAAGCATCTATAAATGGTAAGAGAGATAAAAAAAAAAAAAAAAAAAAAAAAGGATATCACTACAGTTTGTAGACTTCAGTAAAACAGAACTGAAATAAATAGCAACTGCTTTTGTCAAGCTCTCAATGTAAGAAAAGGACACTGCATAATTTTATTATATTTATATTTTTTAATTTTTAATTTTTACTATTAAAACTTTCTCTGAAAACAAGGATTTGATAATTTCTTGTACTCCAATACAGCATGAGGTGTTCTCGTGGGTGATCCTGAAATATGGAATATGTTTTTATTTCTTAGAAATAGAGTTACAATTTATGAATAAAAATGGAGAGAATTGAGAACTATAAAAAATGTGTTATCTTTAAATGTACACATGGTAGTCTCTTTCCACTGTTCTTGTGATACAGTTATGTAATAAGTTGCAGGTTAAAAAACAACAACAACAATAAAGAACACCTCGTATTCTAATTATATGCAGGGCATTGCAGTAGATACTGTAGTGATACCATATTTCTAACCAAATAATTTCTGTGTAGGAAGGCAGACGGTATCTGAGATCCTTCCTCTTAGAAAACAAACTAAGCAGCATCTGAACATAGTTTATCATAAAAATCAGTGAAAGACACCTCTGAAGTCTACTCAAAGTCCATTAGGAGTATCACTTCCTAGGCTGCTTGTGGAAACAGTAGTGAAGAATATCTTAAGGCATCTCATGATTTAGTCTTAGAGGAACCAATTTATTTACATTGAAAGGCAATGGACCAAAGAACATCTTAGTGCACCATTCTGATATAAATTCTAGGGTATTTTGTGCTTGGAATTTACAACATTTCAACATGAAGGGTATTCTATGAACAACATAATATGGTATTCCAGAATCATAGAATCATTAAGGTTGGAAAAGACCTTCAAGATCATCTGGTCTGACCATCACCCTACTACTAATGTCACCCACTGAATCTTGTCCCTGTACACCCCCAGGGACAGTGACACCACCACTTCCCTGGGCAACCCGTTTCAATGCCTGACTACTCTTTCTGAAAAGAAGTTGATTGATTATATCCTTTATCTACCTCTGTGTTTTCCCAACAGACGTAGCAAAGTTTATGCTGGTGTATCATTTCAAAGCATGTGACAGAAAAAAAAATAACAGAAAAAGAAGCTGAAAAAAAAAGTTTATTGTCATTCTGTACACTGTTTCGTTCTCACTGAGAAAAAACTCGTTTTAGCTACCAACATCTATAAGAGACTTCCCAAAGATTTTGCTGAGATTAAATAAGACTGTACATGATTAAAGTCACTATTCAGCTGTCTACTCTTCAGTATAGAGGTGTGCTGATTGTATCAGAATCCAAACCTACAGATAGAATTTTTCTCCAGACTTCTAACCTCCCACCCTTATGGCAAATATTTTGTTTTATATATATATTTATTTTTGTAACTATAGTTTGATGAATTAGAATAGGCATCTCAAGAAGAAGAAACAGAAAACAAGAACAGAATATGGAAATATTTGCACTGGATCTGATCTGAGCTCTGTCTATCTGTGTGTTCCATCACATGAGCAGACATATACTAGATACTTCAGGGGAAGATAGAAAACCCTTCTATATAAGTAGAAATTGGTTATAAGTCTACGTGACAATCTTATATTAATATTATATATTAAATTCACCTGAATAGTAAGTAGGAAGTTTAGTGGGCTTTCTTTCATTATTTTCAGTTTTCTTTTGATACATTTTTTGAGACTGCTTTGTTATGTTTACTACAAGAGTCACAGGTATCTATTGCCATTTTGAACATACTAAGGTACTTAGAGTTAAACATATGAAGCTGACATCCACAGAATGGGTGCACCCTTCTGGAAAAACAGCTGGAGGTGAGGCAGGATGCACTAGAGCATTTAAAACGGCATGACGTCTTAATGAGGCAAATTAATGTTATTTACGATGTGAAGTGCTTTGTTAATACATATCAAGTTTACTTACTTATGCTTCTGTTTTAAGTGACTGGGGTGAACATTAAGCCTTTTCTTCTCCTTATGCTTATCTTACATTTACATTGATTTAACTTTTTTTTTTTTTTTTTTTTTTTTTAAATTCAGTTTATCTCCCTAGGGGTTTCTACATTATTCATGGAGAAATTCATATACATATTATATATATATATATAATATTGTGTGTATAGCATTGTAGCATTTTAACATATTTCACATATATAGATGCCATATTAACTCATTAAAATATAGTCTATATATTTTTCACTCCATTTGTTAGTCCAAATTCTTGATCATCTCTTGAAACAGCTAGGTGAAGGATGCCTACATTTAGCCTTATTTAAAAGCTTTAATGAGTATATCCCTGTTCATATTAGCAGTAAATGCAAATCTTAAGACAGTAACTTAAGACTAGATCTGGTACACATCTGTTTGGAAACATGAAGTTTCCAAGAACTCCAGTCACTATGTTAATGGAATAAATTGTATGGAATTAATCTTTGATAAAAATGTTGTGCAACATCTTTTAAATATTACACAAACTCACAGAGAACAAATAAATATGCACATTTCTGAGAAAAACAAAACAAAACATAATTCCTTTAGCATGAGGTAAGTCTATTGCAGTGTAGCGTGATGTTCTTTACATGAAATTGGTCATGTAAACATTAATATATTAATAGATTATTCAGTTTATGTCTCAAATATAATCTGTTAGATGAGAACAACTAATAGATATGCAATGTAATCTTCTTTCTAGATCTTTAAACAATTTTGCTGATATAGTGTGGAACCCAGTGAATTCTCTTGGTTTTAAAGTATGCTCTATTTCCCCCTAAAGCAAATGTATTTTTGTGAGAATCAGCACACACATAAAGATTAATGGCACTGTAAGTATTCAGTAAGCATGGGCATCTACTTCTGTTGAGTACATTTACAGAAGGTGGACATTTCGAAGAAGAAAGACTAACAAAAATGATGTCATAGACAAATGGTGCAGCTGTGTGTCCTTGGATCACAATGTTATGAGAAAGAATTGTGGGAGACAGGAGCTCCCCAGCTTTGCTCAGGAGCTACCTGGAATCCTAGTCCTTCTGTGCTATAGCTATGCATGTGCATGGCCATGGACCTGCTGAGGTGGATGTGACTGGTGAACTTGACTTCCTGGTTGTGACCCCAGACCTGCCAGGAGATTGCTGGTCTGGCTATGCTCTGCTGTATGCTGCGTAACTGCACCCTGATTGGTGGGGTCACTACCCTGCCACCTTTAGTCTCTCCCCACGCTTTTGGAGCAGAGCTGTGAGAAGCAGCCTTGCCTTACTGCTCCCTGACACAGCATCACTGAAATATAAACTACTACTAGTACTATTATTATTATAATTATTAGATGACAGATTAAGAAACTGAAACTTTGAGAACGTTTCAATGCAAAAGACAAAAGTGCAGCTAATAAAATTTTTAAAACTTATGGATTCTAAAAGAATAAACTGATTTTTTTAGACCAAACAGTTATTTCTAATACTGTTTGTTGAAGACTTCAGGTAAGTTTTGTCACATAAGACATAAGGTTGGCTAAGAAGTCTCAGCAGTGAGATTCGGAAGGGACAACTGGGCACATGAATTGGAAAGAAAATCTTTTCTTGAAACTTCTTTTGTTTTTATCTTGCTTGGCTATGAGGCAGGCAGAAAGGCAATACACAATATGAGAGAAAAGCTTTTTAATGACATTAAGGATTTCTTTTTGTTTCTGTCTTTTTATTTTTTTATTTTTGAAACCTACCCAGGAGAAAGGTAATTGTGCAATTAATTTTCATTTCTGTTATAAAGTTATTTTGTATTTATAGACTTCAAATAAAAGACCATAAAGATATTTATACTCTCAGTATTTTCATACAATGGGTTTGGCAATGACTACAGTCCAGACCAATATTTTAGCTCATAACATTTACAGGAAACTGTGCTGATCAACCACTGTATATAACTATCTGGGACTGAGACATGGCATTTGGATTTGGACTTTGAACAGACCTGTAAGTTTTTAGATACTTCTTTGATTAATCCCAATTTAAAGCTGGGAAATGCTTTCCTGTTCTGAATGTAGTTTGGGGTTTCAATTTTGATTTGTTTGCTTCCTCTTAAGGTGTGGGCACATTCATTTACTCACTCTTGAATATCTCCAGTTTTACTCTAGGAAAACTGTATGAACACTGTACTATAGTAGTTCTGGTCTTCACCTTTTTGTTTGTTTGTTTGTTTTCTCTGTGTGTGTGCATCCAAGCATGTGATGAGGTTATATCTACCCCCACTTGCAATTAATTTGTGAAGTACTCTAGGTCCTGGTGAAAACTTATGTTCAAGTATTTTTTAACTTACATCTGTATGTAATTAAGTCATTGGAAGAAGTGTTTTTTGCTTTAATGGATGATTGTAAGTTTTTTTTGTTTGTTTGTTTTTTGAGTTGTAGTATAATGAAATGAAAACTAGCATCCTAAATGCCACCATAAAAATGAAGTGTGGATTACATTTCTAGGATTCAATAGGCAATTAGTTTATCCAGATTATTTTCTGTAAGAGACTGATAGACAATATATTTTCAGATTGCACAGCACATAAAGAGAAGTTATATTGTAACTGAAATGGACACTGAATACCTAAGGAAGAAGTCAGGGGCTAATTTTAGGTTCTCTTCACAGTTTTGGAGGAAATAAAAATTGTTGTTGTTGTTCTTAACTGCATGTGGTAGAATCTACATAACTATTAGCATAAACACCAAATTTAGGATTTTATAATCTTATAAGAAAAAGAAAACAGACGGAATAATTTATTAAGCTAAGGTTCCTGGTAACTGCACAAAGTTCAAACAATTAAGATAATTTTGCTGACCAAAAAAAAAAAAATAAAAAATCAACCTTACTTTTCTTTCACCTATCATTTTCTTTCTAAAAAAATAAAAATATGAACTTTCATTTGTATCTTACAGAAGCCAACTTTTCAATTACATGCTCTAGACTGATGCTTGTCACTACATAGCAGTCTGTGATAAAAAACAATAGGACTAATAAATGATCAAGTCTGACAATTGATAGGAAAAAAGAGTAATGGATACAGGACTGTTTCAGAAAATCTGAAAGAATACTGGATAAAACTCAGAAAGAAAACTTGTAAGAAAAAAGATTGCAATGATCTAGCTGATTTATTGAGTACTTCTGACTTCAGAAGTACTCTATTTGTAAATATCTCTTTTTTCTTCTGTCAAGTAAATTGATAAAATAGATGTAGAGTAGTTTCACTGGATTTAATTTTCCTCTGATCTAAATTCAAGGTCAATAAGTCAGAAATCTCTCCACTGCTGTTGGACTGGTATAGAGCAGCATAACACGAGTATTAAAATCTACTAAATCTACATTACCATATAGTGTATATTAACATATCTTGACCTTTGACTCTATTTCAAATTGGAAATACAGATTACAAATGTAATTTACAAATATGTACATATACATTATACAATATTTTACAGACACATAGGAACTGATAGTAACGGTTGCCACACATGCTTACTGCTTAGTGAAAATTCCCATTATATTCAAATGAAAACAAATAGACCAAGGTTTCTACTGGATGACATTAGAATAAAATCTTTTGCATCTGTTGACTTCAGTTGACTTGCAGCATAGCATCAATGACAGTTCAAAGGCAACTGTTTTACTGCAGCATAGAAGGAGCTTGAAAGGCATTGCTGAGTGCTTTATTAATTTTACTATTTTGTCTAACCTCACGGTCTTTTAAAATTACTGCAAGATGAAACATCCATAACTAAAAAGCAATTTCCTGCATTGAGATTTTTTCCTTTGTGAAAATTTAGATTTATTTTTTTGAAATGCTTTGAATCTTTTGTCAGATGAGTCATTAACTTCACAAAAAAATAACATTGTTAAATAAACTTTTATATTTCCAATATAAAAAATAGGATAATATTTTTATTGGCAGATTGAAAAATCAAATTGGAGAAGTTTGGAAACCTATTTGAATAAAGTAAAACTTAGTGGAAGTAAAACATAAGTAAAACTTAATGGAAGAGAAAGGAAAACACGTTTTCTTCCACAATTAAATAAATTAGCATTAGCCACTTAAAAAAAGAAAAAAGAAAAAAAAAGTAAAAGAATAGAATTCCTGTTATCAAAGTAGAAAAAAAAAAAAATAAAAATAAAAAAAAAGTTTAAGTAGCCTACCAGGCATGGTATTCTTTGCTATCAAATTAGGCATTATTTTTCCTCTGTCAGATGGTGAGCGAGGGCAATTTGAGGGTTTCAGAAACTGCAGAACATGTTCCACTGGTAGCAATTATTCCACAGAGACAGAGAAGAATATGTGAAACTTCACTCCACTAAGAAAATTAAAGACAATATGCATTGGATAAATGTTTAAAGTTACAGGAAGGTATTGGGTTATTATTAAAATACAAATATTACTAGTTCTTTTTTATTTATTACCAAATGGCATTAGCATTCATTCTTGATTCTCCTGAAGGAAAATTTAAAGACAGAAAAGATGAAGAAATGATTTTTCATCTAGAGTTAAAATGGGACTCTTGTAAAAAAAAAAAAAAAAAAAAAGGAAAACAGTTTTGAAAGTCAAAACAACTGTTCCAAAATTTCACAAAGTCATTATTAAAAATGAGTGTTTTAATGACAGGGCAAAACAGACAGAGGACAAAAAGGTAGTTAGCTCTTCCAGTTGCCAGGTGTTCACTACTAAGGCTGGCTGAATGCAGCAGAATGAAAGAGTTGAACTATCCCACTGTCTGACAGAGCTGCAAAAGGGATGAAGAGTGTACTGCACAGTGCCATGTTCTCTCTGTTACTCTTTCAATGGCACATATTGCTAAGAAGTTGGCTAGTGGCCTCGCACTATATGGAGAATGTTTGAGTTCACCGTGCCACAGCAGGGAAGCAGCAGATGGTGGTGCATGGGGAAGGGTAAAAAAAAAAAACTGTTAGCCTTTTCCTCAACCACCAGATCCAGGTCTGACAGACAAAGTGCTTAGTGCAGCTGTCCAGTTACTTAGGAGATCTGGGTTTGATAAATGTGCCTGTTCTGATAAATGTTACTAGAGCTGGAAATTGCATTTAACTTAATAAATTCACTCAAAGCTGAACAGCCTGTCTGGTGGAAAGAGATAATTGGTTGTATAGAAACATGATGTTTAATAGCTTTTTTTTTTTAGTCTTTTATAGTTTGAGTGAGAGACAGAGAAACAGAGAGAGAGAGACTTACTTGTCTTGTAAGCTTCTCAAAAATTGTTGATAAATGATAAAGTAGTGAGAAAACAGGTGGTAAGATCTATATACAAAAGAGGAAGTTAAACAGGAAAATAAAGCAGTATTCCCCTTGGTTTATTCACAGAAACTACATTGGAAAAACTCAAAGAAGCTTTTAAAACGAGGCTTCAGTATAGTGTGGATGTACCTAACTACTCACACTGCCATATTCATGTTCAATGAAGACACTACTAGAGAAGAATAACAGAATTACAGAATTGTAGGGCTTGGAAAGGACCTCGAGAGATTATTGGGTCCAACCACCCTGCCAAAGCAGGTTCCCTAGAGCAGGTTGCCCAGCTAAGCGTCCAGACGGGCCTTGAATATCTCCAGAGAAGGAGATTCCCAACCTCCCTGGGCAGCCTGTTCCAGTGCTCCATCGTCCTCACTGTGAAGAAGTTCTTTCTCATGTTGGTGTGGAACTTCCTGTGCTTCATTTCGTGGCCATTACCCCTTGTCCTGTCCCTACAAACCACTGAAAAGAGGTTGGCCAAATTCCTCTGTCTCCCACACTACAGATATTAGTAAACAATAATAAGATCCCCTCTGTCTTCTTTTCTCCAGGCTGAACAGACCCAAGTCTCTCTACCTTTCCTTACAGTAAAGATGCTTCAGGACCCCTATCATCTTTGTGGCCATCTGCTGGACTCTTTCCAGGAGATCCCTGTCTTTTTTTAGAGACAACTGAAGAATCTTTTATATATGGTATAAGAATGCAAAGAATAATGCATTGAATGATTCTTCTGACCTTGCAAAAGACAAGTGAAAAGCAAAACTTGAAATCATTATTTTATATTTCACTATGATACAAATGCTGAAAAGCAGATTTCTTGTGGTTGTGTATACCATGGACATCTTATGTCAATCTGATTGTTCCTAAATTTGAAAACTCACCTTTAATGAGAAATAAAGAGAAAATATTGTTTGTTCTATCACCTTAATTTTCATAGTGCTGCAAATTCCAATGTTACTATGAATATTTCAGAACAGTTATGTTCTTTCATTTACAGCTTGCAAACTTATTAATGAAGGACACTGTTCAGCATTAATTGGCAATAAAGAAAAAAAGCAACAGCATACAGCATCATATTGCCTCTTTTTCCTACGCCACTTAGATTACTTAAATGATGAACAGAAATACCTTCTGCAAAGATGAAATGATGAAGTATATGGAAATAAATTTGAGACATTTCTTAAGATTTAATGACTTCTTATATGGTGAATTGCTTATTCTTTTATATTAGATAATTATTTGAAAATACATCTTCTCATTTCCTTTAGTCATTTAAACACTAGATTTACTTGAAATTACCACAGTACACTATAGTTGTCCTGGACATTTGTTAAACTCCATCTCCATTGCATTTTTCTAAAAATAAACCATATTCCAATATATAGGTTTACAAAGACTACCAAAGCATCTTGCTGTAGAACAGCCACTCTTATTTCAGTTTTTCTGAAGTGTTGAGGTAAACAACCTCAATTTATATAGAATGCTTATTTCTTTAAGTATGTATGTTGAAAATACAGTTTTATGACATGATTTACATTCATAAGAAATTTTAATGAATCATCAGATAGAGGTTAAGGATTTAATTTTTAAGATTTGTTGGTTTTGGTTTTGCTTCTATCTTGGATGTTTGGTTGATTGTTTGATATGTGAATGTCTTCTGTGAGAAAAAGCTATTTAAACAGAGAATTTTGTAGTAACAGGGAGGTTTGTAATCATGGCATAGCAAGATTAAGCTTAGTATTTAGAAAAGAACCTAAAAAGTTTCCTTTTGCTTGCAGAAATGACTTCGTGGCATAAGGAATGTCCTGTGCTTACCTGTGTGGTAGATTTATTTCAAACCTTAGTGCACACTTTTTAAAAAAAAGATGTTTTTGTGTCTCTGAAAGAAAAGGTTCTACAAACCCTTACTTAACTCTAGCCAGTTAGTTTCTGAAAAGTTATTAAGCAACACCGAAATATTTATATGGTCTAACTATAGTAATTACATAGGCATACTTTGTTTTCTGAGTTTGTATTTCTACTTCCTTTATTTTTTCCTTTACAATAGAATATTCTGTGAGTTTAGGAACCTGATTTTTTTTTTTTTTTTTTTTTTTTTTTTTTTTTTCCAATGTTAAGTGTTCAACATTCACTAACTGGAGTTCAAAATAAAGACAATATAAAAACATAAGCATCTAAGCCTTGTGAAGAAGCCAAATATTTTTCTGGTATTTTGATTGCTTTAATGAACTGGAAGTTACTGAGGCTTATTTTAATCATTTGTGACCTGCAGCTGCAGTTATTAAGCAGAATAAAATGTGCATAATGCAAGTTTCAAGAGATTGAGGCTGTCTGAAATGGGAAATTTTGTTACGTAAGATTTTGGCTCAGTGATGCTTAAAATATATTTATCTCTGCACACAGATATTAAATGACCCATGAATGGAGTTTGAGTTTCATACTAGAGGTGGGAGGAGGATTTTGCTGTGCCAGTCATGAACTCCAAACTGTCTTTCGTTGCCTGAGGAGATTGGTCTCAGTTGCATACACTTTCCCATATATCCATCAGCAGCTTAGATGACCGGAAGGAGAAACTTCCTAGTTAAAATGCCTTATGACTCAAGAGTCCTTTAAAGAAAATAAACATTTAAAATACCTTTGCATGGAGGTTCTCCCACATTTTTGACATAAGTATTTAACAGATCGCCAGAATGGTTGGGATAAATTGGAGAGCAGTTTCTACTTTCCAGGATGGCATCAGACTTCAGTTTTCCCAAGGAACTGACAAGTAGGGTCATGTAGAAGCTGCTCTAAGGGACAGAGCTGTACCCTGAGGCTGCTTAGCTGTACCCAGAGCTGTACCCTTCAGAAGCTAAAGCTCCTGAGTTATCCATCATCAGACCTATTTTGTTTACTTATCTTCAAAGACAGAGTAAAAAGGAAGAAGACAGAAAACAAACAAACAAACAAACAAACAAAAAACTTATCAGGTGTGCAGATGATACCAAACAATGGATGCATTAATATGCTTGAGGACAGGGCTGAGATTCAGAGGGGCAAGGACAGGTTGGACCAATTTTTCTATAGGAATTAAACGAGTACAAGAAAATCAGTAGATTAGATTCCACGTAAGGTGAATAGATCACTGTGGAATGAGGTGACTTTGAAATTAAACTAATATTCACATTTTAAAGAAAAGGTACTACACTGAAGAAGCCTCCAGGGTGGAGGTGTAGCTGCATTACATAGAAGTTCTCTAGGCCTCCAACCTTAAATGTTAATCACACCAGGGGAACTTGGTGTGCTGACTCTAAGAGGAACAGTACGGAGTGTAGAGTGGAGTGGTTACACTGAGGCTAGGCTCTGTGATAAGATGGGAACTTGACTGTTCTTGTGCACACTGAAACTGATAAGCTGCACATTTGCTACCTTGAGCTAATAGACTGTCATGTTTTTGGCAAAATTACTTTGGTGAATTTTGCTCATTGTAATATCATTATAATACCAAAACATACCTCCACCCAAAAGCTACCCAACTCAAAGCCGTTACCACCCCTTACTGAGCATGTGCTCTGAATTTCTCTGAGCCTATTCCTCTAAACAAAAGTGAGAAAATTATGTACCAATCATAACCAATATACGCATGACTAGAGTCTCTCAAGCTCCACCTAAAAGATAGAAAATAATATAAACTGGCTTAAGAGACAGGATGTTAGGGAAGGTACCATCGTAAAGGATACCTTCTGACTTCTGGAATCAGTAGACAGGCTGAGCCTCTCTTCCCCTGTATTGAGACACCTTTGGGTAAGATTTGAACACTTGTTTATGCCAGATGCCCGGGAAACTTAGAAACCTCTATACAGATAATTTATACCTTTTAATGCATTTAGAGCCGGGCTGAGTTACTTATACTTTTGGTATTTGTATGTGCTTTTTAGACAGTGAATTTATCACTGGCAATCCAAAGAACCTGTGTACCTGCTGCTTTAATAAATTGCACTACTCATTAAATGTAGACATGGTAGTTCTCACTGAATGTGACCAAACTCTTTAAGTGTGGCCATCGTAGATCATGAAACGTGATTAGATTAAAGGTATATTACATTATGTGTGAATCCATTATTGTGATATTTCAGTACACTGTACATGACCGGACATATAACGACTAATTGGGCATCACTCCCAATTAATTTAACCTTTAATGCAACGATCACCTACTCATCTACGTTCACGTTTCGTTTTAAAGGGATTCTGTACTGTTTCTGTCATTGTTATCTTGGTTAATGTTTTGTAAAAGGGAATTAAGCTTTCAAAGCTACAGGATTGAATTCCAAATAAATGTGTTCATTAAACAGAGAGTTCTTGGCCATTACTGGCATCAAGTTAAAAGAAGGCAACACAATTTTAAAACTGTTAATTTTTTCAGGTACTATAGTCCGTATGCTGTCCTATCTTGATTATTCCAATTTAGAAAGCATTACTGTTGAGTTCCTCTTTGCTGAGTTTCTGAAATTTTCTTTCTTGAAATTGTTT
Organism: Nettapus auritus; assembly: GCA_011076525.1. Taxonomy (NCBI): domain Eukaryota; kingdom Metazoa; phylum Chordata; class Aves; order Anseriformes; family Anatidae; genus Nettapus; species Nettapus auritus. The sequence continues at coordinate 29,388,224 of CM021765.1, forward strand.
CATTCCTTGTTTGTGTACATAAATGTGAGGAAAGAGAGAGGTCTTAGACCTAATCTAGACAGACTGGGTTAGAAAAATTGAGGACACCATTAGCTTATATTTTGAACAGAAATTACTTTTCAATGTATAGCTCAATCAAACTTTCAGCCAGGACAGAACCTAAATAATTTACTATTGTTACTATTGCTATCATTATTATTACAACTATTTTTATTTATTTTTTTAAAAAGCCTTTGGATCTGTTTTGAGTTTTTTTTTTTTTTTTTTTTTTTTTTTTTAATCAGGAAAGGTTAATGTGCTGGGTATATGATTTAACCATACACAGTTTAATATGGGCTAAAATATAACATTTTAAAAGTAAAAACAAAGGTAAATTCACCCAGGAACTAACAGAGTTCTAAAGTTCACACAAAAATGGCAATGAAGAGCACGTCAGCATAATGTAAAAACTGGCACTGAGAATGCAAAATTATTGACAACCTAATAACAGGGGTTTTTTTGTACCTAATAACAGGTATTTTGTTGCATGTATTCTTGACCAGGAACTAAGCTATTCTACATTTCAGTGTCTAATGTGAATGACCTAGACTACCTATGCGATGAAGTTGAGTGTAAACAACATAAAATAATTAACAAAAAAAAATCATTAACAAATGCTAAACTATTTAGGCTAAATCCAACTGGATGAATGCAAGCTTGAAACTTAGCAATGATCTGGATTCCCATTTTTAACTCTCATAACTCTTTCTGAGTTAATGATTTAAATACTATCGACACAACGTTCAAAAATACAGAATTATGCAGTCAAGGAAACAGAGAATTCCTTCTATGAGGCAACTTACTTGAAACCTAATATAGTCTTGAAGATAATGGGCAAAATATCTCTTGTCATAACCCTTCATCAATGTTTAGTTATTGAAATGAAAAAGAGAAATTATTGCAAGCCCAAATGTTACAAACTATCCATTGACAATTTAGCAAATAGAGAAAGGGAACTGTGCACTATGATGTATATCATTACAGTAGTTGAGTCATATTTCAAAGTTATATATGACTGTGTCACCACACAGTCAGAAGCTTCTGAAGTATAAATCAAGATTATTAACTCCTCAAGTGAAAGGAACTTTCCTATGAATACTGTGAGAAATGTAGCAAAACTTGCTGAATACTAAAATGACCATCCTGCTGCTGACACAATATCAGCTAGAGTAGTAAAGACCAGTGCAGTTACCCTGAAATTTTAGTCTTACTTAATCAGAAACTGATGGACAGAGCATTTACTGAATTTAGCAGCATCTGTAAAAACAACTAAACATTTTTTACCTTTTCTTGTTCCATACATCTTTTGGCAGTTTGAGACACTGTAACCATACTCCACATTTCATTCAGTAACCAGATGTGAATCAGGTTTTGTTTTGTTATAATTTGAATTCATGATTTTTGTTTTGTTTAATTTGTTATATTTCATGTTTTGCTTAATCTTATCTAGGTTATTTTGTGACTACTCCCTGTTGGATTTGAGTTTATAATCTATTGTTGCTCAAGTTACGTTTAATGACTACATTTCATAATGTCTGTAATAACAGCATATTCACCACTGCATATAACCTGAACCTTTATTTGAATATACTGTTAAGAAATGATGCATCCCTTGCTCATTTTTCATGAAGACTATTTATTTTCATGATGTTTTTTTTTTTTTTTTTTTTTTTTTTTTTTTTTTTTTTAATACTTTTGTTTTCACAGCACTGCATTTGTGTATATTTGGAAAAGCATACATTTTGCATTTGTATTTGTTTTCACATTTTTGTTTTGTTTATTTTGCAATTTGGTGAGTATAAATATAACTTCCCCAGGAGGACTAATTCTTTTTAAATTAATCACAGAGTGTTCTTTTCTGTCACAGTGCAATTCAGACTGAGACAAACATCAAGACTACATAACATATATATATATATATATTTTTTATACTTCTGTGCTGTTACCAGTTGCTCTTTGAAGTGTTTTTCTATCTGTAAAATTTATGATACTAATAAAGCATTACACTACATGTGACTGTACTGTGAGCTATGAATCCCATGGAAATTGAGAAATAAAAGCCGCAAGTATACATTCAGAAAAGGACATATCTGAATGTGACTTGAAGTATGAGTATTTGAGTTAACAACATAGTGACTCAGTTTATTCTTTAAAATGCCCCCAAGCATGGACTGTTGAAAATTGCTGCCTAGAATAAATATGTTATAAATATAGGTTTCTGAAGGGATGGAGATGTATGTTGGTGGGCTAGCAGTAACATCCAAAGTGTCATGAGGAGACACTAGGCTCCTCCAATGTGTATACAAGTGATCTGGAATTTGTCTTTTTCACTGACTTTAAGGCAATTTCCATCTTTCTCTGTTATGGTACATTGTGCAGGAAAAAAATCTATTTATATACCAAAATCTACTGTAAACTTAATGCAGTGGGTTTTTTTTTGTTGGTGGTGGTGCTGGTGGTTTTTTTGTTTGTTTGTTTGTTTGTTTTGTGTGTGTGTGTGTGTGTGTTTTTTCCAGTTAGCTCGAATATATTCTTCAAATATTCTTCCTTTGATGGCATGAACTTACTGTCTTGTTCTCAGTGTGCTAAATATAATATAATAATAATAATAATATAATATAATACAATAACCATTTTTGCTAGCCAGGAAGTGATGATGTTGCCCCACTGTCAGGTCTTAACCCAATGTGATGAAGGGGATAATGGAAGGTCACAGGCTTAGCAAACATATCACTGATAAAAGAATATGCTTTCTGAGCCCCAGAAACAAAATTTATTGCAGAGTTAAACCCTGAAATACAAGCAGGTTCAATAAATCCCATGTGCATGAGTTGTTATTGCCATCAATGTAAATACTGAACATAAATTCAGAGTAAATATCTTGCCTTTTTTCTTCTTAGCAGCTATGCTCTATGCATAGCCATAGTCAAGTGGAAATTAATATTGGACTTGCTGACACACAGCAACTGTCTCTGTGTTTATGACTAAACCAAATCTAGCTTTAGAGGGAAAAGTTTGATATTTTGATTGCTTTATTTTCATGTGAAATTTAATGTCTGTGGCATCCAATGTGAGTTAATTTTTTCTATCATGGAAAATTGATAATACTCTAAATTATTGTTAAAAGTTTGCAAGAGTCCCAGAACTTGCAAATATATATATATATATTATTATTATTATTATTTTTTAATCTAGGTTCCCCCATACTCAAGTTTTAATGCAGCCTATTATGAAGGGTATTTCTTATGACCTATTATTGTACTAGTCAGATAATAGCATATAATCATAACAGAATACCTACTTATTTTCTAATTGAATGCAGAAGTTAGTTCTCTGCAGAAATAAAGATGTGACAATAATAAAGGTGATATGTTAAAATTATTTTGCTTCCTAAAAGTATTTGTTTTAAAGTGTTGTGTTGAGAAGATTGCATTTCCACAGTTCAGAGAAATCATGGGAAAATTGCAAACATACTTCAAACAGTAAAAAAATCTCATAATGACAACACCTGCTCTGATATCTCATTATTTTACTGTCCCAGTTTAACCAAGAAACATATGTCCAAGATCAAACCAGAGAAAGAAAAGTCTACCAGTGAACAACAACAGAAATACAGTGTGTTAATACCCAATCAATAAATGTCTGTTTGAACCTTCTGAAAAGTTGCAGATATGTTTTTGTAATAGTGTGTCTACACCGTCAACTTCTTCTGCTGAAGGGTTTAATTCTTTGTAGCTGCAGGTTCATCTTCTCCACCCCAGTCACTGTTAGAAGCAGTACTGAGGAAGTGAGCATATGAACAAATAATAATAATAAAAAAATCTTACATCTTTTTTCTTATGAAAACGTTATAGAATGTCCAGATTTTCAGGCATTTCAAATACAAATGTAAATTTTTTTTTTTTTTTTTTTTTCAAGTTGTAAATATTTTTTGATATCAAAATATTTTCATAGTAGTGAAAATTTGAAATTATTCTGGAAGTGTACTTTTCATTAACATGCAAATCCTTGTTAAATTAAGAACAGTTTTTCATGAGTTTTCATAAATTATACTGTTGATATTTAAATGGTAGTTTAGCAGTCTTTCCAGCAACTGTTCTGAAGTTACGAATAATTCTGGTAAGAGAAAGAACTTCTTTGGTAGTAGCTGTGAGACTCAACAATGATTTATGCTTCTATAGCCAAGGGATAATTTCAGCATGTGCACTGATTTCAACTTTTCACTATTGCAAACCACAAAAAAGAGAAACCTCAGTCCAACAGCAAGATGATGCTATGTTTTTTCAGGGGCTATTATCTTGCTCTAAATAGGCATATTGATTTCAGAGACATTTCAGAGGCAGAGAGCATTTATCCTTGATCAAACCAGTTGCTTAAATTTAATTATTGTCTTCCTCCTAAAAACATCCAATGTAGCACAATGTGAAGTTAAATATCCAGTTCTTTGTTGTTGTTGTTGTTAAATGTGTTCAATACTGTTGAGTCTTTCTTCCCATATTTAATCTATAAACAAATGAATAGAAAATGAACTTAATAAATCACAAGTGTCAGGTTCAAGAGAACCCTGCTGTTCTTTTAACTGAATGCTAAATGAATACGGTTAAACATATAAAAGGAATTTGGTAATGAGAGTGTATTATTGCTCTGAACTCTTTGTAACCTTTGTGATTCTTTAGTAAATTTTAATGAAAATCCAGTGCTGGCTTTGTCACATTGAAGTCAAGACAATCAATTAAACTGCAGTCATTTACCATTATCTTCTTGGTGTTTACCTGTTTGGTATGTGTTCCATTGTTTCTTAACTCTGGAGAAGTTAAATTGTCTCAGGAACACTTAGGTATGTCTTTTGAGAATGAGCATCTCATTCTGTTGCAAACATACAGAGTAGGATTCAGTCCTAGACTAAATCACCTGCATTTGGGTTGCCCTACAGGGCCATATCGCATTGCAATAAATGGAGTTGTAGACTCAATTCAGTTCCCTCCACATAGGTTTGCCCAGGCCTTTCTATAAAGGCCTGGTCCTTACATAGATCCTGTCTTTCTTCTGACTGTCCTGTGGAAATATTTCAGATACATTAGGGCATTTAATATGTCTTTAGATGACAATGATTAGGCAAATTAATTTCCTACTTTTCTATCAGTTGTAAAAAGAGGTTGACTATTCTTTTATATGTATAAAAATCCTTACATGAACAAATCACTTTCATGTCACCCATAGGAATTTATTCCCTCTTCCTGAGGTCAAAGTTGCTTTGTCCTGGATTTCAGTTAGGTTAGGACTGTTTTTATTAAAGCCCAGGATAAGTTTTATCACAAGATTTATCAACTGATATTAAATCATATAAAACCACACAACATTTAGAGGCCAAAGCTGTTATTCAAAAGAATTTATCTGGAAGTGCTTTTTTCTTCATACTTAAAAATCCAATACCCAGGATGGCCCTCCTATGGGATTAAATCTAGGCTGTCTATCATCAAGCTCAAAATAAATTTTCTCTTTCCAATGGCCATCTATATATCTCATGTTATTCATTAAATTACTAAATAGAATATGGAGTCATAAATTTCTGACCTTGTAGCCTAAGAAAAGGTCAGCAGAATGACTACACAAGACCATCAGTTGATTTAAAAAAAATAAAAATTAAAAAAAAATCTTTCTCTTAAAGGTAATAACTCAATGCTTCTTTCCTATGGAAAGTAATCAATATGCCCAAATTTGTCTTGCTTTTATCATGTTCAAAATTAAAACAAACAAACAAAAAAAACTGCATCTTTTTTTTTTTTTTTTTTTTTCTGACAATATTTAATATTAATTGTTGGTATTGCTCTTCTGCTCTCTTCAGCATGTGCAAGTAGGATAGGAGAGCAAGTGATCTCTTGATTATAAAAATGACTTTACAAACAGCACGTTCATCACATAGCTGTATTTCCACCTCTACAGAATATTCTTCTGACAATAGCACACTAAATAAAATTTATGGTGATTAGTCACCATGAAATCTTCCCTAAAGCATAACTATTCTCATTGAAATTTTTTATATCAACATATTATCCTTCTTCTCAAATCTGATTCCTTCTAATTATTAACTCACCAGACTACTGACTAGTTCCAAGAAGGGCTCTTTAGCTATTTTTGAAAAGTATTTCAGCATTGGTAAGAATCTATGCAACTTGCATTCACATATTTCAAATCCATACTTGTAGAATTTGAAAAACTTGTAGAAGAAGATGCAGAATCGTATTATTCTAAAGGATAGATATTCAGACATGTCTATGTACATAGACTGGATATGCTACTATTAATGTTATATCATATTTATTTTATATTATTATATTATTATTATGCTATATATGCTAGGTCCTTCTGGCTCCAGGTATTTTCTCTCATCTGTCATAGGTGTCATATGATTACAACATCTTCTGCCAAAGAAACAGATGGGGTTTCTATGCAGAATGAGTTTGGTTAAAAAATTAATATGCAATAATTTCTAGTGACTACAGGGGAATATATCAAGGACAAAGAGGCAAGGTATCGTGACTATACCATCAGGAAAAGGGCATGAAAGGAAAGGGAAGTAGGAATCAAGGAATTCATTAATGGTTATCATTTGAAATGCAGTTCAGGAGAGTGTAGCTATCATTTCTATTTTGAATTAAGGTATTTGTGTATTAGCTGCCTCATACTTCTCTATCTCTTTGTATAAATAAAATTCCATGTTAAACAAGTCTCATGTAAACATTTCTTTTCCAAATATTAATTCACAAAACAAACAAACAAACAAACAAACAAAAACACTTTAACAGGTTATTGCAGTTTTAGGAATAAGCAATGTTATACATATTCAGACAGATACCTCTTTTTCTGAATACACTTACTGATATTGCCAGAAAAGCTTCTAACGTGTAATTTGCCTGTAATTCAGGAAATAAAATACCTTACAAACTGAACAAGAAACTTTTTAAATAGAGGAAATAATGAAGCATGCCTTTATTTTGTTGTGAATTTCATACCTAACTTGCAATGTTACAGTTTCCTGTGTCTATTCTCCTATAATACTGTTTTAATCTTTCTTCTGTACTCGTTTCTTGGATTGACAATTGTTCTCATACTAATCTGACCAGTTACTAAGCAGTGATGGCTGCCTGGCTGACCTCTGTGTAAACTTAATAAAACACTTATATTAGGTTCCTGAAATTGTTAGGCATGGTCTATAATTCCTGGGATATAATTCCTTGGAATTCAGGTGATTCTGAAAATATTAATTAATTGTGAAATTATAGTAGATTTTCTTATGAAATTCCTTCTCTAACAATCAATTGTTCACTGTTCTGAAAAACTCACTGTGTTACTAGGCAGAAACAATATCCTGAGAGTCATGTGCCATACCATATAAAAATTAGTAAAACAATGGCTGAAGTAAATGGTTGGCAAAAACTCACATGATGAAAGGCAGAAACTGAGTATGTTCTGTTAGAGTAAACTTCTGAAGTTAGATCAGAGCACCATAAGAAAACACTATGACTAAAAGAAATATTATGCAAATACAAGTAATGCTAATTAACTATTTTTGGAATAATTCTAAAATCAAAATTGTAATTCTTTAAGCATACAGTAGGTGAAAAATTTGGTGTTGCACAGAGAAGACAACTTTACTTTCTGTCCAACTGCTAATACTGGATTCATTTTGAATCAATAAATATTAACAGCAGGATATTTTAGATAATCTTCAGTTGCTGAAAAAGACTACTTATTTTCAGATGAACAACCATTAGTTTCAACTAGTATACATCTGAAAATTTACTTTTCTTACCATCATCTTCTCTGTTGCAGAAACTCAACAAAGTGATGTCTATCATAACTAAATAAGGTAAGTAATTCATAAATAATTATTCAAACAATTTGAGTTTGAATAACTGAAATACACAGTCACCGCAGCAATAAAACCAAGGACAATTTTATTGTAATCTCCAAATCTGTGAAACCTGTCATTTTGCACTTTGAGAAAAGCACTCGTAAACAGAAATTACAATAAAGACTTTGGTAAATGTGGTTGGGGGAAATGGAAAACAATTTCTGGTAAAGGAAATATGTTTGCTTGTGAAATACGTCAGCCTTTAAGAAGAAAAAGAAATGTGATGATTTTTAGCCTTTTATACAGCTTTCCATCACTCTCATATTTCACAAATTAAATCAACAGCAAACTCCCTAGTAAACTGCACAGGGTTTCAGATATTTTTGGTTTAGGGAGGAAAAAACAAACAAACAAACAAAAAACAAAACAAAACAAAAAAAATCTGTCATAGATTTCTGTGAATATTGTGATTTAGAAACATGAAAATATGTTTGTGTTCTGATTCTTCCACCAACTATTGCTTTTACTGTGTCATAACATTCAACAATAACTCTTGACCTTTTGCAAATTTCAACTAAACTCAATGAAATGATAGAGGACAGCAGTACTGACTGATAGAAAGGTCACAGGCAGATTTCATACGCTCTTTGGCGTGACAGAATCCATATGAAGGATAAATTCTTCAGCAGTGGGAAAAGTTCCAACTTAGATCCTAGTCTGTGCCAGTCAGTCACACTGGAAAGCAAAAGATGACTTATTTTACTGTAGTTTTAAGTTTTATCATGTGCTGTTGTGATTAAAGTTTCCATTTTTTCTTTGAGTTAGTGGGGCACTTTCATCATCTATAATGGTCATCTTTGACTCTTGTTACCTTGTATCTGCTTGGTTTTATAGCCTAAACTTAAAAAAATATAATAATAATGATAATGATAATGATAATGATAATGATAATGATAATGATAATGATAATAATAATAAAAGCTTAGCTTTTCCCACAGAAAGATGTGCTTAGTTTCTGTCCAGGAAGAAAAGGGAAAGCTTCCAAATATGCTTGACTGCAACAGGTCTTCCAGAGACTGATGATAGTCTGCATAGTTAGGAAGTAAGTCTTGAAGCTTGTTTTACCAGTCTGACAACTGGACAGGTCTAGGGCTTTACATTGGTAGTAGCACCAATTCATCAAGTAATTAGAAACGTAACAGGATTCAGATAAGTATATGGTATTTCATACTGTTTGGAGAGCGAAACTAAAATAAAAAAGAATATATATCTAAATCCTTTCAGGATTCAGTAGAGAAGGGAGGTCAAGGAAGTGGAGCAAATATCTTTGTCACACTGAGATCTGTTTGAGCAACTGAAGACAGTAGAGTTGGTCCATATTCTCCAGCAGCGTTAAATTGGAAGATAAGAAATACCGACTAGTAAAGATTGCAGAGAAATCCAATAGTCTCAGGACTATTGTTTCTGCCATTATTAATTTCTGTGTATTACTTTGTGTTGAGAGAACATGTAGATATCTATGTCAAGTCTAATGACGTGCCCCCATACTTAATTTGTGCAACAAAACCTTTTGTCCCGTACCATTAAAAAAAAAAAAAAAAGTAGCATAATGAAAATAGAACAAGTAAATTAATCTGTTTTGTACATACAGGAAATGGATGCTCAAATTACATAAATTCTGGTAATCCGCATTTCTCTCAATTACATCACTGCTTTTTTTTTTGTGAATATTCACCCAAATCTGAAGTGAACAAAGTCTGTAAACAAAGGTAGATGCACGCACATTGGTCCTTCTTAATTAAATAGCAAATAAAATAAATCAAAACAGCACTAAGATTTCTGGTATAGATGAAGCTTAAGGAAATTTGCAGTCACTGTGCTAGACAGAATAATATATGTCTGTTCCTTCCACAAGAAAATAGTCTGCTCATAACTGTGGAGGATTAGCCTTGGCTGGCCACCAATCTGCTCTCTTCACTCTCTCTACTCAGTAAGACAGGGGGAGAAAATTAGATTAAAACAAAAACAACAACAAAAAAAAAACACTTATGAATCAAGATAGAAGAAAAAAATAAAGTTTTTTTTTTCTCTACTTCCCATCAGCAGGCAGTGTCTAGCTACTTCCTTGGAAACAGGGTCTCAGAATATGTAGCAGTTGCTTTAGAAGAAAAACCAATCCCCCCCTTCACCCCTGCCACTTCTTTTATCTTTTATTGTTGAGCATGACGTAATATAGTATGGAATATCTTCTAGGTCAGCACTTCCAGCTATGTACCCTCTCAACCTCTTTGCCCACCTTGCCCAGCCTACTGGCCATCGCAGGGGAGTTTGGAGACAGTCTTGCAAGCTCAGCAATAGCTAAAATATTGGTGAGATGTCAACACCATTCTATCTACAAGTGTAAATCACAACACTTTAAGGCTACTATGGGGAAAGTTAACTCCATCCAACCACTACAGTAAAAATGTATGGTAATTGTCCTCTGAAGCAAAGAGGTGCCATTTAACTTGTCTTTCAATGGAAATCTTTCTAGAGTTAGCACCCCAGCATGATCTTTCATCTCTTACTGCTGCCTGGTTGATTTCAACAGACCAAATGCATCATCAGTTCACACTCACTTCATGTTTAAGATGTTGTTGCCTTCCCAGTCCCCAGGGCTGTAACATGAAATTGAAAGGAAGTAGTGAACTAGATTCTTAAATGTAAGCTTGGCATTTCTCAGTACTGATAAAATGCACTGAAGAAGGTGGATAGCTACTTCCTCTTCTCCCCTGAGATCTGTGACTGAAATAGAATGAGAATATTTCTTCAAGAAAATTTTCCCCTAAGTGTCAATATTGGGAATATATTATTATTATTATTTCAAAATTAGTTATATTTTAAAGAAACCAATCTTCAAAGTGCTTTTTTTTTTTTTTTTTTTTTTTTTTTCTTTTTTTTTTCTTTTTCTTTTTCTCTGTTTCTTTCAAAATACAAACATCTTACCCTTCCCTTAAGTACTAATGAAGTATCTTAGACTTGGAATACATAAAGGACAAATACTTTCATTTCTCTTTCTCAGTTTTCCTAGAAGCTGTATTGATTTAAGCACAATCTTTAGACTGTACCTCAGTCTACGAGCAGGTGTGTCTCTCACTCACATCTATTTTTATACTAATTACTCTTACTGCTCTAAAATTCATCTCTTTCCAAACCTGAATTCATCCAAGTTCAACTTCCAGGTGTTGGGGCTTTTTATGCCTTTGTCTGCATGACAGCAACCCTACTATCACATCTCTTTTACTTGAATGAACACCTGTATTTTGATTAAATCACCTTTTAACCTTCTCTCCAGATATGCTTAGTTGATTGAGCTCTTTATGTCTCAAATAATAGAGTGGTTTTCTGATTCCCAGAGCATTTTTATGTCCCTTCTTTGAACAATGTTCAGTATTTCCATATTTGTCTGGAAGTGGACATATATCTTTATATGTCCTTATATATCCTTACAGAAGATATATCCTCACAGAAGTATTTCTATTTCAGACATACTAAGTCAAAACATACTTTAACCTGAAAGTTTTCTTTTATGCATTCATGGATAGTATTAGGCCTTTTGCTTCAGTATAAGACTGAAAGGTCATGTTAAGGACGTGTACTGATGATTTTGTGACATTTTATGAATGAAAAGAATTTTCTGTTTTCTGAGGGGGTCTCCTCTTCTGTAGGGATAGATCTAGCTCTTTATTCCCTTTAGTATTACCCTTATTGAACTGTACTAAATACATTTTGGTAGTGGGTGACCATTTGTTTCAGAGTGACTCAGATAACTCAACTGACCACTTGTCCTCCTTATTAATTACAATTCTTCTCCTAAATATATCTAGTATGGTTTCATAGCGTTATCTAATACAGACAACAAAAATGTTCTACGGGTGAAACCTCAATAGAAACAGCCTCACTCACTGAAATCTTTTCACTAAAGAATATCCTTCATGATCAGTCAATAAGTGATTTATAAGGTATTTATTATCTGCTATGTTGATTCTTTACCCATTTCTAAACAAGACATGGTGCAATATTGAAACAAAGATCACTTTATCAAAGTAAAGATCTTTATCAAACTACTGGATTCTTGATAATAAATAAGGAATTGTTATGAAACTGAATTGTATAAAATTTATTTTATGTTTGCTCTACTTTTAGCTACTGTTAGGACTGCAAACTTTGCATCATATTTCTATGATCTCTTTGCTGATAAAAAGAGAACTTATCCCTCCATAACCTAACAGGGAAAAGAAATCACAACTTTCATTGGTATAAGACTGCCTGATATCCCTTATCTAGGTAATTATACTTGAAGTGATAGTATTAGTAGATCCAGACCAGTGCCATTATCAAGCAGCCTTGGAAAGAAAGGTCCAACAACAGCATATCTCTAACAGAAGAAAGCATGATGGACTGACAGTGAAGCCAACTCAGAAGTTCAGAAAGTATATGAAGTGGCCCCATGCAAACTCCAAGTCTCTGCAGGACTATAGACAAATAAATCTTGTAGGTATTTGGGTGACTGGATTTTAAAATTAGCCCACATCAAGTCAAAACAAGACCATCCTACTCTCAAGTGAGCAATCATACTCACAAAAACACTCACACACTGCATTTCTGAATGCAGCAATGCAGTATAAGCACACACAGATATTATCATTGTCCCAGATTTTCTCCTGAACATGGCCTATGGAAAGCACATGGTGCCTGAAAACTATTTAGTGACTCAGCTAGAGGCCTACAGATCAAGTATGTAAGTTCCAGTTACTTGTTCTGTATCTATTCACGACAAGAGTTTTGAGTATTATATAGTGTATAATGAAAAGACAGAAGGATTTAACTCACTTGAGTAATCCTATTTCCTAACATTCATTATCAGCAACTTCACAGCTGCTGTATGGCTTACCTATTAAAATAAAAATTAAGAAGACAAATCAGTTGATGGCAGATTCATTCAGAGTGGCAAGACTTACCACCTGACATATCTAGGTAATTAGAGGGGGGCCTTAACAGAAGGTTAGAGCTCAAATATTATACAGGATTTATTACTTGTCATGCTGAACTGAGTCTTGGCTAGTGTAAGGAATTTTCCCAGTAATGTTCTGAACTGACATTATGTAGAGATGTTTGAATAGTTTCTTTTTAGAGTCCTGTGCTTTTTTTTTTTTTTTTTTTTTTTTCCCTCTAGATAATCCTCCTCTTTAATATCATTGCCCCTGAAATTTCATTTCAGCAATTCATCCTTAACTGGGAAAAAACAGCTGAATGAATAAAAAAAATCACACTTCTTTCAAAGGAAGCATATAATAAGCAAGGTCAAATCTCTGAACAGAGATGATATCAAGGACATGCTTGTATACTTTACTAATATGGAATTAGAATCACCAGTAGTGTATTATTTTATTCCATTATTCTGTTGCTCTTATTTCTGAGACTTCGGGGGGCCCCCCCCCCCAAAAAAAATAAATAAATAAAAATTGTGCTTTACATAGTATGCCTACCTACTAATCCTTATGGAAGAAAGGATAAAATGAAGTCTTGTTTGGTTTGGAATATACTTCCTTGTTCTGCCCTTCACCCCTTCTGGTAACGAAGTCCCAAGTGACAGAGGTCTTCAACTTGTTTTGCTTCAGATAGGTCCAATGGCCATGAGGTACTTATGCCAAGATGGTAAGTCCAAAAGATACATTTGTGCCTGCTTCATCCGATTGCAGGTTCCCCATTCAATTCAATTGCACAAATCAGTTATACAGATATCTATGTCTGCATAAGTTCTTCTAGTGGGCATAGAATATGTCTATACTTTACCTCACTTTCCAATTGATGTCTTTCTTGAACAACTGTAGACTTATTATATGAGTCAGAAATGCTCAAGAATGGTATTCAGGATGTTTTTATACTCCTGTAATGGAGAACTGCACTGTTAGTTGTTAAAAACAAACAACAACAACAACAACAACAAACAAACAAAACAAACAAACAAACAAAACAGGGAAGAAGACAATTAAAAAACAATTAAATAGTCCTCTCCACTTCTACACTACTCATAGGTAGACAGGGTGGGTTCAGGGCTGGGGCATGAGTAGAGGAATATTACTTGACTGACATTAGAGAAAGGAGGGCATGGTATATGTTAGCAAAATGTGAGAGACACAGAGAATAATTGCAGGAAGAAGAGTTATCAGCATACTGGAGATGTTACCTTCTCTAGATACAGTCCTACACATGGCTTTGGTGGAAAGGTTTAATAACCTCAGGAATTTATAACTGGTCTTTGCATTACCCAATATGCCATTGAACTGGGTGCAATATAGCCTCATGATACCCAAACTTACCTTTCATCCTTATCTGTCAGGCCACTCTATCTGTTTGTATTCAACAAACGCACTCCGTGGTGCTTTCAAAATAAAGCTTGTAGATGGCAAAAGCATCATCTTTGATACTTGAATAAACAGAAAACTGAATGATAATGCTATTTCATACTAATTTCCTTCCTCTGGAATAGCAGAGCATTTGCATGAAACTTACATTATAATAATCTTTCTCCAGAGAAGAAAATTGTAAAGTGGGAAAATGTATTTAGTTTTCCCAGAGGGAACACTATAAAAGGGATGGATGAGATACTGTAATAGAATTTTCCCCAATATATGATACCTGTACTTCTCTTGTAGTACTATACAAGCATTATAAAAATGTTTAAGGAGACAAAAATACGAATGATTATGAAAAGTGAATTAGGAATAATTAGGACAGTCAGTTGTTTTGGGTTAAACAGCTTACCTACTGTTGACCCACAGCACGCATTATTTAATAGACTAATTGATTTGTCTTGAAAGTGTTCCTTAAAAGGAATTTTCTCTATCAGGCTCTTGTGGACACTAATGTTTGGAAAACAAACAAACAAACAAACAAACAACAACAACAACAACAACAAAACGGATTTTGAATGGGTAGAACTTGGGGAAGTGGAAAGGGGGAAGCTGGAAAGGTAGTAGTGTTTATGAAATGGGCATTCTTCACAAATAAAAATCCCAAAACATTGTCTTAATCCTGTCCCATCCCATTGGTAGGTGTTGGGTGTAATGGTGATCAGTATAAATCGTCTCATCAAGTCAATTAGGGCTAATTTACAAATAGCATAAAAAAAATATACATGGAAATGCTCCTTAACAAGACATATTTCTGGTCCAAACAGAAATGTGCACCATCTGTTATAGCAGAAAGACAAGCAATTATTGGAGAGAATTTGTTTTTAAACTGCAGTTATTCAGAATGGTTAGGAGTCTATTTAGTGGTCTCCATTTTTGGAGAGCCCTTTTAACTCTAGTAGGATCAGATATATATTTCCTAACATGAAATTATAGGTGTTACAAAAATATGGATTTGAGTAGGAGGGCAAACCAGACAAAGTTTCACTGATAATTTTTCCACTTACACTCCCACACAGTAGCTCAAAAACATATTACTGCATCTTTATACTCCTACCAACACACATGAGATCACAAACTGTACACACATGTTGTGGTTTAACATATGGTTGCAGTTAACCCGGCAGGCAGCTAAGCACCACACAGACGTTCGCTCACTGCCCTCCCTCCCCCAGTGGGACAGGAGAAAGAATAGGAAAACAAAATAAAAGTAAAAGTTTGTGGATTGAGATAAAGACAGTTTAATCATAGAATCTCCAAGTCATATAATCATAGCATGGCTTGAATGCCATAGGACCATAGCCAGGTATAGGACAGATCAGGAAACAAAATAATAATAACAACAATGATAATAGTAATAATATACACAAAGGGACCGGTGTAAAATGCAATTGCTCACCACCTGCTGACCGATACCTAGCCCATCCCTGCATGATGTCTATCCCCTCTGCTTGGTTAGCCACCTCATATAGTTGTTCAGCACAATGCCACATGGTATGGAACATCCCTTTGACCAATCTGGATCAGCTGTCCTGGTTCTGTTCCCTCCCAGCTCCATGTGCACCCCCAGCCTCCTCGCTGGCAGGGCAGCATGAGAAGTTGAAAAGTTCTTGACTTAGTGTAAGCTCTGCTCTGCAAAAACTCAAACATTAGCACGTTATCAACATTATTTTAATCCTAACCCCAAAACACAGCACCAGCTGTGTAAACAGTACCAGCTACTATAAGGAAAAGTAGCTCTATCCTAGCTGAAACCAGGACAATACAAAAGTAAATATATATTTTATACATTTAAAACATTCTCCCTGAGCACAAATGAGAAGGCTGTGAAATGATACACTTGGATGTCTTCAGGTTCACTGAGAAAATACATCCTTGTATAATTGATGGGAGAGTTCAATTTGAAATACACGTACAAGTAGTAAGTATACATGTACAAGTGCATTGTACATTTGGGACTACATAGCAGCCAGTGAAGAAATATGAACTTATATCATGTGGCAATTTGGATTCTAAAATGTCCTGGTTAAGATTTCCAACTCTTACAACTGATGAAGACTCTATGTATATTTCTCTTCTGTCTCCAAATACATAACTCGGTTTCTTCTTTACACCTTTAACTTTAAGTGACATTCATTAAAGCAAAAGAGCTACATCCCACTTCATGTCAAACTGTGTCAAACTGTGGTTGGTATAGGAGATAAGATAGTATTGATTTTGCTGTTGCAAATGAGGCAGATCATCTTCTATTACTAACAGAGAGAATATTACAAAAAAAATGGTCCTCTATGCACTAACACAGATGGACACTGTATAAGTTGCAATATAGTGAGCACCTCTGCATCTTGTCAATTAATGCATGTATTGGAATGAAAGGAGATGATAAATGGGAAGTATGGTCCATGCTATTTCTTCATGTCTTTCCATTATGATTTCATTTTTTATTCTAATCTTAAGTAGGAGGTATATGCCCTGCAGCACATAAGATTAAATAAGAACTTAGTTCCCTGATTTATCAGAATGCTTATCAAAAAATGGGAATAATCATATGTAGATCACTGCAAATACAGCAATAAAAATGTTGAGAAAACTTTTTGTACTACTTTATAATGTTAGGGGGAAAATGTCTAGATTACACATTTTTGATGTTTCAAGCTATTTCCAGGACATTTCTTTATCACAGTGACCATGATACCTATGCTGTTTTAGCTCATTTTACCCCTTCGAGCTAAAATCTATAATAATTTATCAACAAAGCTGACAGACACAGACAAAACTTCTTATGGTACAGCACAAAGGCACACAAGTAGAAAGAATCTAACAAGATAAAATTTAGGACAATCATTGGGTCTAGCTGTACACAAAAGCAGTGTAACAATCAAATGAATTTTTGACAGAAATTGAGGTGGAGGAAGAAGGTAAAGTTACCATTTATTTAGTTCAGAATTTGAGAATGTGTTTAAGGAAAGTATAGACTTAAGACTAAATCTTAATTATCTGCATAAATAACTTTATGGAGGTAGACTTTTTCCCACCATATACTTTAACTTTCCTCAAAGTATGAATCCAAAGCATGCTTATACTATAATAAGGTAAATGAATTCTAATTATATTATGCATCACCTAACTACACTGAAACAAATAAAATATTTTAAGGGAATTTTAAAAACTTTTATTGGAGGAAAAGTAGAACACTCTTTAAAAGGGAGTATTTTTCAATAAAAACATTTTTCTAATTTTATTGTTATTTGAATTGTACTTCTATATACAACTGTAAATCCAAAATGACTGTCTTAGGTATCTATACTTTCATTTGCATATTGGAAGTTAAACCAGTTAAACATTTCTGGTTATTAATAAAGACAATGCAAAAATAGTTGCTTTAAGTGTATGTGGAGAAAAATAATTACTATATGTACGTTTTTAAAATGTGTTTTTAAATCTCAGACAAGCACAAGAAAACTCATTGGAAATTTAGTTTGGAATTGTACAAGGAAAATGTTAACAACTGTAATTGGCTTGATATTGCAACAATGAGAAAGCTCCTTATTTCTGAAGCTGACTTAAGTTTTTGCTTGATTATTGGAGACTTTAGGAAATCTCTTCCAGCAACAATTTACGATTATATTCCTAATGAAAAATCAGATCATGTACATGTACTAGGAGCCCAGATGCATATTAAATGCTTATATATGCAAAAAAAATACACTTGGAAATTTCTGTTTACTACTGGGTACTGTATCAGGCTTTCTTGGCAAGGCTTTGAGCAAAGAAGCTGCAGTGGTGGCCTCTGTGAGCAGAGCCCACGATCAGCCCGAGGTCTTATCAGAGCCAGTTCTTGACATCTCCAAAAGGGATCTGCCATTGGACAGAGCAGCCCCAGGTCAGTGCAGCAGGAGGGCAGGAGGTGCTCCAAGCACACCGCTGTGGTTCCCCTGCAGCCCGTGGAGAGGCCCCTGGTGGAGCAGGCTGTCCCCCTGGGTCCCCCATGGGTCCCACATGGAGCAGATCTCCATGCTGCAGCCCGTGGAGGAGCCCCTGGTGGAGCAGGTGGATGTGGCCTGGAGGAGGCTGTGGCCCATGGAGAGCCCTTGCAGGAGCAGGCCCCAGGCCAGAGCTGCAGCCCGTGGAGAGGAGCCCATGCAGGAGCCCGTGGGGGACCCGTACTGGAGCACTTTGCTCCTGGGGGTTTGACCCCATGGTATGGAGCCATGTGGAAGCAGTTCTTGAAGAGCTGCTGCCTGTGGGGCAGCCTGGAGGCTCAGTTCAGGAAGGACGGCATCCTGTGGGAAGGACCCCATGTGGAGCAAGGGCACAGAGTGACTGTGAAGGAGCGGTGGAGATGAAGCGTTAGGGACTGACCGCAGCTCCCATTCCCTGTTCCCCTGCACCCCTTGGGGGAGGGGAGGTAGAGGATGGTAGATGGGGGGAAGATGTTTTTAGTTTGCTTTTAGTTTCTCACTGCTCCAGTCTGTTAGTGATTGGCAATAAATTACATTAATCTCCCTAAATTGACTCTGTTTTGCACATGATGGTAATAGGTGATTACAGTGATCTCCTTGTCCTTATCTCAACACTTGAACTCTTCTTCATCATATTTTTCCCCATGTTCCTTTAAGGAGGAGGGAGTGAGAGAGTGGTCTGATAAAGTATAGCTAGCTATCCACAGGGATCCCTAATTCTCACCTGATAGGAATTTCCTAAGTTACCAGAAGGCCAAAACTCACCAAAATCATGGAAACGACAAAATCTCTTGTTTTCAGTTGTGCTATGTATCTTGAAGCCTATTTCATGCATAAGGTTTGTAGGGTAATCTCAGTTTGTTAAAATGTCAAAGATCCTTTGGAACCTGCTCCAGCACAGAACTTGGGCTCATTAAAATTTCAAATTTTAACACCTAACTTTTGGTTACCATCACCTGGATGGGAATACACAGCCTACGTTAGGTATCTAAGTTCTCAATATAGCGTGAAGGAAAAGCTAAGCAACTGAAAACAACATGATAAGTAGAAACCTTCTTGGATCAGAAGATCTTGGATCTTCTGCAATCCAGAAACTTCCCCAGTGCTTTCCTTCAAAGTTTTCCACTCAGAGGCATGTAACCCAGTACCGTTTAACTTGCAAAGCTGATGGAAACAGAGGCCAAAGAAAAACAGCTGTGAACACATTCAAGTGATAACTTCATTCCTACTTTGTCCTGACATGAGTACAGTGTGCCAGCACCCTCACACATACACAAATATACATGCATGTACACACATGAACATGCAGAAAGCAACTTCTCTTGAGAATAAAATCAGAAAGCACTTCTAAAATGAATGATCACATTTTCTTTGTGTTTGTCTTTTTATGCAGCTTCTTGTTTTCCCTATTTTCCAGTTGACCTGTGTGCTTGCTTCTGTACTGAGTAAAACTGTGACAGTGAATGTATGTAAAATGCTGATGATGAGCAGATGACTTGTAAGCATGGTTTACTTCTTTTTACTACTTTTTTTTTTTTTTTTTTTTTTTTTTTTACTTCTTTTTACTTGATCTCATCAGATTTTGCTGCCTGGGAATCTGCTTTTACTGACTTTTTCACAGGAAACCATACATGCATTTCAGTCAGTAGTTCTGAGGAAATGGATGACTGCAAAATATTCTCACTAGCACACCTGTATGACATCCTGCAACCTATCTGTGTCTTGCACAAATAATGATGATATAAATAAAACTGAACTGAAAGATTGCATGAGGACTTCATTACATACTACTTCACTACTAAAAAGTTCTTTCAATTTATCTTTTAATCTTTATGTGGTATTGCACCTTATTTTGCATTTTCCTATTTTGAACTCTCGACTGAATAAGAGATTGTAAGGAACAAGATGATAAAAAAGAGTAATCATTTCAAAAAATAAGTACAGAAATCTCAAAATAAAGTTGGCTATCAGGGAGTACATGTCAAAATTCCACCAATTAAAATAATTTTCATGGGAGGAACACGATTTCTGTGCTTTGGCATGCTTTTGTTCTTAATAAGAATTATAAGCTAGTGGAAAAAGACAATGCAAAGTACCTACTCAGCTTTTACAGATACACTTCTATAGCAATTCTATATTCATTTAGATGTCAAATATCATACATTACGTATGGCAGCTGCTTTTTTAACCATTGTATAACAAAAAATATTTGATAGAAGTTGATGTGAAGCAACTTGCAAGTTGAAAAGCTATGAAGTGGGTACACTCATCTTTTAAAATCTGTTGATTTGTAAGAATTTTTGCTAGTAATATTTGCTAGTAATTATCTATAGCTAGAGATTCAGTGCAGTTGGGATATATCTCAAGTAAGTATAAGAAACTTGTAGTAGCCTCTTGCATATGATGTTGAATAAGAATAGTGAACAGTTGGTATTTGACTTGTATGAAATTCTGCAAGTTCAGTTTAACTCCATGGAATTACATATTAGACAGTGAGTGTAAGATGACTTACTGTTTTGTCCTGACCACTATGTATGTCTGTCATGAAGAACATAGGCTGTGTCCTCCATGTCTTGTGCCTGTGCAGAACAGCTGATTGGGAACTAATTCTTTGTATTTCTAGGTAGTAACATAATACAAGTAAAAACATTGCTTGAAAGTAGATCTGTAGATAATATTGAAATGGGAAAGAATTATTTCTTCCAATTGTTGATTGCAAACCAAACATTTTTTGATTTCTTTGTCAATTTTAGAATGCCACTGATGACTGCAGAATCAAGCCCATGAGCTGTCAACTTCTGTGACCTCTGGTCCTGCTCTCCTGGGACACAATAATTCTTGGCTTTCCTGTATCAGCCTGGTTCCTGGTTTGCTCTTGTCCTGAGGCTTCACTGCAGTTTCCAGGTTCCTCAGGTCGAGAAGAAAGTGCAGACTGGTTTCTTCAGGTCTTCAGGTTCAGTATGTGAAATGATATTCAGTATGTGAAATGTTAATTTGATTCGTGTCAGTATGGAATAATACTAGGGCCTCACGATGAAATATAAACTTTTACCGAAGAAAAACAGAGTGATCAGTGTATATAGTTCTTGTATCATGAGAAGGAAAGGTCCAGCAATTTGTGTAAATAGAGGGTTTGAAGGACAAACATTGAGACTCGGGTCTGGGAGATAAGAACCAAGGAGTTTGTTTAGGAAACTGCTGACTTTTTCATGGGATGCTGTGCAAGCCTCAGATATCTGACAAAAATACCACCAAATGGTATATTGGTGGTATATACCAAAACCATATACCAAAAGGACAAAACCTGGAAGGAAGACTACGAGCCTTCAGCACGAGCGACCCCCAGAGAGACCACCAGAGACTAATATGCATGCGTCCGGGAGAAATTTTGGACTCCGGAAACTAATTATACTAACCCTGCATTTTCTAGGAATAGTGATGAATATGTATTAGTCTAGGAGCATAAAAAACAGCTAACTGATGTAACGGGTGTGCGTCCTGGTGGAACAGAGACTCCCGGCACACCCAGCACTGTTTGCTTGCCTTTATTCATTCAATAAATTGTAAATTTTAATTGGAATCCTATTTGAGGCCTGATTATTTATCACAAGTGTTTAAGCAATATAATTCAGACTTGGTGAGTATTGTTTGAAATTTTATTTTGCCAGAAAACTTCTAGTCTAAACTTCACTTTATTATTTCCTACCAAAATTATGTGCACATACTGGATTTATTCACTCAAGGTGCTCCAAAGAGTACAGCTGAGAATATGCATGGTTTTGAGAAACCTGTTTTGTACAAAGCAAATGCCTTTTCATTTCTGCTGACCAAAACATATAAAACTATCAAGGATAAACAACAACAAAGAGAAGACAATTTGGTATTCCACAAAAAATGTACGGCCAATTGATGGAATAACTTGTTTCCTACAGGAACCATGTAAAGTCCTATAATAGACTTTATGTCATTATAGAAATAATAACAACAATAATAATAATTAATAATAATCAGTGAAACAAGTTCTCAAGTTCCCAAATTATGTCTGCATCTGTGCAAACCTAGCACAATAACATAGGATATTTACACATAATCTACTTTCTGTTTTTTAATAATATTAATTTCTACTGAGATTGCAGAATAGAAAACATAATTGATATTGATACTGCAATTGTCTGGTTTACAGCCAAAACACAAATTACTTTCTTATTTCTCAGGTTGTACATTCCTATGAGTATCACACTGAGGGCTGGTGGTGGACAAGCTAGTCATTCACAAAATACAGAAGAATAAGCTTTAAATATAATCAGTCTTTTCAGTATACCATAAGGGTGACTCAGGCCAGCCTTAGCTCTGTGTTCAAGGTTTTTTAGATTGTACTTGATCTCAAAGAAAGAATATAAATAATATTCAGGAAGGTGAGAGAGTGGGGGAGAGAGAGTGGGAGGGAAGGAGGGACGAAGAAAGAACTTACTGAAGAGATAAGGTTGACTCACCTTTTTGTGCTGAAGGAAAACTGAGAGATTCAGGAGTCATATCCAACATGATAAACTGATTTTATGCTGTATGAGACATAGACCTGAAGCATGAGCCTCAGGATTGACTGGAAACTTTGTAACTGATTTCAGCGTGGGGAGGTGAGGGGGGGGAGTATTAGACCTTAGTTATATTAACATCTTATTAAATCTAAATACCCCTTATGTACTACTGGCAACAACAACAAAACATTTGTTGAAAACAATCCAAGTTCTATATACAAATTACTTTTATATGCAATTAAACCTTTTATTGGTGTAGTTATATGTGTGTGTGTGTTTGTTTATGGCAATATACAGTCAATTCAGAAGTGATGCTAATAATAAATTAGAATTAGTTGACCTATATTGCTAGAAGTCAGGTATGCAATTTGGAAGTCAAGTGGGTGACAAAATAACTTTTTTCTTTAAGGTTGTAAATAGTTTATTTCTTTTTAAAAATTCCAATCCCCTTAAGAAAAATATGTATAGGAAGTTACTTGTAGGCAGGTATAAGATTGGATTCTAGTAAATAGTTCAAAGTACTCATTCTTAAAAAGAAGAAAGTTAATCTCTCTTTCTAAGTAATTGCAATTCCCTTAAATAAATTCTGGGATTTTTAACTTCCTTCATAAAAACAACAAAGACTTTATCCCTTCTCTATTGCCAGGTAGAATTAACCCACATACCGAATTTGCAAAGTACTTTAGAAAAGTAGTTTTAGTTACTTCCTGTTTTATTTGCACTCACTAGACTGAATGGTGAAAAGTGTCCCACCTATAGTTATCAGTTTAATGCTACTAATTAAAAAGGAAGTGAGAGTTTAAAAGGTTATAAAATTCAAGGAACTTTTTTCAAATATCAATATGACTATGAATAATTTAAATGGGAAGTCAAAAACTTACTATCTTTATAAACAGTTTTTAAAATATTCTGCACTCTATGGAAAAGGGATTTTAATGGTTACTGAAAAAACAAACAAACAAACAAACAAAAAACCCTAAGAGGAATTTTATTTCCAGCTTGCTTTGTAACTTAGGATAAAACCAAAGAAACTAGTGCCATTTTGCCATGTAACTCTCCCCATCACTCAGTATAACAGCACCCCCTGGGCTCACAGTAGTGGTGTGGATGTTTCTCCTTGATATTTGGCAGTTGTTAAAAGAGTCTCAGTTACACCCCAGTACCTCTGCCAGCAAACAGACTTCACACATGAACTGGTGCAATGGTCTGACTTAAGAAATGAACATATACTCACAGTTCATTGGATGGAGACCACTGCAGATCTCTTTCCAGGCCATGATCGTGAACTATGATGCACTGATATATGCATTTCAGATTGTCAAATTCACCTCTCTTTTAATCCACACCTGCATACTAACTCCCCCTTTCCACAGCAAATAACAGATGCAGCTGACAGAGCCACTTCTGTATCTTGGTCCTGGTGAGGAGCACCTCTTGTAGCAGATTGCTTGTTGGCCACTTTGATTTTCTTAGGATGTTCCCTTGCACAGCTTTGTTTCAGGTCAACTAGCTTGTTCCCCAGCAGTTCCTCAGCACTGTTCAGGAATTACCACTGATGAAGTTATTTTGCACACGACTGTTCTGTGCTGTAGGTAATGAGATTTTAATGGCACAGACATGGGCCAAGCAGTGCTCATTGGTTCTGTAGTCAAAGAATTGTTATATTTTATTCACTAGCATAGATGTAGCCTTCAGGTCTGTTTGTGATCACTGATGTATCATATACCAAGATCCACATGTCCAGGCACCTGCTAAAGCATTTGCTCTTTTGTGCTTACATGCAGTCTGATGCAGTTTCATGATGTACAGTCTTTATATGGCTTCAGTGTAGTCAGTAGGGACCCACATGCAAGCAGAGATCCTGAGACAGGATTGCCTTTAGGCAAGAAAATGCAATACAGCAGGTAGGCTTCCATAAGCCCATTTACTGGGTATCCTTGAGGTCTAAAAATGATGAATAATTTTTGCAAGTGGACTCCCAAGAACATCAGACAGTCACTAGTATTTTATCTTCCAGTAGCTAGTTTCATTACACTCCGTTAATTTCTGTAGAGGATATTTCGTTACAGATGGCTCCCTGGAGCACATACACTCACTTAGTCATTCCTGCAAAATGAAAATGGCAGTCAGATGCAAGGTGAAGATCCTGAGGCCTTTGCGGCCTCCCACACCAGCCCCAGCTCAGCCTCTCTTTTTAACTGCAGTCATTACTAGCCACCCAGAGGGCATTTTAGACAATGATTTCTCACCACAAAGGTATTTATATATAATTTGCTAAGTACTTCTATATTAAGAAGTAAATAAACAAAACATTTATGTGAAATGTTATGCTACTGCCCAAGAGATTCAAGTGCAGAACAAAGTTCTGAGCAGAGTGATGCTCATGGGTTTTTAAGTCCTGCAGTGTCTTGGAGACTGCAGAAATGTTTCATTTTACTGTAGACAAAGGAAATAAGCATCATATGAATAAACACAGTCTTGTCATAGAACCTACGTATTTAAAGTTATTTACCTAAATAAGAAACAAGCAATCAACATTTTAGGATGTCTGGGATAAGGCACAGGGGCTGCCCCTTATGGCATGCAAGCTGGTAACCTGCAGCCCCTACTGCACAGGGATGTAGATGCGGCTCCCCATGGGAGGCTGGTCAGCCACTAGGGCCTGTTGGTGTCCTCAGGGCCATGACACCTCATTCTTTAATAAGGAATCTACATTTAATAAGGATCTGCAGCATTTCTCTCACATTACTACAGCATATACACCTAGAAAGGTGAATTTCTGCTCTGGTATACTAGGACCAATATACGTTGCAATATCCACTGATAAACTTTTAGTGGTTTTGCTGTCTAAGGACAACATTTGGATTAATTGGAAATACATCTCCCAGAGTGATTAACTCACCTCCAAAAGCTAGGAATAAATTCTACTGTCTGTGAGAACCTATTGGAGAGAAGATTGCAGTAGGGAATGAGATTGTGGTATGTGATGAGAAACCTCTCTTAACCGCTAATAGGTGTGTTATATTTGTCTCTCCTTCCCCTGCCCCAAGACACTATTGTCTGGGTACGTGATAGTGGCATTCATTTTATCTAACTTCAATTGTTTGAAAGTCAGGTTTCTAAGAGAGACTACAAGGCTCTTCATATATTTTTCTTGTATAGAGATATATGTTCTTTTGTAAAGAGGGAGACTTTCCAGATAAGTTAATAGTATGGAGATATTTAAAAGGCAAAAATGCAACTTAACTTTGCTTTATATAACTTCTATAGTGACTGAGGGAGCATACTGGCCAGATAAAAAGAAATGTCAAATTTTTAGACATCTAAAGTTAAATGAGAAAGTCCTGTCCCAGTAAGAAAAATGCTCTCAGATTGCTCAGAAATATTACCTTCTTTCAGTAATGTGTTACATGAAAGAATCTTTCCCTACAAATTTAGCTTTCTAATTTCAATTTATTCCAACACTTTCTCCACAGATGTTTTAAATTAGGTCACTTTTTTTTTTTTTTTTTTTTTTTTTTTTTTTTTCCATATTTTCACAACCACAGACTTGCACAAAGAAAAATGTTTCTTATGACTGTAGTAAGCTTCTATAACTAACAGGGTAAAAATATAAATTAGTTATAAAATGGAGCTATCAATATGTTAAAGGCATGGCATGTTTGCATCTGATGGGAAAGAACTGAACTTGACAGTCCTGGGAGGCTCACGGCAGCTCCACTTTTATGTATGCCTATTGCTAGGAAAGGTATTTTCATTGCCTACCACTAGGTGTATGTGTTTTAGTGTTCTTTTTCTTATATAGTTCAATGTGTCGATGTGTTCATTATCTGATAGGCATAACAGAAATAAAACAGCGTCTCCCAGGAGAATCTAATTTATCACCTCAGAATATTTATTTGCAGCAGGATTCCTGCTTTTTCAGAGGAATTTAGGGAAATTAGACCACATTTACTCTACAATATAAAAACCTTCAATTAAATGGTGTGGAATCTTCTCCACAAAAATATTCATTATATTTCCCAGACACTGTGTCCTGGTTTTGGTTAGGATAGAATTGGTTTTCTTCCTATGGTGGTATGGTGCTGGGTTTTGGATTTAGGATGATAATGCTGATGACTCACTGATGTTTGTCTGAGTCTTGCAGAGCCGCTCTTACACAGAGCCAAGGCCTTTCCTGCTTCTTGTGCTACCCTGCCTGTGACGAGGCTGGTGGTGTATAAGGAGCTGGGAAGGGACAGAACCAGGACATCTGACCTGGACTGGCCAAAGGAATATTACATAATGTAAAGTTTCAGGCCAAACAATAAGACTGGGATGGCTGGCCAGGTGGGGCACTGCTCAGGGATGGGCTAGACATCAGTCAGCAGGTGGTGAGCAATTGCATCGTGCGTCACTTGCTGTGTATATTCTTTTACTATTACTATTTTCTCTTCATTTTCTGTCCCATTAAACTGTCTTTATCTCAATCCATGAGCTTTTACTTTATTATTATTATTATTATTATTTATTTATTTGTATTTCTCAGTTCTCTCTCACATCCCATTGGGTGGGGCAGAAGGGAATGAGGTTATGTGGTGCTTAGCTGCCTTCCAGGTTAAACCACAACATGCTGTTACAAAAACAAGGTGCTGACAGCAAAATCATGGCTTCTGTGAGATGATACAGCAAATAAATTCTTAAAATGACTGAGATGTCCTGTGAGAATCAGGTTTGTGATACCTGTGTCTATAGAGAACAGATTCTTAATTACTACTTCAGAGTTTAAACTTTTCCCTATTTTTATCTCCTGGACTTCTCCCAGTAAACAATTTAAATATACTATTAGACTGAAGATTGAGCTAGATTTACTGATATGGCTCTTAATCATACTTAATCCTTTGGAATTATTTTCTTATAGTAAAAAAGAAATTTTAAAAAATTGTGTTATTCAAGGCATGTTATAGTTTTAGGTGTAGATGTGATTTGTCCTATAGTGATATCTGTTATAAAGAAGTGCATGACATCTTCTGCAGTTGTATTTACAGACCTATTATGTAGTTTGAGATTTCAGTATTCTGTTTTCATTATTCTGACTAACCTGTTGTCACTTTGACTATAAATCTCTCTTTGCATATATAGTGAAGCTGGCGGGGCTACATTGAAATTTTGTTAATTATAACACTGTAATTTTATATAAATATATATATATATAGGATAGTTATAAAGTTAAATATTAGGCCAATAAATTTATTGTACAAATCAGACAGGACAGAAATTTTGTAGTAACCCAACAATACAAGCGTTTATAGCACCTCCTTCATAACCTATGGTTTTACATAGATTTTTCTAGGATTTTGCAAAGAAAATTCTGTTTCTGACCTTGCATAAGACTAAGGTTTCCTTCATGAAAGCTTTAACAAACCCATCTCAACCTTTCAATTCTGACCTTCTCTCTCAGTGGAAGAAAGAACATTTAAAAAATGTTAAGCAAATACCATGTGAAAATATGGGTAGTTTTTTTATCTCCAAATCAGGCAGAAAGTTGGAGCTTTGACTTTTTGGGATGACTTTGTCTGTGATAGTTAAAGAAATTTAGATGAGGCTTTTGAGCTGAAATGGATACAAAGACAAGGATTTTTAAAACCTTTTTCTTTTTGTTTGTTTGTTTGTTTGACATCATACCTGCAAAGCAGAAATAAAGTTCTTTGGCTATTTTGAAGCCCAAAAGCTCTATTGTCAGGATACTACTACAGGTAGTAAACCACCTTGTTTTAGAGACAAGACTTTAAGATGTTTAAATTGGTTATATGGTATGCTTTTTTATCCTCGCATTTGCTCTGTGCTGATATGAATGTGCTCTTAATTTGTACCTGAGCAAATGTTTAACAGAACAATAGACATGAAAGTGTTGGAAAAGATATGCTGCCAGATAGGCAGCACAGGGAAATAAAAACATTAAACATTGTTTGTGAAAAGTAGCATGATGGCTTTTAGTACAAAGCTCAGTTATTTCTCATAACTTAAACTAATTTGGGTATTTATTTATTTATTTGGGTTTAATTTGGAGGTTTGAAGATTTAACAATCATTTTAACAACTCAATTTAATCAGTCAAGTGACTACTAACACTGGAATATCACTGATCTTTGCCATACTGTCAGAGAGTACTTTGTCTCTTTCTAGTGTCAAAATTAGTATCTTTCCTGTGATGTCTATCCTCTTCCTATTCAGCATGAGACTCCTATATGACAGAACAAACATGCCAAACTGTAATTGCAAAGGAGATAAGAATGTACATTTCAGAGGAGAGGTAAAACTGTTGCAGTTTCTTATGCCAAAAGGCATGAAAGCTCCTTTCATATGATTTCAGTGTCACTGAAAAGGACCTGTCTCAAACAAGATCTTTTATGCATTTAATGTATTCTTCTGGTGTGAAGGAATCATTACCAACTACACATCTTACAGAAAACTAACTAATTCTGCTAAGCACATTTATTGATAATGAATTCCTGTAATTGACAAAAAGACTTCAGTTCCCAGCATTTCTACCTAATTTCTCAATTAGCAGGCAAGACATACACTGATGGATAAACTATGAATGAAATCCTGAGGTGAATTACAGCCTTGTATAATGCTTCTGAAATGAATAGATCTATATATATAGCAGAGCAAAGCTCAAATTAAAAGGTAAAAACAAATTACAAAAAGAAGTAGTCCTACTGCAATGCTTATATCTGAATTTATTGTGTTAGTAATGTACAGGATACTTGCTTCAAAATTAGTTTTTCAAAAACAAAATTTACCTGATGTTGCAAAGTGTAATAGTGTTGTTGCAAAGTATAATACCTTATAACTACATTCCTACTGAAAATGTTCTTCACTCAGAACTGTTTTCTTTTTCTAAACAGATGACATTTTTCTCAGATTTCATTAATATCCATAGAACTAAAATAAGGGGAAAGAGAGATATAAGTGAGATTAAAGTGACTCTGAGAACTTAACTATTATCTTCCCCTCCCCAGAAAATCTTTATATATGTAAATATTACATGTTGCACTTAGGTAGCTAAGAAAAGAAAGCATTCTGTTTTGTTCTCCTGTCTTACCTTCTGCACTGTGAGTGCCTGGTAACGCTTCAGCAAGCAGAAAAACACTGCAGAGAAATCCTTTCATTTTGCCAGGTTCAGGATCTGGATATTTGTATGTGGCTGTTTTTATCGCTTAATTAGTCTATTCCTTCTGTTTGAAAATGACCACATCCCAGGCAGAATTTTTTCTTATTTTTTTAAAGATTAAAAATATGATAATAAAAATAATAGAATCATAGAATATCCCAAGTTGGAAGGGACCCATAAGGATCATCAAGTCCAACTCCTCGCACTGCACAGGTCTAGCCAAAAGTTTAGACCATGTGCCTAAGTGCACAATCCAATCTCTTCTTAAATTCAGACAGGCTTGGTGCAGTGACTACTTCACTGTTCCAATGTGCAACCACCCTCTCAGTGAAGAACCTCCTCCTGATATCTAGTCTAAACTTCCCCTGCCTTAGCTTAACCCCATTCCCGCCGGTCCTATTACTGGTGTTTATGGAGAATAGGTCACCCGTCTCTCCACTCCCCCTCGCAAGGAAGTTGTAGACCACAGTGAGGTCTCCCCTTAGCCTCCTCCAGGCTGAACAGGCCCAGTGACCTCAGCCACTCCTCATATGTCATCCCCTCCAGGCCCTTCACCATCTCTGTCGCCCTCCTCTGGACACGCTCCAACAGTTTAACGTCCTTTTTTTACAGTGGTGCCCAGAACTTCACACTATACTCGAGGTGAGGCCGCACCAGTGCAGAGTAGAGCAGGACAATCACTTCCCTCCACCGACTAGCAATGCCGTGCTTGGTGCATCCCAGGATACAGTTGGCCCTCCTGGCTCATATTCAACTTGCTGTCAACCATGACCCCCAGATCCCTCTCTGCGGGGCTGCTCTCCAGCGTCTCATCGCCCAGTCTGTACATATAGCCAGGGTTGCCCCATCCAAGGTGCAGGACCCGGCACTTGCTTTTGTTAAACTTCATGTGGTTCATGATTGCCCAGCTCTCCAAACTTTCCAGATTTCTCTGCAAGGCCTTTCCACCCTCATCTGAGTCCACAACTGCTCCAAGTTTGGTGTCGTCGACAAATTTGCTCAAAACACCTTCTAGTCCTACATCCAAATCATTTATAAAAACATTGAAGAGGACTGGCCCTAAAATGGAGCCTTGAGGGACCCCACTAATGACCATCCGCCAGCCTGATGTGGCCCCAGTTACCACAACCCTTTGAGCCCTGCCTGTCAGCCAATTACTCACCCATCATATGATGTTTATGTTAAGTTGTAATCTGGATATTTTGTTCAGTAGGATCCTATGGGAAACTGTGTCAAAAGCCTTGCTGAAGTCCAAAAAGATCACATCAGCTGGTTTCCCTTGGTTGACTAGATGAGTGATCTTATCGTAAAAGGAAATCAAATTTGATAGGCAGGACCTACCCCTCATGAACCCATGTTGGCTGGGACCAATGACTGCATTGTCCCCCCACGTGCGCTTCAATAACTTCAAGAATCGTCTTCTCCATAATTTTACCAGGCACTGACATGAGACTGACGTCATAAATCTAGAAACTTGATGTACAGGTATCCTCAGTAAGTGTAATGTTTCCAGGGAGTTTAATTTTTCACCCTTTTATGCTATACATAGTGGAGATTACTATTTTAATGGATCTCTAGCATTACTTAAAGTCTGGGAACTTTAGCTAACTTTAGCTAACCAAAGTCTACCACAGAGAAGTAGATGTGTACACTTCGCCCAGGGAAGTGGTGGAGTCACCATCCCTGGAGGTCTTTAAAAGACGTTTAGATGTAGAGCTTAGGGATATGGTTTAGTGGTGACTGTTAGTGTTAGGTCAGAGGTTGGACTCGATGATCTTGAGGTCTCTTCCAACCTAGAAATTCTGTGATTCTATGTATATACATATAATCCTTTCACTTTACATGGAACTTCACTTTCTGAAGCTTTATATAAAAACTGGTTGTCATAGTCTTGGATGAGGTAGTGCTAATTTTCTTCATAGAAGCTTCTTTGATGCTGTTTTATTGGATTTAGGATGAAAACAGTGATAACACACAGAAGCTTTAGTTGCTGCTGGGCAGTGCTTGCACAGAGTCAAGGACTTTCTTGTGTTGCCCTGCCATCAGGGTTACACAAGAAGCTAGGAGGGAACACAGCCAGGACAGCTGACCCAGACTGATCAAAGGGATATTCACAGAATCACAGAATCACAGAATTTCTAGGTTGGAAGAGACCTCAAGATCATCGAGTCCAACCTCTGACCTAACACTAACAGTCCCCACTAAACCATATCCCTAACCTCTACATCTAAACGTCTTTTAAAGACCTCCAGGGATGGGGACTCCACCACTTCCCTGGGCAGCCCGTTCCAATGTCTAACAACCCTTTCGGTAAAGAAGTTCTTCCTAAGATCCAACCTAAAATTCCCCTGGCGCAACTTAAGCCCATTCCCCCTCGTCCTGTCACCAGGCACGTGGGAGAACAGACCAACCGCCACCTCGCTACAGCCTCCTTTGAGGTACCTGTAGAGAGCGATAAGGTCACCCCTGAGCCTCCTTTTCTCCAGGCTGAACAATCCCAGCTCCCTCAGCCGCTCCTCGTAGGACTTGTTCTCCAGGCCCCTCACCAGCTTCGTCGCTCTTCTCTGAACTCGCTCAAGCACCTCGATGTCCTTCTTGTAGCGAGGGGCCCAAAACTGAACACAGTATTCGAGGTGCGGCCTCACCAGAGCCGAGTACAGGGGGACGATCACCTCCCTAGCCCTGCTGGTCACACTGCTTCTTATACAGGCCAGGATGCTGTTGGCCTTCTTGGCCACCTGAGCACACTGCTGGCTCATATTCAGCCGACTGTCAACCATCACTCCCAGGTCCTTCTCTGCCTGGCAGCTCTCCAACCACTCATCTCCCAGCCTGTAGCTCTGCTTGGGGTTATTGCGTCCCAGGTGGAGGACCCGGCACTTGGCCTTGTTGAACTTCATACCGTTGACCTCAGCCCATCGGTGCAGCCTATCCAGATCATCTTGCAGAGTCTTCCTACCCTCGAGCAGATCGACACACGCACCTAACTTGGTGTCATCTGCAAACTTACTGAGGGTGCACTCGATCCCCTCATCCAGATCATTGATGAAGATATTAAAGAGGACCGGCCCCAGCACCGAGCCCTGGGGAATGCCACTAGCGACCGGCCTCCAACTGGATTTGACTCCATTTATCACGACTCTTTGGGCCCGGCCATCCAGCCAGTTTCTAACCCAACGAAGCGTGCGCCAGTCCAAGCCAAGAGCAGCCAGTTTCCTGAGGAGAATGCTGTGGGAAACGGTGTCAAAAGCCTTGCTGAAGTCAAGGTAGACCACATCCACAGCCTTTCCCTCGTCCACCCAGCGCGTCACTTTGTCATAGAAGGAGATCAGGTTCGTCAAGCAGGACCTGCCCTTCATAAACCCATGCTGACTGGGCCTGATCACCTGCTTGCCCCGCAAGTGCTGCGTGATGACTCTCAAGATAATCTGCTCCATGAGCTTCCCTGGCACTGAGGTCAAACTGACAGGCCTGTAGTTTCCCGGGTCAGTCCTCCGGCCCTTCTTGTAGATGGGCGTCACGTTTGCTAGCCGCCAGTCAACTGGGATCTCCCCCGATAGCCAGGACTGTTGATAAATGATGGTAAGCGGTTTGGTCAGCTCATCTGCCAGTTCTCTCAGTACCCTCGGGTGGATCCCGTCCGGCCCCATCGACTTGTGCACTTCCAAGTGCCGTACCAGGTCACCAACCATTTCTTCATGTATAGTGAGGGCCACATCCTGCTCCCCATCCCCTTCTACCAGTTCAGGGAATTGGGTATCCAGAGAACAACCGGTATTGCCGCTAAAGACTGAGGCGAAGAAGGCATTAAGCACCTCCGCCTTTTCCTCATCTCTTGTAACTAAGTTTCCCCCCGCATCCAGTAAAGGATGGAGATTCTCCTTAGTCCTCCTTTTTGTATTGATGTATTTATAAAAACATTTTCTGTTATCTTTAACGGCAGTAGCCAGATTGAGCTCCAGTTGAGCTTTGGCTTTTCTAATTTTGTCCCTGCACAGCTTCGCAACATCCTTATAGTCCTCCTTAGTGGCCTGCCCACTTTTCCAAAGATTATAAACCCTCCTTTTCCTCCTAAGCTCCAGCCACAATTCTCTGTTCAGCCAGGCTGGTCTTCTGCCCCGCCAGCTCGTCTTTGGGCACGTGGGGACAGACCGTTCCTGCGCCATTAAGATTTCCCTCTTGAAGAGCGCCCAGCCTTCCTGGACTCCTCTGCCCTTCAGAACCGCCTCCCAAGGGACTCTGCCAACCAGTGTCCTCAGCAGCACAAAGTCAGCCCTCCGGAAGTCTAATACAGCGGTTTTACTGGTCCCCTTCCTGGCCTCGCCAAGAATAGAGAACTCCACCATTTCGTGGTCACTCTGCCCAAGACAGCCCCCGACAATCACATCCTCCACCAGTCCTTCCCTGTTTGTGAAGAGAAGGTCTAGCTGGGCGCCACCCCTGGTGGGCTCACTAACCAGCTGCGTCAGGAAGCTATCTTCCACGCTCTCTAGAAACCTCCTAGACTGCTTTCTCTGGGCTGTGTTGTGCTTCCAGGATATGTCAGGGAAGTTGAAGTCCCCCACGAGAACAAGGGCTGACGATTTCGCAACTTCTGTCAGCTGCCTGTAGAACTCCTCATCCGTCTCCTCATCCTGGTTCGGCGGTCTATAACAGACCCCGACCAGGACGCTAGCCTTGTTGGCCCTGCCGATCCTAACCCAGAGGGACTCGACCTTGTCATTCCCAGCCTCGAGTTCTACAACATCGAAAGACTCTCTAATATAGAGAGCCACACCACCACCCCTTCTGTGCTGCCTCTCCCTTCTGAAGAGTTTATAGCCAGTCATTGCAGCACTCCAGTCATGAGAGTGGTCCCACCACGTCTCCGTGATGGCAACCAAGTCATAGCCTGCCTGTTGCACGATGGCTTCCAGCTCCTCCTGTTTGTTACCCATGCTGCATGCATTGGTGTAGATGCACTTCAGCTGGGCCATTGCCTTATCCCCCGGCCTTGCTATTGTTCCCCCTGGCACAGCTCCAACAGTCCTTGCTTCAGCCCCGTCCCCCTTCTTACCTAGTTTAAAGCCCTCTCAATGAGCCCTGCCAGCTCCTGGGCCAGGATCCGTTTTCCCCTAAAAGATAGGGACCCGTCTGCAGCCATCAGGCCGGGTGTCGAGTAAAGTGCCCCATGGTCGAAAAACCCAAGATTTCTGTGTTGGCACCAGCCCCTGAGCCACGTGTTTAACAGGTGGGCTTTCCGTGTCCACTTTGTACCCCTCCCTGCCACTGTAGGGATGGACAAAAACACCACCTGCACTCCCGCACCATCCACTAACCGTCCCAGTCCCCTAAAGTCTCGTTTGATGGCCCTGAGGCTTCTCTCTTCAATGTCATCACTACCTGCCTGGACTATCAAAAGAGGATAATAGTCAGAGGAGCGAACCAGGTTGGGAAGCTTCTTGGCAACGTCCCTGACCCTGGCCCCAGGGAGGCAGCAGACTTCCCTACGGGTAGGGTCAGGCCGACAAATAGGGCCCTCCGTTCCCCTGAGGAGAGAGTCTCCCATACAATTCCATACAATATGACATAATGTTCAGCAATAAAAGCTGGGAAAAAGAAGGAGGAAGGGTGGGGGGTGTTCAGAGTACTGGTGTTTGTCTTTCCAAGAAGTCATCACACATGATGAGCCCTGCTTTCCTCGAATTGGCTGAACACCTGCCTACCAATAGGAAGCAGCAAATGAATTCCTTGTTTTTCTTGCTCACTTGCATGTCTTTTACTTTACATAGGAACTGTCTTCATCTCGAGACATCAGTTCTTGCACTTTTACCTTTCTGATTCTCTCCCCCATTCCACTGTAGGGGAAGTGAGCAAGTGACTGTGCCGTGCTGAACTGCTTTCCGGGATTAAAACAAAACACTGTTGTTTGAATCTTACTCTTTAAAGAGCACTGACAGCAGTAACAGAACTGTTTCAGGTAAGACAGTGGAGAATGCCAGCTTTTCCAATATCAGTTTATGTATTAGCATTGTGGATAACAAATGATTTATGGACTCTTTTATATTTCAAGAGAGATCTGCCATTTTGAAGGAGAACCAAATGAAAAATGATGGTTAAAGCTCTGAAGTTAAGCTTTGCTAATATGTTTAATCTATGTTTTGTTGGTTTTGTTTGTTTGTTTTTAACTGAGGATACATAGAAAAATAAGAATGCAGTCCTAAAAGGTGGTGTGTGAAATCTCTTCCAGTTAGTTTGCCCATTGATCTCAAGTTATATATCAAAAATATATATTGAATTAGATATCAAAATTACTGGATAAAAACTCTTTAGGTGGGGAGTAGCAAAGTACTCTGGATTTTTTTTAAGTTACTTTGAAATTGCATAAATATTTCAAACCAAAAAGTAATCCAAATGCTGAAAGCCTTTCATTTCCAAATTCATTCTAAGCATGCTTGTTTATTCCTTGACCAATTCTATTAGGGAAGTTTAATATTTTGCTATTAAATGGTTAGTTATTATGGCTATTGTTAGTAGTCATCTTGATGAATAGTATGAATATAAACCATTTAAATTTTTCAGATAAAAACAATCAGGACTCAGAGTTTGAACCATCAAATGACTACAAGATTGTTCAAGAAGAAAATTTCTGTTTTAGTACAATACTGCAGTTATGCAGTTATGTGAAGTAGTGAAAAGAGTACTTAAAGCAGGGTGTCAGAGGATAGTTTTTCAAATTGGCATCTTTCATCTTCAAAGATATCTGCTAGAAAGGAAAGGTGATGATGTCCACAGACAGTTCTGGCAGTGACCTAAGGAGGAGAAAAGGCAACAGAAAGAAACTGATGGAAAGAACCAGCATGATATGAGAGTACCTATTCCGAGACAACACACAAGCTTCTTGTATTTTTAGTATCATCTAGCAAAGCTTAGCCATGTAAAGATTCAGGATGTAAAGGTGAAGCTAAAAATGACTGTGAAGCTCATTGACATTTAAAGATATACAAGATATAAGGCTGCAGGAAAATATATGGAGCACAGGCTTTTGGACATAGATATTGGCCATGAAAGCATGGCAATGGAAGGGATAGTTACTGCAGAAGTAATGGTTCAAGAGCAAATTTCCTGGACTGAATTGGTAGGACTAAAAGGAAAAAAAATAAAAAAAATAAAAAAAATAAATCCCAAAACCCTGGTGGAGAGAAGACATAATGGAGACAATAAGGAATTAGATCAT
This sequence comes from Nettapus auritus, assembly GCA_011076525.1. Taxonomy (NCBI): domain Eukaryota; kingdom Metazoa; phylum Chordata; class Aves; order Anseriformes; family Anatidae; genus Nettapus; species Nettapus auritus. The sequence continues at coordinate 29,425,441 of CM021765.1, forward strand.
AAGGAGGAAAGATCAAAAGACAGAACCAGTTACAGGGAGAATTAGAAAGAGGTGTGAGATAATTGAGATCCACACCAATAGGAAACAGCACATATATGTGGCTATGAAGGAAGAAAATCAAAAGCCAGAGCAAATTTGGGGAACAGAAGGGTTTTGCTGTCTGTCAGGTGGTATATGAGAAGAGAACAGTTCAGTCAGAACAAAATGACTCTCAGAGTGTATTTCCTCTGTCAAAATTTGGTTTAAATGCTAGAAGACAATACTAATGACCTAACTTCACATCAAAACTAATGTTAATGGTAGTTTCCTATTGAAATGGGCAAAAGGAATAAAGTTCATATATACATATACAGTTTTTTGATAGAGAAGTTTGGTAGAGTGGAGTATGCATAGAGGTCTGTACCATAGATTTTTAGTTGTTCAGACCAATTAATTCCAATTGTGCAAACACACAAATGAAAACAGAGGTTTCATTTGTCATCCCTTTTTATAGGGCTGTGAAGAGACAAATATTGTAGCACCTGGCTTTGGGACTCTGTATTGTTCATAGATGAGAAGAGTTATAAATTAAGAAATGATGTTAAATTGAATAAAATCATTTAGAATATGTTGCTGATTTCCATGGACTGTCAGGTTCTTTTACTTTCTTTGTACTTCTTGTAACCTTTAAATATTTTTTGCTGTTGGGGTTAACACAATAAAGAAATGAGCTACAAATCCAATCCACCATAACAAATAGCCATATTTCTAGTATAAACTTATTGGATCTTTTTGCTAAGGAAAGCAACAGATTTATTCAAGTTGCCACATAAAACAAAAAGAGGGGATAATGTATTTTCTCCTTTGAAACATTTTCTACAAAAAGGCCCATAACAAATTTTTGCAAGCTGAAAGAAACACACCTCATCTTTCATTTTCAGATTTAACTGCCTTATACAGTTCAATCCATCCAGATGACTGAACCAATAAAGAAACAATACATTTAACAAAATATATTTCTGTTAAAACATAAGTGCTTTGGTGTTTTCTATTATCACTGTGACACTGCAGTAAGACTAATGTTTTTAAAACTATTTCCCCTAAAATAATAGAACACAAAAGCCACAGTTCCAGTGTGGACTATATGGAATACTAAAATAGACTGTAGATATCCCTTCTTACTCCACCATATATTCACAATTTTACGCTATATGGTATTGATTTGTCTACATTCAATTTCTCTTTAGACAGAATTGAAGATATTCTATGAATTTTACAGACTGCAGTTTGGAAGGGCTAACCTTAGCACAATGAGTTTTTACCTCAATGACCCTTTTAATATTAATATAATATTTAACATCACTTCTGTTAGAGTAGCTTATACAGAGAAAAGTATTCAAAAGGGTATACTTCTCCTGAAGGTGACAAGTCATCTAATGACATGCTTTAGAAGTAAGAGAAAGGCCTTCAGTGGCTGGCTACAATAATCTTACTTTGATATTCAGAGCCCTGACCAGAAGAGGCTTTATTTCTGTTGTCTGTAAGAAAAATCCAGCAAGAGTAGCAAACCAAGAAGAAAACTGTTCTCTGTGACTAATCTCCTTTGAGTTAAAACATGTTGATTCAAACCTTTGTGGTGCAGTATTTGTTCACGGGTCAGACTAGGAGAGCAAACCCATCCACTCTATAAAGAAGACAAAAATAAAACAGTTGCTAGCAACCTTCAAATCAGGCAGCTAGTCTCTTCAGTCCTTCTTTGAAGAGGAAACATCCTCTAGCTAATAAGATACTTTCTGCATGAATCCTCTTTTCTGAGATGGAAGCCTTTTAAATCTGCCAGCTGGAAAACAGTCCCCCATGTGGTTTCTTACCTCTGGCACCTATTTGTCTTGGTAAACAGGGCCAGCTGCCCATATGGGTCTTTGAAGGACTACCTGGCCTCATATAGTCTTTCCCCTCTAAATCACTCCCACGGGGTACAGATGTTTTAGCAGAAGATTTACCTAGTGCAGAGACTACACTGTACTTGCACAGTTCTTTCCATAGCACTCCTTCATGTAGAGAATAGCAAGGAGATTTACTGTAAACTTTCAAACCTGTAGACATCCAGCTTATCAGAAAAAAGAAAAAAAAAAAAAAAAAAAAAAAGTTAAAACACGACATCTGGTCTAAGTCAAAGCAAAATCTGAGCAGCATAAAAATAACTTTAAAATCATCTCCTGCTCCTTCTGACACCTCTTGAGAGGATGAGCACAGAATTAGACCTCCATGTTATTTATATAACACTCTGAAGCATGCTGGATGCTTTGTAGATCAAATGCAATGACACTTTCTCTGACTTTAGAAGATTGTCTAATTTTAAACTCACTGCAAGTTATGAGAACTGAATAAGGGGAGAAAGAGTGAGAGAAGAAAAATGTTACACTAATATTATGCTACATATATATATATAAAGTTCATGTATTATAATTTTCTTGTGAGCAGATTTCTTACAGCTTTTGTCACAGTTCATTTTCCTTATACCTTTCTCTGAGTTGAAGCTTAAAAAAGCTTTCTCTATATATGATTTTTTTTTTTTTTTTTTTTTTTTTTCTGTGTTTTTGTGGCATTCCACATTGCTATTTCTTTCCATTTTGGGCTGTTACTCAAAGCAACAACATATTGGTCTCTACCTTCTTCACAAAAACAATCCACTTGGAAAAACTATCTGAGGTATCTATATAGAGACTTAATAAAGAAGAAGTGTTCTGTACAGAGAAAAAAATTCACTGTTTATCTTAACAAATGGCAAAAACAGCTGAATAGGAAAGTCATACTGGAATCATATACAAAATCATACAGAAAAATCTATATTGTCTTTTATGTAATTAATAGTTTTGGAATTTACTGAATTGATAACAACTGTTACAATGAGCATCATTGTATTACAGGAGCAGAATCTGGCCACAGAAAACTAAGATACAGACTAAGATACAATATTTTGTAAGTGTAATCCCTTACACTCAACACTGAGTGCACTCAGTTGCTGAACTAATAGAACACGCCACTGGACAGCTCTTCTGTAGAGGAGGAGGTGTGGTCTTGATGGTTAGCTTGCTTGCTCTCCCTCTCATTGTCAGAGATTTGTCAGGTTCACTGTGTCTCAGTCTCTGATTAGTAGTTTTCTTCAGGGTTTGAGTTTTAATTTGTTTGTGCCAATCAGGTGTAAGCCTTATGATTCATGGATTAGAGGTATGCTTTAATTGCTGGTGTAAGCATTATTTCTAACGTATGATGTAGGGTTTTTGACATTGCATAAAGTTATGAACGATAATATGGAGCAATGGGGTACCACATTGAAGTAATAATTTGAAACAGTGAAAGTACATACTTTCTGTTGAGCATTTTTTCTACTTTTATGTTATACTACTGTGCAGGGACTGGTACTCGCTCCAGCTTGTAATCTCCACTCAACAAATGCAGGGTCAGCATGTACCTACTCACTATTGATTTAGCTCATATTAGAGCTCACAGCTTTTAAAGTCGTATCTGTGTTTTTCCCATAAAAGTTGAGCATTTACATGCTCAGCTCCTCTTACTCCTCTTTTGACTCTTGGCTACTAAGAGTCCAGTCCAGCAAATGTTTTTTTAATATAAATGGTTTTTACTGTGTTCACCAACTGAGCAGGATAAATGATCACTTATAGATAATCCTCTTCTGCTAACCACCTCTGTAGCACCTAGATGAGATACCTCTTATTGCTGTAGAACCCCACAGAGATCACCTCTAATTCTACATGAAGATATCTCATATTTCTACCTCTTCTTACTTTAGAATGTCACAGAATGGCACAATGTCACATGAGCAGGGGCAGGCAGATGCAAAGCTAACATTGAAATGTCTGACAATAAGAAGGACATCTTTAGGCTTAGTAGACGTTATACTCTGGTAGATGCCCACCCCTGTGGATGCTGTCCACTCTGACAAGCCAGGTGGCCATTACTGCCAGCAGGAGTAAAGGTGTAGCAGCGCATTAATTTATTAGGTATATTCTTGAGCCAGTGTTATAAGGTTTACATGTAATATGTGACAGTTCATATGTCTGAAGTGTACTGAGCATATCTATATCAAGTTTCGGGAAAACTGGATAGCCAAAAGATTGACAATATATGCATGATATTCCAATCTGTAATACCAACTTTGTATCCAACAACCCACAATTTCTATCTTCAGTATAGCTGGAAAACAGCTGATTGCAACTGATTGAAGTTGATTGAAGAAAGATGTAATATCTATAAAATAGAAACTTTGAAAACTTTGTGAAATCAGTTTTTCAGACTGTGATTCTCAATCATCTTTTCAGTATTGTTTCCTCATGGAATGCATAACTCAGTTCAAAATCTTGTAATTTAGTGTGATCAATCTGACCAGAAGCTTCCTCAAGAATCAAGCATGTCTGAGAAATTTATAAAGATTCTGTAATAAATATACTAACAATTACATACTATGGATTTCTTTCTTACTAAAATACCTGGATTTGTGCCCCCTGAAGAACATTAATGAGAAAATAAAAATAAAAATAAAAAGTCCTGTTCATGCCTTTGTCTTAAAGTGCAGTCAAGAAATATTGTCACTTACTTTTGAATATCTTTTTTTTAAAAAAAAACACTTTTTTTTTTTTTTTTTTCCCCTCCTCTTCTCATGGAAGGCTTTCCAAGTCTCTCACTCATAAAGTAGTGAATACTAAAACACTTCAATCTAGAAATTTTATAGCTGTGTCTCCTTGGATTTTTAGTTTGATGTCTCATACTTTAGTTTCCATTATATTCTCTTAGTCAGACTAATACAGTATACAGTGAGACTGTAATGCTATGCTGTGTTTTCTCTTCATGGAGCGATGGAGTGTAACATGAGCAAAGTCTTTACCTATATCACGCATCACTTGTTGAAGCAATCAGCTCTGATGCTGGTGCATTCCACATGGGAGCTGGGATCATGGTGTACGTGTTGGTTTCCCGAGCCATGGAAACCCCAGGGGAGAGCAGAGAGCCACCAGGAGCTAGCAGCTTTCCTGAGAGGAGCTACAGAGCAGGGTAAGGAGCAACAGCAGCAACCCTACACTACACAAGGCAGCCCTAGGGAGTGAAAGTGATCAGGGCAAGGCACAGCAGTTTGCTCAAGGAGGGCATGCAGGCTACTCTGCCACTTCAAAGAGGAGTTGTAACCTGCTCACAAGGGCCCCAGTAAAGGAACAGAAAAATATGTCCTTTGTATTCACTTTGACCTCTTCATCCACAGGAACTGAGACAGATACCCAAGAACATGGCAGCAATCCAGGTCTCAAGCTGCAGCCTGTGCCTTAGTTTTCTGTGTCTGATGGCAGCACTGAATACACCTGTGGGAGTTGTTCCCAGGTAGAAGAACTACTTCAGCCTGGTGACAGAGCTTTGGGTGGAGGTGGGCAGGCTGAGGAACATCAGACCATTTGAGAAGAGGATTGCTGGAATCATACTATGCCATCCCCGAGACAGATTCATCAGCCTGCCAAAACACAAGAAACAAAAGATCCCCTACCCTCATAAACCAGGTGAAGGTAGTGACTTAAGAGGCAGGGGAATATGGAAACGGGTTTCTACTTGGACTGGCAGGCCAGTTAGTCATTACCTATTAGTCATTAGAAGGGTTCCATTTTAGGGTCAGTTCTCTTTAATATTTTAATAAATGACTTGGATGCAGGACTCAAAAGCATACTAAAGAAGTTTGCATAAGACACTAAATTAGAAGGAGTTATTGACTACCTTGAGGGCAGAGAGGCCTTGCATGGAGACCTTGACAAATTAGAGGTCTGGACCAATATATGTAGCTTAATGAGAGTAACTGCTGGATTCTGCACCTAGGAAGAGGCAATCCTTAGCTATATGTACAGACTGAGAAACAAGAGGCTGAAGAGCAGCCACGTGGAAAGGGATCTGGGGTTTTTGGTCAATGGCAAGTTGAGTATGAGTCACTAGTGTGCCCTGGCAGCCAAAAGGACCAGATGTATCCTGGGGTGCATCAAGCACAGCATTGGTAACTGGTTAAGGGAAGTGATTGTCCTACTCTTCTCTGCACTGGTCTGGCTTCACCTAAGTACCGTGTGAAGTTTTGGGCACTGCAATATAAGAAATATTTTAAAGCATCCAAAGGAGGGCAACAAAGATAGTGAAGGATCTAGAGGTAAAGCCTTACAAGGAACACCTGAGGTCACTTGGTTTGTTCAGCCTAGAGAAGAGACTGGCAACCTCATCACAGCCTACAGCTTCCTCATGAGGGGGAGTAAAGGGGGAGGTACTGATCTTTTCTCTCTGGTGACCAGCGATAATACCAAGGGGATAGCATGAAACTGCCTTGGGGGGGGGGGTTTAGGCTGGATATTAGGAAAAAGTTGCATTGATGAGAATAAATCAGTCACTGGAACAGGCTCCCCAGAGAAGTGGTCATGCCACCATGAGTGCAGGAGTTCAAGAAGTATTTGGACAACTCTCTCAAATATAGGGTCTGATTTTTGGGTGGTCCTTTGTGGAGATGGGAGTTGGACTCAGTGATCCTTGTGGGTCCCTTCCATCTTGGGATATTCTAAAAAAGAAAGAAAGAGAAGGAAAGTTTACCCCTAAATATGAGATTAAGGTTTGGGAACAGCACGTTTTCATTTTGTTCTTTCAGTTCCCAACACATTTCAGCTAACAGAAAATTTTAATCTTTCCAATCCTCTTTCTAACATAAACATAAATTCTGAATCTATAAGCTTACAGTGATCTTTGACCACAGAATAATTATAAAAGTGTCTAATCAATATTAATTCAACTTTGTTATACATACGCGCTGTTATGATCCTACATGCTGCTTGAAGAGATACCCAGTTTGTTATTTATTTCATACAGAGTTTGCAGCATTACGCAGAACATGGTAGCTTTAATTGAACTTTTTGCAAATGTCACTGTTTTCTAAGGACATGCCATGAGATAAAGGTGAATGCATGATAGATGAGCAGATATAAAGGTATTTAATTTCCTGACAAAGTGCACAAAGAAGTCCATATAAGTCTCTTCTACCCACTCACCTCTTTTGTCTGAACTTACAGCATTGATAGTTTAAAGATCTTTCTCCTTATCCAAAATTTAACTGTCTCTTTCACCTCTTCTTTTCCATTTCCTTCTGTTTCTCATTTTGATTTTCACTTTGTTACAAAGAGACAGATATCAACCTTTTGAAGTAAGATCTTGACATCGTGAGTCAAAGATTTTCAAAAACGAAACATATTCATTTGGAAATTGAAAAAAAAAAATCTTTTAGAAACATTATAATGTATACTATTTTTATTTCAGACAGTGAAGAAAATACAAACATCCATGTCATATGAACATAAAAACCTCCCATGTAACATTTTCCTCAGAATAAAGGCTAGAAATATTTAAACTCTAGGCAACATCAACTTAATCGTTGATAACAATAGATTTTTTTTAGGTATTATAGCACAATAAATGTTAGCCTGCTCTTAAATTGCAAAAATACCTTAGGAAAAAAAGAAATATTGGCTTAGTTTTCTGTAGGAAACAGTAATTTCTTTCTCTTTTAGAAGTTTTGGATAAATACAGCTAAACATAGGACCCAAAAGAAAACATATTTCTTTCTATGATCTCCTCAAAGATCATAATCTTCTTTGAATGTATTTGATATTTGAAATTACCATGAGAAATCCAAATTTCATATATTTATTGTTGTAACCTTTATTTCAATAGTCCCATAAGGGACCATTTCTTAGAAACCAACCAACCAAACAAAAACCCTCTCACTGCTCTTCTCTGACTCTTCTACTGGAAAAATATCAATTTGGTTGAAATGAAACCTTCATCAGAAATCACGGTCACCTGTATGAGGAGCAGGAGTAATCTGTCCCACATGTTATTGCAATCCTAATATGTCGCATTGTGTTTCAGTTTCCAGTAAATCAAGTTTTCCAAGAAAAAGTTACAATGTAGGTTTTCACCTTATCACATAATAAGCATAAAATTTAAATGAGAAAATGTATTGACTTCCATTTTCTCCATGCTAGCAAATTTAGGGCACCAGACTGCGAGAAGCTATAAAAACAAACAGTGAAAGTCAGCCAATCTGAAAGAGCTCTCAGCCAAACATTACTCTTCTGTGACAACAGGAAAATAAGATTCTGTTCAAAGTCATTTAAACTTCAGCTTTAGTTAAATAAGAAGGTAAGCATTAGTCTGTTTCCTGGTGTGGTAAAGTGAGACAAGAAGGAGAAATCAAGTGACTTATTGAGGCTAAGAAAAGATATTGAAATCAGATGATTTTACCAAGATTAAAATGAGAATGTGTGGTAAAAAAGGCATTAAGCCTATAACTTTTAACAAACAAATCAGTGACCTAAGCATAATGGTATCCATCCTTCATACATGAGTAAGTTACCAAAAGTGCTTTCTAGCCAAAGTTCAAACTGCTTTAGTTGGATAAAACCTTGTGTTTTATATGTGTCTCTTTCTGACTCAATGAACACAAATTATGGTACATGTATTTTCCAGTACTCATTTTGAAATTCCATCTATGTTTTTTTTATTACGTATTTGCAGAAAATCCGTTTGTTTTTGTTTCAGCTGACACTTTTAGTAGTGTATTCGGCTGACAGAATATCTATAAAAAAAAGAACAAAATATTAGAACCCATCTTAAACAAATTCATTTGAACCTGGTAGAATTCTCTCTCTGAATACTTGATTTGAGTGAAATCTGAATTGAAATATTTCAGGTTGAAGGTAAGTGCATTTACATTCAGAACATATTAGTGGTAAAAAAGAATATCAGATTTTATGTGTTAGTTTCACATACATAAGCATTGCTGGAAATATGCTTTATCTATTCACATAATTTTAGGTAAAAAGTGAAGGAGCATCATGATTTCCAAGTTCTAAAAACAGAAATTCCAATTTATATATGCTAACGCATAGCCAAGCATGCGTGACAATAATGTATGCATATTGCTAGTTAAAGTATGTCTTTTGCCAATGGTGTAATTTCTATTCTGAGTACAGGTTATACGTAACCTGTAAATTTGCCCATTTTCTCATGGGTGCACATTGTAACAAGCATGGCAATTGAGTGGTTAAATGTAAGTCAAATGAAAGTTTTTAACTGGATACACATTGGGAAAAAAAAAAAAAAAAAAAAAAAAAAAAAAAAAAAAAAGCTAACTATGTCTAGCTCTTCGGTGTAATTAGGAACAAGATTCAATGTTCAATGGAAAGTCCTATAAATCTTAATTGGAAGAGACTTTAAGGCTGCACAAATTTAAATAAATTCCTATGTACACGTATCTTTCTTTACAGCTAACAATGATTAGAATTCACAAGCACACAGAATCCAGCACTTAGACTGAAATAAACCAAACTTTAATAGTAGCTATTTGGAATGAGGCTGTGTGAAGTCTTGTATAGATATGGTACTGCACAGTGAGGAAAGGGGTAATCTTCATTCCTATTAAGGAAGATATTTAAAAGCTGTAGTCTGATGCTTTATGGTCATCCCTTCATTTATGTCTCGTAGTTCCATATGACCTTATAGGCCCTGATAATTTAATTTTCTTACTTCATAAATTCATAAACCCTAACACAGAATTTAAAGGAGTTTTCTATTTATAATATTATATACCTGTCAAGGATTTTAAATAATAATCTTGTTCAAACAGAATCACTATGCAGAACTGTTTCTAAGGCTCTTCACAATGAATTAGTAGGAAATGTTATTCAGAAAAAAACATACTTATGAGGTTTTCCAAATTTATTTATTTATTTATTTATTTTCAAATTTTAAAGTGTGTGGGTTTTATTTGATGCTGCCTATATCCCTCATCACATGCCACTTGATAACATTATCACGGCTTTTCGCTTTTGAGTAGCATCTTGATGCCATGAAACTTCTGAATGAGAACTTTAAGTTCAGGCTTGGATAATATTTTGAATACTTATCTAAGACACCAACAACTAGTTAAACTCCTGTAATGTGGCATTTTAAATTACTGCAAATGAGTAGAAACCTTTAGCTGAATGATGAGGTGTATAACAATGTCTTCTTTTTCAGTAACTGCAGTTTATATCAGCAAGATTTTAATGAGCTGATAAACTTGTTCTCCACACTATCCAACAAATGATACTATATTTATAAGTCTATAAACTAGTATCTCCACTAAGAAAAAACAAACAAACAAAAAAACCCCACAACATTAAACCTATTATACACTGAATATCTTTTACATACATTGCATGTTAATAAGACCAAATGCAGAAGATTCAACTAAACGGTGATATCTACTGGGGCAAAGCTATACAGTTTTTCTTCACTTACACATCTTAAACTCATGTGAGAAGAATATTGAGACAGTAATTTGGTTCATTTTGTAATGGAAGATTACAAGAAAAATGTAAATCAAAATTAAAGACAATACCAGGCATACATACCACCAGTAAAGAACAAGAGGATCAGAACTTTTCTCATTCAGCCTTATACTCTGTGGCAAGGCCTCCCATATGTTGTCCCTGGATTAGTTATTTTTACTTTGAAACACTCATCAGTGCTATCCCACTGACGCACAAGTTCACATCTCCATTGTAGCTCATAGCTGAGCAGGCTTTTCAGTGTACAGTTTCTGAAGACTTTGAAAGTGTGAAATGTCTGTTTAGGAAGAAATGAGTGTTGTGTGAAGAGCCTGAAGCATCAGCTCTGAAAATACAGGTTGCTTCAGTGATCACATTAAGAGTCCCAGATGCTTTGTCTATGTTACTATGTAGAATAGCCCTAAGGGTAGCCTCAAGGCCTGCAGAGCTGCCCATCTACCTTGTTTGTTTATTGAATCACCCCAAAGGCTATCTCTGGGGCAGTCCTGCTAGTATTTCTGGATGGAAATGGGAATTTGGGATATAAGCAATCCATAGGCACCAACATTTTTGTGTAACCTCCAACTACTCTATTTACCATTTCAGTGACGTCAAGTAGGGTAAAAAAAAAAAAAATAGTCTGGAGATTATTTCTTGTGGGTGTCCTCAGATCCTTCCTGAGAGAACCCTAAATGTTTGCTGACTTGAGGGCAGAAGGGATTTTTGGCAGCCAGAATTTTTGCTGCAGTCGAAAGATTTAATGGATGCCAAATGCCTAGAGTACCACCCATTCACAGAAAATCCAAAGTCTTAGCATTAATTACAATTTTGAGGTATCCACAGAGTAGATTCTTCTGAAGTAGTGAAATATTTCACTTTTGTTTTAAAATATTATTTTCTGAAAATCAGGACCATGTGATCTAAAGATTGAATTCTTCTCAATCCATTAAACTGGTGTGTATTTTTGGTCTGTTTAAGTTAACACGTACTATAAAACTATATAAAACTATAGTACATCTGTTAACTTAAACCTTTAATAACTATTGAAACACAATGAAGTTAGTACAAGCCAATACCTTCCTTCACAAGTAAGTTAAGATAGAAGCATGCATGGGTGACTACTGTAATTCATGCAATTCATTGCAATGTAGTAATGTGTTTGAATTGTTTACTCATACTCAAAGTTATCAGAGAAACCAGTGTATTCACAGCAGCTTGACACATGAAGTGATGTGGCCTGTAGCCACTTTTTATCCCGTCTCCTCTGTATATTTTCTCACAAGAGAAAAGCCAACTGGATTACATTGCCTCTGGAAAGTAGGCAGGGCCAGAGATGCACATGAGTTTGAAACAAGAAAACACAAAGTTGGAAATGCAGTCTGTGTAGTTACACTGTTTAAGGCAACAGCTAATTTGAAAAGAATAAATCCATGAAGTTGATTATTGCGTTCACTTTCTTCTTCCCTTCCCTGTCTAGTTTTTTTTTTTTTTTTTTTTTGCATTATAACTATCATGGCAGAAGAGGGCTGTGAATTCAAATGACATAATTTCAAGACATAGGCTGCAGGTTGAACCTTTTGGAAAACAACACCAAAAATCCAGCGCTCAAAACAATCATTCATTCAGAATAAGAAGAAAACTTGTTATTTAGTGAAAGGTGATTCTGGAACACAGCTCTCTGCCAGTGAGAACATTTTGTGGTGTATTTGTCGTATGAGACCATAACAGGTTGTTTCATTAGTTTTTTCTCAGAGTTCATCAGACCTGAAATCCACACTGTTCCACATTATTTCGTTTACCAACCCCATCGGATTTTTCATGTGTTGTTTGTTTGTTTGTTTGTTTCAGATATAAATGACAGAGGATAAATAAACAAGACACAGTATTTAAAGAAATGTTGAACTTTTTCTTCCTAGACCACAAAAGCCTGCCTCAAAATACTGTACCTTGAAAAAAAAAAAAAAAAAAAAAAAAAAAAAAAAAAAAAAAAGAGTGTGAGAGAATACACCTGTATTTCAATTATTTTAAAAAATAGTGAACCCAGTATAAAACATACTCCCAAAAGTCCTAGAAGATTTAGCCTGGAAATTATTCAGGTCAGTTATTTTTTAACGAGTCTTATATTTTAATTAGTCTTATGAAATTAAGATATTCAAAGGATTGAAGCACTAAAAAGTTTTTCCAGTACTCAAAAAATACTAAAAATAAGATTAATTAAATAATGGGGATAGACTGGTATCAAACCTAAGGAATTTCAATGTATGATTAACTTGAGACTCTGTCAAAAATTATTTAGAGACTAAAATTACTGTCCATTGTGCCAGGTCAGGAAGATTTAAATATCATCCAAATAGTTGCTGTCCATTTTCTAAAAAATACGGGTCTAGTTAGTAAAAACTACAACTGTGATAAGGAATCTGAGCTAGCACAAAATGGCACCTGACTTAAACTTGCATTATATGGAATTAGGAGAGCATATATATTTAAAGCACTTATTGAAAGATCTAAAACTGTAGGCGTTACAAAGGAGATATCCATAAGTACTTTCAGTTAAGTGCCCTCTACTATATTCAATGAATTATTTTGTAAATAATCTAGACAATGATCTTTAAATCATTATGGTCAAATGTATAGATAAAAGATTGAAGTTTCAATAAATAATGACGTGCAACACAGTTACAAATATACTTGAAGCTCTTGAAGAAATGTTTAGTTCCCTTTCTGCTAAAGTGCCCAGTTAGGTTGCACCTGGAAGCAAATACCAGTCTTTATTTTCTCAACTACATGTTTTGTCTTGCAGAGGAATGAGTCAAAAAAGATTTAGGGATTATTCCAGTTAGTTGCCTCATTATGTAATCTTAGTGCAATATTTGGTAGAAATACTACAAAAGTGAGATTTATTTTGCTCCAGAAACAGTGTCCATAAGTCTTCTTGTAGAATCCTATGTGCTCTTATGGTATCCACTCCACTCCTCAACAAAATATTAGATATTAGATCCAGAGACCTGCAAATAAGACTTCTGCTGCAGAGCTTAATAAGCTCCTTCCATAATTTAAGAGAAAGAACATTGAAGAAGTTGACTGGGTCAAAGATTGTGTGTGGTTAAACACGGAGCAGCAACTGAAGTGGAAAGAGAAACTCATTGTGACATCATTACTGAGATAAATAAAAATATCCGTAGTTGGAATAGGATAATCGAAAAATTGCCTTTGAAATAGGACAGAAATTCCTAGTACTGGAGATAATTAAGGCTGACGTATTTTGTCAGTGAAGATTGTAGCTTGGAACCTTTAAGGCAAAATGTATGTATATCGTTAAAGATATCCTTTAACTCAAGTTTGAGAGGCATTCTTCAGCCCACAAGATATGAGAAAAACAGAAGCATAGCTCCAGTACTCTTTTGAGCTCTTGGGTGTGAATGTGAGCATCTGTTCTTCCTGTCTCCTCTGCCTCAGTTCATTTTCATTCTGAGGGAACTCTCCAAGTACTTTTAATACTTCTGTCACCATACTTATGGCAAATGGCTTTAATCAAATCTTTTGCCTTATGTCTTCTCATCTTCTCTGGTTGCATAGTTTGTCTTCTGATTTTATGACGTCGTTTAGTTTGTCATTGTTGTTGTTTTTTTGGGGGGTGGGGTGGGTGAACAGGAGGGTAGCACGAGTGTAGTGGGTTTACATGGCAAGGTTTTGGTAGCAGGGGGGGCCATAG
>CM021765.1:29439541-29459178 GCA_011076525.1 Nettapus auritus
GCGGTTGTGGTGGAACTCGGCTGCCCACCCGAGTAAAACCATCACAACGAGGCGCAGATGTTCATATTGTTGAAGGTGTCCTGATTGTAAATGACCAGTCAAATCTCTATTTGACTCATTTAATTGCCTCTTTGATGGCCTCAGTAATCACAGCTGTCTGCTTTCACAAGCAGTGGCTAGATCCAAGAAGATACCAGTTCTATTTAATTTCTGTGTAATTTTTTTTTGTGATCATCACATCAGTGACAAAGTAACTGCCCAGCTGGTGTTAGCTGGATCTGTTCTCATCACCTTTCTGTCTTATTTATATCGGAGTCCAGACACTGGAAAATGGCCTGGGAATTTCATGTCACTTTCTGGGGCAAAAGGTGTTATATGGTTATGTTTTATATGGCTGTTCCCTCCCATTTCAGAATTAAAATCCCACTCATTTTGAATTCAAGGACAGAAATTTATTTTTTCAATTGGCTACATGCAAGTAAAATTCAGAATTATTTTGTTAAGCTGTGAGATTTGGATCATATAAGCAAAATCACATTAATACTCCAGACATTTTAACTAGATATATTTGCAGCTCTACTTATATTTGCAATTGTCCTGACCCTTTGCTTATAGTCACCACTCTGACATGGTTTTACAGATGACCAAGGCTGAATTTCAAAACAAATTACATGTGTGGCCCTAATATTCACACAGTATTAATAAGGTGAATAATTGGCTCTGAAAGAAATGCATACAGAAGGCAAAGTCCTTAAGTTGTCCTTAGCCTAATCTTTCAGTAATAGATAATGTGACAGGACCAGTATTCCAATACAGATAAATTAATTATTTATGTAAATTAACACATATTTTAATTATCTTGAAATACAACAAGGTTAACAGAATAATACTGAAGCTATTACAAGTAAAATGAAAACATAATGCATTTTCATGGTGCTGTTTTAGAGACAGCATGAACAGTATTCAAACTGTTTTTCAGTTTGATTCATTTTGTAGAGAATGTGTTCAAAGTAATAGCATAAAATGTGCTTGCATTCTCTCTAGGCTTCATACATCTGTTTATGTTTTTCTTTAATAACAAACATTTTTATTTTTGAAATGTGTTATAAATATGACAGACCACATCATATAGCCTGCAAGGTATGAGGAAGAACAGGCTCTGTATGAATAGAGGAGATAGCCAGTAAAAGACTAGGACACTGAGGATCATTTGTCTTCAAGTATGGCTAGTTTCCCTGTGTTAATCCATAGATAATTTGCTCTAGGGGCAAATATTCCTTTATGAACAATGTCCAAGCTTGTGTTATAGGACTCATCTCACTTGATTCAACATTTCTTTACCAGTGCTAACAAAATTATATTGCTTTGGGAAGTTCAGATGTATTTATGGCCTATATTATATCAAAAGCTGAATTTCTGTTCCAACAAGGACATTAGATTAAGGTGTAGGCTAGGTTTACATACTTTTAAAATTATTATTTTCTTAAGTGGAGTGTTTTATAGTCTTAAATACACAAAGAGACACCTACTTTTATACAGGCACTTGAATAACTAGAGAAATACTCTCACTCTCCTCCAGAAAGCTCTAGTGCTGCATTCCTAGTTACATAGAACACTTACCTAGAGGGTGTAACAGAGTTCATTTTAATGCCTTCCTTACCATGAAGTCATTTTATATCTTTAATTTCCAAGAAGTCTTGTGTGCAAGCATATAAACAAATTTGATTCAGATTATATTTTGATTCAATACCTACTCATTTTAACAGTTTACTCTTGGATGGGAGCCCCAGAGAAGAATATGGGATTCACTAAGTCAGAGAGAAATCACAAAAGGAAGCATGATCCCACAGTCCAGTAACTGAAGAACTCATATCATTTTCTTTCTACTCCATCTTAGTTAAAAATATTTAGAGATCAGAAATCAGAGCCCCTTTTCCTATCTGAAAGTTCTGAAAGTTATATTCCCTGAAATGTTAAAAATAAAATAAAATAAAATAAAAAATAAAAAGAAAAAGAAAAAATAAATTCCTAGATTTCTTTCCACAGGAGAAAAAAACATTTCATATAATACAATAATAGAATCATATCAGAATGGCTTGGGTTGACCTCAAAGATCATTTCCAGTAGGTTGAGAGGGGTGATTCTTCCCCTTTTCTCAGCACAAGAGAGTTTGTCCAGTTCTAGGCTCTCCTGCAGAAGAGAGATAGAGATGTACTGAAGAAAGTCCAGTGTAAAACCACAAAGATAATTAAAGGACTGAAGAACCTTTCATATCAGGAGAGGCTGACAAAGCCTGGAGAGGAGAAGGTTGGGGGACTGTCTGGGAGGATGCAGATCTTGGCAATGTTTACAGATATCTATGGAAGGAAAGGAAGAAGTGAGAGCCAGACTCAGTGATGTCCACGGACAGGACAACAGGTGATAGACAGAACTTGAAAAAAAAAAAAAAAAAAAAAAAAAAAACATTAGAACACAAGAAGAAACCAGTCACACACTTGAACAGGTTACCCAGAGAGGCTGTGGTGTTTGTATCTCTGAACATATTCAAAACCTGACAGGAAACAGACCTGAGCAATCTGCCCTAATTAATCCTTTAGTCAAAGAAAGTAGACACTACAGAGTCCAGAGGCTCCATGTCAACTATTTGTGATTCTGTGATCCTGTGATTTAGGTATTTTTGAATTGGGCCAAACAAAGCCTTAATGGAGAATGAATATTTTCTTATTGCATCTTGAACTATACTTGCTTAGATAATGCAGTTCACGTAGCACTTGTTGTTTGGTCAGGCATCTATGTGTAAGGGTAGTTGGGAGACCAGTGCAACTGGACTGGGTGCCAGCTTCTGGAGTCACACCAGGGATGTAGGTTCAATGGGTAGCAGTGTCAGCTACTGGAGCTAGTGGGGGTCTACTGCTCCCAGCCACTGGGAGATGAGTGATTTGTGTTCCCAAATCAGGTACTGGCTGTGCTGGAATGAGTGAGGGAAGTGGCTCTGTACCAGTGGCTTGAGTGGACCCATAGGTCACAGCATATGTACCTGGTGCCCGCTGCTGATGGTGTGGGCAAGTGTCTGCATTGGCTGAGGCTTGACTTTGTGGCACATGAAATGCATTCTAGGCTTCATTTATTATTACATCAGAAAAAAAAAAAAAAAAAAAAAAAAAAAAAAAAAAAAAAAAAAAAAGTATTCCGTTATACGAGGTTCTAGTAGTTTGTGTACTAAGGATTTAGTCTGATTCTCTCTTTTTAATACTGAAACATTGTATAAACATTGAATACAGCATCTTACATTAGTACTAGATTTGCATTTATAGTGCAGTTGCTCTTAGTGCTTTTATGTTTTATATTATAGTTGTCAGTGAAAGCTGGGAGGTGTTAATCAATGGAAGAATGCTAGTTTAGAAGACAAGAGATAATAAAAGGACAAGGTGATAACAATCATTAGTTTAGAACGAATAAAATCTGTTGTGTCTAATTTACCTATAACAGTTAAGGCCGACTGTTTTTTATCACTGCAAAATACACTCTTATTCTCATAAAAGTTGTTACACAGTGTTTTGTAGATGCCTTGATTCACTGAATTCTAATACAATTATAGTCATCATCTCCAGCTGATGAAAACTAAAATGGGCCAAATATGATCTTGATGCAATGTTCTCGGAAGGACAAAGTTATTAGCAGAGATGATATTGGCAGGAAATTTCTTATCTTTGAAATAGTTTGGGGCATTTTCATTACATACCATTCAAATAGAATAGTTCAGTTGGAAGGAACCTTCAAAGACCGTCTAGTCCAACTGCCTGACCACTTAAGGACTAGCCAAAAGTTATAATGTGTTACCGAGGATATTATCCAGATACATCTTGAACAGGCTTATGACATCAACCACCTCTCCAGGAAGTCTGTTCCAGTCTTTGACCACCCTCACAGTAAAGAAATTTTTTCACAGGTCCATTGTGAACCTCCCCGATGGAACTTTGTGCTGTTCAATTGCATTTTAATACTGGTTACCAGGGACCGGAGACAAGTATGCCCCTCTCTGCTTCCCCTCCTCAGGAAGTTGCAGAAAGAAACAAGGTTGCCTCTCAACCTTCTCTTCTCCAGAGAACTAGACAACCCAAGTGATCTTCATAGGACATGCCTTCCAACCCTGTTACCCTCCTATGGACACTTAACCACTTAACATCTTATTTATTTATTTATTTATTAATACAATGAAGTCCAGAGCTGTGGTGCACAGTATTCAAGGTGAGGCCACACCAATGCTAAACACAGGGGGAAAATCACCTCTTTTAACTCTCCCAAGACTTTTAATTTAAAAATAGTAATAATAATAACAATAAGTTGAATTATTAGTATCTGAAAGCCTTAAAGATATTTCTTGGGAATATGTGACAAATGGATATGGTGAGGTGAGGGTAATGATGTGAAATAAGCCTGTTTGACCAGTCTTGTCTTTCATGGCTGACAGATATTAGATATTTAGTCTGTTTAGTCTCTGATTTTCTCATGTTTTTCTCATTTCAACCATGATTTTCAGAAAGCAAACTCTTCCTTTATTTCAGTGGATAAGAGAAGTCAGAAAATGCTTCCAGGAGAATGAAATGAAGGCAACTTATATTCTGGAAGAAGAGGGCTGTCATCAAGTAATAACAGTGAATAATGCCAGGCCTACTGAAAATAAAGTCTTCCTGAGATCAGTACTATTGAATTAGGATAGAGACTCAAAATGCTCCAAGAAGTTAAAAATGTAGTAATGAAACAAAAAAGTACTGCAGGAAGGTGAAAACACAAGCATGGAAGTAAATTTCCTTTGAACTGGGAAAAGTGAGACAAGGAAAGAGAAAACCAAAGTACAATTTGTGTAAGTGTTGCAAGTTAAGTACTTTTCTGTCCTGGGGTTATTAGCCTCCAGTATTGACTGATTGTGACACTTCAGAAACCAACTGAAGGAAAGACAGAAGTGATAAAAGAGATTAAAATATCCCTACATACCTCCTCAAAAAGGGGTTGATGGATAAAGAAAATAATGGAATGTAACTAGCTGCTTGGGTTGGACACTAGATGTTTTATTTTAAAATGGATCAGAGTCAACAATTATCTAGCATTTGTGATTTTAATTCATCCAGTACAAGACATTTACAACTTTTGAAAAGAAACTAGGCATATTTTGTCTGACTGTTGATACCATCAGATAAAAATGATTATTAGAACCTATTAATCTTGTTACATACCTCTTTTCTATCATGGGGTAAAAGAATATTCAAGGCATAACTAAATTAATTTCACTTTGACTTATCCTGGCATATCTATAAAATACTTTCTGGTAACTTATAAAATACAACCACCAAAACAATAGAGCAGTACAAATGTTTTCACTGTAAAGAGCACACTGAATCAATTATCAGTTTGTAAGTTTTTTATTTAAAAACAGGTGTTTCAATATATTTAATAAAAATTAATCATAGAATACTGAGAGAATATTCTTACTCCATGCTTTTGACCAGCATAATAGAAAAGATTCACTGCCTATTAGCTATCATAGATATCTGATGACAAATATCAGTGCCTGGAACTGATATTGAGAACTCATAAGCAATTTTAGTACAAATGGATAATTAATTAATATGCTATTTCTCGGTATGTGCTCACAGAAAAGCAAAGTGATTTCAAAGAGTCTTGAAGGAAACCTCTTTCAACTTTGAGGACAGAATCCTTCTGTACCGTATTATATCATCTTGCTTAAACTAAACCTATGGTATGAAAGGCTACTAATCCATTATGTGTTTACCCCCCCAAATTTTCTGTGACACAATGGTTTTGTTCAACAGGAATGGCAAAGTAGATTAAAGTCTTTCTTTGCTCTCCTTATATAATAGATTTTAATCTGTAGGAGGAGTTATTCAACATTTCAGAATGAGAAATGTGTTTTTCCAAAGAAACCTCAAGTCAGTGATGCACATAACAAGATTATTAGGCCAATGAACTTTATCTTAAACTTAAATTACAAAGATCATAAAGAAGAAAATGATACTTGCTGTTTTCAATCTGACATTTTCAGTAAACATTAAGAGGTAGTGTCACTTCAGCTTCAAGCACAGATGGTTACATGTTTACTAATAAAACCTCAGAATAATGGAAACTGAAAAAGGGTATTTATTATGTGTCAATACTTGATGTAGAACTGAATTGTGCAACATGAAATTAAATGAAAATTGAAGAGGAGCAGTGATAGTACAAGAAAACTTCACATTCTCTATTAAATCTTGTGATTATATGCAGCAGTAAAAACATTTTAATCAACAAGTAAAATTTCATATTAAACAATGAATAAATATTTTAAGTTTCTAGAAATCAAAATCCAAGCTAAAAACCAATACTGAATCCAAAAACGATAGTAGAAAATAGTTCATGTTGTGAAGTCAATCATGAAAACGTTAACATTCCCTAGAATTAAACAAGCCTGTGTAAAACTCATTTGATCCATAAGCTTCATTGGGTTAAGAGCTGGCTGGGTGGCCGGGCCCAGAGAGTCTTAGTGAATGGAGTCAAATCCACCTGGAGGCTGGTCACTAGTGGAGTCCCCCAGGGCTCGGTACTGGGACCAGTCCTCTTTAACATCTTCATTGATGATCTGGATGAGGGGATCGAGTGCACCCTCAGTAAGTTTGCAGACGACACCAAGTTAGGTGCGTGTGTCAACCTGCTCGAGGATAGGAAGGTTCTGCAGGAAGATCTGGATAGGCTGTACTGGTGGGCCGAGGCCAACGGTATGAAGTTCAACAAGGCCAAGTGTCAGGTTCTGCACCTGGGGCACAACAACCCCAAACAGAGCTACAGGCTGGGAGATGTGTGGATAGAAAGCTGCCTGTCAGAGAAGGACCTGGGAGTTTTGGTTGACAGTTGGCTGACTATGAGCCAGCAGTGTGCTCAGGCGGCCAAGAAGGCCAACAGCATCCTGGCTTGCATAAGAAACAGTGTGGCCAGCAGGTCCAAGGAAGTGATTGTCCCCCTGTACTCGGCTCTGGTGAGGCTGCACCTCAAGTACTGTGTTCAGTTTTGGGCCCCTCACTACAAGAAGGACATGGAGGTGCTTGAGCAAGTCCAGAGAAGGGCTACGAAGCAGGTGAAGGGTCTGGAGAACAAGTCCTACGAGGAGCGGCTGAGGGAGCTGGGACTATTTAGCCTGGAGAAGAGGAGGCTCAGGGCTGACCTTATCGCACTCTACAGGTACCTTAAAGGAGGCTGTAGCAAAGCGGGTTGGTCTATTCTCCCACATACCTGGTGACAGAAGGAGGGGGAATGGGCTAAA
The DNA here is from genome assembly GCA_011076525.1 of Nettapus auritus. Classification (NCBI taxonomy): domain Eukaryota; kingdom Metazoa; phylum Chordata; class Aves; order Anseriformes; family Anatidae; genus Nettapus; species Nettapus auritus. The sequence goes on from CM021765.1 coordinate 29,446,854, forward strand.
GTTGCACCAGGGGAGGTTTAGGCTGAATATTAGGAAGAACTTCTTTACTGAAAGGGTTGTTAGGCTTTGGAATAGGCTGCCCAGGGAAGTGGTTGAGTCCCCATCCCTGGAGGTCTTTAAAAGACGTTTAGATGTAGAGCTTAGGGATATGGTTTAGTGGAGGACTTGTTAGCATTCAGTCAGAGGTTGGACTCAGTGATCTTGGAGATCTCTTCCAACCTAGACTATTCAGTGATTCTGTGGTACTACATTTGTAATTTGAAAGTGATTTTCAATATATAATCAATTATTATATGTTTGTGTCTGTTATTTCCCAGTTTGCCCCCACCCAATTTTTTAAGTATAGCCATTTTAATGAAGTAATTGCTTTAATTGCTGGATTATTTTTTTCTTTGTTGCCAGACTATCACACAATTAGGTATGATCCTGCTGGCCCCAAAAAAAACTCTGTCTCCTTTGGTAGTTTGCTTCCAAATATAGTGGAAGCATACATAGTTCCAAGCATTCCAGGAGTGAAAACGTAGGGAAAAGGTCCATGTGTACGACAATTTTACTTCCTAGTTTTTGACAACTGCCACTTTAGGGATAGCTTTGGGGTTGCATCTGGACTAAATCTTTCTGATACAAACTGACGATCCTAATTTGTCTCACTTCTTTTGTGCTTTATATATTTGTTCCAGGTATTTGTTCCAGGTATTTTTTTCAGTGTGAAGAAAGTCCACAGTTTAATTACGAATTATGATAAAACAATTAATTTTCCAAAATAAACCCTTTACCCAGTATATTATTAGGCTCTTGTGTTCTTAGAAATGACAAGTAATTCCCTTCTGTGGTTAGGTCCCTGTTCCATCCATTTTATTATGTCTCTTTTGTTCTCCTTGCCAGTTTTCCTCAGGCTGGAAACAGAAGCCTAACTTGAGATGAGAACTGTATCTGTTTCCCAGGAGTCAGGAAAAATGTAGAATTTATACAGGTTTATAAACCTATACTTATTATTTTCTATTTGGTCTGATTTACGATTACATCAAACAGTTCGCCTGCCTTTTTGAGTGCTCTCAGACACTAGGTGGGCTTTTGGTTTGTTTTTGTTTTGTTTTTCTCCCATTAAACAATACCCAACACCTTCAAAATATTCCCTACATATTTCCTTACAGTGAAATGAAATTTGTCATCATGTTTGTACAGCTAGGGGCACTTCCCTTCTCTTATCTTTTTCATTGTCTCCACGTACAGCTTCTCATTTTTAAAATCCCCTAAGATGGCTCCATTTCTTTAGGGACCTTTGATGGCAGATCTTATTAGAACCCTGTAAATATATATACTTTAGAGTGACTGGATCTTCATTATCCTCACATTCTAACGATGCATTAATGCTAACATTAATTTAATTCAACTGTTCTCTGGCACTTGAACTGACTAAGAGTATCCAGTCTGTGTTTCATATTCTCCAAAACGTAGTGCCTACATGTTGAGGCTGGTCTCTGGATTGTGTTAGCTCCTAAATCGTAAGTAGGACAGTGATAGTTGGTATGAATCAAAAGCGTGACATAGAGTATTCTAACAATTTATTGGTATATAGAATCAAGTTCCACAGCCTGGGAACACTCCCAAAGTAGCAATGGACATTTTACAGTAACACATTGATTTTGGATGGAAAGACTATTCTCTATAGCATCTGTATTGATTCTTCCTCCTTTCCCATCTCTCTCTCTCTCTCGCTCTCTCCCCTGCCAGTTCCAGTCTTTACAGTTTGCCCAAAGTTAAATCAGATTTACCAGTTCATTATCTAGTTCTCTCCTGGACTATTTTAAAAATTGATGTCCTATTTGAACCTTTCCATCCTTCTGATTTTAGCTGGTAGTTAGCAATTTTGTATTTGATTACCTTTACAGTTCTTGGCTGAGTATAGTCTCTTCATGACAAAATTGTATTAATCATTTTATTGGTTTACCTCAATAGCCATTTACTGACATCTCAATTTGAGACAGTTTCTCAGAGTACTTCCTTAAAAATAAAAAATAAAAAAAAGTTACAGTTGCATTAGGAGAACACAGATGCAATACATTTTATCTGTCTAATATGGTCATTTCTTCCTTAAATGCTTCTTTAGTACCTACATCATCTTTGGAATCCCATCAATTCTTTGGCAGCCATCCTGACTTCACTGTGCTTAAAACAAAGTTCTGTTAGAAGTTTTAATGTCATTAGCAAGTTTCTTCTAAACACTTTTTTTGAATCTGCACTGTTTAACTAACCAGTCTATATTCTCTTTTCTCTTACTTTCTTCATTTGGACTCAACTTTCATCTTTTAAACAAAGTTTTGTTTTGTTTAATTTATAGTAATCCCATATACTCAGCTGTTTACTGGATCTTTTTAGTTTTTTTAGGTAGGTCTGTTGCAGAGATTCTGTCTCACATAGTTTTCAATCTATACTGCCTGAGAGAATTTAGACATTACCTCTCTTGGGTTTCTTTCTAACTTTCATTGAACTATTTTGTTAAATTTTACGTAGTTTTTCTTTTTGAAATGAGGCATTGTGGTAGATTTTTTTAGTTCTTTTTGGCATAAAAATCTGTTTAATTCCAATAATTTTCAAAAGGGAAGCATCTAGGTGTTTTGCAGAGTGTTTAGTACTGACTAAGGCACTGCAACACCACAATCTAAAGAATGCAACAGGTCCTTCAGACAAGAATCTAGACTGAAGCTTCAAAACCCAAACTTCCCTCCCAGTGGTTAGAGAATGACCTCAATAATAAGTGAATGCTAGAATTCCCATGACCACAAGAGGAATTAAAACCGACCAACCAACCAACCAAACAAAAAACCTTAATCTTGGATCTGTATGAACCTTCTTCTTGCAAAGAAGATCTCAATTTTTTGAGGTTCCTCTGCATTATCTCCTGAAGACAGTGAAGGTTTTGGGTGGACCAAAGCAGTACTGAAGCATTTGTTGTTAAAATTATGACAAAGAAAATTATACTGTTTATTATTTAGAAAGAGCTTGGAAACCAGGCAGACCTTATCTCCTGGCATCCTTCTTGGAGGGGCATTCAAACATTTATGCCTCCCAGTCCAGCAGAATACCTTCATCATTAAGTTATCAAACCTACTGGGACAAGACCAGCAAGCAAAAGCACGTCTGTAGTGAATACAGCCCACTGGGACTTAGGGATTCTGCTTCTTTTTCTATTATATATTTAGATGCTGCAGGGGTTAGGTCCCTACAAGGCAGTCTTTTTCAGCTAAATATTCTCCCTGATTCTGATGTATTACAAAGATTTCTGCTGTTGGAATTACAGAAACAGGTGACAGCAGGAACTGTTTGGCATCTCCCTGTAAAGCAGCAACATGAGAAAAGAAGGTGCTTTGAAAGAAGATGTGTTTATTGACAGTAAAAGAACAAAGTTGTACATAAGAAGATGAGCCTCTTTGTTTCCATCCCAGCTTCTAGCACAGTTCTCTCTGACCAGCTAAACTACTGTTCTTACCTTCATGCCTATTCCCTCCACAGGAACTTGGTTCTTTACATTGAGTCATCATAGGAGAGTCTCCTGACTAATATCATCTCACTGTACATTATGATAATACAATAATTTCATCATTAATATTCTTGACATTCTTCTAGATGTCTTGAAATCAGTGCTTATAAGTAGTAATTAAAACATATATTTTTTAAAGCAAAACTTTCTATTTATGGGGATTTTATCATACTCATCAGAGGTTGCTTTTAATGTTCTCAAGAAAGCAATGTAAAATGGTTAGTCTTGATTTTTCTTTACTCCTTAAACTTCTAGGTTGTTTTAGAGGATTAACTCATAAATAAATAAATAAATAAATATTTTTTAAAAAGCCTTTCAATTTAACAGCTCTTACTTTGGCAACTGTCAAATTTAGATGTGATCACCAGCCCATAATTTCAAAAAGTTTTGTGGTTAGCACATAAACTCCCTAAACAGCTCAGCTTGTCAAAAAACAAACAAACAAAAAAAAAAAAAAAACAACTCAAGATATCTGGCTGTAGAATAAATCCCAGCCTTTAGAATGAAATAAGATGAGCTGAAGCCAAATGTATGAAGTTCAACAAGGCCAAGTGCCGGTTCCTGCATTTGGTGTACAACAGTCCCAAGCAATGCTACAGGTTGGGAGAAGAGTGGTTAGAAAGCTGCCTGGCAGAGAAGGATCTCGGAGTATTGGTTGATAGTTGGCTGAATATGAGCCGGCAGTGTGCTCAGGTAGCGAAGAAGGCCAACAGCATCCTGGCTTGCATAAGAAACAGTGTGGCCAGCAGGGCTAGCAAAGTGATTGACCCCTGTACTTGGTTCTGGTGAGGCCACACCTTGAGTACTGTGTTCGGTTTTGGGCCCTTCACTACAAGAAGGACCTCAAGGTGCTCAAGCGAGTCCAGAGAAGGGCTATGAAGCAGGTGAGGGGCCTGGAGAACAAGTCTTACGAGGAGCGGCTGAGGGAGCTGGGACTATTTAGCCTGGAGAAGAGGAGGCTCAGGGGCAGTCACCTCTTATTGTTCTATATAGGTACCTTAAAGGAGTCTGTAGTGAGGAGTGAGGTGGGGAGGTTTAGGTTGGATATTAGGAAGAACTTCTTTACTGAAAGGGTTGTTAGACATTGAAATGGACTGCCCAGGGAAGTGGTTGAGTCACCATCCCTAGAGGTCTTTAAAAGACATTTAGATGTAGAGCTTAGTGATGTGGTTTAGTGGAGGACTTGTTGGTGTTAGGTCAGAGGTTGGACTAGGTGATCTTGGAGGTCTCTTGCAACCTAGATGATTCTGTGATTCTGTGAAATAAGAAATCTCCACTTTGTTTCAAAACTTGTCTTCCATCATAAAATTTGAAAAAAAAAAAAAAAAAAAAAAATACCTTGCCAGCATGAAAAACAAAGCAGAATTCTTTATTGGATGAGAGAAGAGAAGACAAGGACTATGAGGTTTATGAGCTGTCTTGATATATCAATTAACCTAAATAGTACAATTATGTATATATATATTGACAATTTTTATGAACCTTGAAGTGCAACAACTAAGGATGGGCTAAAAGTACACTCAGCATGTCTTAAAATAAAGGATAACCTTACAGTATATGGTGTATCCAGAGTATTTTTTTGGTAACCATTTCTTGATGGTAGCATCCTGGAGCACAGATTGGCTTATTTTTTGTTGTATCCAAATGCTATTAAGATAAATTATTTTTATTGATATTTATGAATAGAAACTGACATTTCGAAATAAAACTTAATACTATAGATTGTTCTTTGTTAGCTTTCAACATGAGTGAAGTCTCAACAAAGTGTCCTGTAATGAATGTATATTTATGGTAGTTGAATGTCAATGTGCAGCATGTTAAAGTTCATTATGATGCTGAGTATACCAGGAAATGTGTCAGTTTATAATGTTTATGGCTGATAATGCCATCAGAATAAGGTACGGTTGGTTGGTTGTTTTGTTTGTTTGTTTTGCTATATACAGAGCAAAAAGATGAGACTTCTAAATAAAATGAGTTTTTGAATTTCTCTTTAGTGGTTGTCAGCATGGCAGAAACAAACACTTAAAATTATGAAGACTGAACACTACAATTTAGGTGCAATACCCATGTAAATTTTATAATTCACAGCATACATGCAATCTAATACAGCCTATGTGTTATAAATATCTGGATAATTTCGCCTTATCTTCTTTCATTCACTCACGTATATTTCAGGCTGCACTCTGTTCCAATGTCCTTATTTCGGATGACAGTATAGCTATCAGCTCCAGCTTTATATTGAGAGTGACTCAGAGAACTTTTAGGATCAAAGATGTTCGAGAAAGGTATCCCTACTGGGCAGCTGCTCAGAAAAGCATTAGGCAATTTGTCAACATGTTGGAGTGCAGGAAGTTGTTATAACTGATACTGTGGGAAAGGAGGCAAGAAACAACTCTAGCAACAGAAAGAAGGACTCAGCTGGCAAGAGAAGAAGCCAGAATTACAGGTCAATACTGTGTTACTTGCTCTGTGACAGAAAGACACGATTTTTTTCCACCCCAGAGGTGAAAGGGATTCCTTTGTTACTCTCTACTGAAATCAAACTAAAAGTGTATCCACGGTACCTCTAGGCATTTCTTATATCAGGTAAAAAAAAAAAAAAAAAAAAAAAAGTGAGTGTTTAAGTGTTTTGCAGGTGCTTTCATAAACAAGATGCATTTTCAAAGTAGTTTCAGTACCTTTAGAGGGTTTTCTTCCTGTAGCCATAACACAGTTCAAAAGCATGATCCATACTTTGTGATTGTATATAGAAGATCTACCTGTTCTCTAAAGCTAGAGAAATCAGCTTTCTCAGTGCCAGAGTTTCCGTACTATCAATAGCATTACAGTGTCAGAAGTTTTACTGTAAGTTTTTGTTTGTTTGTTTGTTTGTTTGTTTGTTTCTCCCTAGAAGCCAAGACAGAAAATGAAATAGGGAGGGACTTATCTATTACTGATTAATAGCAATTACTGATTAATGGCATTTCTTAAAATGAAAACAAACAAACAACAACAACAACAACAACAACTAAGAAAGCACTTCCTTCTTTCCAAAACAACCTCCCATCAACATATCATGGAATATTGCCTTCTCTATTATTAGGCCCAGAAACATTGTTTAAAAGAATGGTTGAAATGTTCCTACAAAATGAGTTTCTGCAGATCCGAAGATTTGACCTAGTGAGATACCTAGCAAGAAAATGTACATCTTTAAAACCCTAGCTCTGTTAGGACTGGGTCTGAATTCTTTGTATCCTTGTAGAAATGTAGACATTTCTATTCCTGAAAAAATGTAGACAATATGTCACATATAAAAGCTGTGACTTATGATACTTGAAGTAATACAGCAAGGAAGAAAATGAATTAAAATGTTAAATGCATTTTTCCATTTTTTTTTTTTTTTTTTTTTTTTTTTTTTTTTTGTTTTTGTTTTTTTTTTTTTTCCCCTGAAGAATAAAAGCCAGAGAAGTTTACATTGCAGGTGAAGATATTTGAAACCGGCAGATGTTGCTATTTTAATATCAGCAGATATTGAAAACCACCTACTTGGTGGACAGCCTGTACTAAACCTGTTTTTATTTACACTCAATATTGATTTCTTAAGAACCAAGAAGTAACGACAAAAAAAGAGACAGCTGGCTGCCCCCAAGTCCTCTGCAACCAGAGAGCAGGCAAATGCTCATTTTCTAGGCTGCAACAATGGTACTGGATTGTCTGGGGTGGATGACAGCTGCCCAAGCGTAGGAGAAGGACCCTGTATGAAAACCGCCGGTCTACCACCTCAGGGTGTTTGCAGACACATCTGTGTCAGTCCTGGGTTACAGGCTGGCACACTGTGCTTCAGGAAGAGCTGAGCAGGGAAATCTTAGGAAATCTGAAATAAACATTTTTGAAAATCTTTCAGAAGAGAGGTCAGAATATACCTATAATTTCTGTTCCACTTAATCTGCCTCAGATATCCTACTTCATTGCTCCTTTTTTCAGATCTCACAAAAAGAGGTTCATTGCTGTGTGAGCCTGGCAGAAGGCAGGGAAGGGCTGGAGGAAGCACATATTTTGCTCTGAGCACAGTGTACTCCTGCACATGCAGCAACTCTCCCTAGTGTGTGATTTGGCTAGGGTTGGCACTACAAGGCTATCCGTGCTGTCTAGGATTTTGTTTTCCTAGCTGAAAGACATAGGAGCAAAGCAATATTATTTAACCCATCTGCTCAGAGACAAAGCAATTACTTCATTTTCTGCCCCTCAGTCCATCATGGTCCTGTAGTTCTGTGTAAACTCTAGCTTTGCCCATCACCACCTGCCCTTCTCCCAGTAGAGAGACCCAATCTTCCTCTATTTCTCTCTTCACTAACAAGGAATTTTACCGTATTTAGCCACTTGCAGCTGCCCCAATAACACAGGAAAGAAAAATCCCACAAAAATGGGGTGAGTGAGGAGGAGGTGTTGGATCAGAAAAAGCCAGATCTGTCCATAAGACCCAGTGTTCCCACTCTTCAATATTTTTGGCAGGACACATCAGCAGCTGTGCAGTTTTACAATTTTGTTTCAGAAGCAGTCACGGTTTAAAGTATTATCAACCGTGTCTGGTGAACACGTGCACTGGCATAATTCAACCATAAGAACAGCTTCAGCTCTGCACCTTTCCTAGCAAACAGTCCTGTAAACCAAAATTATTCCTATGATCAGGAGCAATATCTATTGACTTGAAGTCAGCTGCTCAGAAAAGAGCTATGATGGCTTTTCTGACAGCTGTTAGACTCAGAACTTTGGCTTTTTTAGAGCTTTACAGTATGCGGTATCATTTATTCAGGGTAAAACTATATAGCTGTATAAAGCTAAAATAAAGAGAGAGGGAAGTTACACTCTTGTTACCTAACCATTGCACAATTTTCAGCTTCAGCAAAAAACAGCTAGAGTAAGAACAGAAAAGTCTAGATAAGGCCAACCAAGTCCTTAGGCCTTGCTTAACTAAGCTAGTACAAGGTTGTGGCCTCTTAGTAGCAATGGCAACAGCACATTTTCTACAGAGCTACCTAGTGTTGAGCCTTCTGCTACTATCAGAATAAAAGTGCTGGACTGAACAGCAAATACTAGTAGTAGCTGTTGATTTCAGTAACTTAACATAATTTATTAAAAAACAAACAAACAAACAACAACAACAAAAAAAACTATGCAAAGCGTGGCACAACTTCTCTCTCAACTGAGTTCAAAGTGATTTAAATTGTCGCAATTGCTTTTTAGAGGAATCTTTTTACATGCACTAGATTAATGACTGCAATAATTTATATTTAAATATATTGTTATTTTTCCCCAATGAAGTCAAATAGCAGAGTTGTGAGGTTGGTTAATATTTCTGTAATGCGGAAGTTTTTTTCATGCTGCTGACAGGCTCAGATCAAGACTCTGCACTGTTTATATATACTTCTACCACCAAGCTTCTCTTCTCTTTTGATGGGTTATGCTATTTCAAAATAGATCCTCTGCTGAGCTAATTAGGAAGGTGTTTTAATCACAGATAATTCCATGTTGAGCTCACTTATACACTAAAGGACCTGTATTTCTATTGTTGTGGATATTCTGAGCTGATTTAGAGGATAATGGATAATACACTAGTAAAAAGATTATACAAAAATGTTGCTGTGATTACTGACACAGATCAATCCACAGAACTAGACAGTTCCTCAGAATCCTCAGTATACAGACCCAGATAATGAATATATATTAGAAACTGTGCACACAACCTTGATTCCATATCTCAAAATGAGGTGGAGGGGCAGTGAAGCTCCTGAACAACTCCTTGTGGAAAGCCAAGTCACAAACTGCTTAGTTTGGACTAGCATCATGTAGTTTATGCATCAAGAGACCATAAATAAACATCTGTCTCTACATTTATAGGAAGCACTGAAGAAATTCTATCTCGTATAAAAGAACACTAAAGCACTTAAGCAATATAACCCTTATAGCATTAAATTTCTGTTATACTAAAATACCTCTGTAGTCCCAGTAAGCAACACAATCTGATATCAGTGTCAACTGTGTCTTCCACTTCGCATGGTTATTTTATTAAGAGTCACTAATATCTTCTCACAGGACAGACTGATAAATAAGAAAATGGAAAAATTCCTACATATGCATGATGCCTCAAAGTTCTGTCAGATTATGCTTGTTTAAATGTGAAATGCTAAAGTATTTTCTAATAAATCAGTTTCCCAAAGAGCCTAACAAGATATAAAATAACAGCAGAAGCTAAATGCTAGGTTGTAACCTGAAAAAATCTTTACTATTTCTCCCTGTTCCCAAAGAATAACCTTGATTTTTATATCAATTCATGGATGGCTTTCCAACCTCAGAAGGCTAAATAAAATATAAACCATACTTCCCATTAATCAATGGGAATCACATGAATTTGTCATCAGCTCAAATCACAACAGCAGGTGCCCTCATAACAGGCAGTTCCTTCTTTCATATACAGGCTCAAGTCTGACTTCCCACCTGCCTGACTTTCCAAGAGTTTTGAGTACTCATAATATAGCTCCTAATTTAGGACTGAAAAACTCTCTTGACCTATTCAAGTGAATATTCTGAAACTAATAACCCCCTAAAAAAAACCAAACCAAACCAAAAACATCATCAACAACAACAAACAGCATGAAGTTAATATATACCAGTCTGCTTACACAGAAGCCATAACAAAATGCTGTGACAAGTATATCTGCAACCATATTTGTTTACAATAATTTAAGAAACAATGACATTTTGAATCTTTATTAGAATAGAATGTCCTAGTACTTCTTTGAAGTGTGCAAACATCCCTTCAGAGAATTTTTATTACTGTTTATTCCCAACATACCATTGTAATATACAATTGCAAATTTATAGACGCATTGCTACAATCAGGCTATATGGTACTACATCAGAAGAATTCCAAAGCAGTACATATATAGTTTGACTCAAGCAGTCATTGGGTATTAAGTACCTCTAGAAACACAGAGAATGAGTTTCTAAGTGGTGGCACCTGTTTCCACTTCTACAGGCAACTTTGTACAGGCAGTTCTCATAATCAAGTTCTGGTGGTGTGTCTACAGATAAATAATATACTGTCAAGAAGACCTTAAAGGACATTAGGTCTTCAGCAGTCAGTACTATGTTATTAGTCACCACCTAGTCATATTTTAAATGGAGTTTTCAAGACTGCAGATGATACAGTAGCAGAACTACTATCTTAAATCAGTTAAACTCATGTTTTAGCAGTTTTATGCATCACATTTCCATGCATTTTTCAGGTATATTTTTGGACATCTAAAACGTATCTTAGGATATGTTTTATACATATACAATATGTATACAATACATGTATATGTATATGTATACAATATGTATACATATACATACATGTATATGTATACAATACAAGTGGAGAGAGCTCTATACATCAAGCTACAGATGATTGTTCCAAGAGAAGTGATGTTAAAAGCACTCCCTTCCAAGGACACTATTCTGACAGGAAGCTTAAATATTTCAGTTAATAAATATAAATGTTCCAGCCGAAGAAGGCTTTGTCAGACAACAAAGACCTAATTCTCTTTTCTTCTACAGCTTTTTGGTAACTTCATCCTTGTCAACCTTTCTTCAAGTGGTCTTAGAGAAAGCAAATTGAGTAGAACAAAATTATAAAATGTATGCCAAGAATTATTAGGAAAGAAAGGAAGTGAAAAGCATGGAAAATGACTATTTCATTGAATAAATGTATGGTTCCTTGCTACTTAAATACTAGTTCTTTGTGTCAAAGATGTGGTGGCAGGGTGAAAGGTAAGAGTCAAGAAGGTATCTACAAGTGATCACAAGAATGGACCTTCTTCCATCCAAGAAACAACTAAATTAGATAGGATTTTTCAGTCTGAAAAAGAAGTAATCAAGGGAGATAGGATACAGGTCTACAAATTTAAGGGATTTGCAGAGGAGTGAACAAAGATATTATGTTCATTGTCTTTTCCAGTACAATAAAGTAAGGGAGTCAAATGACAGTGTCAGAAAGAACTAAAACTTACATCTCCTGTCACCACAGGTGTTAAGGAATGGCTGCTTGGTCACAGCTGGAGGAAGTGAAGATCCATCTCTGGGATGTGGCAGTGGAGGACAGATTACTAGACTACAGGAAGGTTATCCTTAAGTTAAAAGTGCTCTGATTCTCTCTCTATGTTCATACCTTACAAATACAGGCATCAACAGTCATTCTATCAGTTTCATTTACAGTTATATGCTCCAATTCACACACAGAATCACACAGAATAATTTGCTTTGAAAAAGACCTTAAAGATCATCCAATTCCAATCCCCCTGCCATGGACAGGGACATCTCCCACCAGACCAGGTTGCTTAAAGCCCCAACCAACCTGGCCTTGAACACATCCAAGAAGCGGCATCCACAGCTTCTCTGGGCAACCTGTTCCAGTGCCACACCACCCTCTAAGCAAAGAACTTCTTTCTAATGTCTAATCCAAATCTACCCTCTTTCAGTTCACTGTTACCCCTATCCTATCACTACTCTCTTTGACGAAAAGTCCCTCCCCAGCTTTCCTACAGATCCTCTTTAAAAAAAGCCACTATAAGGTCTCCCTGGAGCCTTCTTTTCTCCAGGTTGAACAACCTCAACTCCCTCAGCCTGCTGGAGAGGTGCTCCAATCCCTTGAACATCCTTGTGGCCCTCCTCTGGACTCATTCTAACAGGTCCACATCTTTCTTATATGGGGAACCCCAGGCCATTTCACCTTGTCTTATTACTCGGTGATTGGGAGAAGAGCCT
>CM021765.1:29459188-29487391 GCA_011076525.1 Nettapus auritus
TTTGGGTTCAGCCATCCAGACAGTATTTAACCCAATGAAGCAGATACTCATCCAAGTCTTGAGCAGTCAACTTCTTCAGGACAGTGCTGTGGGAAATGTTGTCAGAAGCCTTGCTGACCACATCCTCTGTTTTTTCCATGTCCACTGGACATGTCACCTTGCCGTAGAGGAATATCAAGTTTATCAATTAGGACCTGCATTTGATAAACCCCTGCTGACGGGACCTGATCACCTGGTTGTCCTGTAAGTGCTGCATGATTGCATGGAAGCTAATCTGCTCCATGAGTTTCCCTGTCACTGAGGTCAAACTGAGAGGCCTGTAGTTTCTTGGATCCTTATTCCAGCCCTTCAGATGGGTATCACATTTGCTAGCCACCAGTCAAACAGGACAACCCTGACAACCAACCCTATACTCTTTGTCAGCTACGTTTTCTATCAGACTCATGAGAGTCATCAAAGGGAGAGAACATCATGTCATACAGCTCACTTCTGAGAAAAGTATTGGCTTTCCTGTTCTGTAATCTAGAAAATCAGTCCAGACTACCTGATTTCCCATAGACTAGCTTTGTCATCCTTCAGAGAGTACAGGCAGATTGTCTGTGAGCATGCATCCTCCAGCCACATCCACTTGGGAATCCCATAACTCCTCAGTGTCTCTATGCTGATCTAGCCATAAACTGTCTACTTTCAGCAAAGACTAACTTTACAAAAGCATTCCTGTTTAGAGATTTCTTAAAGACAAAAAACCGTGCAGGATATTTCTTCCTCTAACTTATTTACATCTCATTGAGAAAAAGCTCAGAATTTGTAATATTCAGAGGATTTTTTGAGAGTTTAACTATGAACTGTGATTTTTCTATTGGGACACAGTAATGTTTGCTTTCTCTTTTCCAAAAATGAAATACTGCATTGTCCAAAAATTGCACCGTTTTTCAGCGAGATAATTATAATCTCATTGATGAAAATATATCCCCCCAAAAAAGGAACCCCATGTTTGCCAGCTAATGAAAAATGTCAAGTATGTCCTTAAGAACATGGAGTTTGGAACCTCTGCCCTGTGTGTTTTGCTCTATTTCTATTTATTTATTTTTTTTAAAGCATTATGGACAGCTGATTTATTGTACTAGGATATATTTAGAGTGTAATTTTGGTTAATGAAGCCAAGAGATTTTTTTTTTCCATTCACATCAATACAGCCAGGACTGACTTTCTCATGTTAGTTTATTAATTTACAAGATGAGTTGAAAAACCCAGACACTTGAATACATAACATACATAATAGAAAATCTGCTTTTTAAACATTTTTAATTAAAATCTATTGAGATATTTCATATGTGGATAACAACATACAACTCATTGAAGATTAATTTTGAATCTTGTTACCATTGTCCTTGAATCATTTAACAATATATATATATTTTTTTTAGACAAATTCAATAAAGTACAGAAGAATTGGTACAGCATGAAACTGATGCTGTCACTAGCATTATATGCCGATTTATCAAGATGAGATCCAATTAAACAGGTCTATTGCATGTCTTGGTTCTGCAGCTCATTATAGTGCACCCATTTCTGGATAGAAGTGAATCATTATATCAGTGGTCAATGTTTTTGAAAGAATAGTTTCAATGCTCTTCAAAGATAAGCATAAAAATGAACATCTGTTTAGTGTAATAGCGGTACAATAAATGATGGCATAAACTGCAAAGATATCTTCTACTAATGAACAAATGCCTTTATCTTTGAAATAGCTGACCTTTGAGTTTTCCATCTGTATTGCACACAGTTAAGAGGTCAGTTGTGAAAACTTTATCTAACATTTGTTTGTGATAACAGAAAAATCTATTTTTTAGCAACTTGATTTTCAAGTTCTGTGGCTTCTTTCAATCTTTTTAAGTATAAATCTGATTCTCCTCTTGAATGACTCTTTTAGAAGAGTCTGCAGAGAGAGGAGAGGAGGTAGAAGGGGGAAAGGAAGGAGAAAGGTAATGAGGAAAGGAAGGGAAAGAGGAAAAAGGAAAGAGGAAAGATGATTAATATCCAGGCGTCATTGCAGTGCCACTCTCTAGCATCTTTGAAGAGTGACAGTGATAGGGGAAGGCCCTTAATGAGGATGTTCTTGATGACTGGGAAAAGGCAAATATGGCCATCTTCAGAAGGGCAAGAAGTAAGGCCTGGTGAAATGCAGGCTGGTCATCCTCACTTTCGTCCCAGGGAAATTTTTGAAGTGACTCCTCCTGGAAGGCATGTCCAGATGCATAAGGAACAAGAAGGTGACAGTGAACAGTCATCACAGATGTGCCAAGGGTAAAGTTGTTCCAGACCAGCATGAGAGCCTTTCATGATGACTGTATATTTGGGTCAGGGTAGAGTACCTGAAATTCAATGGCATCCTTGAAGCTGAATTAGGAAAATACAGAATGAATCAGCAGTATGCAAGGTGACTGAAAATCTGACCTGTGAATAGAAGTCATGGTCCTAAGTCTAACTGGCCACCTGTTAAAAGTGGTGTGTTTCTCAAAAGCCAAAACACAAAAAGCAGAGGAAGCCAGGTTTGTCCATTTGGAGAACAGAAGGTGAAAAGAGAGTTTTACTGCTGTCTTTAACTCCCTGAGAGGTTGAAGAAGGTGAAATATAGAAAATAAAGGAAAAATAAAGAAGGTGAAACAAGACTCTTACAGGTGCAATGTGAAAGGATGAGAAGAAAAGTCACAAGCTGCAGCAACAAAGTTCTTTACAAGATATTAAAAAATAAAAATGTTAATCATTACAAGCAGTAGGAGCATTGGAAAAAAGGTCCCCATGAAGATTATAGAATCTCCATCAATGGACATTTTCTAAACTCAGAAAGACATGCCCTGAGCAGACTGATCTGGTTTCAAAGTTAGGTCTGCCTTCAGCAGGTGTTTGAATTAGAGGATCTTAGAAATGTTTTCAGCTCCAAGTCATAAAATCAACCTAATCCCATGTCCCAGTAACTGATACGGCATATCAAGGTCATTCTTGAAGGCTGGGCATACTTAGTCTACCATCAGACACTTGTGATTTTTGGCCATGGCTCCATATGTGAACCTGGTGAGCAAATGTCTTATTCTTAAATCAGTCTTTGATTTTATGTGGGAACACCAAGAAATGTTAAGAAAGAGCAGATGTGAATAAACATGTTATATGTAACTTCTAACATGAAATATGCCTAACATTGTTAGAAATATAAGTATAAATTAATCTGTTTTCTGATGTGCAACAAGAAGTCATACTTTTTTATAGCTTTTGAGTTTATTATCATTTGATAAGATAATGGAGACCTGTATCAAGAAAGCATGAATATAGCAGTATTAATAATAGTTATACAAAGTCTATTTGAATCTCAGTTTTGATAATAATTGCTTCTTTTGGGTACTGCTTCTTTAATCAGAGCTAATATCATTTCTACTGAAAAACTAACCCTGATGGCTATCAGTTGACATACAGCCATACAGAGTAGTACAGAGGTGAATATTTTACATGGAGAACAAAGCTCAAATATAAGCACTAAGCAGTAATTCATTAAATCTTTGTTGGAGGAAATTTAGGGTATGTGCATCTCAGAATCCCCTAGGGATTGGTGTGACATTGGTGTCTATTATGATGTTTAGTCAGAGAAGGGAGGTGGTGGAGTTATTGCCCCTGGAGGTATTTAAGGAAAGGTTGGACGTGGTACTTAAAGACATGGAGGACATGGTTTAGTGGTTAATATTGGTAGTGGGCGGGGCATGAGAAGGGGATGATGATTAGATGATCTTGGAGGTCTTTTCCAGCCTTAATGATTCTATGATTCTAATATCAGGAAAACTTTTTGATGGGCTAAAGCTCATTAAAATAGAGAAAAAAAATCAAAACTATTAACTAAAGAAGGCATAAATAAATATGGAAGTTGTTAATCAAAAATATAAAAATATACCCAACTTTTTTTTTTTTTTTTTTTTTTTTTTTTTAACATGCTACAGTATGTCAGAGTGGGAAAAAACATATTTTAAAATGGCAGGTTAGAAAATATCCTTCTACTATTGCCCTTACATATTCCAAGCTAAACATTTATATTCCCTTCGCTAACATTTTAAAAACAAAATTTGCTTTATTTTTCACCCTTAATTTTCTGTTTCCTTCCTTTGCTTGAGCTGTAAGGTTTTAAGTGCAAGAGCAAAAAACGGTGAGTTTAATCCTCTCCTAGTGCTGAAAATCAAGAATACTCTTACTGAAAACAGACGTAAACATAGTCTACATGTGAAGACAAGACAAGGACAATACAATATATTTTAAATACTTCTATCATGATTTTAAAATTATTAAAAAGGCCTTTAAATGAAGTATACAATTAATTGATCCCTGCCATTTTCACCCTGAAGTATACAGAAGTTTTTGAAGAGAAACCCTGTAACCCAGCAGTTAGTTTTCTCCGCTTTAAAAGGTTTGAATTACTGCTCTTGTATGAAGGATGTAAATCCTTGCCAGATCAAAGGCAGGATGAGAATGCTGGAGGGAGTGGTATTCTCCTTCACTAGTTTTTAAGCCATGGCACCATAAAAAAGTAAAGATCATTTTAATGAAACATTGTTAAGTGTGCTAAGGAGAGGAAGAGGCTTTGGCAAGTTGTCCCTCCTGATCATGAAGGTAAGTCAGACACAGATACAGTGGAAAAAGTGGTTCCAGTGTCCTGCTCCAAACTGCGGTGATCAAACACTGGGCTGATTCAGATGTACCCTACTCAGCCCTCATCATATGATTTAATACCCTTTATACAGCTGTTTTCACCTTCTAGTTTCTTCATCTTTAACACCCTCATCCACTCCAAAATTAGCCGGATAGTCCTACTTACACATTCCCTAAGGGTCTCAGTTTTGCTGACTTTATATACTTATTTGCTATTCATGATGTGGTTGCCCTAGTAAATTCTACTTTGCTCAGCATTCCTAAAAGGTAATACATCTCTTTATATACAGTTTTTCACTTTTGTCATTTCTCATGTTGCTGTCATCTTAGTTTAGCCACTAATCAGGGTTGGCCAGCTGCATACACATTACTACTACTTTGCTATTTGTAATGTGTACTTTCTGTCTGTTCCCTTCTTAGTGTAGCCAAAGCACAGGATGGACCATTTGTCAGAATATTGAATACAAGAAGGAGCCCAGAAATGTTGTCCATTTATTTGGCCTTTAATCTTACCTAGATAAAATTATAAAACACTGGTTCCTAAAAGCTGAGACCAGAACATACAGTGCTATTGCCACAAAACAGAATTACAGAATCACAGAATTATCTAGGTTGCAAGAGACCTCCAAGATCACCAAGTCCAACCTCTGACCTAACACTAACAAGTCCTCCACTAAACCATATCACTAAGCTCTACATCTAAACGTCTTTTAAAGACCTCCAGGGATGGTGACTCAACCACTTCCCTGGGCAGCATATTCCAGTGACTAACAACCCTTTCAGTAAAGAAGTTCTTCCTAATATCCAACCTAAACCTCCCCTGGCGCAGCTTTAGCCCATCCCCCTTGTCCTGTCACCAGGCACCCCCACCTCACTACAGCCTCCTTTAAGGTACCTGTAGAGTGTGATAAGGTCGCCCCTGAGCCTCCTTTTCTCCAGGCTAAATAGTCCCAGCTCCCTCAGCCGCTCCTCGTAAGACTTGTTCTCCAGGCCCCTCACCTGCTTCATAGCCCTTCTCTGGACTCACTCAAGCACCTCCATATCCTTCTTGTAGTGAGGGGCCCAAAACTGAACACAGTACTCAAGGTGTGGCCTCACCAGAGCCGAGTACAGGGGGACAATCACTTCCCTAGCCTTGCTGGCCACACTGTTTCTTATGCAAGCCAGGATGCTGTTGGCCTTCTTGGCTACCTGAGCACACTGCTGGCTCCTATTCAGCCTACTATCAACCAAACCAAACCAAAACAACAACAAGAAAAATCCAGCTACTGGTATTGATTGAGTTTTACAAGTTGAAAACTAAATGACACAAGAAATTTGCAGATGAAAGTTTCTGAAGAACCCTCTTATCAGCTCAGTATCTTTCTCTGAGGGCATAAACTCTTCTGCCATAGAACTAGCAGATGGTTGATACAACTCCTAGAGGAACCTCTGAACTCTGTTTTTCAATTGCCCTAAAAATCACAGGTTCCCTAAGGGTGCCACTGTGCTGAAGCATCAATGTTCTTTTCATAGACTTCCAATAGGCTGCATCCTCCAAATGGGACCCTTCTCTCCCACTTTAGTTTGTAACTTGATCAAAATTCTCCAGAACAAAAAAAAATGCTATTCAGACAGAATCTGGAAGCATTCTACTGTCCCTATTATCACCACAGAGATACAGCAAAAGAAATCTTTCTAGTGTTTCTGGTGCTTGTGTTTCAAAGTAACTTAAAAGATGCAAACCAGCAATTACCCTAGGAAACAATGCATTTTATTGTTGGTAAGAGCTCTCTGAACTGCCATTCCATAGTGGAAACTTCTTTCGTTTTTAATTCTCCCATTTTTCAAGTAGAAGGATGACATTTTTTATTGACGAGTACCTACTAAGAGAATATTGACAGAGCAGAATTGACAGTCTGTGAGCAAATGGTATTAATCAATTAAATTGTATTTTTACTTTAAGTGATTATGCTAGAGTTTGGAAATAAGATAATATTAAGTGACTAGGAGAAAAAAGACAGGCCTTTCATTTACTTCCACTGATGGTCATAAATTAAAAGGTATAAGAATAAGTGCAGCCATTTTTTTTCAGGTAGTACTTTCATTAATGCCCCAGGCCTACCCAAGGCCAAATTATTCTCTGTACACTAGTTGTTGACACTCTTTCTAGCTGTTGGACAAAGCTTCAGATTGGCTAAATGCAGTTCCATTGGTTCCAGAGGACACAATGTCTTATAAATATTGAAATCCAGCATAGAGTGTTTGTAAAGAGCATAAATCAGAGAAGGAGTTGATCCATTGATTTTCTTCCCAGTTCCTTGTTTATGTCTTGTGCTTTACAGTGCTTTCCATTTTCTCATCAGTTCTTATATATATTTTCAAAAATTTTAGTCACTCCTTTCCAGTGGTATAACAACTTCCAAACAAGTACATCTTTAAACAATTAATTTACTATTCTCTTTATAATAATAGAAATAATGAATAATAAATTTAAGTAATGAAGAGTCAAAAATGCTGACTGGAGCTCATTGTACTAAAAGTTAAATCTATGTTGACTATTACGTTCTGGAGAGCAGTGATGTAATTTAAATATGTATAGATTAAATAATATAATCTGTAACAATTTTGAAGCTCTAAATAATGATTACAGATTTTATGAGTCCTTAGCTGGACTCAAATTTTATTTCTAATCTACGTGAATGACCTGCCAACTCTATATATCTGGTTATTAGTGGAGATTTATACAGATGAAATGGTGATTTATTATGGTTCTTTAAAATCTCTAGGTGTAGTTTATGCCTTGATTTCAGGCACGAATGGCGTCAGTGATTTGCTTAAACTGAATAATTTTTTAAAGAAAAAAGCAAAGGTCGACAAACTGGATGCTGTACTGTGAATAAATTTATCTGCTAGTGATAGATCAGAAAAAGTCTTTATTAAAAACATTCTGTAATAAAACAATATATAAGTTCAATAAATAATATGGAAGATGTTATTCAACTTATGTGAAAATAAATCATACCTATCAGCAAACTAGTGTTGAACTTGTTTATTACTGTACATTACTATTAAATCCATGAAATCCTGATTTGCATTTAAGTTGTGATAGATTAATTTCTTCAGTTAATCACAGAGTCATGTCTTCAGTGATTTTGGCTTACATCAGTGTTTAACATCTCTAACTTCTCTTTGCACAAAACAGTCAATGAAATGTGGTCCAATCCTTTGTTACATAATTAAACAAAATTTCTGTGAACATCAAATATTTACACTGCCTAGAAAAAGACTCCAGATTTGATTCACCAATTTTTAAAGGGATTTTAAAAAGGGATTCACCAATTTTTAAAGGGATTTTATAAGTTCTGTCATAATATTGTAAAAACAATCACTTGCCTCAGGAGAAGAAATTTTGCATATTTATGCCTTCATAGAAAAACCTTAGTACCGACCGTTTGATGCTAATATGTTCTTCTAATTTCCTCTGAAAAATTTAACTGCTTTAAGGTATATATTGCTGATTTAACTTGATGTTTTAGAATAAAGATGTAATGTTCTAAAATTCTTGGTCATCCAGTAAGTAAGGGTACCATTTAACAAGTTTATTTTTATTTTATATAAATATTTTCATGTTTGTTTGATATCTCCTATAGTTTAGAACATTTTTAACCTAGTTTCACAACTAGTAAATGCAGTGAAGATGTGTCACCACAAGCTTCACTTTGTGGCAGTAATAAGAGAAAGTATCCATAGTACTGTTTCTCTGGTCTGTTGAATTCTTTGATGCAGAAGTCCTCAGCTGCTTTAATTGCTAGCTAAAGGAACTTGGAATATGCTTCCAAATGTCACATTCCTTCACTGTTTTATACAGTGAGACAAACAGAGTTAATATATCACAAATTTGGATGCGTAGTGTACATGACATTGTTCAAGGTCACTTAAATTCCTTGCTTATGATAATGAACAAAGGTTGGTGATTCTAATGCTGAAGTGTGACTGTTGCCAAAACACCATTTTGACCCAGATAAGTGGCACCATTCAGTAGAATAACAGATCTTAAAATACAAGTACTGTAAAATCTATCTTTTTTTCCTGGTCCCAGACCAGTTGTTTCCTTGGCCTAATTTTCACTTCATCCTTACAATTTACTAATATTGCTAGTAAATTTTGCTACTGCTTAAAGCACTGGTACTTTGCACTCAACCATTTCATGACTGTTGAATGGAATATCCTTAAAAATGGAGGTCATTCTGCATGTTAGAAGTGTCATATTAAGATACAGTTGTATATGCTTCCTTCCTATTTCCAGTGGCTTATTTCATCACGAAAAATAGTATAGAAATATAATTTAAAAGGTACATATTACAGTAACATCTCACTGTCCTTAAAACAACTTGCTGCCCCAAGCAGCAGATGGGGATGAGGAATGGGGGCTGCATCAGTTTGTAATGGTTTATCTCTGCTGCTCCCTCCTCCTCACACTTTTCCCTTGTTCCAGCATGGGTCTCCCATGGGCTCCAGTTCCTGCCAGATAACCTGTTTCTCAATGGGCTCTCCATGGGATGAATTTCATAGTAATCAAAGTACATGTTTTGTAATCTCTAAATTCTTCACATCCACTGTATAACAGATACATAATACTAAGAATAAAGAATCCATCTTTAAACTTCATAGTAATATCTAAATTTATTTTCAGTGCACATTTGAATAACTAAGATGCATTGCCTTGTCTGCTTTTACAGCAATATTTGCAAGAGGAATACATTAGTAACGCAAAAAGAAATATTTAATTTTAATTTTCTGTTGTGCTACTAGTTGTAGCATTGTTGATGCCATTCAGGCTACTTCAGACAATTATTTTCTTATATTACTACAGAGCTAAAAATCATACATGAATACATAACCAATAATAGAGATGTTCCTTATGCCTATATCTAATTGCTGATTGTGCGGAATTGCGTAGTTCACAAAGTCCAGTTCCTTCCTCTGCACCCATGTAATATTTCATTTTAATTAAATCTCTTTGAAAAGCTGCAGAGCAAAAACTCATAATTCTCACTTGAGTGTTTTAGATTAATCAGGCCTGTTATGATATAGTGTGCATCCACACACTCCTATACTTCTTAGCTATCTTAACAGGACAGCAAAAATTAAATGGGAAAAAAAAAAAAATAATCACTCGGGCCCCTTAAACAATGGGAATACAAGAAAGTTTGGTATTCTCACACTTATTTCCAGAGTGCTATTTCACTCTTACACCTCACCAGTGCTCCATTTTTTTATTAGAGGTTTATTGTAAATACTCAATATAATCCTACATAAAATGAAGCCTAAACCAAATTATATTTGTTCCAATATCTGTATAATTTCCATCTAAGAGTAAATAAATCTGATGCAAATTATTTCTTCCTGGGTAATAATGAGTAAATTGTCCAATTTATAGTTACATTTTTTTGGTGGGTTGGTATTGTTTGGCAGCCAGATGCCCACCCAGCTGCTCTCTCAATCACTCTTCTCCACCAGGCAGGAGGAGAAAATAAGATGGAAAACCTATTACTATACTTTATTACAGGAAAAAACAGACTTGGCTTTGGGAAAACTAATTTAATTTATTGCCAATTAAAAACAGAGTAGAATGGTGGTGAGAAACCTAAAATTGGGGGGGAGGGGGGGGAAGAGGGGCTGGAGGGAGGAATTAAAGGAAGAAAACAGCTTTGATTTCAGTTTTGTTTGAGAAAAAACTAAAACACCTTTTCCCTACTTCCCCCTTCATTCCAGGCTCAACTTCACTCCTTCATTCCCAATTCTTTTATCTAATTTTTGCCTCAAGAAGAACAGATGGACAAGGTATGTGGGTTGTGGTCAGTTCATAATGGTTTGCCTCTGCTGCTCCTTCCTCCTCACACTTTTCCCCTGTTCCAGCATGGGTCTCCCATGGGCTCCAGTACCTGCCAGATAACCTGCTCCTGAATGGGCTCTCCATGGGCTGGAGCTTCCTTCAGGCCATATCCATCTGCTTCCAACACCTTAACGTGTAAACTTTTATAAAAAGATATAAGCTCCCTATGAAATAAGTAGTGACACAAAGATGTAACAGAAAGTTCGTTCACTTTTCATTCTCATTTAAGTTTTGGTTCTACTTGTTAAGTACAGATTTTACTAGCAGTTAAAGCTGCATGTTCAAAGTGAAAGTGACAAAATGCTATCAGAAAGTGAAATATAAATTAACAAACTTGTTCATTCACTTAGGTGAGAGGAAAATAAAACATGATGTTCACTGTCCAAATTCTTGCTAATGAATGGTCTCTACACTAAGAATCATTTGGTAAGTGAAAAATATATACTTTTAAGAGCTTGATACATTTAGGAATGAATGACAATGTATCTCAGATACTGTATTAATATTGTATTAATACTTCCCTAGTTTTATTAGAAACCTGATAAAAAGAAAATATTTTTGTATGTTCTCATTAATATTTTCCTTGCCTTTTTTTTTTTTTTTTTTATCTTAACAAAGTAATTGTTTATGATGTGTTACCACATGTATTCCACCTTTTAAAACAAATAAGCAAATACTGCAGTTAGGTGAATCATCTATTTAACTTCAAAGCAATTAATAATGAGATTAAACTAACAGCGAGATTTTAGTCTTTGCAAAGTCAATGGTACAGAAGAGTGTCAATTAAGCAGACACTCTTGGATGATCAAGGTTAACATTCAATAGACTAAGTCCAGCCTAGAGTCTTAGTAAAGCCTCTATATCACCAGCCTTTTTGGGTTGCTAGGTGTTATAAGAAGTTATAACAGAATTGTGAAGTTGCTACTCATATGATACCATGCTCAAATTTTGAACTAAGTTAATAATTGATACTGTCTATGTTTCCTCAGCTGATGACAATTTTCTTCTCTTTTTCTTTTATAAATGATTTTGGTATTGCGGGTGTAGAAATAAATATTTTAAATTCATAATTAGCCACATTTGAACTGCATATCTTTATGAGCCTAATAAAAATATAATCTGCAAGTGTATTCTGAAGAGATGGAAGTTGGTTGAGTAGTATATTATTTATTGCTAAAGTTAACTCAGGGTCATACATTTCAAAGGAACACACAAAAAATATAAATGTTCTGAATGAGTTTTGACAGGATTTGTAGGTGTTTACAATATGTCTATTAGCTTCTTGGATAAGATTTATAATTCCATATTTATCAATCATTTTTAATTCCGAAAGATGCATAGTTAATATTACAAATGTGTATCTAATGTGTGTATGTGTGTGTGAATCCTAAAAGAGGTATGAGATACTAATTGATTAGTATGTTCTAGTAATTTTTACTAGAGTGGAACTGCTTGTGAAGAATTTGATTAACTATGATACAGCACCATAAAATAGACATTACCCAGCAGCACTTTTGGTCTGAGAAAGCATTTGTTGGTGATAATCATTTTTCATCTTCTTAGTGTTTAGATCATTGTATGATAATATTTTCATTCTTCCTATCTTACTGTCCATTAAACTGCCCTTGAGACACAAAATTTTAGGTACTGACACGTAAACTCTTTAATATTTCATATGTAGATCCTTCCTTCCTTCCCTCCCTCCCTCCCTCCCTCCCTCCTTCCTTCCTTTCCTTCCTTTCCTTCTTAAATATCTCAGTCTATGCATGTTTTAATCACTATAGAAATTCAGGAAGAGTATGTACAAAAACTTTTGCAATTGAAATAGACCTCTTGAGACTCAGCTTTCCAGTGTATAAGAGACTTATAATTAAGAACTGGATATATTTGTAAACTCAAATAGGACAAAGCTACTTTAATTTCTTCTGATCTCAATTTCAGGTTGTCACGACAACAAAGCCTTAGCTGTCCTTAAAGACCTTGATATCCAATTGATAGAAGGAATAGCCAGAGCATGATAATATAAAAAGAACTGCAGTGAGTTAAATTTAAGATCTACCTATTCCAATATTTGCTAGTAGCAGATACTTAGAAAAGCAAATATGAACAATGCAATACTATGGTCATATGTCCCCAAAATACTCAACTTCACTTGCTATGATGTAAAGTTCAGCAGCTCTTCAGGCTACAGATGTCTTATTGGTATTTAAAAATCATTGGTAGATCTTTTCTTACATGCATTTTCCTAGTTGTTTTTGAACTCATGTAATCATTTGTCCTCTATAGAATAGCAACCTGTGGTTAAGAACTTAGCTATGTAGAAGTTTGTGATTTGTCTATGACCTGCTAGTTTCACTGGAGTTCCTTACTTTGTACTGCAAGAGACTGCCGCTCAACACTCTCCTGTTTCTAAACTGAGATCTGTCCCTATTTTCTTTTCTTCAGATGGAAGATTCTTTGTCTCTAACTGCAGTTGTCCTTCCTGTTCTCTGTACCTTTCTTCTTTCTCTTATGGCCTTTCTGTTTTAAACAGAAGGTTCACGGTGCAATCTTTCAATGAATATATATAATGGCATAGAGGTTGTTTTGTCTAGTTTCCTTTTCCTTTTTCTAATTGTTCCTAACACTTAAGTTGCTGATAATTTTTTTTGACTGTGACAAAAAAAAATTGTCTTTTTTGTTTTGTTTTGTTTTGACTGAGATTATGTTTTCACAGAACTGTTTTTATAAACCCACAATTTTATTGCTTATGGAAAAAAAAAAGAAAAGAAAAAAAAAAGAAAAAAAACCCTAGTTCGAGACCCATAATTATTTACACTATAGCAGTAAATTTAATATTATTTTGTACGTTACATTTATTTATATTTTTTTATATTTCATTGTAGCTGTCATTTTACCACCTATGCAACCTTTCCACAACTATGCAATGATCCCTCATTCATACCTAGGGTGGTTTAACTTGGATGGGCAGCTGAGCTCTATCACATCCACTCTCTCGCCCCCGTCCTCAAAGGGAAAGGGGGAAAAATACAACACAAAGGGCTCAAGGTTTGAGATAAGGACGATTAGTTAAAGGGAAAATGAAGAGGGAAAATGAACAAACAAACAAACAAACAAAAGGCAACAAGCAAAGGCCACGCAGAAGCACAGAGAGATAAAAGAAATTACTCTCTACTTACCATCAATGAGTGATGTTAAGACAAGTCCTGGGAAGCAGGGCCACAATACACATAGCAGTAGTTTGGGAGAACAGACATTTTCATAACAAGAGCCCCCCTTTCCTTCCTCTTTCCCACCTTTTATTCCTCAGTGTGACATCATATGGTATGGAATATCCCTTTGGTTGGTTTAGGTCAACTGCCCTAGTGATGTTCCCTCCCCATATCTGGCCAACCTCTCTTTTGGGGGGGCGGGGGGTGGATGTAGTCCTGATGCTGTGCCAGCACTGCTCAGCAGTAGACAAAACACTGTTGTGACACCAATGCTGTTCTAGCTTCAAGTGCAGAGCACAGCACAGTATGGACTGCTTCAGGGAAAGTTAACACCATCCCAGCCAGACCCAGAACAGTACCACACTGACTGTCTTAGTGTCATCAGCAGATATTTTCTGCTCATATTGTATTGCTTTCCAGATAGCTTAAGTATGTTTGTAAAAATAGGAGGGAAGAGTTAGATTTTATTTGGGCAGTTTCTTCATGGAGCAGGGTGTGTTTTTGTAACACAGTAGTTAATGTGTTTTATGAGTTAGTTAACCTAACTAACTAGGTTATTGTAACCTAACTGTGGGCTGAAAGTGGGCTGAAATACTAAGCATGTATCTCAGCTGCATAAAGTTTGTGATCTAAATGTGATAAACTCATTCATTCATAAATATATTTATTCTTGTGAATTGTCTTGTAGCAGCAGAAACATAAACTAAATCCTCCATCTTAACTTCAATATCAAAGTCCTAATAACTTAGCAAGGTGTAAATGAGTCCAAATCATTCAGTCATTCTGGACATCATCTGCACCAGGCATCAAGTCTGGGCACAATGCTCACTAGATTGATGCCTCAAGGACTTCTGCCAAGAGAAGTGCCTTAGCAGAGTTATCCTGCTCATCCTGGTGGGTTTGGGGTAGCGGAGAAGGCTTCCAGGAAGGTTTTCTACAATCAATTGACATATACTGGCACAGGTGCAATTTTTTCTATTAGCTGAAAGGTGAACTGATTGTAAGCAACTGCTCACCATTTTCCCATTTAGCAGAAAACACACCTGGTTGCAAGGGAAACAAAATGTTTCTGCTTACCCAGACTGTTGAGGAAATTCTCATACTCTATTCCAGATGGTTTGACTTTTCTGTAATTTCAGCCCTGTAAACAGAGTTTGGAAAGTATTTTGATGTCATCTGGGATGAAAGATACTCAGCTAAAGGCAGTAGCACTACCATTCTTTTAACGGTTACCTTGAAGTAAGTGAAAAAAAGTGAAAAAAAAAAATCTGAAAAGAATGATCAAGGGTCTGAAACTATGGGGAAAGAATGAAGAATCCTATCATATATATGTATATATATTTATGCAATTGAAAGACATCATATGAGCCACATAGTGCCATAGATCAGCTGTAGGTTGAAGAAAAATAGTATTGCCTTGAATCCAAAAGTGAAGTTTAGACCCTATCTTTTATTGACACATAAGCAATCAGTAAACATGAAATATGAAGCAGTTCTACACTTTACCTCCTCTCTCTTTATCAAGTTTATTGTTTTATTGTTTACTGTCAGTTTCTCAGACTGTTCTTTTGATATTTTAAACAATGTGTCTTTTTTTTTTTTTCAATAGTAAGTCTATCTCACTTGCTACTTTTTTTTCTCTCTTTTTTTTTCTTTTTTTTCTTTTTTTTTTTTGAAATGACTGTACATGGTTAAGTAACAAACATATCCATTCTATTTATATTTATTTATGATATTTGCTCTCGTTGATAATCTGTCTTGTCAATCAAGTTGAAGTACTTGAACAACTTAACAATTTTTATCTCCTCACCTGAGTAGTTAGTAACATGCTGGAAAAAAGATATTTCTATATCTCAAAGGATAAATGTTGACATGCATTATATCTGGTGGTTTCCTTTTAGTTAAATCTTACAAAAATATAAAAGCCTTATTATATGGGGTACAACACATCTGCAAGACCTCAGTACGCAGAAAATTGCTGGGCTCAGAAGGAACTTAAATGGCCTTGAAATCTTTTCCTTCTAGCTAACATAGAGCATGCAGTGTTGGAAATCTATGGCTATACTGTTAAGGTCCCAAAACCATTTATATTTTCCTTAGTTTTCAAAGCATTGCGATAGAGCAGTCTTTCACCTCAAAATAATCACTCAGCTTTTTGAGATTCTTTGAGATTTTCAAGTATCTTTGCTTGGCAGACTGAGAAGAAAATTTACAAATACTTGAGCTGGTACCACTGGCTAAAATTCAGGCTTAACTGTATAAGGTAGGTATTTGAGATTAGAAATTCATCTGCATTTACAAATTCCTGCCAACTTATTAAAATGATTAATTCTTGCAGATACAACTGTTCTCCCATTCCACCAAAGGTCATTATGCTTTATGCTGCAGCTATAGAAACCAATCTTTTTTTGAACCGTGGAGGATACTATATCTCTTCAGTATTTACAAGACCACGTCTTTTTCCCTCAAACTCTCTCATTAGTATATTTTTGCAATGTCAATTTCTCAAATTTTCAGTATTTTCTTGCTTTATATGCAATATAAGCAAAGTGAGCCAGAAACTTTTTTTCCAGAGAGAAAGTGTTAGTTGACATCTCTATGGAAGAAAAGTGGGGAAAGAATGACATAACCAACATTGCTTTCATCATAGTGTTGGCAGTGCTTCCTTCCATGGAATAACACCTTATATTCTATGCAGCTTGTCACTGATTCTTATTTCAGTTACAGATAGAAAAGATAGTTTTAAATCTAGAAATAGCTAGGAAAAAAAAAAAAAAAAAAAAAAGTAATATTAATTCCGTCAACTGTATTTGATTCTATATCTCTGAAGTCAATAGGAATTTGGTTATTACTTTTACTCTAATAGAATTTGCCCTTAGAACTAATGTCTCACTCTCATCACTTTGCTTTTTATGAAAGCATACATTCAAAATTAAATTAGTACTCTGAATAACTTTTTCAACCAAAATCATTTTAAATTAGGTTTGTTGGGATAATAAAAGATCAAATATTATGCTACAAAATAAGAGAGATAAAAACTGCAAACGAAATTTTTAACGTGACATTTAGGCCTCAACTTTTTATAGCACATTTTCATCAAGTTTTTGTGGTAGAGAAAGTTAATTTGGTGACTTCTTCACATATACTTTAACAGGTTAATCATCTGGTATCTCTATCATAGTACAAACTTTCTTTTGGGCAATCAGCTGTATTCCATTTCTGGTTTATATACAAGAAAATCATTATTCAGAAGAAAACTCCCACCCCTCTTTGTTTTTACAGGTACATTTTTTGTACCCAATTCACTAAGATACCTACTCAATAAAGGTCCATCAGAAAGCAAAATATATATTTTTGAGCAATAAATATGAATAATATAAAGAGTAAGATCTGACATCTTTTTTTAAATGTCAATGTTCTTATTACTTTGTCTAGCAGAAAAAGAATAACCTAAATTAATAGTTAGGTTATTCTAACCTAACTAACTAAGTTATTCTAACCTAGTGGGGTGAAATATTAAGCATGTATCTCAGCTGCATAAAGTTTGTGATCTAAATGTGATAAACTCATTCATTCAGCTCTATGAAAGGCATTGCTTTCACAGATTTGGCTTCTTTCTAAAGCTTGTCAGGGGAAAGTCTCTCTTCTATGCCAATACTTCTATACCAGTTCACAAACTCACCTGTGGAGTGCCTTGGGGAAAGATCTCATTACTTGAGCATATACAATTATGATTTTGTTTCATATTCTGGTTTTCAGAATCATGATGCCAGTCTTCCATTTTCCAGTCCATTTAAAGAAAGTAACAAAGAATTTTGTCACTACACACTAAAACCATATTTACTTAGGCTTATTGACAGACAGCTATTTTTAAGTTAGTCCTCTCTACAAGGTTTGTCTTTCTTCTTACAAAGCTAATAAGCTATCAAGGTTATTGCACAGCCTGATGACAAAACATTATTTTCTGGTCCTTATGACAAAACTTCCCACTATGCATATTCTTCATTGATGAAAATCTTGTTGTGGAAATGTAATATTACACAATCATACACTCAGTGCTCTCAGTACATAACTGTAGTAATACTGCATATCCCAGAACAGGCATATAGGCATAACTATTTAGTTTACCTCTCTTAAACATTCTATTTCATCATAACATAAAGATAGGATATTTCTCAGCTTTGTCTGTAACCTCAGAGGTATTTCAGAAGCAGTTACTCTAATAACTTTTGAAACTAATATATTCTTCTTGTACACCCGCATATGAGGTCACCACCATAAGTATTTTTCTCACATTTAGAAGAATCACTATTTTGTCCACTCCCCTTCATTTCTCCTGTCTTCTCGTTTAATCTTCCCAGCTAATATTCAGAATATATTTTCTATTTGCTGCGTCAAATTCTAACATATAATTTCCAATTTTCAGAAATATATCAGACTATCAGACTACTATCACAATGACATGGCACTTGAAGGCATTTAGCCAATGTATATTTTTATTTAAATATGTTCCAAAATCTGTAATGTTGTATATTTGTCTTAGTCATATAGCTTAGTGAAAGACTTCTTAGTGTTAGGTCAGAGGTTGGACTAGGTGATCTTGGAGGTCTCTTCCAACCTAGGTGATTCGGTGATTCTGTGACATTTGAACACAGAAAAAGGCCAGCTATTAAATGCAAATAAAAAATAAAAAGGAAAAAAAAAAAAAAAAAAAAGTGATGGAAACTAGAACAGAACACAGGAAACCTAAGTCTCACTTAAACTGAGACCTTGGCAATCCCATCAAACAATCTGCCAGCTCTTCAGAACTGCTCACCTTTGCAGATACATAACTTTGCTAGCTAGAGAGTTCTATATCTGTAAGAACTGACATTCTCCATATACTTTCAGAATGGGGGAGAGTGTTTTCTTTCTGCCGCCAGCTTCTTTCCATGATCCTTTCATGTGTAGGCAGAGAAGACGCTGGTCTTGCCCAAATAACCAGACATTTCCCTCCAAACTCATCCAGGGTCAGGGCTGTAACCATATTAGATGTGTTATTTTTTCATTATGATCATAGAAACATAGAATTATTTAGGTTGGAAAAGACCTCTAAGATCATCTAGTCCAACATTTAACCTAGCACTGCCAAGTTCACCATTAAACCATGTCACTAAGCTCTATATCTACATGTTTTTTGAAGACCTCCAGGGACAGTGACTCAACTACTTCCCTGAGCAGCCTGTACCAATACCTCACAACCCTTTTAGTGAATATTTCTTAAATGAGACACAAAAATCAAACACTTTCTATAAATTTCCCATATTAACAATGGAAGTAGTAGACATTTAATTGGCTTTGATTCTCCTTGGTGATACCTAAACAGTCTGCATAGATGATAGAGGTATGTATAGAGGTATGTATAGATATATAGAGGTATGTATAACATATATTGGTTCTTTTGTATCAACTACATACTGAAATTTCAGTGGTTATTTTGCACAAACTAGACTGTCCCAATCCCCAGCCTGAGTATATACCTTTGTAAATGTATAAGATTAAGCTAGAACGTCTTTTTTTTTTTTTTTTTTTTTTTTTTTTTAATACACAAGTAAATTCAATTTTGCCTAAATGAACATTTCTACTGATATGAATGCTTCAGTGTCAGCTGTTCATCCTGTAGTGTAGTAGCAACTACCTATTTTTTTCTAGATACAAATGGTATAATAAATATAACTAAAATATTATTTTGGTGCTCTCATGATGGTCAATGAAATGGTTAACCTCTGTTCATTGCTCCTGTGCTGGAAATGTACCTTATAGTACACATATCACAGGGCATAGATGGCCAGACTATGATCTTTATACACTCATCTCATTTTAATAGACCTTATAATTAAGCTTACAATTATAGTTGAGGAAGACAAACTAAAAGATAATAAGTGATATTTAATTCTTTCAAAAAGCAAAAGACAGAATAGAAACAGATAATAGACGGCAGAGCAATAACTGCCAGGGATTTTCGGTTGTCCCTCACCTTCACACTTACTCTCTCCTGTACAGACACCTTTTCATACAAAGACAATATCTTCTTGTTAAGAGGCATTTTTAGAGAAAATTTGCCCATTATTCTCTTTCATTCTTCTCTGAAATGACAGTCATCTACCAAGTACCAAGAGCTCATCAAGCTTTTCTAGGATCAATGTATTAAAAAATAAATTGCCACATCCAAGAAAGTATTAAAACAATGATGATTCAAAAGAATGCTGTTAAAAATCATGACCTCTATACATCTTTGAATATGAGTATGTAAAGTGTATGTTTTCAAAGCACAGCTAAGGATCTGACAATTTTTTAGTGTTACTGATTCAACAACTTTCACATTCAATAATCTGTTTCAGTCAGCAGGTGAATCTGCCAAAAATCACAGGAGTGGAAATGGAAAGTGATCAATATCTCATACTAATGACATTTATAACAGTATTCTATATTTATTATATAATATTAATATAATATTGATATTAATATTAATATAATTTAATGATATATTGTATTAATATTATATATAATTGTATATTTTATATTTTATAATATATAATTACATGTTATATAATATATATTATATAATATATCATATATAATGTATAATATATAGTTATATATAATGTAATAAATATTATATGTTATATAATATAATATAAAATATATTATTATGCATAATATATTATTGTATATAATATATTATATATTATATATATAATGTATATTGTGTATATTATATATAAAAATGTATATATAATATATCTTATATATTTTTATATATATAAATATATATAAAATATATATTATATATACTATATATTTTCACAGACTTGATTATAACAAGTAAATATGCATGTACATTTATAGAACCTTGTATATCATCTCAGATTTCAGGCTCTATTTTTTTATAATATTAAAATGAAACTGAAATAGAAAATTAAAATCATAGAATAGCCTGAGTTGGAAGGGACTCACAAGGATCACCAAGTCCAACTCCTGGCACCACACAGCTCTACCCAAAAATTCAGATCATATGACTGAGGGCATAGTCCAAATGATTCTTAAACTCTGACAGGCTTGGTGCTGTGACTACTTCTCTGGGGAGCTTGTTCCAGTGCACAACAACCCTCTCATTGAAGAACCTTTTCCTGATATCCAGCCTGAACCTCCTCTGTCTCAGCTTGACTCCCTTCCCTCAGGTCCTGTTTGCAGGCTCAACCTGTAGCAAGGCTGAGCATGTATCCCAGAGACACATACGTGGACACACACATGGGCATACAAAGAGGACACCAGCATGGCCAGCTACATTGATGACCACAGACAAGATGCTGCCTTCAACTGCATCTACTGACAAAGGACTGATATAAGCACAGACAGCCAAATCCCCTTCCACCTATTTAGTGGGTCAGGACTGAAAGCCACTGAAGTCCTTTCAGTGCGCGTACACACAGGATAGAGAGGGAGATCATGCAGAGAGTTAAAAAGAGATTTAGTAAAACAGGACAGATTGTGGTGCTTGGGCACAGGGCTCAGTCAGACACGTGTACTGACCAGTCATGTTTTAGACAAGACTGGACCTTTTTATATTTCTTTCTGCCTGTTCCTCCTTTGTTTCTCCCCAGTTCCCTCTCCCTGTACTTCCTTCATCAGTCTCATCAAACTCTTTCTTCACTTCAAATATCACGGACCCTTAAGTCTGCAACCTCATCAGTCACAAAGTCCCAGTTTGCTTACATTTCCTTGATAGCTCATCATTTACTGTGACTGAGAAGGTTTGTTTCTTTTCCTTGTCTCAATTATATTTGACTATCAGGTCTGTGTCTTTATGTGTTTTGTTTATTATTTCCTCTTTCCCTTTGCACTGAAAACGTCAGATATTCTTACTGACACAGACACTCTCACCTTCCACTTCCATTTGCAGGTCCCACATACCCTGACATCCTACTGGGGGAACCACTAAAGCTGGAAGGGTATCATTCTAGAGCAGAAAAACTGAAATAACTTTGATTTAGACAGAACAGGCTGGGGTTCTTGATCCAATCTTGTTTGATTAGAGGTATGATCCTCAATTATTAATGTAGTAACAATGAGAGGAAGCATACTACAATTATCCAAAGTAATTCAAATTCAAAGTTTTGTACTTTTTTTTCTCTCCTTAGTACAGCTCAGTATAAGTCAGTGAACTGACCTCTTTACAGCAATTTAGAAGCAGCTAGTATTTAATACCAAGGCTTCTGCAACCCCTAAAGGCATAACATTCATGGGAATTGTAAAACCCTCCTTTTCCCCCTAAGGCAAACTCTGTCAAATTTGTTGATCTAAGATATGGGGCAGTTAACAAGCTAGTAGATGAAGACTGTAGAGTAAAATGGGGTTCAGAAGGAATCAATATTTCTTCTACATAACTAGAGCCAAGGCCAAGTCATACATTAATCCAAACAATTCAAACATAAATATCAATATGCTGCCTGACAGGGTGCCAATATATGTCCTTTAAAAACAAAGATGTACAGCTTGGTCATATAATTAGGAATAAAGTACCAATAAACTAAAGGCAGTTCTTAAAAGTACTGAAAATCTCTAAAAGCAGCAATTGACAGAAGCACTTGGGAGAGCAACTGTACAGGTGGAACATACTCAACTTCAGCTGAAGACTTTTCAGGATGCCTTCGGAATCTCACAGGATTGGATCCAAAAGCCTTATTATCTCCAGGACAGAAATAAATCAATACCAGCAACATTTGCAAGATTGAAACAGGTCACACTTAGCAAAGTAGATGGTATCATTTTAATGAGGAAATAAAAGATCACAACCAAGATCCCTAAGAAAGGAGACAGTGAAAAGTCATTTGCAGCACAACGGATTTAATGACTTTCTCCTAATGAATGCTGTCAATATAAGACAGAGATTTGGTTTTCCCTGGAACTAAAACATTATGTGGTTTTTTAGACTCTCAGATTTTCCATGAGAAGAGACAAATGAGAAAGATCCAATGAACTCTAGAAGACTCTTTGCTGTTATATCTATACTAAATGAAAAACTGTATAGTTACACATACTAGGGCAGAAGCAACATAAAACCCCATCATAACCAATTGTCCATAGACATGGCTTATAAGGTGTGATTCACTTTTATCGTGCATCTTCTTGTACTGAGGAATTAAGGTAAAGAGTAAACCCGAATACAGTATAAGACAAGAGAAAATACCCTTCTGCCAGCATGAGGTAAAGAAGGCAGATGACTCATTTGAAACACATATATCTACCACTACTCATTCACAAGGTATTCTGCAGGATGTAAGGAAAATTCTATGAATCAGTGAGTAAAACAAATAATTTTAAACCAACTGCTCAAAGTCTTTAAAACAAACAAACAAACAAAAAAAAACTTTCCTTTAATTAGCGTGCCTTAATATTCAATTACTTTGCTGATTTAATACATTTGTGTCTCGCTTACTTTAGCTGTGAGGAAGAGGAGAACTAGGTACAGTACTGGTAACAAGAGGAATCAAGCTAAAAACGTAATGTTAACCGATTTAATTGCACAGGTTTTTAATCAATTATTGCTCAAACCTACTGGGGTGATCACATGACAGATTTTGATAAAGATTTGTTTTGCAGTAAAAGTCACTGAACATTAGATTAGAATGTAGGCTCATTCACCATAAAATGGATTTCTAAGCAGAGACAAAAGGGTTAAATTGATCTTTTAAGCACATTTTATATTTTAGAATCCTCTTGTTTACCTCTAAGACAAATGTAGTTCAAACACAAATGTTCAAATGCTAATTGAGAGTTACAGATGCATGCTTGAATATTTCAGAATCAATGATAATTCAAAACACTCCTAGCATTTCCCCACCTCTCCTCTGTAATTTGCAAAGAATGGTGAAAAATTCATTACGTCTTTGGACTAGTAATGAAGATGCTGAAGGATCCTTTGTCACTTAAAATTTTCAGCTACCACAGGATGAGTATAAGGTGTGTTGCTGGTAAACTAATCTGTTCTGGTACATCTGAGCTCAGAAGCACAAAGAGCCAGTTGGATCCTTGTCTAACTCTGCACAGAACCATTCCCTCCAGGGGAGTATTGAACCCATGACCCACTGTCCTGCAAATAATGCCTCTATTCCCTCTGCATTCTGTATCTGCCCCCTTCTTCCCTCTTCAATGTCAAGAGGAAGAATTAATATTACTACTTATAAACATTTCCTTTGTAGAGATATTCTAACAAGAATATAGAGATATTCTAATCTTAAAATATATGAGGCAATCACAGTGAACTCTATAGTAGTGTGTGGTCACTCTCAGCTTTGTAGTGCAAAATATAACCGGAAGCCTATTCTACAAAGGCTTTGGGAGGGTTTCCATCCCACTTTGTTAGGAACTTCAAAGAAAAGATTCTTCCTAAAGATTCTTCCCTTAAAGGAGGTGCAAAATCTAGAAAATCTGCAGATTCTGGGGAGTACCACTCCATCTTTTTACATTTGGTCTTTCTTTTTTCTGTCTTTAAAAACAAACAAAAACAAATACATGAAGACACCCCCCCACCACCACCACCTGCTCCCCCACCTTCACACACACATACAAAATCATATGCAACATTTATGATGACATAGATGTTAACTTCAGGTTAAGCTCTCAAATTTCAGATAGTGCCTGAGATACAGATTCTTGTGTATTCTTACCAAGCCTGTTGGGGGAACAAATGGTCAGATGTTTAGGAAACACCTTCATGACTGTAGGACAGAGCTCAGTTGCAGAATTCCTTTATTTCCAAGAGTAAATCACTAACAAATTTGAGTCATGTCACTTAACTTTATCTTGTGACAAAGTTAGACATCTGGTCCGAACTGGAGGGAGCATTTTGGCTCTGCCTGAAGTTGAAGAGATGGATAGTTAAACATATAGCATGATTCATACCTTCTTAAAATAGTCACATTTCACTGACTTGATGAAAGCCAGTTCTAAAACTACAAATTACATTTAAAATAGCTACAGTTAGGCAAACTTGTTTTAAGCTGTAAAATTCCCCAGTCTCATTTACTCTACAAAATCAAATGTGAAGCATTGTCTATACTTTGGAGAAAGAATACTGGAACTAAGAATACCTTAAGGTTTAAAAGATGTTCAGATATTTGTTTCTGGGCGAATATGTGATTTTAACTCAGTCCCACTCATATCCCCCCCCCCCTTTTTTTTTGTCAGAAAACATATATGTACAGAAGTTTCTGAATATTGTGATCTCTTTAGAGGTAAAGCATTACAGGAGTTCAACACTAATTCATATCAAGCCCATTATTTCTTTTATAGCTCCACTTCAAGCATTTCTGTTCCTCATATTCCTTCATCCTTCATGCCACAGATCCATAATGTCATGGATCCTATAACGTACCTTCTTCTGAAGGGCACATTTTCTTTTTTTCTTTCCAGGATGCCTAATCACTCATGCACATTTCAGAAGAATCCATGTGAAATGGAAAGACAGACACAGCACTGCTGTTAATGAAATTCAAAAGTTCTAAAAGTCTCAAAGTGTTACAGAAACCTGAAAGTAAATCTTGTTCATAATGCGGTTGCTGTACTGCATTACTAATAGCTGTACTCCTAAAGCTTAAAATCCACTGCCCATCATACTCCACTTTTTATGAGAATTCAGGAGAGTTCCAAAAATACTGAGTTGTAATAATACAGAAAATGACTGCTTCAGTGGCCTGGGGGTGGCTTTCCAGATTTTATTATTATTATTGTTTTTAATAATTTATTTAGACCCAATTATATTTATTCAATGATAACATTTTCAACGTTTCCATTTTGAAGCTTCTAGTTCTTCAATAGTTAAAAAGCCCTAGAGAGAAAAAAATATATATATTCTTCTAGAAAGGAAAAACATGTTTATTCTACACTGACTGAACTCAGTTTATTGTGACTCTACCATTGAATTACAGTTTGGGGAGTTTATGAGTTTCTAACCTTAGTTTATTTCTAACCATTACATTCGCGGTTGAAAAGGTTTGGACACTTTTGATGGGAGCATTTGCAAGGTATTACTTGAAAATTTCCTTCTGAACTTTACCATTGGTTTATTCAAATAGAAGAGACAACAAGCTGAGTGATTAATATTATAGGAAACCTGTCAGTTATAAGGTGCAAAAAAAATCCAGTCAGTAGCTAGGCTCACTCCTGCTTTATTTTTCTCAGTATCAAACATTTGGCTGCACGGCTTGAATTTTCTTTGATAAACTGTGCAAAGAATTCAAAGAAAGATTGGAATATTTTTCTTAGCATTTTCCCTTTGTTTTTAGAGTACCCAAAGAAAAAGCTGTTGACATTTTTGTTGTCAATTTCTGCATGGTTATGAAGTTTAATAGCTGATTCATTGAAGAAATTCTTTCTCATCAGGCATAAGACAAAGAGACAGAGAGAGACTGATTGCAGGAGTGTGAAAGTCCATGCTGTACAAACATGCTATTAATTTATTTTCTGTATCACCCACAATATGCTGTGATAGTGCTGCAGCTGTAATGAGAAAAATAGATGTTCTAAAATGTTGATCCTTTTAGCTTCTGCACTTTGAAAGGTCACAATATAGAGAGAGTGAAAGATTTGTTTAGCCCAAAATATAGTTTATTCTGGGGCAGGTTTACATTTCTGGAAATTCAGTTACTTGTAGACTGTTTCTGGCATAAAAGCTGCTGACATTCTTTGCTGCTTTCTTTTGTCATCTTCCTACTGAGCAGAATGGGCTTTTGATTCAGACTGCTACCTTCTCTGATTCTCAGAGCAGTGAAGATTTGCAGTTTCTTCAGCTGTCCTTATGCTGCAGAGTTACTAATCAACATCTCAACATGTCCCATCAACACGTGTCTCCATCACCTGGGAAATGTCACAGGAAAAACGGTTTTAATGAACAACTACGTGAAGGCCCTAAATTCTCCATGTTGCACACTTTCTGTTAGCTGAGAGTCAGAAGATAAAAATTATTGATGACACCATTCTGGACTAACTGAGCCGATAAACTTAGATATCATTTTACATTAGTTATGAATATTGCGCTTTTAACCCTATTCAGCAAAATGGCAATGACACAAGGATGGTGCTACAGCTAGTGTAATTCATAAAGCTATATTCATTTCAATCTTGAATTTGCACCAGCTAGTGCAAATTTGGTCCTTTGGGGCTTATCATATAATGATGACATGGAGAGCAGTAATCTAAAGAACAGTACTGAATGTGAGATAAGGTGTGTTTGAAGTCACCTGCTTTCAGCACTGCTAAGACACCCCTGGAATACTGTATAGAGTGACAGTCTTTCACAGTTAAAAGGTAATCATAAAGTAGACAGCAGAGAGAAAAAGAACAAACATATTTAGAGATGAAGGCTGGGAGTTATCTAACAAGCTCATACCCAAAGAGAAAATATTCACAACCTGAAATTTATCCTTTGGGGAAAACAGTTTAAGTGCAATAGAGGTATATTTAAGGACAACCAAATATGTAGGAAAGAAATGTAGGGCTGAAGTAGAAAAAAGCAAAACTAAATTGGAGAGGAGGCTATGGAAAACAAGAAATTCTACATTGAGGTTGTATTAGTAGAAAACTACATGAAAAGATTCAGGTACATATTTTAAAGCTTGACTGACATGTCTTGGTTGGCAAATGAACAACAGATTTTATTGGAAGAGTAAATAAAGAATGTAAAGTAACTTTCAATAATCTTTCGAAGTCACAGTGCCATGATGTGTGGAGTACTATTAAAACCTTGAGTTTTAGTGGTCAGATCTTGCACTTTAAAAATGTGAACAAAAGCTACCTAATATAATATTTCTTACATTTTACCCCTAAAAAAACCTCCCTCTGGCATTGTTTCCTATGGGAAATCTCTCTCTCTCTCTCTTCCCCGCCCCCCCCCCCCCCTCCCCCCATTAGATTAAACTGATATAGAAATTGATAGAAATAAGAGGGTTTGTTTGTTTGATTGTTTGTTTGTTTTCCCAGAAAACTGTTGGTGTTCAGAGATTCTTTCATCAGGCTTCTAAAGGAAAAGATGAGAATTCTGGTCAAGAACAAAATCTACTGACTATAGCCATTTGATGAGTATTTTACAGAAAATGCAGGTTATGGTCTCTGTTCAATACTAGACCATTCAGTGAGCCAGCAAGACAAGTGATTCCCCACCTATTAAAGTTATTAACTACTCTGAGATAGACTTGGTCCCCTTTCCCATGAAAATTTTAAAAGTGTACAGACATCTTTTGCTCCAGTGTAAAATGAAAACAAATCAAATGTTAAAAACACATTTTGTCTCATGAACAGCTCCTGTTTTGCTTAGGCTCTTCTATGAGCACAGAGTAAGTAAAATGAGAAAAAAAAAAAAAAAAAAAAAAAAAAAAAAAAAAAAAA
>CM021765.1:29487491-29533811 GCA_011076525.1 Nettapus auritus
AAAAAAAAAAAAAAAAAAAAAAAAAAAAAAAAAAAAAAAAAAAAGTAGCAGCTAAGACACCATGAGCAATGACAAATATGGAGAGGAAAAGACAAAGGAATTGGTTCATACCTGGCTTTATCTGGATTCCTTGTTAAGGAATAGCTTTTAAAACTGGACTTAGAGCTTGTGAACAGCAGAACACCAATAGACCAGGACAATGAAATTAATTCCTTGGACCCAAACCAAAGCCAATTAAAAACAACAGAAAACTCCATGTATTCCAATGAGATATCTTATCCTCACATTAGATGAAATTTTGCCCCAGTTGGTGTATCAGTAACAAGCTTTAAGTTCCTGAGATTTAATTCCATTACTCCACAGGTGATAACCTAAATCCACTGATGGGATTGGTTTTATTCAAGTTTGTTGTTGTTTGTTTGTTTTCATCTTTGGTTGTATAACATTGATAGTATAATTTATGATACTTATGAAGTAACTGCTAAAATTCACACCCGATTTTCTTTAGGACTTGCTAATACATTATTAGATTGGGCTAAGGAAACCCAAATATTTCCATTTCTGAAATACTGAATATGGGTTATTCACCCGTATGTACAGGCATACTATGTTAGTGTGTTCATGTTCACCAGGAAACCAGTACTACAAAGCTTGAGGTTGCCATTCTTTGGAAGCTTATCTTCTGAGTGTTTTTCAAATCCTTTTATTCTGTGGGAGAAAGCGGATTCCTTTCACCTCTGCTAGAATTATAACTTAAGTGTAGAAAAAGCAGTCTCTGTGCCTCACTTCACATACTCCTACTGTCACGTACCCTAAATCACAGAATCACAGAATCACAGAATTTCTAGGTTGGAAGAGACCTCAAGATCATCGAGTCCAACCTCTGACCTAACACTAACAGTCCCCACTAAACCATATCCCTAACCTCTACATCTAAACGTCTTTTAAAGACCTCCAGGGATGGTGACTCCACCACTTCCCTGGGCAGCCTATTCCAGTGACTAACAACGCTTTCGGTAAAGAAGTTCTTCCTAAGATCCAACCTAAAATTCCCCTGGCGCAACTTAAGCCCATTCCCCCTCGTCCTGTCACCAGGCACGTGGGAGAACAGACCAACCCCCACCTTGCTACAGCCTCCTATCAGGTACCTGTAGAGAGCGATAAGGTCACCCCTGAGCCTCCTTTTCTCCAGGCTAAACAATCCCAGCTCCCTCAGCCGCTCCTCGTAGGACTTGTTCTCCAGGCCCCTCACCAGCTTCGTCGCTCTTCTCTGGACTCGCTCAAGCACCTCCATGTCCTTCTTGTAGCGAGGGGCCCAAAACTGAACACAGTATTCGAGGTGCGGCCTCACCAGAGCCGAGTACAGGGGGACGATCACCTCCCTAGCCCTGCTGGTCACACTGTTTCTTATACAGGCCAGGATGCTGTTGGCCTTCATGGCCACCTGAGCACACTGCTGGCTCATATTCAGCCGACTATCAACCATCACTCCCAGGTCCTTCTCTGCCTGGCAGCTCTCCAACCACTCATCTCCCAGCCTGTAGCTCTGCTTGGGGTTATTGCGCCCCAGGTGGAGGACCCGGCACTTGGCCTTGTTGAACTTCATGCAGTTGACCTCAGCCCATCGGTGCAGCCTATCCAGATCCTCCTGCAGAGTCTTCCTACCCTCGAGCAGATTGACACATGCACCTAACTTGGTGTCATCTGCAAACTTACTGAGGGTGCACTCAATGCCCTCGTCCAGATCATCGATGAAGATATTAAAGAGGACCGGCCCCAGCACCGAGCCCTGGGGAACACCACTAGTGACCGGCCTCCAACTGGATTTGACTCCATTTACCACGACTCTTTGGGCCCGGCCATCCAGCCAGTTTCTAACCCAACGAAGCGTGCGCCAGTCCAAGCCAAGAGCAGCCAGTTTCCTGAGGAGAATGCTGTGGGGAACGGTGTCAAAAGCCTTGCTGAAGTCAAGGTAGACCACATTGACTTCAGCAATAGACCTTTCCTTCCACCCTACTATTCTGAATAACATTGTAAGTGTGTAGTGGGTTTACCTAACAAGGTTCTGGTAGTGGGGGGTTGCAGGGATGGCTTCTCTAAGACAAATACAGAAGCTGCCCCATATTACATAAGGGCCAATTTCAGCAGGCTCCAAAGGGACCCACCGCTGGCCAGAGCCAAGCCAGTAAGTAATGTTGTTTGTGCATCTGGGAGAGCAGATTGAACAAAGGGGAAAAAAAAAGAAACCTGTTGCACAACAGCAGCTGGAAAAGTGAGTGAGATCCAGCCCTGCAGACACCCAGGTCAGTGCAGAAGGAGAGCAGGAGGTGCTCCAGGTATTGAAGTTCCTGTGCGGCCTGTGGAGAGGCCCCTGGTGGAGCAGGCTGTGCCACATGAAGAAGATCTCCATGCTGCAGCCTGTGGAGGAGCCCACAGTGGAGCAAGTGGCTGTGGCCTGGAGGAGACTGTGGCCCATGGAGAGCCCCCGCAGGAGCAGGCCCCAGGCCGGAGCTGCGGCCCATGGAGAGGAGCCCACGCAGGAGCAGGGGGTCTGGGGAGAGCTGCTGCCTGTGGGGGACCCATGCTGGAGCAGTTTGCTCCTGGGGGATGGACCCCGTGGTCCGGAGCCATGTGGGAGCAGTTCTTGAAGAGCTGCTGCCTGTGGGCAGCCCATGCAGGCTCAGTTCAGGAAGGACGGCATCCCGTGGGAGGGACCCCACGTGGAGCAGGGGCAGAGAGTGACCGTGAAGGAGCAGTGGAGATGAAGCGTTAGGGACTGACCGCAGCCCACATTGCCTGTTCCCCTGTGCCGCTCGGGGGGAGTACTTAGAAGGAAATGGATGGGGGGAATGTGTTTTCCTTTGTTTTCTTTGTTTCTCACTTCTCTAGCTTGTTAGTAATAGGTAATAAATTACATTAATCTCCATATGCTGAGTCTGTTTTGCCCATCATGGTAATTATTGAGTGATCTCCCTACCCTTATCTCAACTCTTGAGCCCTTTACATCATATTTTCTTTCCACTTTCCCTTTGAGGAGTTGGGGAGTGAGAGAGTGGTTGTGGTGGAGCTCAGCTGCCCACTTGAGTAAAACCACCACAAAGTGGTAATGGCAAGACTGGATCTAAGTTACTAGACATATACATATGCTACTCTTTGAAAAAGTGATGTGATGCAGCAGTTGTGTAAATTCAGCATAAAGAAATTTCCTCATTCTAGGAAAAAAAAAAAAAAAAAAAAAAAAAAATATCTTATTAACCTTCCAAACAGTTTAATAAGATCTATTAATTGTTAGCTTCAGTGAGGAAACTGTAGTCAAATCAGTGAGCAAACTAGAGAAAGCATCAGGGTAGCACAGTATAGTATGGAGCTTAATGGAGAAGAACACTTATTTTTCCCATTCTCCTTTAGTTATTTTAAAAATGAGCTACAACCAAATTAAACTTCTCTTGTGAAGTTGCCTCCAGAAGAAAAGAAGAAAAATAGTTTTCTATCAATGGGAAACAGCACCAAATTCACACAACCCCTTTGTTTTGCTGTATATTTACATGGAGTGGGAGCAAGGAGTGGTGGGGGCTGCCAACAAGATAGGCAGAACAGGTCTCATTAGCCAGGACTCATCTCAAACACCTCTGACATTGGACCCTGCTCTGTCTGTCCCCAGCCAGGAAGCAGGGCAGGCTGGGGGGCAGACTGGAGCAACCCCAGCCTGCAGTATCAGGCACATCTGTGAGGAAGGGGATGGGTATTGTGGCTTAACCCTGGCAGGCAGCTCAGCCCTACACAGCTGCTCACTTACTTTCCCCAGGTGGGCTTCCTGAGAGAATCAGAAATATAAAAGTTCAAGAACTTATGGGTTGATATAAAGACAGTTTCCTAGGTAAAGCAAGAGCTGTGCCCACAAGCAAAGCCAAACAAAGAATCCATTTGCTGTTTCCCAATGGCAGGCAGGTGTTCAGCCTCTTCCAGGAGAGCAGTGCTCATCACGTATGACAGTTTCTTGGAAAGACAAATACTATCATACCGAATATCTCCCCCTTCCTCCTTCTTTACCCCAGCTTCTATTGCTGACCATGACACCACATGGTATGGTATGACCCTTTGTTCAGTCTGAGTTGGCTGTTCTGGTTCTGTCCTCTCCAGCTCCTTGTGCACCCCTAGCCTCCTCACTGGCAGGGCAGCATGAGAAGTTGAAAAGTCCTTGGCTCTTTGTAAGCCCTGCTCTGAAACAACTACTGTGTGAAACAACATCGGTGTGTGATCGCCACTATTTTCATCAAAAATTCAAACACAACATTGTGTGAGCCTCTACAAAGAAAATTAACTCCACCCCAGCCAAAACCATGACAATAGGCTGAGACTGGGATGGGACATTGGGATCTGGATCATGGAGT
Organism: Nettapus auritus; assembly: GCA_011076525.1. NCBI lineage: Eukaryota > Metazoa > Chordata > Aves > Anseriformes > Anatidae > Nettapus > Nettapus auritus. Next base: position 29,491,883 of record CM021765.1, read on the forward strand.
GCTTGTCCAAACTGTGATACTCTGGCTCTTTCCATCTCTCCCCAGTAGCTCTTATCAGTGAACTGGCCTTGAAAATAAATAGCAAAACTCCTAAATGAGGGCAAGTGCTCTCAGGGCCCTATATCAAATGAAGTACCATTTCCTTGGCTGAGGTGCTTTGTCCTGCTTGCAGGCAGTAACAGATTTGACAAGTATCCTGCAGAACTGTCTGGCTGGGTGCACAAGCCCTAAGCAGTCTCAAATCCAGAAAAAGAAATTAATTTGCTAAAGTAGTTCTTTCTCATAAATAGAAAATGGTGGGGCTGTTTCCTAAGAGACAATATTAAGATCTTCAGTGTCATAGCAGGCAGAATTTGAATAGCTAGACAGGTCTATTTTTTTCTTCTGATTTTATATTTACTTAATATTGTATGTTTAGCTTAATGGTGAAAAACATTTTTATTCAGGATTTCAGTAAGGTAATGTGGGAGGCTCTGATCCTTCTACATGCTGAACATGTGCTGTTTGGATCTGACTTTGCATTGTGTTTCACCTGAGACGCTCTGCAACAGAGTTTTAATAAAATGAGAATGAAACAAGAATATTTTACCTTTAAGCACATTATTGGTTCTCATTTTTCTGCCTTTAAATCCTACAGAGTACTCAAGATAATACAAGGTAATATTTAGTCTTCAAGTTTGCTGATCCATAAACAATATTAGACCACAGCTAAGCTGATTCTTGCCAAGGATCTCTCTTTAAAAATATTCAGGCTTTTATATAGATACAACCAGACATACCCAGACACTGGTACTAATCAAGTAAGCCCTGGGAGTGAATACCAATACCAACTCCCAGGAAGTTTGTTGTTGTTTTTTTTTTGTTTGTTTGTTTGTTTGTTTGTTGTTTTGGTTTATTGGGGTTTTGATTTCTATTGTTTTCATGCAAGTATAGACTGTTTCATAGTAAAGAAAACTGTGTGAGAATTCCTACTGTAAATTGCTGTCCCTGTCTCCCCTGTCTCCTCTGTGTAAATTAAAGAGCACGTGAAAGCTGCATTTTTTAAATGTCAAAGTACATTGTTAAAATGCTAATATAATGGAGCAGAAAGTGACAGAGGTAGGGAATGTGGGAGAGTGAGGGTTGCAAACACCTGCTTCAAAACGCAGATGAGAGTTCAAATGTGTGGTGTTCGAAATTGTCTCTTTAAAGCACATCATTTTTCTCAGTACATAAAAACAAGTAGACAGAGGCTTAATATCTCTTTATAAATGCACACTGACATTAAGAAAAAAAAATCTGTCCATCACTGGCAGAAAAATTCATTTAGTACTTATTGGCTTCTGCATTGGCTTTTCTAATTAAAAGGCCATTCAACCATGAAATGTCTCATGAGACTAATATTGGTAGCAGTGATGGCAGAATGGGTTTTGCTGACCTCCTGAGTTGTGTAGATCCAGACAGTGGTAACTGGAGAGAGCACACTAGGAGCATGGTCATACTCCTTTGAATGTTTCTGTTCTCCATCTTAACTTGTCATCTTCTTCCCCATCCATGGTGGGTTGAGATAGTGCAAGATTCTATGGTAAAGCACTATGGCTGTGCCACTAAAGCACTTTTCACATACTTCCTTTGGTTTCCCATCCCATACCACTCGCTGTTCACCACAACCCTTTTTGGCATTATATCCTTAGGTTTACTCTTTTGTTACTGCTGCACTTGATTACATCCCCTTCCATGCTGGACTGTTTCTAGCTTTGCTTTCTCCTTTTTCCAGTTCAATCGCCTTCCCTACCCATGCACACATTTCCACTTCAATAAACATGCTTGTCATCATCTTCACTCTTCCAGTGACGTGTCACAATTGTGATGCTCCCTCCTTTCCCACTCCATTGTATCATCTGCACACATCTTATTACTTCAGTCACCACTCAGAATCTTAGTCCCATGTCTCTCTCCTTCCTCTCCATATTCTTTCTTAATATCTCTAAAATGGTCATTGCATACCCAACACCAACCACATTCTGTCTTGTTCCCTCCCAGCTTGTGGCCTCCAGATATTTTGTTGCCTTTGCTTGCCTCTGAAGGTGCTGTTTATATCAAGCTATCTCTTTTTCTTTTGGTCTTTGTTTGGATCATAATTTGGGTGGAGGCTTCAGGATATTCATCTCCTGTTTCTGCTGCTTTTAGTTCCTGCCCGCACATTCCTTCTCTGTTGCACAGCACTTTGCACAGTAGTTTCCTCTTCCTCTACTGACTTTCAAATTCATCTCCAATGAACTTGATTTCTCTTCATGCTTAGCCAGAAGCTACATCCTTTCTTTCCCCTTGTCTGTCACCCTGATTCAATTTTCTTATACCTCCAATTTGTTTTTTCACTAGCTTAGCACTTTTTGATTTTCAAGGCTTTTTCTAGGAAGTTCAGCATCTTCTATTTGCAGTCAGAATGTCAACGAAGAAAGCCAGAATGGATACTTTTTAGGCAAGATCAGCTGCCTTTTTTAAAAAAAAAAAAAAAAAAAAAAAAAAAAAAAAATGTAGCTCAAATGTTATTTTCGTGACATTGAATGCTTAATTCTGTAAAGCTTTGGCTCTCGGCAAAAGAACATGATAAAGCATCTGGCTCTCCCTTGTATACCACACATATAAAGAATTTGAAAGCTGGCCATGTGTTGTACAATACCTCCAATGCCTCTTGTTCAAAGAGATAAAAGGGTATTTGGATACAGTTCTATTAGTGCTTTGTGCCATTTAGGTCTTTTCTTACATTATATTATTGTATGATCATGGAAGTTCATTAAAATCAAATCTCATGAATTTGTGTTTCTTGATGTTAAGTCTCAATGTTATTAATTTATTGAGGGTTTTATTTGCAAAGAATTCATCTTCAAACTTTTATCTGTTCCTCTGAATGACAGCTACTGATATTAGCACTACTGAAGGAAACAACATTGCAAGAAAACCCATCGATCCAGTTATCAGTAGCTAATGTTTTTCTTTATCAGAAAAACAAAACAAGTTCCTATATCACTGATTAAAAACTTCCCTGTTCTCAGTACCCAAACAACTTTCTTTGAGAGGACTCCAAATAAGCCCCAGCTTTGAGGTGGAGATGCCTGCAGCTTTTTATTAAAGTGAGCACACTACAACTAACAAAAATATGTTCTCTTTATCTAAACTTACATTTTACTAGAACACAAAAACAAAGGAAAAATGTAAGTTTTTAAAGACAAAACAATTCTACAGAGGAGACAGATTAAAATAAAGGGAAACACATCTCTTTAATCTCCAGAGTTAATCACACTACCTGTGCCAGGCAAACTTTTTCCTGTAGTTCTGCTTTCCAGTGGCCATCCAGCTTGTACTAAAACAAGCATGCCTTAGGGAGGTGCAGTATTTCCTCAAGAGAGTCACCAAGGACTCCAGATTGCAGCCAGCACTACAAAGCAAATAGGCAGCTTTTCTGTCTGGGGCTGAGCCACAACCTAATTAGTACTTCATGATATACAATAATACAGTCAGTACATAGAAAGTAAACATATTCAGCAGGACTTCCATCCACTATGCAGAACAGTGGTGGCTCAGTGCATCTATAAGTCCATGAATTAGTAGGATGTGATATTTGTAGATTGTTCTATGATATGTATTTGCGCAACAGCTGTGTGTTATTCTAGCAGCTATGCTCTTCTTTCTAAAAGAGATCCAAAGGGAGTCTGTGGTTGTCACAGATCTGTCTGTGCAGGGCTAAGATCCATTTTTCCTGCTGGTTTATTCCACCACCAACCAAAATTCCAGATGGAGGGGAGGCTTCACATCTCACAAGCACAGTTTTATTTTCTTGATCAAATATACGAGGTATCATGTTCATTTAAAATTGAGGGACATGGTTTGAAAACTAAGTATCTTTGAAAGTATCTTTCCTCCACTTTGAACATAACACCAGCAAAGAAAAAAAGGAGGAGGAAGGGCATGCCTCTGGTAGGGTGTTCTAGAAGAAGAAAACCCTCTCTAGCACACATTAGCTTGTTTACGAGTCTATCGTTATGAGTCATTAGCTGTCTGCCACATGCTCCAACAAGTGTTTGGAGCTTGCTTCTGTGGGATAAAGAAAAACAGAGCTGAAAATCAAGCAGAGAATAATTTTCTCATGGACAGAGTGTTCACAGTCACTGTGGGGAGAATCAATAGAACCTTGCAAATGATTTTTCTGAAATATGGAGATGAATTAACAAAACAGAGTAGTTAATCAAAATTCCAGCTATAGCAGAACATCTGTTAGAAAAGTCTCTAGTGGTTGAATTCAAAAATTTTACAGTAAACATTTCTTTTCCTTCCTTGTTCTTTTTAGAAATAATCCAAATTTTAAAATAATAACAATAATAGGAATAACAGACACAATAAAACAAAAACAAAGAAAGAAACAAACAAACAAAAAAATGCTTTCCTGATGTACTAAGAGAATGAGTGTCCAGTGTCACAAGTCAGGGGAATGAAAATATGAATATAGGAAAGAAAAAAAATCATTTCAATTTGTATTTGAAAATGTAAGAGAGAAGCTAAAAAGAGTAGAAGGTTTTTCCAGGGCACCAGACCTGCAGAGAAGGTGGCCCTCCTACTAGCAGTGAATGGTTCAGTTGCAAAAAAAGAAGATGAGTAAGAGACGAGGATTCTGGAGAGTTACACTATTGCTTGTATTGTGTTCATACACAGATATTACTATATTACCAGTTTATTCACAGAAATTGTACAGGATTAAATAAAATTGCAGAAACAAAAACAACAACAACAACAACAACAAAAAATACAACAACAACAACAACAACAAAACAACTTCTGATATTAAAAAAAAAAAAAAAAAAAAAAAAAGATGAAAGAAAGCAACTTACCAAAGACATATATGCAAGAGCCACAATATAAACAGATTCTATGGGAAATGATATAGTGAAATTAATATAATGACCTTCTTTAGGAGGAGAAAAAATAATCAAGGAATAAAATAAATGTTCCCTTCACATGTGCTAGAGTGTAAGTTAACACTAAGTTAACACTCATACTTTGTTTTATTCTATCCAAAATGTATAGAATATTCTATTATATATATATGCAACTACTTTAAGCACAAGCATAACTGCATTGTCACTACAACATTTCTTCTTCTGTGTTACTGCAATCACATGCTGTACTGAAAAAAACAGGCTGTTTCCACCTCTACAAAGACTCTATCAAATCATTTAACTCTTGGCTGCTGGCTGTGTATGTTGGCACAGCATTATTTTTTGCGTCAGCAAAATTGATCAAGATAATAGATGGTGGCTTTAGATGCCCTGTCTACATGTCAACAAAAACATGTCAACAAAGTAGGAACAGCAGGATTTTATATGATGAATTCTAATCAAGATAGCAACAATTTTCAATATCACATACCCAAAAAATATTTCCTAAGACATTTTTAATTATCCCTATATAGAATTTGGAAGTATGAAGTCAAATAACTTTCCATTACTTTACAGATATTAAGCTCTATGAACCAAGAAAATGTCTGGAAAAAATAAAAAAATAAATAAAAAAAAAAAATCAAGACTTCTGTAAATACCTTAAAATAACATGATAAATAAGAAAATTAGATTCTTAAGAAATAAAAATGCTTTTAGTTGTCAGTTATTTATTTCTAGTCAATGTATTCCTATGAACAGTGTGCCAAAACTGATCATAGTGTATATGATAACTTTTTGGATACTAGATAAAATTCAGGAAATTAATTAGGTTATAGTACTGTTGAATGTGTATGCTAAGGTAACAAGATGCATAAAAACTGCAGTGCAAAGCAGAGTCTGAAAAAGCCATGCTAATCAATATAGTGTGGAAGGATCAAGAAGGATAAAGTCAAAACAAAATTTGTGTTGGAAAAGGTCTTATAAAAACACATATAATTCCAAAAATAGAATGGACTACAAAGAGTTATTGGCAGCCCCAAATCAATTTGTTGAAATGTCCCAATTTGTTTTAAGGTTAACTCAGTATGGAAACCATTTTAATCCCAGTTCTCCATTCATGGCCATGAAGTGTCACACAAGCAAGATCTCACTTTATTTAAAAACAAAAACAAAACAAAAACAAACAAACAAACAAAAGGCTCCAGGGACTTAAGGTAAACTAGTAATACCTGTTCTTTACCAAATTGTTTATATTAATTTATGAGAATGGCACAGGTATTTTCTACAGTTCCTAACCATTCTTGCCATTTCCAAATGCAACCAAACTGGTAGAAGTATGATTTACCTGGTAGAGGACATGTGGGAGGTGTTTAAATGGACTAGTTTTTTGAAATTTCAAGTTTCATGAATTCCTCAGGGTCAGAGTACCTGAGATAGTAGCGTTAGAGATTTCCACATTCCTTTCATCAAGGAATCATCTGCATCGTCACACAAACCAACTGCTAGCTTGCACAGATTAACTCATATTCAGCTGGTTATTTAAACCTATCAAAAATACCTTCCATGCTTGAAGGCTATTCTCTTTTCCTTTTTGTCTCCACTGGACTGTGGGCTTATTTTAGCTGGATTCAAAACTGGAAGCTGAAAAGCTGCTTTAAATCCTATGAATTCATGTGGACTTCAGCAGTCATCCAACCACACAGCTTTGATGGCTTGAGTCTGTATCTTCTCACAGAGTTGCACTAAACTAAACTAAACTCTTAAGCTCTTGTTATGAGTTTGATCTCTATATTCCGTTTTACCATGTCAATGAATAACATAATCTGTTATAGTAAATGAGGCCAAAAGATAGACAAGGGAGATACACAAATCGTATTATCCTCAGTAAGTGAAAGTGTTCGCCTAAAAAATCCTTCTTAAATATTACATTGGGGAATTACTTGCACATGTATGAATTCACCCCTGGTCTGTTTACAGAAGTGCATATAGTAAGCAGTATAAACCAAGGAAAAACATGGATTAATCTCCATTCCTAAGATGTTCCATTCCACACGATCCTCAGCCTACTGAGCTGATGATCCTGAATGTAAACTTCAGTGCTATGCATAGAAAATGCATTTTCAGCATTTTATTGAGCAGAGGCAGACTGTAAATAGCCTTTGGATTAGTGTTCAATAATGACCGGGGAAACCTTCTTAAACATCCAGTTCCAGGATGCAGCTTTTTTTTGATTAAAAATGACAGAATATGTTCCCTTTATTGCTTTAAATCAGAATTTTCAACTCACATTTTGCATTAGTCTGGCAACACTTGAGATTTTATTTATGAAGTATGGATTTCTGATCACAATGACTTTCTAGTTTTTTGTTTGTTTGTTTGTTTTTAACAAATACCTTTCCAGATTTCAACTTCTGATGCTCAAAAAAGAGATCACAAATCAGAATTATCTCTACACAGCATGTTTGAAAGGTGGTAACCTCATATTTTAGGGGTCTGATATGCTATCAGAACAATGCATATATTTCAGAATTATACTGAAACTCAATCGGCTTCTGAAACAAAGGTTGCAAGTTACTGCCCATAAAAGTACCTGTTATGTCATATGAAGATGAAGAGAAACAAATTGACATCAACTAAAATAGTTATGCTCCTTTTCTCATGGGTAGTGACTATGGGGACTTAAGACTTAGGGATAACTCCACAACTGTAAATGAAAAGAATGAAGAGATGAAAAATTTGTGTGTGTATATATATATTTTGTGTTTGTTTTTTATGTTTGTTTGTTTTCTTTGTATATTTTCTTTTTAGCCTTCTGGTTGCCTGTATTTTTTATGATTATTCAGAAAAAAAAAAAAAATCTGCTCAGCTTTCTTGAATGTTGTGACTTCCTCTACTTTGAATTTTTCTTACATTGACTTTATTGTACGTGTGCTCTGTCAATCACTAAACTGATTTTATGTTACTTAAAAATATTATCCTCCTGTCAGCAGCTAATATAGTTAAAGTCTCTCAATGCTGTGGAAGTTAACTCTTCCAATTTTACTTACAATATATGGAACAAAATGTCTTTGAAGGTATTGAAAAGTGTCTCACAAGCAAAAATTAAAAAGTTGGTATTAGTTTAGTCTGCACTTTCCTTTGAGCTGCTTAAAAGAGCAAAACTGGCAAAAAGACCCCAGTGAACCACAATAAACTGTTTATACATGCTTTCAATACAGAATTATAGAGAGATTACCAGATTTTTATTTATTTATTTATTGCCTAGGAAGTTTTCTTGTCAAAACTAATGTTATCCTGGAAAACTGCTAGTAAGAATAAAACAAGCATCAAAGTGAAAAACAAAACAAAACAAAACAACAACAAAAAAGTAAATCAATTGAATATGTTAGTTCTAATGAAAAACAAGTATTAATTCTTGAAAGTCCATATACAATATACATTATTATTTTTATTTCGTCTAATGCTTTCAAGAAAACAGAAAAAAAAGTTCATTTAAAAAAAAAAATGCAATAAGTTATTTCAAAAATAATTGGGGAATACTTTACTCTTTATTTATTTAAACATCTTTGATTAAAGTAATTCTTATGAGTCCTGATTCTATTTCAGATACATATAGGTTGTATTGTGGGAGTCCGTAAAGAGCTAGAAGATTCTTCTGGAATCTATGGAAATTAAAATTTGCACTGCAAAGTAAGGGATTCCAGTTATAATAAATAACTACATGAATACATTTTACTTTGGTTAGGTAAATGAAAAAACTTTACTTATGCTTTACTTAAATGCTTTACTTAACAGAGATAAAATGAAATGTGTTTCCCCTTGCTATTCTGAAATACCTTTAGAAATATATACTAGGCTCTCTCTTCCTTTGCAGAATTTTTTCCACCCTGAACTATTTATTTTCTCTTTAGCTGTAGCTGGCAGTAATGAGCATAAAACAAATGTTACAAAAATACATCATTGGATTTTTGCTGGAGTGTCATCACCTTTAATACTGAAGTTTTTAAGTTAAGCTTTAAAATTACCCAGAGAGTAAGATATTAAGAAAGCAGTAGTATAAAATAAAGCCAAATCTGCCTTGTAATTTAAATTTTGTAGTAATGAAAAAGAGCTTTAAAAAAAATTATTTTCAGTTAGAGCTGAATTATTTTAACTGAATGCTCAAAGGCAGTCTGATTGGGCGGGTAAGTTTTCTCATTTTTTTTCAGTCATTTTGGAAGAGGAAATACAATCTGTTATTCACAGAACTCTATTACCAGATAGGTCTCTTGCTTTCACAGAAACTCGCCACACAAGCAGTTGACTCTTGCAAGCAGGTTATTTAAAAAGATCAAGAGATAATTAAGAATTATACCGGTGAATCAAAAAGGAAAAAAAAAAAAAAAAAATAGCCCATGCAAAATGACTTTATCTTCCACTTTACATTCTAGTCATTACAAATGTGCAATTTTAGAAGGATTTTCCTCACCAAATACTTATAAATTTAAAATTAACATATAAATGTTAAAATTGTTAAAATGTTAAAATTAAAAGATCATCATATCACTCATCATCTGTGTACCACACACATCTATTTTATCAGGAGTGCAGGTAGGATTTTCCTCAGTCCTTTCAGTAATGGGGAGAGATGGCAAAAGAAATAAGTAAGCCCAGGTCATCAATGCCTGCCTTCAAGACTGGTACCTTTACCAGAATTTGGGTTTTATAATCATGGAAGAATCTTCACGACAAGAGGTCTTCTGGTGCCTGAGAGGACTCACCTGTCTCAATGGGTGAAACATTTATTGACCTATAACCTGGTGAGACCAATTGAGAGAGCTTTAAACCAGAATCATTATGGCAGGGGGATACCTTTAGGAATACTGAGGTTAAGTCAAGGGATGCTATGGCATCATCTGAAGGTAACAAGACTAATGGGAGCATCTACACTGCTCCAGGGAGCACTGTGGGTTCAGAAACACATCTGAAATGCTTGTATATAAATTCCCACAGCATGAGGAACAAACAGGACAAATTGGAAACTTTGGTCCTCCCCCAGAGCTATGGTATCATTGGTATTAGTAAGACTTGGTGAGACAAGTCCCATGACTGGAGTACTTAGATGAGGGGCTATCAGTTGTTAAGGAGGGGTATGCAGGGCAGGTGAGGTAGAGGTGTTGCCCTGTATGTAAGGGAGAAATTAGACTGTACAGCCATTTTCTCTAAGTATGTTGCAATAGAGAGCTTCTCAGTGAGGATTAAGGGGATGAATAGCAAGGGAGATGTTGTCATAGGTGTCTACTATCAACTGCCCAGCCAGGAAGATGGCACAGATGAGCTATTCTATAGGCAATTAAGCGAAACCTCTGTATCTGGTAGTTATAATCAGTGACAGGGCCTCCCTCAGCCTCCTCTTCAGCAGACTAAACAACTCCCCTGGTCCTTTTCTGATGGGCAGCTTTCTTTCTATTCTTCAGCAAGCCTATACCACTGCAAATGGTTTTTATGACCCCAGGGCAGAATGTAACACGTAGTGTTGTTGAATGTCATGCAACTGGACTTGATCCATGGATCTTGCCTAATCTATACAGATCCCTCTACAGAACCTTCCTACCCTCAAACAGATTAACAGTTCTGCCTGAGTTAGTATTACCCACAAACTTACTGAGAGTATACTGTATCCCCTCATCAAGAGTGTTGACAAAACAATCTACCCCAAGTACCGGCTCACTGGTGACCACCCACGAAATGTATTGAACTCCATTCACTATGACACTTTGAGCCTGGCTATCCAGTCCATTCTTCACCCAGAAGAACATCTATACACCTGTCCAAGTCATGAGCAGCTGATTTATCCATGAGAATACTGTGGGAAAGAGTGTCAAACGCTTTATTAAAATCCAGGTAGACAACATCCACAGCCTTTCCCTCATTTACTAATCAGGTCATCTTATCATAGACGATCAGGTTAGTTAGGCAGAACATGAGCTTCTTAAACCCATGCTGTCTGTATCTGATCACCTAGTTGTCTTTTATGTGCTTGTGATGACATTGAATTGGGTCTCCTCTTCCCTGGTACTTTCCTGGTACTGAAGGCAGACTGATAGGCGTGTATTTCCCTGGATCTTCTTTTCTGCCCTTCTTGTAGACTAGAATCACATTTGCCAACCTCCTGTTAACTGGGACCTCCCCTGTTAGCCAGGACTGATGGTAAATTATTGAAAGTATCTTGGTTCCACTTCTCATTTACTGACATTTTTCATTGAGTATAAGCAACTTAAAAGTAGATAAAAGTGATGAAAATTCTTCTCCTTAGCAAGATCTCTTCAATTACCCCAAAACAGAGGAAAAAAAAATCAACTTCAATATGTATTTTAGCCTTTCCACTTTACATTTCCTATTGTTATTTGTTCTTCATATTGAATTATCACTGAGCTTTCCATCAGACACCCACTCCCATGCAAACATTTTTCATAGTCAATTTTGTCAGCAATCTAGTTTATGCTGTGTTACAGAGAAGAAAACCTAGTACAAGTGACTATAAATAAAACCAAAAACAAAGCAAGTTTTCTAGCAAGGTCCCTGAAGGGTGAATCAAAATTATTCAATGAACACCTTTACCAAGAAAATTTTGAGACGTAAATGGTAATTATTTTCATCTTCACATAAAAGTTTGCTAATGGAGCTATTAGTTTTGTTGGATCATATTATCATACTGATTTCAATACATGAGTAAAAATTATATACACGATGACATATGACCACTAAACCCACAACCATGATTATCCTCCCAGCTACCACCTGGACTGTACCTAATGTTGTTGTGATTGCAATGTTTGAAAGACAAGGGTGAAGGTGTATCTGTATATTCAAATATAAGTGTATATAAGTATATTTATATAGATCTACATACTCATACATATATATCTACATGGTATATATATATATATATAGGTATGCATCTATATATACATACCTATAGACATCCTTATACACATGTGTATGAATATACAAAAGGTGAGTTTTGAGTACAAGAGTTATATATTTATGACTGCCAAATCTTTAGGTCTTCCAATTACAAATTTGTCTCCAAAACTTCTGTAGGTAAAGTTACAGCTCTTTAATGAAATGGCTGACCCAAAGTTCAACCTTATATCCACCACAGACTTTATTTGAAGAGACTAGGCAGCCCTTAAATGTGAAAATAAGGAAGCCTCAGGGATAGTTTGTCTACATTACCTATCCTCATACAATTCACTATTGACATTTTGGCTTATGTTTTTGTGTATGTGCGAATGCCAGTGTGATTCTTTGTTCAGTGTTGACCATAAGATGACACCTTGCATTGTCAGCACTGTTCTTGTAGCCAGTTGGTCCGGAATGACTGATACCAAATTCAGAAGATTTAGTATTACAAAAGGAGCCTAACCAATGTCAAAGGGTCAATTGTAGCCTTGAAAAATTATTTATCACATATAAATATGAAAAAAAATAAGTGCTTGACACAACAATGTAGTACCAGCTATGCAAAGATACCATACATGTTACTTACAGAAAAAATATGCTTTGAAGGAAAGAACAGAGATTATATTAATTCTTATTTGCATTGATCTGTTAAAGGAGCAATCCTAGAAAAAGTAGAAGTATTATAAAACAAGCAAACATACAATCTTTGTCTTAACCTACACAAAATAGTGAAAGAACACACAACTTTGGCAGGTTTTTGGTTGCAGGAAAGGTTGGTACTGGGGTTTGGAGCAGACTTTTCTTATTTTTTATCCTCCTGCTTTTTAGCAGATTTTTTGTTTGTTTGTTTGTTTGTTTGTTTGTATGTTCGTTTTCTGATGGTTTTCAGATATTTAATTGTCATCTGATACTTTTCAGATATGTATTTGTCATCTGATATTGTATTTACTTATTTAGACAAAGTTTTCTTATGAAGTGCAGTATTTTTTTTGTTTATTTTCTCCACAGCTTTTATACTTCTTCCATTCATCTGTCACCCGTCCCTGCCCCAAGCTTTCTGTGGAACTTGTTTGCTTATTTGTCTATTACTTATTTTTGTTCTGATTTTTTTGTTGTTGTTGTTAAAAAAGGAGCTTTCAGTTACTTGTTATAGCTTCTATGGTCTGCCACAGCTAACAGTTTTTGTTAGCTCTTTTGTCACAGGCAGATCATAGAATCATAGAATATCCTGAGTTGGAGGGGACCCATAAGGATCATCAAGTCCAACTCCTCCCACCACACAGGTCTACCAAAAAGTTTAGACCATGTGACTAAGTGCACAGTCCAATCTTCTTAAATTCAGACAGGCTTGGTGCAGAGACTACTTCACTGGGGAGCCTGTTCCACTGCACAACAGGAACAGGAGATTCTTTTTTAAAAAAGGTCTTCATGGTTGGTCTTCTGCTCACTGCTGGTTAGGGAGCACCAGTCTCCTGTCTGTCTCCAGTGTCTGTCTGGACACCTACTTAGCCGTAAGTGTGAGCAAAGTCTACAGAGGCAGTGAATAGATAAAGAGGCAGTTAGATCAGCTAGGGGTATGAAGAAGACCCAGAAACTGTGTGCCAGGTGATTAAGGGAGAACTGTGACTTTGCCCTCAACCTTCTGCATGACAAATGACTTGCTTGATTGCTGTGAAACAAGCATATAACTCGCATGTGAAGACCATGAAAAAAAAAGGAGAGTGAGAAGGGGTAGCGTAAAACATTTGGGTCTTTTCCATACTGTCTTTCATTATATTGCCTACATTTCCTGGACTACATTTTGCAGCTAGCATACTTGTCTTTTTACCATTCTTGTCCTTCAGTCGTCATAGCTTCAGGTAAATTTAGTACTAAATTTTTCCCTAAATACCTAACCAATACTCTTACACTCCTCCTCCTTCATTACCTGTCCTTGATTTTACCACTTGCATGCTCTCTTTTTGTGGTTAAATTCATCAAGAAACTCCTTGTATGGCCAACATGTCTGCCTGCCAAAATTCCAGTCTAATTGTACCTCGGTACCATTCAGTTAAAAACAAGCCATGTAAACCTTATCCAACATATGAAGGTATAAAATTCTAAAGGGGAAACAAACAAAACAAAAAAAATAAAGGGGGTGGGGTGGGGGCAGGAGTCAGCCCAGTTGTAAAACACTGCCATCACTGTCAACAGAGATGGTGGAAAATGTCAGCTTGTCAACACCTGATCAACCCTTCAGATGCCTTAGCAGACATAATGAACACACAGCTTATAGTCTAATAGGTTGCTAAAAGGCTAATAGCTTGCTAAATTTTAACTCTGTGTTGTCTGTGAAAACCAGTAAATAATTGCTTCATATTTTCTGTGACCGTCTGTGTATGTTTCACATCCCCAAGGAATCTCAAACACTAGATGCCTCTATTTAGGAAACTGAACAGAGCCTTTCAAGGCTATTTTAATGGAGTTCAGGATGCTCATTTTCAGGATCCACTCAAGCAGTTTCAGCTCAAAGCACTGCATTGGTCAGAGGTCTGTCACACATGGCTAGGCTGAGTGAATAGATCCTAGAGGGCAAAACGGTAGTGCTGTAGTAGGTTGAGAAGGGACTTGAACTTCTGTTTATCTTGGTGCCCTGATCATGTGGTTATAATGTCTCTCTGTGGCCTAAAAGTAATTCAAGATATTTGTAAATTAAAGTTCCAGTTAGTGAGATTGAAAGAGACCAATTTACTGTAAGCATTTATTGAAGATAAGATTGTCGTCTTATAATAATAGTACAGCAGGGAAAATTGGTCCATCTCTCTTGTGTTCCTGATGGGTGCCCTCTTTCCATTTTTGTTTAACAACAGCGCATGCTGGATCTGAAAAATATTTCTTTAGTAAAGTTTTGACAAAATGAGCTTAGGAAAAAAAAATAAAACATAAAATTATTTAAAATAAAATAAAATAATAATAAAAAGATTCTTAAGAACAGAACTTTCTAATTGAAAAAAAAAAAAAAAGTTATATAAATGCAAAAATATAAAGAACTATATATGTTATTAGTTCTGTCAGGGTTCTGTATGCTAAATCATGTGCTAAGGAGAAAAAAAAGAAATAAAGACCCTAGTTCCACTCTGCTTTACATATTTATGCATATTTGCATGTTTAATTAAATGATATTGAAACAAATTACTTTATTATTATTATTGTTGTTGCTGTTGATTTATAAGTGGGGAATCACCTACATCATGCAACATAGACTATATACATCCCTAGATTAATTCCAGTGATTTTTAAATCATTATTTTAGGTATTAATTTGCCCTAATACATGCAACAGCTCATAACATTTTATGAAGATTATACTCACAAGTTTGAACAGCAATAGTGTTCTGAATTTCTTGGGAGTCTACAAATGGTCCCTCAGTACTCATTAGCAGACTACAGTTCCCTCTAGCATGCGTTTCTAAAAGAATAGCATTATAGTTTAATTTGCACATAAGCTGAACTCTTCAGAATAAACTAATATTCAACATTAATTTATACATTCAGTAAGATGCAAGGAAGAGATATTAGAAGACAAGGAAAATAAAAAGTTCACAGAACAGTTTTTGTGTAAACAAAACAATTCCATCAAAGTAGGGAAATGCTCCCCAGATTGGCAGAAGTAGCTGCAACACTCACAGTTTGAGAAAGTACAAGGCTGACAGAAAGGGGATCTCGATGTTTCCAGTTTTGTGATAGTTCTCTCAAGTGTATTGTAAGAAACTGCAAGGGTTTTACCACTCCTGTCTCTTAAATCATTATGAGTTGCTCTTCTAAGATGTAAGTTACAAAAAAAAAAAAAAAAAAAATTAAATGATCTATTGTGCTGTCAGTGTGTAAGAGATGAGAGTTTAAAGTTAATGCAGCAGAAACTTTGTGAATTATTAAAAAGATTGATAAAATTGATTGGACACATTGCTCACATTAGAGGGATTTCCAGAACAGGGACACAAAACATGCAGAATCACAGTCAGCTCTGGTGAGTGCACCTGACCTGACCCTTCTGAATGTACAATCAGAGCTAAACTCAGCTCAGTGGCTCTAACAACTCATGAAACAGCTAGCTCATGCCAGTTACACAGTAAAAGCAATTTTTCGGTTCTTTCTTGTTCATACTTGCTTCAAGTACGGAGTGACTATCTGCAATCTATTGAATTTCTTTTAGTTTTATCAGAGACAGCACTATAAAATCGAAAGTTTCCTGAGAACAAAGTGTCTGCAATATAGAAAAATGTCACAATACTGTACCTATAAAAGTAGTCAAATGGAGTTCTAGATGAGAAGCTGAGGAAACCTTAGCTATTGTATTCCTTTTCTAGGCCGCACCAAGTTCTAGATGAGAAACTGAGGAAACCTTAGTTATTGAATTGCTCTTTTATGTCCAGGCTCTAAACACTTAATTGCATAGAAACTGCTCATGAAAATAACCGATGCTTTCTAACATGAATATGGAGGTCATAATATGGCCCATAAAGAGAGAAGGAAAAGTGTATCTACATGGTGATTTTATTGAACTATTTAGATAACAGCTTAGATTTGAGAAAATATTTACGGCAAATAAAAATTATAATACAATATTTGAGTACAGTATTTTACTGCCTTGAACCTGAAACAGAATCTAGAACAGAAAGTCTGGTCCCTGGTCATTCTATTTGGCAAATAGTAAAAGTTTAGCGGTTCCAAAAAGTCACTCAGAAGAACTAACTCACTGGTTTGGCACTTAGCAGCCAAACCAGAAGGATATGCTATGGAGAAAGGTGTGTCTGAAGTCTCACCTGATTTTTTCAGCTCCATCTGCTTTGAAAACAGAACTCAGAGGTCTGGACAATCTGTCAGTCCTGAGAATGGCATAAGGTCTTTCCTTTGAAATATAAATGTTGGATGTGTTAGCCACCTTTCCTACAATTCCTAACTGAGGATCTGTAACATTGCTTTAGCATCACAGCTAACTATTTGGGCTTTTGTCCTCTGTGACTTCTGCAATAAATCTCAACTTTGTTTGCTGTGATCAATGTGTTTGTGCCTTCATCTTCACAGTGAGCTTCCCTTGCTTGTTAAGAAACTTCAAGATGACTCAGAGTGAGACTTTTGCAAAATTGTAGTGGACATTTTAATGATTTTGTCTTGAAAAAAAATATGCATGTAGTAGAAATTTCATATATATATATTTTTAAACTATTATCATGGTATTTATTACCAGCATTTTCTTCTAGTAAGGATCTTATATATATATTGTTCCTGACAAGTTATAATCTACATCATTAGATGTTATTATTTTATTTAAAATATTCCGGTTAATGTTTAACTCCCATTTAGCATAAATTATATTTAACATAAAGAAAAAATGCAGAAATAATTAGTAGATGTAAATATTGTTATGAGTGAGCAACATATTAGCATGTATAATCTGTTATTTCAGGTCGCTATTCTTGTTAGAAAAGGCAAGAAGCCCTAGATGACCCCCTGACACACATGATGACAGAGTACATTAGTATTTAATTCCCTTAGAGTCAGTAAAAATAAGGATTGAATTTATTGCCTTGAGCTTCTCAATATGCAAATTTGGAAGACTGATGAATTCAAATAACTGAAAAGGCAAATAGGGTAAAGAGGCTCAGATAATGTTTGCCACCATTTTTCCATTAAACACTAAGGTAATAATTTTCCAAATACTGAAATGGATGTGAACCATAACTTTCTTATCTGATGCAAAATCTTGTTAGACTACAAACTAATACAGTCTGTGTAGCAAAAGATAATGCTGTTGAGACAATGTTATGGTTTAACCCAGCAGGCAGCTAAGCACTATACAGCTGTTAGCTCACTCCACCCTCAGTGGGGTGGGGGAGAGAATGAGAAAAAAAAAAGGGTAAAAAACTGATGGGTTGAAATAAAGAGAATTTAATAGGACAGAAAAGGAAGAGGAAATACTGCTACTACTAATAATAATGATAATGATAAAATAATATACAAAGCAAGTGATGCACAATCTAATTGCCCATCACCCTGACTGATGACCAAACAGACCCTGATCAGTGCCCCTCTCCCCCAACGCCCCAGCCAACTCTCCCGGCTTTTATTCCAGAGCACAACACCACATGGTATGGGATATCCCTTTGACCAGTCTTAGTCAGCTGTTCTGGTTCTGTCCCCTCCCAGCTCCTTGTGCACTCCCAGCCTCCTCACTGGCAGGGCAGCACAAGGAACCCAAAAAGTCCTTGGCTCTGTGTAACCCCTGCTCTGCAACAACTAAACAATTGGTATGTTACCACCGTTATTCTCATGATAAATCTAAAATACAGCACCATACCAGCTACTAGGAAGAAATTTAACTCTATCCCAGATGAAACCAGGACCAAAAAACTTGCTGAATTACCAACTGGAAAAACTGAAAATAACATTGGAAAATGCTGAAGTATCTGGTATGAAGTATGGTTTGCATCTCCCCTTTTCTTTTTGAGGTAGAATATATATGTGAGAATATATATGTGAGAGTATAATTAATCTTTCATCAAATTATTTTAAGAAAGGAAGAAAGGAAGTTACAGGAAATATAAGGAATTTTCTTGAACTTTTAGAGGACTAGAAACATAATTTCTGTGGTCTAACACTGACTTGGGAATCACTGAAGAACTTCCATTCAATTTTTTACTCAGGATACATTTTTACCCTGGAATAAGACAGTAGCAAGTCCTGTGGATGCACACACACATTCACGTACACATACACACACAAGTGTGTAAAACAGAATTCTCTATTTCTAACCATTTTTCTAAATATTTATAATAAATACATGGTTCAGTGCAACGTGCTGTTTTTTGGTGTACTGTATTCCATGAATACTTTGGTGTTTCTAACTCACTAAAGCTAAACATGCATGGAGAAAATAATTTTATAATGAACAGGATTATACATAAAACATTTTATACTACAAATATTTATTATAGGCATTAAAGTGTTCTAGTTATGAATGGTTTCCCAGAAGCTATAGTATGTACCAGGAAATGGAGTCACAGTATAAAATAAAAACGTAGGGCACACCATGAGCAAAGCAAATGGTATGAAAGATGCTTAAGTAATGAAAAGACAGGGACTCTATGATACTAATTTTGTCGAACTCTGTGAATTACCAGAGTATATATCTCCAATATGAACAGCAAACAATATTTCAGATAGACATGCATTTGCATAAATTTCAAAAATCCACAGTATAATAAGGTAAGGCATGCCCATTAGACCAGCCTTTTCAGGCTGCCAGTCTAAGGACTCTCACGAATGTAGGGGTGCAGGCCTCTTCCCCAGCCTTATTGTCCTCCAGCTGGACAATAATGATGGAAAACTTTTTTTTTTTTTTTTTTTTTAAATATATATATCAGAGGTGAAATTAGCTCACAGGCCTACTGAGACCACTACTTAATATTGTTTTGATGATACATGTAATAGTGAATTTATTACACATAGTGGTGTATAGATGGATTACAATGAGGGACAGAAAAGAGGCAGGAATTATAGTGCCAGGGCCAGAAAAATAATTTTAACTGCTGAGGTACTGACTTTCTTTAAAAGGTTGACCAGGTTATTCTACAGTATAGATATCAAATGCTAAGCTAATCAGAATTGTAATGTGAACTTCAGGTGGTAAATCTGGAGTTACTAGAGAATGACAGCTCTTAACTACCATAAAATGTCACTAAACCAGATGGCAAATATGTCACTGTTTACTTTTTAAAGTGAATGTTGCAGCTGTTATGAAATAATCCCACATTGTTTATTAGTGGTAAACACAGAAGTTAAATATAGCCATATGTTTTTTCTTGTTAGATGATGGGCAGATTCGTACTTAGCCACCAAAACAGCATTAATAATTCAATTCCTATAACTGGCAGCATTGTAATTTTTAATATAGATGTACTGCATACAGATATTATTTTCCTGTAGCTCTGTTTTTGTATTGATGAATAAAAAAGAAGTATGTTTTAAGGTTAACAACAAAAAATTAATTTTAAAAGACACACCCCACTTTGCTACAGCCCTACTTTAATAGTTGCTTCTGAAATGTAAATATAATTTTATTTTTATATTTAAAGAAAAAATCTTACATGTAAAAATGAAACATTTATTTTCTCAATGTATTTATGAAACTGACCCTAATCATCCGGTTTTCATCAGCTGTTTAGAAGTTTAAGGAAAAAAGGCTATGGTTTTAGGAGAAAATCATCTGTTACCATCCCTCCCTTGTCCTTCTCTAAGAGGCAAGGATAATTTGATTTATTACAGAAATATAACTGAAGAGAGAGAGAGAGAAAGAGAGAGAGAAAGAGAGAGAGAAAGAGAGAGAGAGAAAGAGAGAGAAAGAGAGAGAAAGAGAGAGAAAGAGAGAGAGAAAGAGAGAGAAAGAGAGAGAGAAAGAGAGAGAGAGAGAGAGAAAGAAAATCTTAAACAAATATTATTTATTTTTACTAGAAGGTTCTTGTTGTATTTCACTTGTTTTGAAGTCTTCTCTTCATAACAAGGTAAATGTATTCTTCCCATAAGCATGATTAAGCTTATCTTTCATGCCGTTACTAATTATTTTTAAAGGTTTGTTGTTGTTGTTGTCATTGTTCAATGTATACATCCAGATTACAACCTGGTTGTGCATTTATTACAAACTCAAAATTCTCAGCAAATACAGCACTTTATGAGTGTTCAAAGTACATAAAACATGGCCCTTAACACAAAATTTAGGGGAAGAAATATTAAGAGATATATTAAGTAGAAGATCTAGTATCTGAGTAGGTTTAATCAGCCAGCTTCATCCATACCACTTAGTTGTTAAATACAGAATATCCTCAAACTTCGGAGACTACACCAACAAATGAGAACTAAGCAGGTGTAAGATTCCACATCCACAAGCCTCTGTCAACATGAATGAGGTTCTATATAACAACTCTTAGTGTCCATTCACTACCTGGATTTTCACTGGTACAGGGCAGAGGAATTTGTCCAGAAGTCAACATTTATGGCAGCTCTTTGCAAGGTCTATCCAGTACATGGAGGCAATAAATGCTTGGAAGAAAAGGGATTATTCAGTTTCTTCAAGTGTGGTATAACTATATGAAACTGGAGGCAATCAAAAGAGGGAAAAAATAGCACGAATGTCAATAAACTTTTCACAAAAATTAGCTTTATTAGCTGAAGGGCTTGCTGTCGTATGTGTCTCAGTTCTCCATTTCACAAGATCAGTTCCTCTCTGCATTGTGTTTTCCCCTCTTCATATAAAGATTGATTTACACCAGATGCATTTATTAGTTACAATTATTTGCAATATGATTGGAATAATTTTTTGGTTCACATTTAACTTGTTCCTAAGCTCTCCAATGAGGCACATTGATGTTATTAGTTTTGTGATATTTTGAAAATGTTATGATTAATAGCAACAATAATAATTGCTATTAATCATAAATAATAACAATGCAAATGTAAAGGGGTACAATCAGGCTCCACACCATTTACCACCGTGTAACATTAATTACATAAGGAAAGCTCGGATGAAGAGGTCTCATAATGGAAGGCAATAACCAAAATCACTTAATTGTTAACCAAAGAGTGTAATTTCAGGACATCTCTGGAATATCTAGAGAAACAGCATAGTTGACCACATCAACAATGAGGTCAGCTAAAGGTGCCAATGTTGCACACAGTGTTTAATAGCAGAAAACCCTAAAATGAAGGAGATCAGAAGTGCTGTTAAGGAAACAAAGATCTTGCTAGTAAGTGAAGGGCCACTAACATATATTGAACCTGCAGTTGACAGAGAAATCTGACACATATTCCATTCTTTTTAGTTGGAATACTTTCTATTCTAGTACCTGGGAGTAGCAAAACATTTTCAGTCAATCTTACAAGGAGATCTTAATGATGTATATGTACAGCAGAATAGGCTGAATTCACATGCAACTTGTCATTAACTACCAACCTACCACAAGTCTCCCAAGTATATGAGAACAGCTTGTTTCAGTCAGATGAGGTATATGACCATTAATGTATGGATATTTGATGTACTGGGGAAAAAAAAAAAATATATAGCAATGTGACAATATGACCTCTGATCTGGTTCCATTTTTGTATTGATATAGAGGGAATAAGGAAGGAATTGCAAATCAAATGATTTTATAAATACCTGTGTGACTATGTGAAAGAGAGATCTCACTATTCAGATATCATTATTTTTCAAGACAGGCACTGCTTTTGACTATCAAGGAATGTTCCATGTTCCAAGAGAGCTCTTTTTTCATGTCTGTTTTTAATCATTTTTGACTCAGCATCAGTCATCTTTTGAGGAGAAAAAAAAAAAAAAAAAAAAAAAAAGTCAGCTTCACTGTGCAAGCTGTTATTTTGAGATATGTCCTCTATTTGGACAATTTTAGACTGTATGGAGAGTCAGCAGAGACTCTCTGACAAAAAGATTAAAAAGAGTTAAGACCTTTTCAAATGATATCTGCATATAGTTTAGATGATACATATGAACTTCTGTCAGTTTTAGAAAATACTGTTACCTTAGTATTGCAAATAGAAAGAAAGAAATGAAAACAAAACCATGCATGTGTTTAGAAAACTAAAAAAAAATCAATTTCTGATTTCCAAGGTCAACATGAGCAAATTCTTTTAAACATGCCCTTCCTTTCACATCTCAGCTGTAGCTAATATGACTAAAAAATGTTATGGTGTTTACAAGACACTTCCAGAAAATCTACAGGAGTTAGTATGTAGATCCTTTCAATCCTCAGCAACTAGATTATTTTTCAAGGATAAAATATATTATTATTCATTAATTTGGGGAATGGAAATTAATTTAGGTGGCTTTGCAAAAGAGACAGGTGTTCTTGACTAAATGAAGTTCTTAAAATTATGAAGCAGATACCTGAATGCAGGAAAAGGATTAATTTTTCTTCTTCTCCTTGTTCAGAATTTGTCACTGAGAGCAAGGATTCCAGTTTCTATTATAGCTGCTTTTTGTTTGTTTGTTTTTCAACATAACATGCTGGTTCCTGGCTCCTGTAGCAAAGAAGACATGTTAAGGTGGGACAGTATTCCTGTGAACATAAGATTAAGGACAGAAACACAAAGGTAAGAATTGAGTTGATGGAGACAAGTCTGTGAATAGAGATTTAAGAGTGGTATAAACAGTAGAAGATGAGTCCCCTTCAGTCCATATACAGGAAAGGATTTGCAAGCTCTATTTTATTAGAGAGGAAGATCTGATGGTTGTGTGGCCTGAAATGCACAGCTCGTAAACAGGAAATCAATCTTATGTGTAACTACAGCTGTAGTAAGACAGGAGTATTAGAAATCAAGCTAAGAGTTCAATATTGTTAGTGGATGCCAATGGAGGAGTAAAACAATTCTCTTGGTGAAGATAAATAAATAAATACAGTCATTTATTTATTTATCTATTTATGATTTGATACTGAGATTTGACACCTTTTCTTTCTGAAGGCAGACATAATATTGATAGAGTTTAATGCTGTGTGACAGACCAAGGTTGCGACTATCCTGATTGATATTGGTATTCCATATTCAAGGATAAGCTGAAGGAAAACAGCTTGAATAGTTTGAATATGCATTAGATATGTAAGGTAAACTTCTTCTTTAATGCCAGTGTACTTAGTCACTAAATGGTACAATAACCTGGGAAGAATAAAATCAGCAAGACAAAGAAAATGTTAGCGAAATGAAATGTTCAGTTGAATTTGAGTTTGACCTATGAAGGTAAGAATTAAAGAATCATAGAATCATAGAACAGCTTGAGTTAGAAGGAACCTTAAAGATCACATAGTTCTAATCACCTTGCTGTGGGCAGGGATGCCACCCACTAGATCAGTTTGGCCAGGGACTCATCTAACCTGGTCTTGAACACCTCCAGGGGTAGGGCATCCACAACCTCTTGGGGCAGCCTGTTCCAGTGCCTGATCACCCCCTGAATGAAAAATTTCCTCCTAACCTTTATTCTAACTTTCACCTCTTTTAATTTAAAACCATTCCCCCTTGCCCTGTCATTGTCTGCTGGAGAAAAATGTTGTTCTCCATCTTTTTTATAAGCCTATTTTAAGTATTGAAAAGCTGAAATAAGGTTACCCTGGAGCCTTCTTTTCTCTAGGCTGAACTTTCCCAGCTCTCAGTCTTTCTTCATAGGAGAGGTGCTCCAGCCCTCTGAAGATTTTTGTGGCCCTCCTCTAGACCTGCTCTAACAGTTCCACATCCTTCTTGTGCTGGAGGCCCCAGATCTGAATGCAGCACTCTAGGTGGGGCCTCATGAGGGCAGAGCAGAGGGGGACAATCATCTCCTTCAACCTGCTGGCCATTCTTCTGTTGAAGCAGCCCAGGACACAGCTGGCCTTCTGGGCTGCAGGCACACACTATTGGTTTGTTTCAAGCTTTTCATCCACCAGAACCCCCAAGTCCTTCTCTGCAGGGCTGCTCTCAATGAGTTTTTCACCTAGTCTGTACTCATGACTGGGATTGCTCCAACCCAGGTGCACCACCTGCACTTAGACTTATTGAGCCTCATTAGGTTCACATGGGCTCACTTTTCTATCTCATCCTGGTCCATTGGAACCATTAACCACCACTGTGTGGATTCAGCCTTCAAGTAAATTCCTTATCCACTGAATGGGCCACCCTTATAATATATCCGTCTCCAATTTGGAGATCAGAATATCATGGGGTTCTGTGTCAAAGGTCTTACAGAAGTTCAGATAGGTGACATCTGTTGGTCTTCCATTGTCAACTGATGCACTCACTCCATCACTCCACAGAAGGCCACCAGATTGGTCAAGCATGGTTTGACCTGGGTGAAACCACACTCTCTGTCTTGGATTACCTCCTTGTCTTGCATGTGCCTTGACGTTGTTTCCAGGAGGATCTGTTCCATGATCTTTCCAAACACAGAGCTGAGGCTCACTGGTCTCTCATTTCCCAAATCCTCCTTTCTAGGCTTTTTAAAAATGAGAATAATGTTTTACTTTATTCAGTCACCAGGGAACTCACCAGTCCCTTAAGGTCAGATATGTCCCAAATGCTGAATCTTTGTTCAATGGCTGTTGGACAGAACTGATCCCTTAGTCTCCAGTTTTGACCTACATAGCTGATATCCTTAAAAGCACTTGGTTATTGTTATATTGTAGTGTTTTGTATCATATCCCTAAGGGCTTTATTTAGAAAATCTATTAGTTATGCACTACGTCACAAAATCCAAGGGAATTAAATTATCACTTTTAACTGATCTTTCTCAGTAACAAACTATCACTGTATACATCAGAAAGATTAACACAGAATTAAGAAAAAATACTTCCCTAAATTAGTTTGACCAAAACAGTGATAAAATATATATTAGTATTTTTTTTTATTATTTTTTTTTTTTTTGGCTCTGGAAGTCTGCCAGAGGCAATCTTGGTACAGAACAAGCTTCTGCAGCTGTCATTCTTTATATTTGTTACATCTTGCATTCTTTCAATTTACTGAGTAAGAAGTTGTGAGAAATCATCTCTTTTGATAAAGAATGATTGGGATCAGATATTATATTATGCATTTGCAGCTGATCAGATCCATTTGCTTCATTAGCATTTATGCCTACAATTTGAGTATACACTCAAAGACTTTGATTAGAAAAATCTTAGAAATTAGAAAAGATTAGAAAATATACTCTAAGAGGGCCTGTCAGATTCCCATAGTTTGGTACTGAAGTTCCTTTAGGGCAATGGGAAAAATGACAGAGCAGGTATTTTTTTTAGGTCTTGGTCCATGTGCATATTATATAGGCAGCTGTTTCCACAAAACCATTACTGTATTCTCAAAAAGACTTAACTGTTGTCAACAAAATTTCTGTGGACACACTATTTTAATGAAATTAATCAATTACAAACCAGCTCTCTGACATAGCTTATTGGCATAACTTTAAGAAATCCACCAAAGTTGACATAAGATCTATTGTCTACAGTATTTATTATGGTGTTAACTTTTAATGCAGTTTACAATAAAAGTTGTACTTGCGTATATTCTACCTTATAATTAAGTTCAAAGGTACAGAAATAGTGTCATAGATAATAAGAACAGTTTTAAATGTACAGTGAATTGCTTCATACTCAGTAGTAGCATTTAAATGACCAAGTGAAAATACTGTTTCATTTCTTAGAATGTTAAAAAGCACTTCATTCTTAATCACTTAAACTACAGTTGATCACTTTGGAACGAACACACAAAAATCACTAATATTTGCATAAAGGATGTATATAATGTGAGGTTTCTCATAGAATTTTGAGTTATACTTGGAATGCATATTAGGTGTTATCAGTGATTATGTCAGTAAATATTTTACCATGACTATATATGAAATATATGTACTGCAGAAATATTTCCTCTGCATTGCAATTTTAAAGATATACAGAGATGAGTATTATTTATTTATTTATTTTAAAACTGAAGGAGATGTAACGTATTCTAGTGCTTGGAGAAGTGAAGGTTTGATAGAAAGAACAGAACTAAGCATACTATGGATAGGTAAAGAATAAGCATTGTCTGAGTGTTTATTCTTTCTCCCCAACAAGTCTTGTTATTATAATTGGGGATAGCTGAGAAGAAAATTTTTGTAAGATTACTCCTATAGCTGCTATGGGATTATGAACTGTTGGTCTCATGCATTCATGGTAATTAAACTTTAAATACACTGATGAGCAAAAGTGTAACTTTTAACTTTAATTAACTTGCCCTTTCACCTATTAAATGTAATCACACTTTCACGGACAACTTGAGCATAAACTAAACTGTATTTTATAAACTTGTTAGCATTCATGCTTTGTAAATAAAACTTGATCAGTGTATTAAAGATGCTGAATTTCTGTAGTTAGCTCACAACTGTTGTCAGAAATAATTAGATCAGGTAGCAAATGACAATGTCTTTCTTGACAGAGGCTTTAACATTGTAAGAATGCCCTAAGTGTCTCTTTGAGTAATGTCAAGGTTTTTTTTTTAGTTAGGAGTTTATTTGCCTTGAGGTTTCAAAGTGAAACTTTTGGAATAATCTGACATTGTCCCACATAGGAGTATATGTGACTTCCCCTTCTAAGGTTACAGAAAAACAGAGATTTCATTCAAGATGATTTTTAACAAAGTTTTGTCTTAGAATGTGTGATGGTTTTACTCGGGTGGGTGGCCGAGCTCCACCACAACCGCTCTCTCACTCCCCCTCCTCAAAGAGGAGCAGGGAGAAAATATGATGAAAGGGGCTCAAGGGGCGAGATAAGGATGAGGAGATCGCCCAGTAATTATCGTGACAGGCAAAACAGACTCAGCACAGGGAGATAGTAAGATGTATTGCCTATTACTAACAAGTTAGAGAAGTGAGAAACAAAGGAAAGAAACCGAAAGCACCTTCCCCCCATCTCTTCCACCTCCTCCCCCGGAGCAGTGCAGGGGAATGGGAGAATGGGGGTTATGGTCAGTCTATGGCACTTCTTCTCTGCCGCTCCTTCTCGGTCACTCTCGTCCCCTGTGCTGTGGGGTCCCACCCACAGGATGCAGTCCTTGCTGAACTGATCCAGCCTGGGCTTCCCACAGGTAGCAGCTCTTCAAGAAGTGCTCCAGATATGGGTCCATGCCACGGGGTCCATCCCTCAGGAGCAAACTGCTCCAACCTGGGTCCCCCACGGGCAGCAGCTCCTGCCAGGTCACCTGCTCCTGCGCGGTCTCCTCTCCACGGCCTACAGGTCCAGCCCGGAATCTGCTCCGGCAGGGATCTTCCACAGGCCGTATTCTCTGTTGGTGCAGGTCCACCTGCTCCACCGTGGTCTCCTCCATGAGCTGCAGCATGGAACCCTGCTCCACCGCAGTACTCCATGGGCTGCAGGGGGACATCCTGCTTCACCATGGTCCTCACCACAGGCCGCAGGGGACTTCTGCTCCGGCTCCTGGGACACCTCTCCCCCTCCTTCTTCACTGACCTTGGTGCCTGCAAGGCTGTTTCTCGCTCCTCTCACTTTCCCAGCTGCTGTGTGGAGGAGCAGTGTTTTTTTTCCCTGTCTTAAATATGCTCTCACAGAGGCGCCAAACAATATCACTTACTGGCTCAGCTTTGGTCAGCAGTGGGGCCCTTACCAAACATGGGACAGCTTCCAGATCCTTCTCACAGAAGCCACCCCTATGGCCCCCTGCTACCAAAACCTTGCCATGTAAACCCACTACAGAATGATAGAAGTTGTCAACATCAAACTATCTCAATATGGTTGTATTTTAACACATATACACACATATCTGTTGAAAACAACAACAAAATTGGTATTATGCACTTAAGCATATCTGAGACCACAAGCTATACTTCACCCTAATGATTCCATTATTCAAATAAATGTGCTGACAAATTGGAAAGACACTATTTTACAGAAATGTTTTCATCAGAAATACAAAATAATACTATCTCTTTGGAAACCTTGGCATCTGCTACCTTTATCCCAATCCTCTGCTTGTGATTCAGGAACGACTTTTTAGTGAATATATTGCTTACTTAAGCACTCTAAACTGCACTGTAAAAGTATTTCCTTTGCCATTTATCTACAATAGTACCTGCTTTACAGCTCTATTCTAGAAAGAAATGTTCATCCTGCCTGGTCTGTACAGTTCTGCATACAGTGAGAATTGTAGGAATGTCTGCAAACAATTCTCTGTGGTGATTCTTTCCTACAAACCCTATTGGAATCATGAGTATCCAGCAGATTGACTGTTCCTGCCATCTGACCTCTTGGAGAAGTTCCAATTGTATATCCTGACAAGATAGGAGGGAGGATTCTCTCTATTATACCATGAAATAATGTAAATTTATGTAGAGATTTTGGTTTCAGGAAGAAAGATTGCTCAATGCATGCTCAGATAAAAAGACCAGAGAGAGATCTTCCTCATGTCTGTGCTAGGTGAATGATAATCATGTTTGTTTGTTTATTCATTTTGCCAGGCATCTCTTAGAGTACTCTCTGGGTGCACACAATTAAAAATGCCCCTACTGATATTCATTAAAAAAAATAAACTTGTTTTAATTATTGTAATAAGTCCCCAACCCCTAACAATTGATGAACAGAATGAGAAATCATCTACATGCTTTCATATATCTTCTTCAGCTTAAAAAAAGTCTTCTTACAACTCAACTCTTTTTTTTTTTTTTTTTTTTTTTTTTTTTTTTTTTTTTAATGCTAACATTCTTATCTATTGAAAATAATTATCCCATTACCTTTGAATTTGAGAATGCCACAGTGGTGGTCCGATAACACCCTCTGGAGTCAAAAATAACTATTGTACATATTTGGAAGAGGGGTGACTTTAATTAATATATTTTATTAATTAAAATATAGAAGCTATTAATATAAGCATTAATATAGAAGCTATTTTCTTCACCTTGAAATAGACAAAATGGAACAACTGAATCTGAACATAATCTAAGCAAATCATCTAGGTTTTCTCTATTCTAAGCAGAGAGGGAGGAGATTTTTCCAGAGGTTGTAAATGTGATAAGCACCGTAAGTGTATACCTCTATCCTCTGAAAGAAGGGATTGGAACAGACACATCATTTAGGTAAAATTAAGTCTGTCCCAGGTAACTTTCTTAAATTCCACAGGATGTCTTCAGTGGATCAAAACTAAAGTCTTTTGGGTCCAGAATTAAAATAGAATCATAGAATGGTTTGGATTGGAAGGGACCTAAAAGATCATTTAATTCCAACACCCCAGCCATGGGCAGGGATACTCCCCACTAGACTGGTTTGCTCAAAGCCCTATCCAACCTGGTGTTGAACACTTCCAGGGATGGGGCATCCACAACTTCTCTGGGCAACCTGTTCCAGTGCCTCACCACCCTCTCAGTAAAGCATTTATTGTGAATATCTGATCTAAATCTACCCTCTCTGAGTTTAAGGCCATTACTCCTTGTCCTATCACTACACTCCCTGATACACAGTCTCTCTCCTGCTTTCCTGTAGGCCTCCCCTTAGGTATTGGAAGGCCACTATAAGATCTGCCCAGAGCCTTCTCTTCTCCAGGCTGAACAACTACAAGTCTCTCATCCTGTCTTCATAGGAGAGGTGCTCCAGCCCTTTGATCATCTTCATTCAGATTCGTTCTAATACTTCCATGTCCTTCTTGTGCTGGTGATCCCAGAGCTGAATGCAGTTCTCCAGGTGGGGTCTCACAAGAGCACAGTAGAGGAGCAGAATCACCTAGGATATGGCTTTTCTGGGCTGCAAGTGCACATTGCAGCTCATGTTAAGTTTTCTCATCAAGCAACATCCCCAGGTCCTTCTCCTCAGAGCTACTCTCAATTCATTCTCCACCCAGTCTGTGTTTGTGCTTGGGATTGCCCCAAATCAGATGCAGGACCTTGCACTAGGCCTTGTTGAACCTCGTGAGGTTTGTATCGGCCCACCTCCCAAGCCTGTCCAAGTCACTCTTAATGTCATCCCTTCCCTCCAGCATTTCAACTGCACCACAGAGCTTTGTGTCATTGACAAACCTGCTGAGGGTGCACTCAGTTTCACTGTCTATGTCATTGACAGAGATGTTAAACAGCTCCAGTCCCAGCACTGACCCCATTTGTCACTGGTCTCCACCTGGGCACTGAGCCATTGACTGCAACTCTCTGGGCGCAACCATCCAGCCAATTCCTTACCCACTAAGTGGTCCATCTGTCAGATCCATATCTCTCCAATTTAGAGACAAGATATAATGTAGGACAGTGTAAAAAGCTTTGCTCAAGTTCAGGTAGAACTTCCTTAAATAAGGAATTATCCATAATAATAATAAATAATAATAATCCATAATAAAATAAATAAGGAATTATCCATAATAATGGATAAGATCTTCCTTCCTTTAAATTAATTATTAATCACACACATTTCAGAACTGGAAAACAGCAGTAATAGTTACTTCCTTCTAATCCGTACCCTCTAATCACCACACAAGATTCTGTAAAAACAGAATCTATATTTATATCTATAGAATCCATAGAATAGAAATATAAAGTGTAGAAAGAGTAGTATCATATGGAATCATAATGACTAAAATAATAATGTGAGGATAATATTTATTGGACTCCATTTTTCCTCTGGTGTTTTTATGTAAGACAGGAATAAACATGATAGTGATCATTTATTGCAGGTCAGCACCATCCTCCATGAATGGATATCCACAATGACAACAACTTCCTGGCCTGAAAATGAGAATAATTCTAGCAGCCCTTTGGCATTGTTATGTCACATTTGGTTACACACATATAACAAAACACAGTATGACACCTCAGTACAGTATATTGTCTTCATGTGAGGAGATAAAACATATATGGAAAGTGACTGGCTAGGAAAACAATATATAATGTTCCAAACTCAAACCTGCAAAGAGGAAAAAGGACAGGAGTAAAGACTTAATCAGAACAGGCAGAAAGATGGACAAAACGTTTAAAAGTGCATGTTAGACAAACCACACTCTTGAATGTAAATTAATAGAAGGAATGTCTTCTTTAATTTTCTAGCAGCATGCAGGAGCATAAACATAGTGCAATAGAGTGTCATTTATGCATAGATCGTTAAGACCATGAGAATACCGGTGCATGACGTTCCACACATGATTCACCTAAGACCAAAGGGAGGGGAAAGTTCAGTACAGTGTGTACATACAGGGTTCACAGGATCAAAAATGTCAAGGTATTCTAGGTCATATAACAGACATTAGACTGCTGGCCCAGAATATTCTGTCTAGATTCTCCTTTGAATGAGGTGTTTCATCTGAATGCTCAGTGATTTGAACATTCAGTGCCCAATGTTACTGATGCAACACTACAAACCCTCTGTAGCTAAGGATTTCTATCAAGAAGCAGCAGCCTGATGCATGAAAAACACTGAAGAACTGTCTTAAAAAGGTAGAAAATACAGAGCAAATAGTCTATAGTGTGATTTTCCTAAGAACAGGACAAGACTTGAGTGGTCAAGGTACATGATTCCCCCCAAACTGCCAGTACTTTGTTAGGGAGAGCAATAGGCACGTGGTGATTTACACCAGACTTGATTTGCTGGGATATGAACTTTGTTTGTTCAATCATTTTTTTCTATAATCAGATACCCCCATTCTATGATCTGTTTGAAAAGCTTAGAATTAAGAGAGGGAGAGGGATAGAGAGAGAGAAGGAAATCAGGAAATAATTCTGGGGATATTAACTCATATTCAATTCATAGCTTTGTTTTTTTTTTTGTTTTGTTTTGTTTTGTTTTGTTTATTTTGTTTGTTTGTTTGTTTTTTAACTAAAGGAATTTTTCAAAAATAATTTATATTAATGCAGTTCTAACTTTCATTGAGCTAGTTTCTGTTGCACAGGGCAAATCTAGATCCATAGCTCATATGCTTTTCCTTTTCTTACAACAAAGTGTGGTGGTTTTACCATGCTGGGCAGCTGAACACCACAACCGCTCTCTCATTTCCCCTCCTCAGATGAGGAGGGGAAGAAGTAAAGGAAAGAACAACTCATGGGTTGAGATAAGGATAATTTAATTAAAGGAAAATATATATATATATATTAAGGAAATATTATTAATTAACAACTCAACTAAAGGGAAACAGGGAAAGGGGAAAGGGAGGGGGAAAGGGAACAGCAAAAGAAAACAAGTAAAGGCTATGTGGAAGTGCAAAGGAAAGAAATTATTCTCTACTTCCCACAAATGAGCGATGCCTGACCATATCCTTGAAGCAGGGCCTCAACGCACGTAGCTGGTGTTCACGATGAGGACAGATGTTTTCGCAACGAAAGCCCACCCCTCCCCTCTTCCTCCTTCTTCCACCTTTTATTGCTGAGTGTGACATCATATGGTATGGAATATCTCTTTGGTTGGTTTAGGTCAGCTGCCCTGGTGATGTTTCTTTCTCACTTTTTTGCCCACCCCCCAGGAGGGTTAGAGAAAGTCCTGATACTGTGCGAGCACTTCTCAGCAGCAGACACAACACTAGTGTGGTAACACTGCTGTTCTAGCTACAAGTGCAGAGTGTGGCTGCTGCAGGGAAAGTTAACATTCCAGCCAGACCCAGTACACAAATATGCTTTATTATAGTAAAATGATGAGATATACATGCTGAAAAAGACTTACTTTATATTATTTTCCATTTTAAAATATTCTTTAGGATATTCTTTAAATTGTTGTTCTGAAAATTTTACTGTCCATATGCTGTAATTTTAAGCCATGAAAAGAGCCTTTCAATTTTTTTCCTTTCAGAAGCATAGTAGAAATCCAGTGTACTTCAGGATTTTTATTTTTATTTTTTTTTCCCAAAGTCTAAGCCTTTAATTTACTAACTCTTGAACTCAAACAAGTTGTGCATAAGTACTTTATGCAGTCAGTATGATAAATTTCAAGCTGTACTGGTGGAGGAATGTGAATAATGGAAATATTATTCATGAATATATTATCCTAAAACGTAAAAGAAATAATACATATTAAATTCTCCTACCCACTCCAGAAAAGGAATAAATGATAAATAAATATTTCAAGAGTAATTTGTTCAAATAATTTATTTTAAAATTATCTATGTCTTGATCCAATATCTATTAAAATAATTGATTTCACTTCTGCCTTCTCAGTTCCATAATAAAATACAGAAGAAACCCCAGTATTTTATAGAGTCATGCTTTCTTCACTTCCGTCAACTTTCAACTTAGTTTAAGGACTTCCTTCAGCCAACTAATGTTCCCTTTTGTTTTCAGTTTTCCTATACCTACAGTTTTTCTGACCCTTTTTTTTTAAAAAAAAAAAAAAAAATTAAAATTAATAATTATAAATATAAATATATATGACAAGTATTTTTGGCATTACTCAGATGGTATTTTATGTAACTGAATTGGTAGTAAGTTGTATCACAATCACCTATTTTGTGACTGGTTTAGTAATTGATTTATGTTAAACATAAATATATTTCTGTATCTTGATTAGAGAAAACTGTTTCTCCTCAATCTGTCTTAAGTTATTCACAGGGCAACTCTACTTTATATCTGAAGACATAACTCTCTGGTGCACTCAGAGCATGTAATTAAGTAAGACTGCTATGAGCATGCAGAGTAACTGAGCAGTACATCTGCAATAAGTCTAGTCCATTGACCTCTTGTGCTGGTGATTTTCCTTTTAACTGAGAACTTCACCTCTTGCTTCAGGAAGGTATTTCCCTCTCTGCTCTATAGAGTGAGTTATTTACACCTACAAGTGTCAGACTGAACCAAAGTCCTCCACTTCACATTTTTTATAATCTGTGTTAGGGGCTATTCATTAAATTCTACAAGAAACTCATAGTATCAAATGTTCAATGCTGTGAGCTTCTTTACCCCAAACATTTTTTAAAGTACTTTGTGTCTAGCTTAAATACGTACTGCATTGCTAAGTACTGTGACACCTCTCTCTTTAGATTTAGCCCCAGGTGTTACAGTCTACTTAGATATTTGATGAAATTTTCAAAGCACACAAAAATCCATGACTAATTTAAACCAATCAAATTCATTTTTCATCAAATATGAAAATCAGATTTCATATCAAATACAATTATACTGCTCATTTCATACTACTTCTATTATTTTATTTTATTTTATTTTATTTTATTTTATTTTTTCACATTAAGAGTTTTTTCAACACATTGAAACCTTCATCACTGTAAACTGCCTGAAAGCAAGCATGTATCCTACAGGTTACAGAGAACCCTAGGCTAGAAACAAGAAGGGAAGGATGAGTATTCCCCAATCCATCCTTTTGTTTCTTCATCTTCAGAAATATATATATGTATAAATATATATATATAAAAAAAAAAAAAATTAAGGGAGATTTTATTTCTTGTCTCTCTCAAAAACTGATCATTTTCAAAATGAGACCCTAAATTCTCATTTTATAAATTTATACTTGAAATGATGTGTAACACATTTACAAGCAGAAAGGTAGGTGCCTGTTGTTTAATAAGTACCTCATCTCATTTTTGGTTTCCACATTGGAACCATTCAACTTTGCACTTCTCTCAGCTAACTTGTCCTCTCAATGACATTTGTTTTCAGGTAAGAAGCCCTACATAAAAAGTACTGAAGAGATTACTATGGTAATTCAATTGCTATAGTTTTTTCCATTTATCAAGGCTCTCAGTAAACTATAAATTAACATGTTTTGATATGGGTGCATGAGAAAAATGTCATGGTATTTTTTTCACCAAAATGTAATTTGTATATATTTGAAATTAAGTTAGGTAAATATTCATATTTATCTGCTTGAAATAATCAAATTAATGATGGTTAGCATTAGCTACTCCACACAGTAGAATAAACCTTTATTATTGTTTTTGTCCCCAAATTTACTCAAATTTTCTGACTTTCACAGCACAGTTTAAGAAAAAAAAAAAAAAAATCCCAGAATTATGAAGGTGAAATTTGTGGTTAGACGCGGTTTTGCTATATGTGTAACTAAAACATTCTTCATTTATAATTCTTTCCTTTAGAGCACCTAACATATTTATCATGGTTTTGAACATTTCAGCTACTCATTCTACCAACCCTCACATTCAGGATAAATCTCTTGGTTTCTCAAGACTGTTCTTCAGAGATGGTATAAATCAACACAGGTCCATTAAGTGCAGTTGAAGTAAACCAAACATATTAGTTGAAGTACTGACTAATATGCTGTCAGTGGGAAGTTAAGTTTCATCTAAGTTTTCAGGCATCTCATGAGAAGTTTTCCTTAAGATTCCCTCTGTGTTTCACAGTTAAATATCTAGAATTATAGATAGATAGATAGATAGATAGATAGATAGATTACGATCCAAATCCATAAGAGGGCCTTTTAGATTGCTTTTCATGTATAACAGGTTTTGTAGGTCAAGGCATTTAGTTGTCCAGGTGTTCAAGATAGCCACCTTAGAAAATAATTCCCCGTATCTGATAGATGTGAATGGAAAGAAAATGAAAGTGCAATTACAGCAAAAATGGCACCATTCCAGGTTAGTTGAAGGCAGAAATTTATAACAATGCTCCCTAATAAAATTATGTTGGTTACAATCTAAATTTCACTCTTTTGCGTCCAGTAAAGATGGTATCTTCTGAAAGAGGATAGATATGGTGGAGGTACAGTGGAATTCAGCAAATGACCTTGTCAATGCAGGGCCAGCAAATGAATTATCACGTTAATTTTTCCTTCAAACAAGAACAAAAGACAGATTAGTACTTGGATTCTATAACTTCTACAGTGCCTCAAAAAAAATCTCTTCTGAGGTAGAAACCTTCGATATACTTACATTGTGGTATCATGGATGTTAACAGTTGTAACCTCAGTTCATCGTTTAGTATTTCTATAATCAATATTTTTTCATTAAAGTTGGTTATTGAGAACATTTTACTAAAAATATTAAGATAAATCATATCTTAAGTTAATGAAAACTCAAATACGCACGGGATAGGATAGGAAAGTATATACAATCTTAGTATCTTCCAGTGACTCTCCTGAGCTGTGATGAAAATGAAAAAGTAACCAAGCAAAGTTTTAGAAAAATGTGACAAGCACTTGTTTCACCCTCACAAGTTTTGAGTGTAAGATACTAAATTTATGATGTTCTTTTGGGAACTGCTGTGTATTTCGAAGCAGTAATTTATAGATTCAGTTATACACTAATGAAAAATGCAGTGTCCAAAATCTTCTTCACTACGCAATGAAGTTTTTTGAAGCTGAAGTATATTATAGAGTGTGATCTGTCTAATTAACATCAAAAAGTGACTACATTTTAATCAACAGCTTCCATCTGTTGGTCAGAAATGGTAGAATTTTATTAAGCAGACATATATACTTTGCACCTGCTTTTGCTAAATAATGCATTCACAAAATATTACACATTTCATAATCATTCCAGAACACGGTGAAGAGCCAGAAAGACTCTCAAACAAGACAAACCTCATTATTTGTGTCAGAACACAGATGTGACCTGTTTTTAATGTTTATTCTGATGCTTCAGTACACACAAAGTCCACATTAGCACTCCCTCTCAAAATTTCATTTAAAAATAACTTAATGAAAATAAGTGAATTAATGTTAAAACATGGAGAACCAAACTGTTAGAGCAGAAGTAGCCAAACTTATGTTGGCTGCTTTTTACTGCATGCCTAATGGTGTTCCCTGAGGCACAAATCAAAGTCAAGCCTGCATCGCAGACAAATGAACTACATTAAAAAATATTGCTCTCAGCCCTGAGAGGTGTGGGACAATAAACTTCAGTATAAATATACCTTAATTACGGACAGTACAGATTTAACCTATATGCTTGTTTAAGTATATATATATAATTATTATTATTATTTATTTATTTATTTATTTATTTTTCTGTGCCTACTCAATCTATTTCATATTTGTTCAGCATAGTTCATGTTTTAGGGTCCCAACAAAAATCTGACAAATAATAACAATAAAATATATATTGATAAAAGATATCCACTATTTTTTAAAGTACTTTTGCATGGTGAAAAGGCTCAAACCACATATGGATAAGACCCTCCTTCCATTTGTGATTCAGTACCTGGGCTCATGAGAATCAATATGAGTTCAGGCTTCCAGCTAGTGAAAGACCAGAAACATATCAAAATATCATCAAGGACCTCCCACAACTGATGCAGAAATAGAACTTAATTGCAGTATATGGAGACTATCAAATACATTAATGTTAATAACCTGTGAAATAATGGAGGAAGTATAATGGATGTTTGAATAAATAAATAAATAAATAAATAAAGCTGCCATAAATCTGTCTTTTTATTTTCTGCAACCCCTCAACCTGATCTTCATTTACAATCTTCTGCCATAACCTCAGTGAAAACTTTAGACTGACAAAAATAGAGAAATTCCTCCCCACCTAGAGCCAGTGCAATCATTACAGAAAATAGAATAATTACAGAAAAGAACTGCCAGTGTAGTTTTATACCAGTAGATATGAATTGAAATTGAGACATTAGTTATCTTCCTATATAACAATCAGGCTATTATAAAAATAATCAGGATAGTACTGAAAAGAACCATTGACAGAAGAGGATGACCTCCTCAGTAGTAGCTGATAATATGGATGGCATTACATCAGTGCATCAGTGAGAGAGTCTGCACTTCAAAGCACAATGCAGCCCAGTGCTTTCAAGATATAACTACATTGTCTCTGCCAGAAGCAAGAGTGACACCAAATTGTCTGCTTCCAGTGCCGCCTCCCCCCCTCTACCCCCCCCCCAGAACTCCACCAGCCCTCCCCACACCCTGATGCATATTGCCAGCATTTGAGAGAGCTGTCTTAACAGTTTAAGAATTCCAGTGGAAAAAGGCTGCTGTGAATCACATGAAATTAATTAAACCTTGCTCTGGTGGGTTATCTGAAAACCTGGGACAGATATTCAATTATTTGTTGAAACTGTATTTAAGCTTCTAAAATAACAATAAATAAATTTTAAGAAAATATATGAACATGTCATTTTGAAAATAAGTCATTTAGAAATCAAGAGCATTTAGCTTGCTGACAATGAATTTAACTTGTACACGTACACGTATGGGATGCATCTTTTTGAGATATCACTTTAACTAAAGAAGTAGCCGTACTCTTCATCATTCTTTAAGTGAATATATACATTTTTTTCCTTAGGAGGGAAAGGGAACAAGGAGTGGGATAAAATCACATTTTCTTTTCAAGACTTTGAACACCAACTCTATACCCCAACTATTCTTGGTTTTGCTCTCAGCAGTTGCCTGCTGTCATTTACCATTAACTAGAATTGACCAGCTCTAAATTTTTTGGTAAAGGATAATTCCTAAGGATGTATTATTTGTTTAAATTTGTTTGACTTTAGTCAATTCAGGAGGTTAGAGAAGAAATAAAAAGCACAAAAATTAGTGCAGTACATCTTGTGAAAGTATCTTGTGGACAGCACTAAGAAGATGACAAGGCAGATGTTCTCCCTCAGAGTTTGCTAAATTATCTTGGAGAATTATAATAAATTATCTCTGCAGTGTCTTCAGCTGATGTAAAATCATGTGATGACCTGATGATCTGCCTAATATGAAAATATTTAGATATTTGGGGAAATCTATGTATGTGGTTTTCTCAGAGTATCAGGAGCTACAAAATGATGTTTTCCAAACACGTGAGTTATATATATAAAGACTATCACCCAGTTAACTTTTGTTTTTTTATTTCTGTGACTTTATAAAACTAAATAAAGCAGGAGTAGAAACAAACCTTCATGTCTCTGCTTTTTCATTGTAGCAGTTGTAACCTGATAATGGGTGTGGTCAATAAAGTGTAGTGTTGTCAGCTGACTTGTCAATTAGCAAATTTCCAGACCTTTATTTTCCACCACAAAGACAGTCTCTTAAATGAATTCTAGAGGGACTAAGAATAGGTAACTATCAAACTGTCCAACTTATTCTCTGCACAAACTTCGTAATGGACAAAAAATGCTCAGGTTCTTGCTCTGTTGGAGAGGTCATCTCTCACTTATCATAAGTAAACGCATGCCATTCAGACATACCAAGGTGTAAGCCAAGTTTTTTTGTAGTATGCTTTGTTGAAAGCTATATATAGTAATGAGAAAGATGATTTACTTAATGCTCTTTGGATAATACAGGTATGAACAAAATGTAAAAAATGCAGTACCAGATGAATAATAGAACAGTCATCATCAGGTGAAAATAAGAAAATGTCATAGAAGTCTCCTTAGGGGAAAAAATAAAATAAAATAAAATTTTAAAATGCTGTGGACATTGAGACTAAGAAAAAAATCTTGTCCCATATACACTGTCAGAAGAAATGTAATTGATTCGAAAGAACAAAACAAATATCTTCTCTCTTTGCTTTATTTTGGAAGAACTGTGTCCTACCACATTTTTTGGAATACCTTGTAATTCCCAAAATCACAGAAAAGGAATTCCTAAGTGTGTTTGAATAACAAATCAGTTTTCTCAGGAACATCATAAATTTACTCAGAATAGCCAGCCTAATAGATTGTAACACCACATATAGTAGCATAGAAGAAAATTGACCTAGCACAAAGGTAATTTGGGCAGCATAATTTGTTATGAAAGTCTGAGTTTGTCTTCCCTACTGACAAATATGAAGCTACACTCACTTCTAAATTCTATAAGAAAATACCTTTTTGATACTATATTAACATTATTCCTTCTGCTGTTATTGTTTGTTTATTATTTATTAAGGCACCTGTGGACCTTCTTTGGAATCAGGTCTCTGACTTGTAAAGCACAAAACATCAAAAGCAAATATTCCATAGAACTTATCCAACTTTCCAACTCTTGAAGAAGATAACTTCTTGTCCTCTTTGCACTGTGAGACAGTACAAGACAAGATGGTCCCACTTACTTAGCTGCTCCAAAATCTACCATCCAAAACTGCTGAGTTTCATCTCCACTTTCCATGCCAAACCCAAAGTCAACCCATTCACTGCAGTCCAAACTCACGTCATCCATGCCAGGAAACTCATAACTTCATTGATATACAGAATTTATAGGATCTTGTGAACATGGCTTTTAAATTTATTTATTTATTTTTAATTTAAATGTCTCTTTCACTTTTCTATATATCTATTATAAACATGCTCACAATCTCCACCCAACATAGCCCACCATGGATATTTTCTTTTCAAAAAGACATATATCCCATATTTAAAAACTTCCTGCATTTTTCATGGAGTACTGATGACTGTTATTGTCAGCCAGAGGCACAATTCTCTGGATGGCAGTTAACCAAATCAGCACTTGGTCACATTGTCTGTTTATTAATCTAGGACCTACAGCTTCTAGAAGTATATTTCAAAGTCAAAATGCGTCTGATTTTTAAGGTATGCCTGCTTTGACAGAGTAGTCACAAAGTGCCTTACTTAGTGGCTAGATAATCTGATGTGTTAGTATTTTAACAGAGTCACTGATAGCTTATGAACAAGGGTTTTACACTTGAGTGAATTCATGTCCTAAAGATCACTTGCTTGTGAGAACTTTGATATGACAGTTTTGCTCTACCCTAATCTCCTCCATCCGTTTTAAAGTAACTCCTCCTCCAAGCCTTGCCTTTCATATGTCTCCTTTCCACTCATAATATCTATACAAGGAAAACCACTCAGGATATTTTACTGAATTAAAATTTCCTTCACATTCATGTGAGAAAATCTTAAATAAATCATTTATCCTACAGTATTTACTGTCTTAGAGCTAACAATCTTGTAGTTCAATTAATAAGTGAAGGTCAGTTTGCATGATTCACTATTAATTTGTTTTCATTTAAACTAATTTACTTAGAATTTTTACAACATTGACTCCCTAAGGAAATACAGCAAAAACTATGACCTGATGACAAACAGAACCATTAAATTATAATGGAATTATTAATAAAAGAACCTTCTGCAATTTGTTAAAAATCTTGGGAGATATTAGCAACTTATTTATGTAAGATATGGAAAGTACATCTATAATATAATTGCATAGAAATTAAAAGTTCACCTAGGGAGATAGTACAGTGGTCATAGTTTTAAAATGATTGACAGATATGTTCCTATTGCTTGCCCCAGGAGAAAGATAATGAATTCCAATTTTGCCTTTTTTCCTATTTCCAAGGACAATGTTAGTGTGCTTTTCTGTTTGTGATGCTTAACTTTGTCATAATTAGTTGACTATAAAAGGCAGTCACTTAGTATACTGCTCTTGTTAATAGCAAATTGAGTTATTGTGACTTTCCTTCAGCTTAGGAAAAGACAAGTTCCAAAAAATATGGGTGACAGACTCAGGAAACAGAAGGAATTTCCAGGAAAGATATTTCTTTTTGCTGATCTTGAATTAAAATGTGGTTTCTTTGTTTACTTTTGTATTGAAAAGCTAAAGATATTTTTAAAAACATTTTTTTTAATTAGACATTCTTGTTCTTTTATTTATTGCAACATGAGCAGTAACACATTTTATTATTATTATTATTATTATTATTATTATTATTATTATTATTATT
>CM021765.1:29533821-29561135 GCA_011076525.1 Nettapus auritus
TTATTATTATTATTATTATTATTATTATTATTATTATTATTATTATTATTATTCCTAGCAGAAGATCTGACTTAAATATTCTAAATTAGATCATGTGGTAACCACCTTACGTCTGTCATTGATTTACATATTTTTTCATGACTGGCATGGGAATCAGAGGTGACCAGAAGTATTAGCCTAAAACACTCATTTGTTTTCCATTAATAACAGAAACATATTTTCATTCTGCTCATTCAATGGACTACACAGGAGTTTTCTTCCCTTCCTTAACATAGATCATTTTTTTGTTACTTAAGTCATCCTTGGGCTTATTGTTAGAATTTGAATCATATGACAGGAATATTTAATGTAGCTATTCTCATCTCTACTTGAAAACGTACTGAAAATTAACACTATATAGTGAGACTGCAATAAATTCTGATATTCTAAGAAATGTCAAATATGATATACTTGATTTTCTATTTTATCACATGGTTATAGAAACCAATGTAAACTTGATTTGGTTTGGTTTGGCTTGTTTGGTTATTTTCTGTTTGTTTGTTTTTTGAGTTCTGATCCAAAGTGTACTACAAGTAACGAGAAGCCTTTCTTTCTAGCTAAATAGTCTTTCAGCATGCATATCTTGCCCCCCTTGTCATATAAGCCCATTAGTGATAGATCTTGAATTTTATGCTAAAAAAAACTTAATAGCCAAAGTAATCTACTAACCATTAGAATAATAACCTGTCAAGTCTAAATATGGGGAACATCCCATAAAAGATGGATTTTATCTAATAAACAGCTAATTAAACTTTAGTGGCTGTGAGACCTGGCTGGATATGTGTCTGTTCTTGTCTCATAATGTTAATGGACTTTATAAAGAGAACCGTGTTAAATATAAGTAATTTTAAGGAACTTAATTGCTAGCACTACTTCTCACATACAAGAGAGTTGGGGGCATGTTTCAGGTTTTCTTTCTCTGATAAAACACATGCCAGGAAATTTTACATTTTTTTATTTATCGCTGTGGAGCCAGATTATCACATCTGTTTTCATGAAAAGAAGAAACATCTTTTCCCTTCCCTTCCTTTCCCTTCCTTTCCCTTCCTTTCCCTTCCTTTCCCTTCCCTTCCCTTCCCTTCCCTTCCCTTCCCTTCCCTTCCCTTTGAAATTGCTAACAATTTTTTTAAAAAACAAAACAACAAAATTACAATCCAAAAGTCCCACCAAAAACTTTCATTCTTTAGAAATATTATATTATTTTGCTTTTATGTTACTAAGAGACTTTTACTTTACTATTTTAATGTCACTGAAGACTGACTTTTCCAAAGATAAATAAATAAATAAATAAATAAATAAATATAATAAATAAGCAGTAACATTCTAATATTCTATTTTTTCTGAACTTTAATGAAGATATTAATTTTCTGTCTACAATGCACAACTTTATTTCTACAGTGCAGTCACAAAGCATCTATATAACAAATACTTGGAATTGAGTACTGTGAATATTGCTTCCTTTGCTATCTTTTTTTTTTTTTTTTTTAATCTAACTAGCACTAATATTTAAACAAAGTAAAACTTTATGTTTCTCTAAACTTCTTCAAAAAATTGAGGTTGTATAGCAAATATAGCTGTGTTTAGTATTTAACAGTATGTGCTACATGGCCTTTTTTTGTAGTTTTGAGTTTCAAGCAATGAAAGCAATTTTGACTGTTACACTCTTCCAGTGCATCACTGAAGAAGAGTACATTTTGTTGACCAAAGTGAAAAGAGGGAATGGGGCAAAAGGTATTCAACAGAGGTAGCTGAAACAAGCAGTTTCTTTC
The DNA here is from genome assembly GCA_011076525.1 of Nettapus auritus. Taxonomy (NCBI): domain Eukaryota; kingdom Metazoa; phylum Chordata; class Aves; order Anseriformes; family Anatidae; genus Nettapus; species Nettapus auritus. The sequence continues at coordinate 29,535,630 of CM021765.1, forward strand.
ATGTTTTTGTTTGTTTGTTTGTTTGTTTGTTTATTTTCCCATACTGTAAAGAAACTGCATGCCTCCATTGAAAAGCATTTCTTCTCTTTCCTAGGATTTGGTACTTACTTTTACAGCCTCATTCTTCATTTTGATAATTGATGAGGCTTCCAGCTGCAACAACTCAAAGAGGCTTTTAAGGCAAGACTCTCCATCTTGAAGAGGCATCCACCTTAAATTATTCATCTTTCCTTTCATATCTGTGTTTTATTCCTAAAGGTGAAAAAGGTTTTATTTAAAGATGTCTTACAAATTTTATCTTGCTTCACATGTCTTGCTAAAGATACTGCAGGCTGGAATCCCTATCCGAGTATTCTTTACGATAAGACTCTTCAGAGAACAGACAAGCTGATAATACCCTTAGGAGTGCTGCCATCATAAAAGCCATAGATAGTTGGCATTTTCTGCCAGTTTCTGGTAAACTAGTAAGGTAGAATTCCATAGGCAAGGTCAGACTGAGTAGAGGTCAGACAATGGAACTGCATGAGAAAAATGAGATGAGGCCCTAGCCTCTAACACAGTCATTTTGAACTGTTAGAGTGAACAGATGGCTGTCCAGCATTGATCTCTTTGACCCAGAGAGATCCTCAGCCTGCCCAGGTTGTCATGCATACCTTTTACCTCCACTCTTTCCAGGAATTTCTACACAGAACTCAGATACTCTGTTTGTTTTCCTTTTTTCATGCCTGTATAATTTAAGATTTATTTATTTTTTTCTAAATCCTTTTCTACTTCCACCTCTTTGATATACTGAAGCACTGAATATGCTAAAGCAAAAGGCCTTTGTATGGGATTCTGGGAGCATAAATGAAATTTAAAAAATAAAGAAAAACAAGATGAATAAATATGGTGTGATAACTTAGTTTTCAGTTACAGCATTGTTCCTATAGAGCCTAAGACTTTGACAAAGATTCTGAAAAGGAAGGAACAAAAGCAGTTAGAAAGGGATTTATTAAAGACAGGCCAAAAGGATGCTGGTGAGCTAATTAAGTATTTCAACAGAACCTAAATCAATTTTCTCATTTACTCTACTGTAGTTACTATAAGGTACCCCTTAGGATTTGTAGAGTACCAACTGAATACAGTGGTGAATTTTTTCTCTACAACGCTGCCTTCACCATTCACAAAACATAGACAAAACATTGTAGGCTTTAAAAATAAAATGATTATTCATAGTTCAGTAAATATTTCGTGTTTTTATCAGAGAAGACTGGCAGAAAACGTTTATATAAAATGTCTTGTTTGGAGATGATTTTCAACTTAAAGTTGATCAGGAAATTAAAAATCAGAAGTTGAGATTTTTGAAAGCAACTTTTATCAATTCACAGAACAGCAATTGTGGTCTGGCCAAATGTTTGAAACTAATTCTATGAAGTTCAAGAAGAAGTCATTGCTTCTTTAAAAAGTGTACATTACAAAAACCATATCTACCTCAGGAACCCTATGGCAACTATAGAGGAACCTGGATGAGTATTAGGACAAGCATCTTGACCTCATCCGCATACTTCCCTTGATGGTTGCTTAAACACAGACAGAATAGGAGGCAGACAGATTCTTGTTCTCATTTCCTTATTGATGTTCTTATGTTCCTATCATGAGATAAGTTACTTCTGTCTTTACTTTTTGATCTGTACTGAAATGTCATATTGTTAAAGTATATTTTTGCAAAGTTCTTTGAAACAATTGTTATTGTAATATACAGTATTGTGGAGTTTATGATGATGTCAAAATTATGACTGAAATAATGCTAAAACAATGAAAGAATATTGGAAAGACTTCACTTATGTTCATAGGCTTCGAATTTAAATAGTGGTGGTTGTGGTACAGGGTTTTACTTTTGAATTTGTGTAATGGAAGAATTATTTTGTTGCATCACCTTTGAACATTATCTAGACTCCCAATTCAAAATGGGATGTAGGGAGATATTCAGATCTTTCATAAATAAACCATGTAATGGAGACTTCAGTTAACTAATTCTGAAATAAATGAAGTAGAATCTCTGCATACCAGTAGTGAACTAATTCCAAAGAAACGAGCTTGCTTCAGTAAGTTACTTTAAGTACATCCCCACAAACTCTTGTATCAATCCAAATAGCACTTCAAGGACAGAAAAAAACATCCAGAGATATGTAAGATATTCAAAATGAAATGCAAATTTTAATCAGTAGAGGTTATATTATATTAATATATCTAGCTGTGCAGCATATTTTCAACAGGTATAATGGGCAAGTCATTCACAAAGATATTCAACAGCTCTATAGCAGTTATGGGCTTCATTGAAGAAATTATCATCAAAACTATTTCTCTTGTTTTTTGTATAGTACGTGGATAAATTATCAAACAATCCCTTAAGGAATTAGCATCTAGGAATGTACTATTATTCATACTTATATCTAGATAGGAGGATCAAAAAAAAAAAAAAAAAAAAAAAAAAAAGATGCAAATGAAATAGTAAGGAAGCCTGCAATCTACAATATACTAATTGTAATTGGAGCTGGCACTTAGGAATTTCTGAGTTCTCTTTATTGTCAGGAGTATGATCATCGTTTACTGCATTTTCCTGAAGCAAGAAGATAATGTGACAACTATAAAAAATGAGTTATGTTCCTAAATGTGGCTGAAGTTTGAACAATGGAGAGTGAGAAGTAGCTCTGCAAAGTGAGGACCTGTGCCATGCTTACAGAATAGGGCAACTGGCTACAACACTACTAGTTCGAGGTAAATACCTGTCACCAAACTAAGGTTATCATTTATTTATTTATTTATTTATTTATTTTCCTCATATTTATTTTTAATGATATATTTACTGTTCTGTATATGCATTAATTCATCATTTCATATAATTCTGTAATGAACAGCTTGTAAAATGTAAGGCTTACATAGTCAATTCATGGATCATAGGGTCATAGAATCATTAAGGTTGGAAAAGACCACCAAGATCATCTGGTCCGACCATCACCTTTCCACCAATATCACCTACTAAACCATGTCCCTAAGTACCACCTCCGACCTTTCCTTAAACACCTTAAACACCTCCAGGGGTAGTGACTCCACCAATTCCCTGGGCAACCTGTTCAAATGCCTAACTATTCTTTCTGAGAATAAATTTCTCCTAATTTCCAACCTAAACCTTCTCTGGTGCCACATGAGGCCAAGGCCACTTCCTCTAGTCCTATCAGTAGTTATCTACAAGAAGAGGTTGACTCCCAGCTGCCCACGACTTCCTTTCAGGTAGTTGGAGAGAGCAATAAGGTCTCTCCTGAGCCTTCTCTTCTCCAGTCTAAACAACCCCAGTGCACTCAGCTGCTCCTCACAGGACTTGTGTTTCAGGCCCTTTACCACAGCTTCATAGCACTTCTCTGGACATATTCCAGGGTCTAGATGTCCTTCTTGTAGTGAGGGACCCAAAGCTGAACACAGTACTCGAGGTGCAGCCTCACCAAAGCAGAATACAAGTGGATGATCACCTCTCTGGTCCTGCTGGCTACGCTATTCCTGATAAAACCAGGATGCCATTGGACTTTTTGGATATGTTGGCACACTGCAGGCTCATGTTCAGGCAAGCATCAAACACCACTCATGAATCCTTTTCCTCTGCACAGCTTACTCTGCTCCAAGCCTGTTGTGCTGCATGGGGCTGTTGTGACCAAAGTGCAGGACCTGGCACTTAGCCGTATTGAACCTCATCCCATTGGCCTCTGCCCATCGACCCATCCTGTTCAGGTCCCTCTGCAGGGCCTTGCTACCCTCCAGCAGATTGACACTTCCCCCCAGTTTGGTGTTGTCTACAAACTTACTGAAGGTGAATTACTAAATTCCCTCATCCAAATCATCAATAAAGATATTAAAGAGGATGGGCCACAACACTGACCCCTGGGGAACACCACTGGCTGTTCACTAGCTGGATTTCACTTCATTCACCACCACTCTCAGGGCCTGGGCATCCAGCCAGTTTTTAACTTAGCAAAGAGTGTACCTGTCCAAACCATGAGCTGCCAACTCCTCGAGGAGAATTCTGTGGGAGACCTTATCAAAATGTTTAAGAACTAAGAATGTTTAAGAATAGGATTTTTTTTAATTGTTGCAGCTAATAATACAGTCATTTCAACTTTATTTTTAAATAAATAAAATTAATATCAGCTAAACAAAAAATTAAGACTGCATAAAATATACAAAAGCTGAGAAATCTGTCAATACTAGTGAATGGTGTTTGAGAGTAGAGCCAAGAGTTAGGAACACCAACCAGCATTGACAAAGTATCTCAGAATAACCAGTTTCAAACGATATTATAGGATTTTTTGGGGTTGGTCTATTCTCCCACATGCCTGGTGACAGGACGAGGGGGAATGGGCTAAAGTTGCGCCAGGGGAGGTTTAGGTTGGATATTAGGAAGAACTTCATTACTGAAAAGGTTGTTAGGCTTTGGAATAGGCTGCCCAGGGAAGTGGTTGAGTCACCATCCCTGGAGGTCTTTAAAAGACGTTTAGATGTAGAGCTTAGGGATATGGTTTAGTGAAGGACTTCTTAGTGTTAGGTCAGAGGTTGGACTCGGTGATTGTGGAGGTCTCTTCCCACCTAGATGATTCTGTGATTCTGTGATTCTCTATCAATTGATGTTATTAGTAGCTTAAATTTGTCTGAAGATGTAAGAAAAAGTCATTGAATTTTATGATATCTATTTTCTGGATGAGCACATCTGCCAAAATATGTTGCTCTGATGAGTTAGTACAGCTTGCAGGCAACCAAAAGCTGCCATTCACCACTTTTAATTTTGAGATGGGCTTTATTGAAAAATCAAGGGTATTGAACAGGAAATGGGTTAAATCATTTAAATCTTGATCTGTACAGTTCTACATTATCTGATAAGCCTTTTTTTTTTTTTTTTTTTTTTTTTTTTAAAGTAGGCTACCAATGGAGGAATGTAAATGTAACACAGCCAAATACGTAAAATAAATATAGGAACAGAAATAACCCTATGTAGTTCCACTGGAAAGAGGCAAATACATTCGGAGCAAAAAAAAAAAAACTGACTGGCATATAGGGGTGCTGAAAGCTGTGCCAGAAAGTTTGCCTTTTATATATATATATATAAGCCATCCTATTAAAAGCAAAATTTTTCCTTTTAACCTCAGTTAGTTGCATCCCTGGACCATTTCTTGCACTGGCAACATTACTGTCAACACATTCTAGCCTTTCTATCTTTTCAGGTTCTTTTGCCTTCCTCTTTAACAACTTGCTTCTGCTGTTTCCTATACTTTGGATACCTGGGAAATCCACTGTATCCTACAAAGGATGTTTCAGGACATGGAATTTAGGAATTTTTCCCTCTACTACTATATCTACTTTACAGGGATCCAAAGCTCCTAACTTAGACAGCAACGCCTAAAAAACAGCTCCCAACTTCACTTCCAGGTTCAGGTTTGAAAAGCAGCATGTGTTGCAGGACAGTTTCAATTTTTTACCCTATATAATCTTCTAATATGTTACTGTTAATCTTTAGAACCTAATTACCGCACCATACATCCTCAAATTTCAGGTTACAGAAATTTCACTTTCGGAAAAAGAAAAAAGAAAAAAATAAATAAATTACCATAACAGTCACATTTGTAGCCTAGCAGCCTGAAAATTGTGTAAAGGTCAAGGCTTGTTACAAACCAGACTTTGTGATAAGCTAGCAACACAGAGATTTATCCAGACTTCTCTTGGTTTCTCCAGAAATTTCTTTTAGCTCGTAACAGCAACTACCTTCTAATGATCAGTTGACTATTACCCACTTTGTTTAAATTTTGCCTTGCTTTGCACAGTTTTCTGGTATAGCACTAGTTGTCATTCATGTTTTGTAACTGATGGTAAAATCATTATTCTGTCTAGAACTAACTAAATTTGAACCTAAAATGAAATACAGCATAGAAGAATAAAGACGTTAGATGACAGAGGAGCTTTGGGAATACAAGTTGATACCAGAGGCTCCTGGGGTACTAACCAATAACCAGCTACCAATCAGGAAAATATCAGGAGCTCAGTAAAAACAGATTTAGAAGTAACAGAGAACACAGAACAAGTATAAAACATATGTAAATTATATATACGTATGGGAATTTGGAAGTACCTTAGATTGCAACCCAGTAAGTAAAGCACAAAGTATGTTAGCAAAAATGATGCAGAGAAGATCCTAGAGTGGGGAGAAAGAAACTATCCATATAACATTATCCTTATCCTGAAGAACATTGAAAATTCACCAGAGACCTCCCTGACTGAAACTGTTGATCTTAAGTGCCAGAGGGTAGTGGATGAGCATGATACCTGGGTGCCTAGAAGGATGGATTCCAGAAATCTTGAGCAGATACATCACTTCACCTGTATGAAATCAGACTTAGAAGAGCTAGCATAATTCTAACTGGTCTGATAACAATTATGTGATTAGACTATTAAGATTTTAATTAGACTAGAAATAAATTCCTATTTTGTATGTATTTGCTCGTTTTGACCATAATAAGATTCTACATGTAGCAGAGTGGTTGGAATTGAGGTGACCTATTCTGTAAGATGGGTTTAACAAATTGATAATGTTTTATTGCTGCACTTTGAACTAGAAAAAGCACACAATAATAGTAATTTTGTGTGTGTCCAAAATAATAGTTATTTTGTGTATGTGCCACAGAGCACCACATGGGAGCTACAGAAAACTTGAGACAGGTGCCCTGTATTGTTAATACACCAGTCGGCTTGAGAGAAAGGTAGCTCCAAGCAGTATGTGCCCAAGCCACACTACATTACTTGGCCTGAGGGCTAGGACTCATTCCATGGAAAAGTGTGTGGGTGAGGGATTATATTTAGAGATGTAAAAGTCATACAAAAGCCTATATTTACATGGTAAAATAAACTTCCTTTTCACTTTTATCTGAATCTTTCTGGATGAATCTACTTTCCTTATCCTGTCTCTATAACTCTTTCATAACTCTTTTTTTTTTTTTTTTTTTTTTTTTTTTTGACTATTTCAATTTTAAGTTGTTGTGAGATTGGGTTGTACAGCAGTAGCTTTGGCAATGGTGGATTTTTATATTTGTTGGGACCTCTGGCCACTATTGAAATGTAAATAAATAATATCAATGAAAATATAAGAGAGTGGCTGAGTGTTTCCTCATTTCCTCATTTTTCTTTTTCAAACGATTCTGTAGGGAATTTAGTAAAATTTGCAAATGGAAAGTGACACTAATTAAACTCAATCAAGCAGGTAACAATACAAATATCATGACCAAATATGCAAAAACTGTGGTTTAAATATGTTTTGAATCTTGTCTTTTTATTGTAAGTCACTAAACTGTAAGGAGACTGGCATGAAATCTGGCAGGAAGAGGAGTCGGAGGAGGAGGAGAAGAAGAAGAAGGAGGAGGAAGAGAAGGAGAAGAAGGAGTAGCAGGAGAAGGAGAAATAATCGCACCTCTGTGCTCTGATTTTTTTTTGTCAACATCTATGAGGCTTTTGTCGTAGTGGGATAGAGACAATATTTTTTTAAACCCTTACATTTCAAAGGTTTTAAAATGTAACTTGTACAAAAAGGAGGGATTTTATAAATGTCACTGTATATTTTTTCATGGTGTTTTCCTATTTTTATTTTTTTTTTTTAATCTTGTAAATCAAACCATCAGAAAAGTAAACAGTGTGTACAAGTTTCTTTTTGTATGTGCTGTAAAGTAGGCAGCAAGAAAGGAGTTAAAAATCCTGATAGTGATGCTGCTTATATGGTATCTGGGTCCTCTTGCTTCCACAAATGTCATCTCAAATGGAAAGAAAATGACACAAAACTTCAGCAACATGCTATGGGTGAAATACCTTTTATTAAGCTGTCTACAGGATGAAGAATCAGTGAAATGTTTGACAAGGAAGAATACGTGTTAAGCAATGCTTTCTGACTGATTTTTAAGGCAAAATAGAAATTATGTTTCCACAGACAGTTGATGGAAAAATGTTCTCATAAACAAAGATCAGACCACGCCATTTTATTTGTCCTCCTTTTCCTCCTCCACTTCTCTTGCTGTACAATTATCTTCCTAAAGAGGAATTCTTCAGATTCAGCTTTGTTCTAATTTAAAATAAATGCTTACAAAGTAATGTTTACTGGCAAGACATCTACAGTAAGAGTAATACACAGGTAACTACTTAAGATAAAACAGCTTAATTAGACCATAAGATGACAAGATGAAACTAGTTTGTGATAGTGCAAATCATATGCCTAAAATTGCACCCCATATGAAAATAAAAAATAAATAAATCTCATGCTTCTGATGATGAATCTACTTTTAGCATCTTTTCTAACAGGCACATTTTTCAATGCTCAGAAAACGTGATGGAGTTTTAATTAAAGACTCACTTGAGAAACAATACATTAAAATATAATTTATGGTCAAGTTTAGGAATTCTAACATCTCTAACATCTTCTAATAATGTGTGTTACTCTCAACTCTTGTGTATTTTCTATTATTAATCTTATTGGATGGTTTGCTTGCTTGTTTGTTCATGGGTGGGGTTGGTTTTGCTGTGTTTTTTGTTTGGTTGGTTTTAGTTTTGTTTTTTGATTGTTTTGGGCTTTTTTTTTTTTTTTTTTTTTTTTTTTGGCTGCAGCCTCCTTGTCAATCATTGGATGCAATAAGGCCAATAAATATTCTAGAAAATTTTCAAGGACTGATGCATCCTAGGTATTTCTTTACTTCATTACAGTATCTGTACTGCAAATGTGACTTCTGAGTGAACCAATTTCCATTGCAATGTTCTTTCAGGTCTGCTCCACAATAACATTCATGCAGCTGGATGGACAGTATGAGCAAATGGATTTAATGGGGTCAGAGGACAAAAAAGAGCTGAAACAATGCAGGGGATTCTGTGACTTAGATGAAATACCTAAGCAGCAGTTGCAGTTGCAATTGCATTGACCCTCTTTTCTGCACCTGATCTATGGGGGAGACTTATCCACACTTAATATATAAAGGTTTGTGAGATTTTTTGTTTTGTTTTGTTTTATTTTTTTTTTGTTTTCCTACTTTATTCTCCCACCTTGATGTTTTATCAAACTGTGTTAATTTTTAAGGCAATTATCTCTAATATCAATAATCAGACATAGTGAATGGCTACATTAACTTCAGTAGCTGTGTACAATAAGTCTTGATACACCTTAAGTACTTTTAACATTATTCCATTGTTAAATGGAGTCCATTTAACTATTTCAATCAATTTTTATCAAGTACACCGGCAATTTTATTCACATTTTGCCAGAGGATTTCTGTCCCAATGAAGCTGCTTGATAATATATTTGTTTGTAAAAATAAATGACCTGATAAAAATCAAGAGAAATTATCCATTATGCTGGCTGGAAAAGCTAAGGGTATGTCTGTTTATCTTAGATAAAACATGGAAGTCACCAACATACCAAATACTGGAAGGGCATTAGTCTGATATTTTAATTTATTAGAAAGAATATAATCAAATCACAAGTTGCAAAAACAGAAGCAATATCATCATGTATTTTGCTGCTCCTAGGACTACATTTTATTCTTATTACAACTTTTAAAAAGTGGTTCTTTTTTATTTTTTTAACCATTTCAGTATAAAATAAGATTTTTTCATGCTTGTTTCCAGTGTCAGTAAAGGTGTTATAGAAATAATGGTAAAGAAATTGAAATAATTGGATGGCAGCTAGGGGAAATAAGTACATGTCATTCATGCTTTTGAGGTTTCTCATTATCCCCTTTCACAAGTCTTATACTCTTCTCAGTCCTCACAGAGATACCAAAGTGGTTCAGATGTTAATAGGAATCTCAGGTAAGTGCTGTGCCAAACAAATTGTGAATAATGCAATAATGCAAGTACAGAGATGATGTCATTCTCCTGGCTTAGAGTGCTCCAACTTTTTTTTTTTTTTTTTTTTTTTTCCCTGCGCTTTGGATCTCATATAATGAAATCCTTTTATATGTAGTTAAATATAAAGCTAGGAGATCTGTTAAATGAGATATTTAATGTTTAGCATTTGTCTCATCTAATCTATTTTTCTAAACATCAGATGTATATTCTAAACTATACATTCCATGGTTCCTTGAAGAACAGTTCCATGTGGCATCTGCGTTATGGTTAACTGCCTGAAGAATCATGTCTCTTTTTGGTGGCTATAGAAAAGACCTTTACATGTAGCTTAAAATTAAGTGTCAGAATTTTATTTGACTACTGTTAATTCAAATGAATCTAGTGGAAACATTTTATTAGTTAATGTAGATTATACTCTCCATTTTAATCTATGAAGTGAAACATACATTTTATGATTTTGTGTGAGTGTGTGTCAAGATGAGACTTAGATTATTTAGGAAGCAAGTGAACATGCCGTTCATTTGTAAGGAAAGCCATAGAGAGTACAAAATCTTAGCACACTATAGCCACACACACAATGGCTTTATTGATTCCCACCTTTTATTTCTAGGCTTTAAATGGGAATGACAATCATAGATGATGTATAAAAGCAACAAAAATATTTGTTATCCCATGTACAAAGACTCAGGGAAATTTTGTGTTTTTCTGTTAGGAATACGGTCTGCTTTTCACTAGTAACTGTTAATCAGCTCTTAATATCCACTGAAATTATTATGGTTGGTGGCATTTTAAAATGTGCAAAGATAGAATAATACAGAATTTTTTTTTAAACACAAATAATATTGGATTATTTTAAGAGAGAGCTCAGGAATTCAAATACTCAAGTATTTCTGTACTTTGGTAAAATGTAGGAGTACATATGACCTTTAAAATTCTGTTCTATCTTCAAAAACATAATATCTTGCTATCAAACAATAAAGAAAAATAGAGATAAGAAAAAATAGTAACAGTCAGGTCTTTCATATATGTGCCAGAGATCGATATAATATTGATGTTGGAGGTAAGGGCTTTTGTTCAAATTTACTTGGACCTTGTCTTACCAAAAGTTTCTCTGATTAAAATGAAGAGTAAGGAAGGCAACACTGAGTCTTTCCTGTTTTCTAGGATATAGCACATTGGAAGACATGAAAACAAGTAAGTAGTTCATAACAGATTGCAATATTACAACAATATTTTTAGAAATGAAATATTGTTCCAGTGTTAAAGCATGAAAAAAGCAAAGATTCATGAATAATATCTGAAGATTATCTCCAAATTTGAAGCCATGTATACTAACCTCTATATCCCATACTTGCTAGAGTTTTGCTTCTTTTTTTTTTTCTAAATAGCTTATTCAACAGTACATTTTCTTTTTTTTTTCCTTTTTTTTTTTTTTTTTTTCTAATTTTCTTTGCAAAGTTCTAAGATATTTTTACAGCTAGTGTGCCTACTTGTGTCTTCTCTCAAATTACTTATTCACTTATCTATTTGCAAGTCCAGACAGGACAGAAGAAGAAAACAAATTATTAAAAATTCTGGAAATGTACCTGGGAAAGAAAGACTTATAGTCACACAGATCTGAATTTCTACATATTCTGTTTGCATCTATTTTATTATATGAAATTTTAATGCAGAAGTTCAAGGTGAACACTAGTTTTAATTCTTTAGTTTAACACTTAGAACTCAAGTAGAATTATAAGCTGAATTTTTCTGAGCTGGGAAATAAATTTTGGACCTGCAGATTATGTTAACCTTTTGTATTGCAAAGATCACTTTCATCTTGGCTATCTGGTTTACAAGTTATATAGTTGCTGTTTCTGTTTTTGAGCCTCGGTGAAACAATGCTTGGAGTGAGGAAAAGTTTTTGCAGTTTTCTGTTATGCACAGGATACGATTAACCTATTGCCTTCTGAACCTTCTGACTGTCATCTTTTCATTTGCCATCTCTGCAGACTGCAAGAAAAAAAGATTAAATTTAAGAAATTCTGAAGGGGATCTTTTGAAATAGTATTACTTGTAAAACATTATTCTATATAAAAAGAAATGAGTATTGGTTTAGGGCTTTGTTTGTTTGTTTAGTTCATTTTTCAGAGACAGGGAGACATGCTTGTTTTTCTTTTTAATATATCTATATTCAATATCAGCCTTTCATCTTTATTATTTTAAATATTCTTTTGAAGCCAGTCTGTTTGGGATTGTTTAGTTAGGTAGTTTGTTTCAATATCCTTGGCCAGTAAATGACATGAAGTACAAAATTAAATCAATATTCTTCCAAAAGCAAGGAAATAGGATCAATTTTATTCTTTCCACAATCACAATAAAGACGAAAAGCATTATTTTTATTATTTTTACCAAGACAATATAGAGAAAGGGAAAGGTGACTTCTTTGATACAGCTGCAGTAGCTGATAGACAATAGGTCAGAAGAGGACAGAAATGTTGCTTGATTAAATATATATATATGTATTAAGGGAATTCTATCAAATATCTTAGTGTACTGTGGGCTATAAACTGGCATTTAGCCAAAGCTTTGAGTAATGAGTATCATCAAAGGAGGATAAAAATATAATTCAGAATCACAATTCTTTTTTTGCTCCCAAATTTCTAGGGCAGAAAAACACCAATGAAGTCAAAAGAAAAGTAATTTTCTCATAGCAGCTCTACATTGGGTGCAGAATGTTTTCCACCTGAGTCCAAAAAGCAACAGCAGTATCCAATGTGGGGAAGACAGAAAGGTGAAATATTGTCTCTGATCTGCTCTTCTTTCTGACAACATGGAAAGTAATTACAGTAACACTGAGAATACTGTGTACAAAGGGCTATGTACCAGCATTTCAAAGAACAATATGAAAGGGCATGGAGAAATTGGGCTTATGTAGAAATAACATCATTCTATATGGAATAATAGCCAAGAAACTGTATAAAATGTATCACTAAATATATGTGAGTATAGCAGCAAATGTTCTCTCTCCAGCCTTAACTACACCTATTGCCTCATTCCCCGATTACTGAAAAGAAAGCCACCAAAATCACACCATCTTGTTACAGTACTTTATTTCTAATTCACAGCAGTACTCTCATTTAGAAAATCACAACAGCTGAACATTTCTAAGCTCTAACTTTCCTCGTGAGGTCAGATGAGGTTTGAGAGTGTATTTTAATTTCCCTCATGTTACATTACTTGCTTCATTCAGCAATGTTATGGAGAAATGCATTTGTAAGCCTTTGAGCTCTGGTATAACGCAAGGCCACACAGCTATGCTGCAGCTAGTTTTGAACATAGCTGCTCTGAAATGAGATAGCTACAGTATTTACTGAGCTTGAAAACAAGCAGGATAAGCAAGTGTGACTGTGTGCTCCTCTCCCAAACTTTTCTGCTTAACCAGAGCATCCAGACTAAGCAGATAACCATCACTGGCATTCAGGAAGGATGTCTCTGGTTGTGATGGCTGTATCCTGCATTCAGGAGAGACAGAAACAAACAATCAAGGAGTAATTTGAGCAATGAACCCCATCCCATTCACACTCTCCCCATCCCACCCCATGCAAACACAGTGATGGCCAAATTTGGACAATTTCAGCCAAATTTAAAATAAACTAACATCTGTATGCAAATGTGACTGTGACCATAAGTCAGTCATCATGAGTAGCATAAAGGATTCATGTAACACATATAATCCTTTAGGCATAAACTGTTGACCAAATCTGGAACTGGGAGTGGATTTGGCTGCATCTAGGCTCCTTATCTCCTCAGTTTAAGGGGTTTAGAAAACAACGGGGTCTACTCTGAACCTCACAAGTCAACGAGAGGACTTTCTTGATGTTATATCACCTAACCCAGCTTTTAATGTAGTCTTTATGTAGTATATAATGTCTTTCTTTTAGTGTATTTGAGTAGTACATAACATCTCTTATATAGTGTGTAATTAAGTGTATTTTCCAATAATAATCAGGGGTACTTTGCCTTCACCGAATCTTGGTTAAGTCACATAAGCTTTGCTATTGATAAATCATATTGCTACTTCTCTCTTCCAAGTGAAATTCACATTTTATTTATTTATTTATTTTTCAGCCACAAAAATAAGCCAAGTCAGAACAGTGCAAAAAGTGTTGTTGTTTGTTTGTTTGTTCATTTTTTTTTTTTTGTAAAATTATTATAAATTATAATGCTCAATTACCTCTTCTTTAGGCTGAACAATCCAAGTTCTGAGAATTGATGTTGCTCATTCAACTCAACTCAGAACTTCTGTGCTGTTTGCCACAGCTTCATTGTCTGTTACACACGGTTGTCTTTGAAACAGCCCTAGATGCAAACAAACCAGTCACTTAACAGGATTTAAACATGAACAACAGACTCAATATTGGATTGGGGCTAGAAACCATTTAACTACAATGAATAAAAATTGTCTTTGCTAATGTGGAAGACAGTATGTATTTTCTGGAGTGACACAAGTGATAAGTCATACACTGAAATTCATATCTTATGCAATCACAGAGCAATATTTTCTTTTATGCAAACATAACAGAAATGCAGGGAGGGTAGAACTACCTTACAATATAAACTACATGTTAAAACACTTCAGAGTAAGAGTTCTTCAAAGTATATTAACCAAAGCTATCTAAAATTTCAAAAATACCATGATAAAAACTGAAACATAAAATTATAATCAGGTAGGACACAGGTGCCCAGTTCTTAAAAAAAGCAGGAAAATGTTCATCATAGAGATGTCATATCATAGGTATGTCATGATATCATTAATATCATATAAATAACATTATTAATAACAGCTAAGAAGCTGTTGAGAAAGGTGAGACCTCTTCTAACTATATATACTGTGACGGGAATTATCAAAGTACCTCCATTATTAGCTATCCAGGGCTTCTTCAATGCAATTATTGTCTCCCTTTTTGAAGAACAATGTAATAAAATGCTGTGGCAATCAGTTCTTTAGGTTGTAGATATTATTTCCCAGAATCCAATAGGTTACTTTCCAATAATTTAATTATTTACACCAAAAATTGTGTATAGATAACAATGTAGTGTGCACATACACGTGCACACACACACACACACACAAAGCAAGATAAGAAATTCTGAAATCCAGAGTCCCCCACATCTTATTGCAAAACCAATCCTTTCCAGAATGCATATTACTTCTGCCCAGCAGTACCTAGAAGCTGTATTGTACTTTTTGTGTTTGTGCCAGAGGCAAAAGGACCTAACAGAGACATTTGGTACATATTTTTGTCAGAGTTAACATATTGCCCATTGAAGCAGTAGAGATCACATCTCTCCCTGCACCCTGCTCTTACTCTGTGGCTAAGGAGATGCCACAGGGCTGCATATGCTATATCTTCAGAGACCTTGTTTGTGTTGATACTCTAAAAGGAGCATTGTACGTCTGCAGTTTTATATGCTCCATGAAAAGTTGCAACACTATGGAAGTGAATTTTCAGGAAAGTTATTTCTACTGCACTTTATCAAAATGAACAGTGTCCCTAATAAGTTTAAAAGATCTTTATTTACGTAGCAAGAGGCAGACAGCAGTCTGAAAATGCAATCTAACCTTCTGGAGTAAGGATTGTGAGGGAGAAGTGCTGCTGAATTAGATTCAAGGTAATTGAATGATTAAGTGTATTGCTTCCCTGCTTCCCTTCCTTTCCCATCCACAAAAGAGGAAAATCTTGATATAAATAACAAGGAAACAAATAAGATCAATTAAAACTAGTTCTAACTAATCTGTTAATTTCTATGAGGAAGGGTTATAACAAATGTTGATATACCTTCTTTCAGGTCTGAAACATGTAATGTTTCTGATCATTTTTTTAAAGGCTTTCTATGACAGCTTTGGCTATTCTGTGGGATGATTCCCAGCATTGAAAATGGGGAGCACTATAAGAAATATGCAGTATCCTTTAATCTTACACAGACTTTAGAAATAAACCAGTAGATGACATTGTGCTCTGGTCCCAGGCCCAGCAGTAGCTATTGTTAAGCCATAATAGAAAATTTCACTTTTTTCCTTTATTTGACCCAGTATACGTCTAGCTTCCTTCAGATCTTAATGAATCAGTCAAGGTAAAGGTGTCAGAATGGAAGGGTAGATGTTAAAGCAGAATATTATCAAGAAATCTTGTGGAGATAAACGATGTCTCAGAGAATAACCCTTATAAGTTTGCTTGTCAGGAGGCAGAGAGCAAAGGGTAAGGAGTGAACCCATTGTGTGCATTTCTTGTATTCAGTTGTAGGCACAGATAAATGGTGCTGAATTCTGTTCTTAGTTATATTAACAGCAATACAGATCCCTAAATAAGGAATTGAAAGACAGCTTCCCTTGTGCAGAAACATAATGGCAAAACTATACCTGCTATAGAAGAACTGGACAGAATGTAGAGGGACTCCCCGAGGTGATCAGCTCTGGGCAGGCATGCTCTGCAGCAGAGATGGTAATTGCAGTGTGCAGGAGGGTTGCTGCATCAAGGCAACCCCAGGGAGCAGAGGGAGCCACCAGGAGCTGGCAGCCCTAAGAAGTGGGCTCGGGCAGGGCCGGGAGCAGCAGCAGAACCCCACACACATACATAGGCAGCCCCTAGGGAGCACAGTGAGCAGGATGTGGTGTGGCACTTTGCAGACAGTGGGCCACTTTCTTCTATTCTGGAAGCAATGAGAAGCAGCCTTCTACTGAAAGAAAAATGGTACCACCATTTTCACCATTCACCACAACTGCTAGGCTGAGGCTGAAGCCCAGACAGAGAGGCCACAACCTCCCTAGGCAGACTCCTACACCCAAACAGACCTCTCGAGGTCTGAAAGGGCTGCACAGGCCTTCAGTTGCAGGGAAATACAGATTCTGGAAGTCCCCCGGGGCCTGAAGGCAGAGGTGGGTGTTGTGGGAGCTACTGTGCCCAGTTGGATGAACTTTTCAAGCAATGTGGTGTGTTTCAAGAGGAGCTCAGAAGGTATCCAGGAATTTGAGCAAGAAATTAATGGATGGTATTGTGTGCTGACATGGACTGAACAGGAGACCTGCCTTAAGTCCTTGCAAGGGGAAGGTAAGCTAGCTTCTAACCCTGAACTGATGGACTTGACTGACTCACAAGACAAGGGAGACTGGACCTTCCTTTCTGCTCAGAGCAGAAGGAGGAATCTCCCCCTAGACTCCAAAGTGCCCCTACACAACAGATACAAAGCTTAGTAATGGTCAGGACCCAGGAAACAACAACCATACAGAGTTGGTCCAACCTACTACCTGTATTAGAACTGATGTCAGAAAAAAAAAAAAAAAAAATCACTATTTAGATATTCCTCACTGTGAGGCAATGAAGCACCCATTTGCCATCCAGACAACCTCTCTAAAGAGGTTTTCTGTCTTTCAGGGGCCTGCATTTCTAATATCACAAAGAGACTACCAAGTTTGTTAAAGTCAGAGGACTACCACTCATTCCTATTCTTTCATGTAGAGTCAAATGAGTTTGCAACAAGTAGACTCTGAAATATCAAAAGGACTAAAAAGAGAGAAGTGGGGAAGGAAGAGTGGGGTTGTTGCCCTCTATATTAAGAAACGGATAGATTGCAAAAAGCTGCCTCTGAGAAAAGCCATGGACAGGTCGAGAGCTTGTGAGTAAGAGTTAAGGACAGGGCCAACAAAGGACACCTTGTGGTTGGTATCTACTATAGGCAGATCAAGAGGAGCCTGTTGATGAGGCCTTCTTGCTTCAGCTGCAAGAAGCACCACACTTGCAGGCTCTCGTCCTGATGGGGGGTTTCAACCACCCTGATATCTGCTGGGAAAGCTACACAGCAGGCTGTAAGCAATCCAGGAGACTCCCAGAGTGCATCAAGGACAACTTCCTGGTCCTTGTATTAGATGAACTAACCAGAGGAGAAGCACTACTGGACCTGGTACTCACCAATACTGATGAACTCATTAAAGTTAAGATTGGAGGCAGTCTGGGCTGCAGCAATCATGCCCTGGCTGAGTTTGTGATCTGGAGGTGTATGGTCCTGGCAAAGAGCGAAGTCAGGACCCTGAAATTCTGAAGAGCAAGCTTCCAGCTGCTTAAATGATTAGTGGATAAAATCCCCTGGGACACTGTCCTTAGAAACAGAAGAGCAGATCAGAGCTGGGAACTCTTTAAGGATGCTTTTCTTAGAGTGCATCCATCTCTAGAGCTCTCCATCCCCATGTGTAACAAAGTGAGCAGGGAAGGCAGGAAACTGACATGGCTGAGCAAGGACCTGCTGGTCAAACTCAGGTGTAAGAAAAAAACACGCAGTGGAAGCAGGGCCATATGGCCTAGGAAGAGTACGAGGATGCCATCTGGATGTGTAAGAATGAGATCAGGAAAGTCAAGGCACAGATGGGACTGAGCTTGGCAAGGAAGGCAAAAAAGTAACAGGAAGGGATTCTACAGGTCATAAAAGAAAGACCAAGGAGAGTCTACCCCCTCTGATGGATGAGGAGGTGAACTGGTAATGACAGACGTGGATAAGGCTGAGGTAGTCAACAACTTCTTTGCTTCAACCTTCACTGCCAGTCAGGCTTCATATGTGTTTTGTTTCCTTGAACCTGCAGATGGAGGTTGGGGGAGCAAAGTCTCTCCCACTATAAGCAAAGAGCATGTTCAAGACCACCTGATGAAACTGAAGAACTAAAAGATGATCTTTAAGGTCCTATCCAACCCAAACCATTCTGTGATTCTATGATCATCAGGTCCAACTGTCAAACTGACCTACCAAGTCCCATCACTAAACCATATCTTTTAGTGTCACATCTAGACATCCTTCAAATACCTCCAGGGGTGGTGACTACACCACTTCCCTAGGCAGCTCATTCCAATGCTTGACAACCATCTTTGTAGAAAAATTATTTCTAATATCCAATCTAAATCTCCCCCTTGAAACCATTTCCTTGCATCCTAATACCTGTCACCTGGGAAAAGAGACTGACACCCTCCTCACCACAATCTACTTTCAGGTAGTTGTACAGAATGATGAGGTCTCCCTTCAGCCTCTTTTTCTCCAGACTAAACAAATCCAATTCCTTCAGTCAGTACTCATAAGTCTTTCACCAGCTTTATTGTTCTCTGCACATGCTTGAGCAACCCAGTAGCCTTCTTGTAGTGAGGAGCCCAAAACTAAACACTGATGTGCAGTCTCACCAGTGCTGTGTGCAGGACAGTCACTTCCCTAGTTCTGCTTGCCACAGTATATTCTGATGAAGGCCAGGATACCATTGGCCTTCTTGGTCACATGGGCACACTGCTAACTCATGTTCAGAAGATGGAGAAAAAAAAAAAAAAAAAAGAAAATTTGCAGATGTATTGTTCATCTAAGATTAACATTCAGAGGGTGAAATAATTGATGAAGATTCAGGCTAGGCAGGACGGTTTATAGATAACAACACAGTATTTTGTGATACGACAAAAGCTCAAGTCTGAAAGGGATTAATATTTTTTATTTAAATTTACGTATTCATTGAATAAGTGTTTCAATTCACTGAATAAGTATTTCAAGTAATTTGAATTTAGTACAAAGATGTTGATAAATGTCATTTTTAATTTTCATTATAACAGCACATTTCTCTATCTTTTTCAGTCTCTTGTAGAAATTATTAATGTCATTGTGGTTAAAAATATGCTAAAATCCTTAGCACAGTGTGAAGTATACACTGAATCCAATATCAGTTTTGATAGAAACCTTCTGTAACGTATAACCTTGAAAAACACCTAATAACCCTTACTTGTTTTTCCTCTCATTTATTTAGCAGTGCTTTAACTGAATGTTTTCCTGCTCTACAATGAAATTATCGTTACTCCTAGATATCGAATATCTTGGCAAAGAAAATATGCTATCCCTTTACTATTATTTTGATAGAGTTGCTTTCTCTAAGGATTCAATAACAAGGTGTTTTTAAAAGTGATTTTTTTACAGAAATTGCATAGTAGGAAAGGTCACATTGTCATTTTGAAGTCCTTAGTTTGTACAAATCAGATATTATTTTTCATTAAAACATAGGTGTGAAATTTTCCAAATTGTAACATACATATAGGAGAGAGATTTGGATTGGTACATCACATAATCGTGTCATATTGTGTTAGTGTATGGCCACTGGAAGCAAGGTTGGGTGACCTGGGAAGTACAGAGATGTTATTCACCCTGATATGGAAAAAGTTCATTCAGCCAAAACTCAATTAGATTTGAAACTGACCAACATTGGGGGAAAAGAAGGGGGGGGGGGGGGGGTGAGGAGGGGGAGGGCACAACAAAAAGGACATTTAAAAATATGTTAACAACAAAGGAGGACCAGAGAGAACACTGGTCTGTTATTTAATGGGGATGTTAACCTCACAAATCGTGACATAGATAAAACAGAAATGTTTAATGCATTGTTCACCTCTTTCTTCAACATTGATGGGGACCCTGGAATCCTCAGAGCCCTGAGCTAGAGGACCGTGACTGCAGGAATGTTAAAACCCCGGCTGCACCAGCTGGATGCATATGAGTCTTTGGGACCCAATGATTTTCATTTCAGGGTACTCAAAGAACTGGTTAATGTCATCATGGGACCTTTCTCCATTAGTTTTCAATGGCCTTGGAAATCTGGCAAATATTGTCCCAGTTTTCAAGAAAGACAAGAAAGAAGATTCTGGCAATTACAGGCCTATCAGTTTCACTTCAGTGCCTGGTAAAGTTATGGAGAATATTGTTCTAGCCATTATTGAAAAACACCCGAAAGACAAAGATCTCATTGGTCACAGCCAACACGGGTTCATAAGGAGAAAATCCTGTTTAATGAACTTAAATTCCTTCCACCCAGTTGACCAGCAGAAGCCAGTTCATGTAATCTTTTTGTATTTCAGCAAAGCTTTTGATATTGTTTCTCACAGTATCCTTCTGGACAAAATGTTCAGGATACAAGTGCATAAATACATAACAGAATGTGTGACCAATTGGCTGGCATGTCAGGTTCAAAAGTTATAGTAAATGGGGTTACATCAGGCTGGTGCCTAGTCATCAGTGGGGTACTACAGGGCTCCATTTTAGGGCCACTTCACTTAAATGTTTTCATAGATGGCTTGGATGCAGGACTGAAATATATACTAAGTTTGAAGACAGTAAATTAGAAGGAGCTGTAGACACCCTCAATGGCAGAGAGACCTTGAAAACAGATCTTGACAATTTAGTGGGCTAGGCAATCATTAACAGTATGAAGTTTAACAAGAGCAAGTACCAGCAATTCTGCACCTGAGACATACCTTTACATAGAGGCTGGGGGATGAGAGGCTGGAGATCAGTGCCATGGAAAGGAATCTGGGGTGTTTTGTCAATGGCAAGTTGAATATGATTCAGCGGTGTTCCCTGAAAGCCAAAAGGTCGAATCCTACCGTGGGGTGCATCAAGCACAACATTATACATGTGCAATAATGGCTTATTGTGGCCTTCTGCATTATTAGTAGTTTCTAGAATATGTGAAACTAAGTATATAGGTGATTTTGATTTTAGTGATGTGTTCTCAGTTAAACAAAAAGTCTGGTCAGTATCCAAAGATAAATATCAAAATGCATCAAGAGTAAAAGCAATCTTTCTGAAAGCTGTGTGCTGGACCTTTTGTTCCAGGTCTGTTTCTGATATAGATAACTATTTATTTATGAAGTCTGAATATATTTTTGTTCGTGCCTTTAAGACCAATAAAAAAATGCAAGAGAACAGCGGTTTTCTAGAAAAAGAATTTTTCAGATTACAGATAAGAAACTAGTAGGCAATCAATTATCTGCTTTTTCAGGATTTATCTTCTAGTGTCTTTTCTAAAATATTATCCATGTTTAAACATGTTTCAATTTTTAAGCCACTTTGCCATCCTCACTCCTTTTCTACTAGAGGTTTGCTGCAGTTATTCTTCACAGTTAATGTCATGGTTCCCCTAGCTTTTCATAAATAATTGTCTGTTTTCTTAACTTATTTCAACAAAGGTAGAAATTTGAAGTGAATTTGGGTTTTAGGGTGTCAGACATGCCATACATGCATAAAAAGAAATATTCCAGAAGCATGAAGATAGATTAACTCATCCCATGCTGTGTTAGAACGTACTGGAGAAGCAGAAACAAGGAATTTGGCCAATATTTTGTTCTTCTGTGGCTAATTCCAGATATCAAGCAATTTTTCAAGAACATTTTAGCAAGACAGAAATTAAAGTAATTATTCTAAAATGAAAAATAGCCACAAGCTAAATAATGTTCAAGCATGGTAAAATGTATTTTGCAGAATATTTAATGATTAAGGACACAAGCTACATTCATGCATGTAAGTTAAAGAGGGTGGGGGGCCAGGCCCATGCACTGCAACTCCACAGGGTATCTTGTGTTGTTTATGAAGTACTGTGGCCTATTATTGGCATGGGCCAAGTACCATTTTACTCCCAAAATGTTTGGGCCTTGTATGGGTCTTTGTATGAACCAGTGATTATTCCCAATGGGTCATTTTCATGAGGCCAACCTCTATAGGGAATAAGGGAAATTAACTGGATAGATTAGATGAGACTGTGCTGCTTGGTGTTAGGATAAAAAGATGGGCCTTGTCATTTCTTAGTTTACAGGCATAAATGTAGTCATAGAGTTACAATTGCCTTTGGTCTGCATTTGCTCTTCTTCTGACATCTTCAGCCTTTCCAGACTCTGGAAGATGAAATCAGTTGACTTAAAAATAGTCAAATGTAACAGAAATCTCTGTAGGTATCTTGATGTTTTGCAATCTACTGGTTCCTATATGTCTCACTAATGTATCTCCCGTGTACCAGTTTATCTAAAGTAATCTCTTATCATTTCTCCATCATCTGCTATTTTATCTTGAAGGATACATGATGAATCATTGAAACATATTGAAGTATTAACTCTAAAAAGAAGACTAACATATTGGTAAATTGAAATTTTTACAGTGCCAGAACCATAATATGTTTTCTACACACTTATATACCTTACATTTGCTGTTAAATTAGCCAGTTTTGGAGACTGAATGTTTGATTGGTTGATTGAGATTTTTTGTAGTCAAGTTCTTGAGATCATTTCCCACTCCTCCCACACACACACTTTTACATTTTACTTTTACAAATATCTACATACATGGTTGTCATCAGGTATCCATCATTCAGAATTCCTGTCATCACATCATTAATAGTTTTATATCATTGGACCTTGGATTAAAATATGTAGCACTTATATTGAGTCCAACAGTTCAATTTTTTTACCAATATTTTAATATATAGAATCTATAGTTTCCACAATAAAAACTTAAATTTGTCATTTGGGTATATATAGTTCAATAAATAATAGAAGAGTCAGGGTAGAATGCTTTTAATTACAGCATTTACACTTTACTATTCACTACATAGAAAAGACAGAATTATCAGTTTGCCTTGGAAGGTAATTAACGGATTGCTGGATATATTTAAAGGAATATTTCAAGTGACATATAACAACTAATAGTGAGTCTTTTCTACCCCATATTCTATCTTTCTGAGCATTTTGCTTTTACAGATCTGGGACCTAGATAGAATAGGGATGCAGATTTCTTTCCCAGTCACAGGGACTGTGATTCCACTATACTTGGAGGATACACCCTGACTGAAAATAAGAAGTGTATCTAGACTTACAAATTTGTTGCAACATCAGAGTTTTCTTGATTTATTTCATTATTTTGAGATCAATCTATTGTTTCTATCAGGATTTTTTTTTTTTCTTTCACATAACTAAACCAACAAAGTACAGCCAGTTCAGAATACTATTCAGAATACTAAATATTTTGTAAGATCTTCTATAGGCTAGTCACTTAAAATGACTTTTCCTACAACTACTGAACATAGTCCTCCTTTTTCTTTTTAAAATATACCTACTTGTAAGCAGCGGACAAGTCTTGAAGCTCTGCCAAGACAGTAAATACCTTAATTAGGCAGAGCTCTCTCTGTTTCTGGCTACTCTAATAGTAAGCACAGCCTTGCTCTCCAGTTTCCATTATCTGCTTCCACAGATCTCTGCTCCATATCCTTCTGTCACTGCAGAAGGAAAAATGGGAGGTGAGATGTATAACAGACTACAAATCTTAGTCGTTAATGTTATAACCATAATTTATCTGAATTTCCTGATTCATCTATTGTGAAAAGATGATGACTTGAAGCTTTTTCTTTTGTTTTGGATTACTCTTCCTTTATCTTTCCAATTCCCATCTACATGGACTTGTTTTTGCATACACCAGACAATATAATGTCTAAGATGGCACAGCTTTATGATTTTACAGTACCACAGTGTTGTACACTGCAACTGATTTCACCCAACATAACCAAACTTATATAACATTATCTTTACTGGTGCCTCTCAAGTACGTAGGTTTAGTAGGCTGGATCAAAGCCACTAAATCTGGTGGAGGGAATTAACATTGCAAACCTGTGGCTTGGGAAGAGCATCGTGTTTACAAGGTATGGAAAATTATTATAGAGAGAATGGGTCAAGAAATTGGAAATATCTATGGAAAGAAGGACAAAATAAGATGAAATAATATAAAATGAAGAAAAGTTGATGGTCTGTAGTACCAAAACAAAAGTCAGTGTTGTAAATATTTTAATTTTAGTTTTATGTATGAATATAAACTTAAGTATCCCCTTAAGGATGTTGAATCATTTCTAATTAATGATATTGATGTTGATTTATACCATTAATTTCAGTAAGATGTTGTGTGACAAAGAACTGCAGCTTTTGAGCCTTGACCTTAATAGAATTATAATTAAATCAGCTCTTATTAGTCTTAACATTCATTTTATTTACAGTAAATCTATAGTAAGAATTTAGCTTTTGTCCCATAACATATAAATAATTAGCAAAACCTGTGTAATTTTTTTTTTTCCTGGAGTTGGTCTGAGACACAAAACAGTAGACAAAGATCAGAATGCATCAGTGTATTGGGAGCCTTGCAAAAGACCTTATATTCAAGGACTGAGTGACCTTGAACCAGCCATGTGTGCTCTATTAGGTCTTGTACTTAGAGTTCAAGAAACTCCATTATTAACATAACCTGTAATTTATTATACCTTTGGTAAAGGCAAGCTGTATGTGTATCAAGGGGTGAATGCAGTGACCCTGATCTGGGGTAAAATCATGTGACAACTACAGTGGTCAAAATGGAGGAGATTTCCTCTATGGTATTGAAGTGAGAAAGGGCTTTCTGTAGGAAAATCCACATGGAGCCCATTCAATATTGCATGAAATCAGGGTCCCCACTATCTGAAAGGATGTGCTAATCATGAATTTTCCTCTTTTTACTTTATCTTATTAAAACAGATCTTTCATTACGCCATTTTTTTCCACACCTTTCTTATTGAGATCCAGGAAAAAAAAAAAAAAAAAAAAAAAAAAAATTTCACCATCTCCTGCCCTTCTCACCCCTACCTTCATGCAGAACAACCTTCAAATAAAAAAAAAATCAAGTGTAAAAAGAGCTTGACATTCTGTAAGTGATATAAATGTAGTATAGTACAAATGTTACCATTACTGTTTTTTGTGTTTTTCTTTCTTTTTTTTTTTTTTT
>CM021765.1:29570045-29581669 GCA_011076525.1 Nettapus auritus
AAAGGGAAGGGAAGGGAAGGGAAGGGAAGGGAAGGGAAGGGAAGGGAAGGGAAGGGAAGGGAAGGGACATTTGTCTAATCCGCAGTCTCACTGTATGCATAAATAAGACTTTACAGTGTGGATAAACAAATCTGTGTGTTCTGATTGTGGCTATGGAAACATTAATCATATAAGTCAAGTTAAGACATAGGTGGTAATGTTTTAGTTCCCAGAAATTTATTGTTCATTTTCCCTCAGTCATTATACTCACTAGGTCCCCAAATATTAGACTCTCCTATGAGTTTTCTATACACATATAAAATACTCTTGTTATTACATCTTCACCAGACTCCCTTATCATTTCTACACTTGTCCAGCCATAACATGCATCTTTCTATTTCTCCTACAAGTGCTGAATGTTAATTTTTTTTATTTTTTTTTTTACTAATATTCATTGCCCAAATTAACATAGAAAATAAACATTCTCTTCTGAATGCCTTAAAATACCTCGGTATTCTGTCACATCTTTATCACATATTTTATTGGCTAGGCTGGATGGTAAATTGAGAAACTAGTTTATGACTACAGAAAAGAAATCCCAAGGTTCACAGAATCACAGAATGGTTAATGTTGGAGAAAACTTTTGCCGGTCATCTGGTCAAACCCCCCTGCTCAAGCAGGGACACCCACAGCAGGTTTGTCAGGACCACATCCAGATTGGTTTTGACAATCTCCAAGGAGGGAGACTCTGCTACCTCTCTGGGCATACCTATTTGGAAATGAAACACCTGCTTATATTTCATTGTATAGAACACTCCTCACACTCTTCATTTTCTTCAGAAGCTTCTTGTTTACCTAAATGAGAAGGACTGTCTACCTCTGTGTTTGCTCAGCAACTTGTTCAGTGGCATGCTAACTCTAAGCAGAGCATTATAGACATTTATCTGATATTCTGATATTTAATCATAATTAAAAAAATAAAAAATAAAAAATTAGTCTACCCAAGTTTGTGACATTGCATAAGCACTCCCCACAGTACTTACTGAAAAAAATTCAACTGAAAAATATTTAAGAAGGTGGGATTTAATAAATAAAGGAAGATCATTTTCTGCAAAAGCAATTTCTTTCATCCTTGAAAAATATTATGGATTTGTTACTACACCTCAGAAAAATTAGATGTCAGGACAAAGACTTGTGCTGCCTAGATCTTGCCATTCCAATTGGATCTTTCATGACTCATCTGGCTTCTAGTCAACTCCTAGTTGACTTCAATACAAGCATTTTAGGAGAACATTTCAGTAGAAATACTACTGGGTAGAATATTCCTATCCCTGCTAGAGGCAGAATTATCAGGTGATTATCACCGAATCACAGAATTTCTAGGTTGGAAGAGACCTCAAGATCATCGAGTCCAGCCTCTGACCTAACACTAACAGTCCCCACTAAACCATATCCCTAAGCTCTACATCTAAACATCTTTTAAAGACCTCCAGGGATGGTGACTCCACCACTTCCCTGGGCAGCCCGTTCCAATGCCTAACAACCCTTTCGGTAAATAAGTTATTCCTAAGACCCAACCTAAAATTCCCCTGGTGCAACTTAAGCCCTTTCCCCCTCGTCCTGTCACCAGGCACGTGGGAGAACAGACCAAGCCCCACCTCACTACAGCCTCCTTTGAGGTACCTGTAGAGAGCGATAAGGTCACCCCTGAGCCTCCTTTTCTCCAGGCTGAACAATCCCAGCTCCCTCAGCCGCTCCTCGTAGGACTTGTTCTCCAGGCCCCTCACCAGCTTCGTCGCTCTTCTCTGGACTCGCTCGAGCACCTCCATGTCCTTCTTGTAGCGAGGGGCCCAAAACTGAACACAGTATTCGAGGTGCGGCCTCACCAGAGCCGAGTACAGGGGGACGATCACCTCCCTAGCCCTGCTGATCACACTGTTTCTTATACAGGCCAGGATGCTGTTGGCCTTCATGGCCACCTGAGCACACTGCTGGCTCATATTCAGCCGACTATCAACCATCACTCCCAGGTCCTTCTCTGCCTGGCAGCTCTCCAACCACTCATCTCCCAGCCTGTAGCTCTGCTTGGGGTTATTGCGCCCCAGGTGGAGGACCCGGCACTTGGCCTTGTTGAACTTCATGCAGTTGACCTCAGCCCATCGGTGCAGCCTATCCAGATCCTCCTGCAGAGTCTTCCTACCCTCGAGCAGATCGACACACGCACCTAACTTGGTGTCGTCTGCAAACTTACTGAGGGTGCACTCCATCCCCTCATCCAGATCATCGATAAAGATGTTAAAGAGGTCTGGTCCCAGTACCGAGCCCTGGGGGACTCCACTAGTGACCGGCCTCCAACTGGATTTGACTCCATTCACTAAGACTCTCTGGGCCTGGCCATCCAGCCAGCTCCTAACCCACTGAAGCATGCACCAGTCCAAGCCATGAGCAGCCAGTTTCCTGAGGAGAATGCTGTGGGGAACGGTGTCAAATGCCTTACTGAAGTCAAGGTAGACCACATCCACAGACTTTCCCTCATCCACTAAGCGTGTCACCTTGTCATAGAAGGAGATCAGGTTCATCAAGCAGGACCTGCCCTTCATAAACCCATGCTGACTAGGCCTGATCGCCTGCTTGCCCTGCAAGTGCTGCATGATGACGCCCAAGATAATCTGTTCCATGAGCTTCCCTGGCACTGAGGTCAAACTAACAGGCCTATGGTTCCCCGGGTCTACCCTCTGGCCCTTCTTGTAGATGGACGTCACGTTTGCTACCTGCCAGTCAAGTGGGACCTCCCCTGATAGCCAGGACTGCCGATAAATGATGGAAAGTGGCTTGGCCAGCTCTCCCACCAGTTCTCTCAGTACCCTCGGGTGGATCCCATCTGGCCCACATCAACTTGCGTACATCCAAGTGCTGTAGCAGGTTGCCAACCATTTCCTCATGGATTGTGGGGGCCACATTCTGCTCCCCGTCCCCTTCCACCAGCTCAGGGTACTGGGCGTCCAGAGAGCAACTGGTTTTGCTGCTAAAGACTGAGGCAAAGAAGGCGTTAAGCACCTCAGCTTTTTCCTCATCTCTGGTAACTAAGTTTCCCCCCACATCCAGCAAAGGGTGGAGATTCTCCTTCGTCCTCCTTTTTGTATTGATGTATTTATGAAAACATTTTTTATTGTATTCAACAGCAGTAGCCAGATTGAGCTCCAGATGAGCTTTAGCCTTTCTAATTTTGTCCCTGCACCGCCTCGCAACATCCTTGTAGTCCCCCTGAGTAGCTCGCCCTCTTTTCCAAAGACTACAAGCCCTCTTTTTTCTCCTAAGCTTGAGCCACAACTCTCTGTTCAGCCAGGCCGGTCTTCTTCCGCGCTGGCTCATCTTTGGGCACGTGGGGACAGATCGCTCCTGAGCCATTAAGATTTCTTTCTTGAAGAGTGCCCAGCCTTCCTGGGTTCCTCTGTCCTTCAGAACTGCCTCCCAAGGGACTCTGCCAACCAGTGTCCTAAACAGCTCCAAGTCAGCCCTCCGGAAGTCCAAGACAGAGGTTTTACTGGTCCCCTTCCTGACTTCGCCAAGTATCAAGAACTCTACCATTTCATGGTCACTCTGCCCAAGACAGCCCCCGACCACCACATCTCCCACCAGTCCTTCTCTGTTAGTGAACAGAAGGTCTAGCGGGGCACCTCCCCTGGTAGGCTCGCTAACCAGCTGCATCAGGAATCTATCTTCCACGCTCTCCAGAAACCTCCTGGACTGCTTTCTCTGTGCTTTCCTCTTTGTATTCCTTCCCGTATACTCAGCCTAATCAATATCGTCCTCTTGTCCTCCTCTCTGTTTACCACAATGGTGCCATGAGGGATCAGCAATGCAGAGTAGCTTAATAACTTTGAGATATTAAAGGAAAAAAAAAAAAAAAAAAAGAAAGAAAAAGAAGAAATAAACAAACAAACTACAACAAAAAACACAGTTTTGCATGTCTATTACTGCATATCTATTACTGCAAATACTTTGCTCTTATACTTAGTACTAAGCAAAAGACCCTGTGAAACCATAAATATAATTTTCCCCATAAGACCTTTAGAGATCCCTCAGATAATTGAATAACAAATGCAATGTGATCCAATTTTATAGGAAAATTACAGAAATTGTTTTCCTAGCCTTTTAACTATGTTTTTATTAGTAACCAAATGGCAATTTCAAAATTTGAGAGTTATACTTTATAAGTAACAATATTTACAAAGATCGAAAGCAGAATTTAAACAAATGAACTGCAACAGCATTTTCTACCACCAGAATTAGAGAAACATGTCACTTCTCCCAACAGACAAATGGATCACTTGTGAATTGCCTACTAGAATTCAAAATCTAACTTTCCTATAGATCACAAAAAAAGGTGAGCAAAATGTCCATCTGTAACATCTTCCAGAAACATTATACTGTCCTTGCTATTGCAGTGCCTGCAAAGAGTGTTAAGGGCTAGTTCATAAGGTTTACCTCCATCTTAATCCTAGCTTGGAAGATTAAAGGTGTACCAGATGTAGAAATGGTCTGAATCGTTTTACTGGAGCCGATTCAGAATCTGGAACAGTGTTTGTGACAGACTAAACAAATGAGTGAGTCCTGGCTGTGGAAATTGTACACATGGTAGGATTTAAACAAAAGTCTGGACAACAAAGGGAAAATACCAGAATCCCAGATAGTTCAAGTGATATCCTAATAGTACATGAATTGATTATCGCTGTACACTAAATATACCAATGTTCAAAAATTTGCAAATATTCTAAACATTACTAGTAAGACATAATAAATAGTCTTTTGACTAATTTGTCAACAGACAGTCTAAATGAATCATATGTGAGCTGTGTACTTCCCTTTGGAGTGCAAACAGCACTAATAATCATTTTTATGTATGCTAAAGTATCAGTTAAAAGTTGTAAGTGTTAACACCCCTTCCATTGTTTCAGTTAATGCTTTTGAGTTTGGATTTAAGCAATCCAAAGCTGAATGCTTTAAGGTAAGCACCCAGCAGTACAGGTGCTTGCACATCTTTACACCATTATGTAAGCATTCTGCCCTGTGTTTTAGACATTGTTTTACACCAGTTTAATGATATTGATATGAAGCTTATAACACAGTTACCCTCTCTGTAAATATGACACTTGTAGGTTTCCCTGTATACTGAACACAACCACATAAAAATAGTAACTGTTATCTATAACCTGGAGTTTGTACCACAGGATGCAAACTGATTTAACTTGTATAAACTTAATCAATGCTCCCCACTCTGTAAACCCATTAAAGGTAAGCACAAATTTATGTATGTATCCTGGCTGTGAGCTATATATCTGCTTTAAAGTATTTCTTTTGCATATTTTGGAAACCTTTCTAAAATGTATAAAATGTTTGTATTTATGAAGCACTATTCTAAGGCTGCTAGATCAATTATCAGCCCTGACATTATTTAAAGTATTCATTATCATTTGAAATTAATATATTCATTAAGTTTTCATAAATTCCTTCTTCTGCCTATTTTTTTCCTGATCCTGGCTATTTTATGGCCCCAGCTTTGAGGGTTGCATTTGATTTCTTCTTCAGAAGGAGATTTTCAAGTATTTTCATAACATATTCCCAGATCAGAGACTAACTCCAGATTCTTATAGCTGTCTGAAAATTGACAAAGCCACTCTTCAGAAATTGCAGCTGCAACCATCTAAAATGTGAAGAATGAACAAAACATGAATATTTAGTTTATTTTGCCAATGAACAAGAATACAGAGGTGAACCAGAACATTCACAGCAGTCACTACAACATTAGACAACAACTAGGTAACCAGCTGTGGAATAATGATGAGTTAAAGTGTGTGCATCAGCATTGTGTACAGAGGCACTGATAATTGAAGAATAATTTAGACTCAGTATAAAAATTTACCACACAGTAAAAATCTAAAAAGTATGCATAGTCCATCAGTGGATTCCAGAAAAACTCATTAATTTTGCTAATTTTCAACTATTTGTAGTATCTTCTATTACACATCACATTTTCCTCAATACCTTTATTTAGCATGGGCTATTTAGAGAGTGTTGGTGTAGCATTTCATGGGAACAGCAGGAAAAACAATTAACAGTTCCTAATAAAACATAGAAGTATTTGTTAGTCTATATGGAGAGGGACATGACAAATTGTCAAGAGTTTTCTTTTGGACATAATGCCCAAAAGTCAGTTCATCTGACTACACAGGGGATTAATAATAAATTAGGGGAAATATATATATATATATATATTATTGGAGTCTTTGGTTTTTCACTTATTTCAGGAGTTACATGAACCAATACAAACCAGAGATGAAATTAGTGATAATACATTTTTTTTTTTTTTTCCTCAGGAGTACCAGAAAACAGCTGCTGTGAAATCATCTAGGGACTTTCCTTTATCCCGTTGTGTTAATTTATTTTGGAATCTGATAATATATCTCATATACCTCTGATAATAAGGCTACATAGATTTTTAAGAGGGTATTAACTACACCTCATGTGAGTTTATTTATTTATTTTTATATATTATTTTCAGAGAGTGTGGCTAATGGAATTACTTGTTTTTACTCAGGGAGTGAAACACCTGCCTATTCTGCCAATAAAACAGAGGCTACAGGGAGATGGAGACTAAACAGGTTTAAAGCCTTTTATGTGCTGTCTCATTAGTGGATCTCACCTATGTTTTTTGCAGTAGGAAAGAGTTAGAAACTGTATCTAAAACAGAAAACATAGCTACAGAATTTTAGTTTTCATAGTCTCTATAAGTGGTGTAATAATACTGTAAAAATACAGTTTGCATATAATTGCCTTTCTTCCTGAGATTGCTTCATTTCTACCCTAAATTTAATCTGGATCTTTGAAGGTTTGTTTTGAAACAACATGGTTTTTTCATCCTGGGTTAAGAAATAGTTTGGCCTGAAATCTGACTGAAGATATAGCTGAAGATTCCACATTGACAGGATTCTCTACAACTTTTAAAGAAAATCTGAGAAGTCTCAAGTTATTATAAATATAATAATAATATCAATGATACTTCAAAAGACCCACTGGCAAGCTGAATTTTTAATACTCTCATAAACAAGAAGTGAATAATCTAAATAAGTACCTAATGAGTTTGTATTATCTCACCACATAAAGACCTACAGTTACATGACTTCACCGAACATGTTGAAAATGTGTCATCGAGTATTACACTAGCTGAAATTTTATTCAGCATCTCTGTTTTCAGGAAAAAAAAAAAGAAAAAAAATAAAAAACCATTTTACTGTGGCTCTAAAAGACATTTCTGAGAATAGTTACTTTAAGTAAGAGAACAGAACATCATAATTCTTTGGGGGAATTTTTTAGAAATTTTTTAGAAACTGATACATTGAGTCTTGTGGATGAGAACTCTTACAAATCTTCAGCTGTAGATTTTTTTCTCCATACAAGCAGAAAGGGGAAGCTTCTTCTAAGTTGCAACATATTTGTCAGTTTTTAAAAACTGTCAAGGGTCAGACCAGGTCAATATTTGAATAAGACTACTTGAAAGATCATGTAGAAGCTCCTGGGAAATGCTGTTTATAGTTTAGTAGGTGACTTTCTTTTTTCTGACATATGATTAAATCAAAACACTTGTTCTCTGGGGCTCAATGCCATATCTTGGATGCAGTTATACGGTAAGGGTAACATTCATCTTACCTGCTTTAACATCTACAGTACAGATGCATCAGGCTAAGTAAATCTCCAGAGGCTCCCTTAGTAGACAAGAGGGAAAAATAGATACTTTTGGCATGAGGTTCATCTGGTGTATTTCAGATATATGACAATGAGCTTAATCCCTGTCTTACATTTTTACTGGATGTATTGATTCTAAACTCTAATGAAACTTTTGATAAGATCAGAAATGTTGATTTTCAGTGTCCTTGTCAAGTTCTCAAATGCAATTTAATGTGACAGAGATACACTTCATTCATTTATAATGTTCAAGGATGCCATTTAATAGCTTCTCCTACTTTTTATGGTCATTTCCAACCAAAATCATTAAAATAAACCTTTCTATTTGCATATTTATTTAATCAGATATTTGTAAATGAAAACTTAGATGTAATCATTACAGAATATTTGTTCTTCTGTTTGTTTGCTCTTCTGTCATTTCTTCAGCTTGTGAGTAGGTAAGATAAACCATCAACTACTTAAGAGTACCTAAGGCCTCTCATTGGAGAGCAGCTTAAAAATACTCAAGGTCAGAATCTTCTAAAATGAGGAACACCTGGTTTTGCCTTTGCTACATTTTTCTGATAGTAAAATTAATTTTTTATCCTCTCTTCTCTTAGAAGTCCTATGTTTATTTCAACAATGTCTACCACATCTCTCTCATATATATTTTTTTAAGGGAGATAATATCTGGGATTTTTAAGCCTTTTTATTTTATTTTATTTATTTTTTTTTTCCTTATGGTTCCTCTAGAAACAAATAAAAAATAAAAAATAATAATAAAAAAAATAATAATAAAAAAAAAAAAGGCAGAAGCTGGCTGAGGAAACTGGGTTTATTTACTCTGCAGTAGAGGAAGCTGAGGGGAGACCTCATCACTCTCTACAACTTCCTAAAAGGAGGTTGCAGCAAGGAGGATATCCATCTCTTTTCTCAGTGATAGGATGCCAGCAAAAGGCCTCAAGTTGCACCAGGGGAGGTTTAAATTGGATATCAGAAAAAACTTCAGGGAAAGGGTGGTTAGGCCCTGGAACAGGCCCTCCACTGGAAGCAGTGGAGTCCCCATCCCTGGTGGTATTTAAGAAATGCGTGAATGTGACACTCAAGGACATGGTTTAGTGGTAGACTTGGTAGTGCTAGGTTGATAGTTGGACTTGATGAACTTGAAGGTCTTTTCCATCTGAAATGATTCTGTGATTCTATGACTAAACTTCAGGTGGGAAGTATTTTCTCTGTGCTGTACTGGACACTGATATTGACTGATATTGAAGTTCACATACTGATTGTGGATTACTCTCAGGCAGGTATGGCTGTTTAGATAAATGTCATCACCAAAGACTAATTCCTCAGACCTTATGTTCCTTTTTCAGAACAAGTGTGATCAGCTTAAAGATAAGGCAGGCATAAGAGATTTCTTATTTCTGAATAACAAAGAACTGTTTTATCTTCCTGGCTAGATACTGTGTAAAGAGGCAAAATTAAACATAATTAAAACAGCAGTCAATAAATAAATAAATAAATAAATAAATAATGGAGACACAGAACAGTCAATGAAGCATTATCTCTGTCACTTCTCCAAGACTAAAAAAATCTTGTATATGAACACTATGTAATAGAGACCTCTAAGCAGACTTGAGAACAACTGCTGTCTGGACAAATGGAGTTCTACACACGTTTCCTGGCAAACTGAATGAATTTCTTGATGAAGGTATCCTTACATAAGGTACATGAAATGGTAGTTTCATCTGGAATAACGGCTAACCAGTGCTGTTTGTGGACCGTGGCTCTGTGAGAGGTTTATGACTCACCTAGTCAGAGAATACACTCTCTGTGTCTAGTTCTTATAACTCTTCCTTGCACAGAAAAATGATGCACACAGTGCACCCCTGCTCTGACCTGTGTGAATCTTCTGAACATGCATATGGATGTATCTGTATGACTGTGAATTAGCATCTGCATAGTGCTCAGATTTCTCTTGTTCTCTCTATCCCATACATTCTCTGACTTAATGTGTTCCTAAGACTTTTGTATACACTTTCTTGGCAGCAGTCTGGAAGCTTATACACTATAGGGGTTGGAGAAAGGACAGAAAATGCCTGGGTCCAGATGAGTTCATTACTATGTAAACTTTCACCAGTTGTGGCTTTCTTGAAAAAAAGGAGTTGATCTAACTGTCTGCAATTAGTGGTGAAACGGTGAAGTCACTGGCACCATTATTTGTTCAGTTTTCAGTTACAAAATTAAACTACTACACCCAGAGGTACATCTCAGAGTAAGTAACTTTATATTAGTCAATGTACATAGTACTTTCTTTTCTCAAAAGAATTTACACTTAGGATTAGATAAACAAGCTAAGCAGAGGGAAAATATCACCCAGATAGCAGGTAGCTGTATTCCTACTCTCCTAGGAAACCTCGGGTAAATCTCGGCTTGGGACTGTATTAATCCTAGTACGTCTTACTTTGGTAGAACTTACCAAGAAAAAAGGAAACACTGGAGCCATTATAAAGATTACATTTTCTGTATACATCAAAAGTATTGTAATGATGATATTTTCTTCATTGTTAATTCTGTGAATTTAGTGTTCCTGGAAACACTTTCCCTATCTGTGCTTATAGAATCATTCTGATGTAAACTAGGACAATGTTAGTAGAAAATACTGACTGTCAGGGTCAGAACCACTCTCAGGCATTATAACACTGGACAACAAATAAAAATAGCAGGGCATCCCAAGTGCTGTAGGAAGATGCCTCCTATTCCTGCTGTCTCTCTTACATAGTTATGGGTGGGTCTTTGGGAACAAGTGAGGTAGGCCACAATAAATCTGTCAAGTATTGTCATGTAAATGTCAACAGGTATATACAGTTGAACATCCTGCTTTTATTTCTGTTTTTCAGCTCTTTAATTGGACCATTCTAGATCATTCTTCACACTTTATGTTCCCTTCTTCTCATTTTGGAAATAGGCTTTGTTATAAAGGGATGCCAAGGGGTATATCATGAATCTTGCTTCTGAAAATGTTTGAAGGATATCCTCCTTACAATACTATTTGCTTAAGAAGAAACATTTGATATACTTCACGTTTTGCATGCAGTTCTCCTGGCACACAAGTCTATTACTAAAGAGCTGGGGGAAAAAATGCTGTTACTTTCTTTAGCATTTGCTATAAAAATCTGCCACTTCTTGCCAATAAATATTCTAAGTTAAATTCAGCCAGTTGTCTTTACCAGTTTCAGATCACAACATAATTCAGTTTAGCAATTTGTTGCTTTTCTAGATATCATAGTAGAGTAGTTCAGTTGGAAAGGATCATCAAAGATCGTCTAGTCCAGCCTGATCACTTAAGGGCTAAACAGAAGTTAAGCGTATTACTGTGGGCATTCTCCAATGCCCTTTTTGTAGGTGGGTATAACATTGGCTAGTTTCCAGTCAGCAGAAACCTCTCCAGATTTCCATGACCTTTGGTAAATTGTTGAGAAAGGTCCAGCTAAAACATCTGTTAATTCCTTCAATATTCTGGGGTGAATTCCATCTGCTCCCCTCCTTCCCACCCACCCACCCCCAACCACGATTACCATGGACCTAAGAATGTTGAGCTGATGTAGTCATTCCCTTACAATTTCATATTGGAGTTCCATTACTAATATTTAAATCCTGATAAACATCCCACCCCATTTTTATTTCCTTTACTCCTAGTTGATTTGATTGACCTTGATTTATCTGATGAATATGATGACAACACAGAGAGAGGCCACAAAAATGTCTAAGCTACAAAATTGACACAGATTTCTACAGACAAAGCAGCTGAGATCCTTTTAATTGTGGTCTCTTCTCAAAAAGCCAGACATCAGAAGGCTTATATCACCAGACACCAAACTTATATCTCCTGTGTTTGACAGTCCTGATGATAGTGTTCCTACCTT
>CM021765.1:29581769-29600351 GCA_011076525.1 Nettapus auritus
ATCACCCTCTTACCCCACATATTATATTGATTCTTATGGGAAAAATTGCTTTGCAGCTGTTGAATTACTAACTGTCACATTTTTCATGAATGTGATGGATTGCTGAGTATGGCTGTACTAAGAATTACTGTGTTTTCATACACTGAAAGTGGTAAAGAAATCGTATTGACCAATGGATCTGTAAGAGCATGAACAGATACTTTTTATTATTATTATTATTATTTTACATCTCTCTAGGTGCATTTTGTACTGTGATACTTTTATTGATGGATATATGAAATCTCCAGCCTCCATAAAGTGTCCAGTCTAGTTCTATTCAACTACTTTCCACTGCAGCAATCCAGTTGTAG
The DNA here is from genome assembly GCA_011076525.1 of Nettapus auritus. Taxonomy (NCBI): domain Eukaryota; kingdom Metazoa; phylum Chordata; class Aves; order Anseriformes; family Anatidae; genus Nettapus; species Nettapus auritus. Next base: position 29,582,120 of record CM021765.1, read on the forward strand.
CCTCTTCATTTTCATTGCTGGTGCTGCTGTGGCACCAGAATGACTAAGGATTTGCTTTTCCTTTAGCTAGCTTTCATCATACATAAATGTATTAGAAACAGAATAAAATCCTCTGCCATAAAACACAGAAAGAGTTTTTTCTGTACTGAAATAATAATAAAAAACCAACTATACAGAAAGAGTACCAAATTCATGGTGAATTATTATTGATTGAATATTTTGTATGAGAAATGGGTCAGGTGCTGAGAAATTAAGCCAAACATATTGATCTCCTAAAACACTTTTTTTTTATTTATTTATTTTTTAATGTAGAAATCTGAAAAATAATGTTGGGTATTTGCTTTTTAATATATTTTTGGTGAGAAAATAAAAAACAAAACAAAACAAACAAACAAAAAAAAACAGTCACAATGATGTTTGCAGTATACCTGCACAAACAAATTCCAGGCTAGTCTTTTAAATAGAACAGAAAGAAACCATCTTAATTCTGGTAATAGATCAAGGATGTTTACCCATATCTGTTCTCCATATTTTTTCTTTTCCAACAGATAATAAGTAACAGTAACCCAGGAAAAATGATAGAAAAGAGGAAAAAAAAAAAAAATGGACTCTTCACATTTTTGCATCTTCATCACTCCTTTTCACACCAGTGTCCTATAGCATATTTGTCATCATACAGTCAGCCTATTACTTTTGCTTATCAGAATCACATGCAAACTATGCAGGATCCCGCCATATTATAAGCTGATTGCAACGAAGGACTAATAGTATCAAGGGTGCTAAAGTTAGGTTGGTGATCTCATATGGAATGCTCAGAGGAGACTTGTCTTATTGCTATCTATTTAAATATATATAGTGTGTCTAGGCATCACTAAACTCTATATAACACCCAAGTCATTCTGCTTTTCAGAAGATTCTTGGCATACCAAATTATTAGCACACCAAATAAAAGCCATTTTGGCCCATAGGGGCAATATGTGACACTTGCAAAGGAATACATAATGACTTACCAACTCTGTTGTTAAATACAGCTATATAACAGGATCCTTCTAATGTCTTCAGTTACATGTTTCAGATCTTATCACAATTTCCTTTTGTCTTGACAGGCAAGAAAAACATTGCAGGCTAGAGAAGAAACAACTATAGAGAGAATAATATTAATCAAAGAGAAATTTGACAAATGTTAGTTTTCATTAATTTGAAAAACATTTATGAGGCAAGCAGATTGGTTGTGAACATATTTAGAATTCATAAGCATTTTCTGAATGTTCTGTATGTGTTATAGAGATGACAGATTGTTTACATTGGCTGTTCAGTTCAAACAATCTTCCAGTATTTCTGTTCCTTTACTGCCTGACAAATTTATTAGCAGGAGAATAGAAAGTGAAAAAATAGCAAATAATACACTAATGAAATTTCTGGTTTCACAAAATAACTACTGAAAGCATAATGAGCCCTAGGTATTTAGTCACATAGTATTTGGACATACAATATCTATCCCTTTTTATTTAAAAAAGAACAGGATTCAAACAGTATCCTCTCCTCATTGAATCACTTTGTCATTTAAATAGATCCTGTGACTCAGCAAAACATAGAGAGTAATGCCCTACACAGAAAATCCAGATGTGTATTGCTACTGTCAATGTGCTTACATATATTCTCACCCTTTTCTGCATTAACAGTGCTAGCTTTTTGAATGTTCTGGTTCTTCAAAGTACACTTTGGAAAAACATTTTCCCTGACAACATTATTTTATTACGTAAAACAAATAGGTGCAAACATTAATTTAGCTTGGAGGTTTTTTTTCCTCAGAATTGGTTGAAAAAGCTGCACTGAGAGAGAGCAACAGAATTCTTGGAGCAAAGTGGGAGTTCTAGGCAGTTTAATACTAAGTACGTCATTTATCCTCAATTCTCCTCTTCTATAGCATGCTGTCAATGGCTGAAAATAAAGGCAAGCATAGTTACCGAACCTCTACATGAATCCTGAAAAGCCGGTAGTTCTACAAATGAATTAGAAATTCTCTCAAAAGAAAGGATAACAGAAGCAAATTGCACACAAAAGTTTTCACACAGTTAAGAGAGAGATGGAAAGTACAAAATATCAGAGGTTCTGCACAAGGGAGTGATTTAATCAATGTCAGTGTAACCAAACATCTACATTGCCAGCTGGCATAGGTACAAGGAAATATTATCCGTGTGGCGATTTTCTTTTTCTTTGTTTCTTCTTACTTTGGAAACACATGCTGTGCCCTTTGCATTTTCTACATCTGAATGACAGTTAAAAATAGGAGTAGACATGTTGGGACTTTGTCCTTAAAGCTTTCTGTAAAGCAGCCTAGGTAAGGTGTATATTGGAGTCTGCGTTTTTCTCCTAATTGGCAAACCTGCTCCTGCAGATCAATTTTCATAAGAACTTGCATAATGGTACCTTTTTCCTTGAAGAATTCTTCTGGCAATACAGATACCCTGAATTTCTTATAGGAAATGTTTGGACTCAATGAAATTAAATAAAAAAAAAAAAAAAAAAAAAAAAAAAAAAAAAAAACAGAGATATGTCCCCCAGTGTAGCTTCCACAGAATTATCAACCTCTTTGCTTCAAGGAACAATTTTTATTAGAATCTTTTATTTCCTACTTGTACCAATCACTTTTCACTATATTCCACATCTAGATTAATAATAATAATAATAATAATAATAATAATAATAAATACTATAATTGCAAATCACCGCCTTTGGTGTGATCGTAATTGTTATTCTGTCTGCTCCAAGAAAGTGGGCAGTCTTGCTTCTCCTTGTCTACATCAACTAACATTTTCCTTCACCACTTTAGTGCTTTGTTCCTGCAAGAAATTCATGAATTCCTAATTTGTTGACTTGCGACTTTTCTGTTTGCTCATTAACCCACTACAGCAAAATGGGCCTAATGGAAGAGTGTTTTCATTCACACTGCAGTTCCACAACAGCATTAATCAAGCTAAATTAAAACCCCTGTGGTGCTTTTTCCCTCTCTTGCCCTATAGCCACATGGGCATTCTCTGTACTTTGTGGTGGTACTCAAGCCTGTGTGACACACTTTTTCTATATTTGTAATTTTTTTCAAGACAAACTGGGTCAGAAAGAGTATCACTAGTGCTTGTAGCAGGGAGGCAAGGACTACATGGCAAGGTCCAGAGTGGATGCAGGAGTCAATTTTATTTAGAATGCCCCAGATTGCTATGGCTCAGCACTGACTCAGCTGATTTTAACTGAAAGGAGGAACTCACCTCCAGCAAGAGAAACTTCTCCAGCAGATCTGTAGCAAGCAGATGCTTTGCTGAACTGTTCATAACGGCAGTTGTCTGTGAAACAAAGAATTGATGCTTTTGAAATGAGCAAATCAATCCAACACAAACCTCTAGCAACATGTAAAGAGATTACTCATTTATTTATTTATTTATTTATTTATTTGGGAGGCTTTTGTCTGAAATAAAAAGAAAAAAAAAAAAGGGCAAGGAAATGCAAAATATAATAAAATAATAATAATCATTGCTTTACAATCACTGTAACTGATTGTATCTGTTGGTTAAATATCTCTATACCGATAATCCAATAAGAAGAATGTGGTTTGAATATAGGGGAATTCTAAATGTAAAGAATGGTAAAAAGTCTTGAACTTTCTCAAGAAAGCAGCTGTCAGATTGATACGAATATTTAGTTTGTTTACAATGGGTTTAATACTTGTATACGGAGACTCTCCTATGATAACTATTCTTGGTAAGCAGGGCTTCATGCTCACTACTAAGGTAATAAACGCACCATTTGAAGAGGATTATCTCCTCCCTTCCCACTTCTGCTTTGCCGAAACAAAACAGGAGGTGGAGAGAAGGAGGGAGAGATAATCCCTTTAGCATGCAACGCTTCACTCCTGCCAGATAAGTAATAAATGCTGTATTCCAGGGGGATTAGCACAGTAGTTCTTGTTTGTAGTGGAATAAAATATCTTCAGACATTGGACCAAGCCCTTGTGACTGAAGTCCAGCTGGGGTTCTATCATTTAATTATTTCTTATGTACCTGCTGTATTTGTTTGTTTTCTGAGTAAGTCAAATACAACTGTAGAATGAAAATAAAGAAAGCTGAGTTTCTGGGTTTATTTGTGTCTGCCATAAGAAATGCTAAACATGTCAATAGGAACCATAGATAATGAAATAACATTTTATGATTTAAAGATATGCATTCTACAAGAGCAAAGGAAGTGTCAAAATGTTCTCCATGCAGCCTATATTCCAAACAGAGTGGTCCTTGAACTGAAGATATCTTGAAGGAAGTTCGTGTTAGTCAGTGGTTCGTGTCTTCACAGTGCATCAGCAATCTGTGACAACCTCTGCCAGCAACTGCCTCTTATGCTTGTATTTTTTGATCCTCACTTTCTATTTTACTGCAGAGAATATATTTTTTAAAATATATTTTACATAGTATAAAAGCTGATATGTATTTTGGTATTATATTTGAATCAATCTGTCCAGAATTCATTTTGCAGAATTGCAGAAGTGGGTCTAATCTGAACTAAAGGGGTAAAAAAGGGAAGAGAGATCCTATCATTTTCAAACAATGGGAGGATCATGATCTCTTATTCTCTATTTTTCCTTTTTTGGACTTTCTGTTATCTTGTTCCATGTAACTTGAAGATAGCATTAGAGCTAGATTATATTAACTGCGTTTTTCTCCATATCTTTGTGTGTTGCTTGAACACAGACATCAGGTAGATACCAGAGAGGAAACTCCAGAATATATCAGATGGTACCTGATACCTATGTTATCTACCTGAATCATGCCTTGGTCTATATGTAATAGCTTTAGATTATAATGGAAGTTCAGACACCTAGTTTACATGTTGACATTTTTATTTGCATGTCTTGATTTCAGATTGAATCCTCCCCTTTTTTTCCCCTGGTTTCTAATATGCGCATATAAAGAAGCTATCCCTTCTGTTCAAGGTAACAATGGCTAAAACAAATAATCATTTACCTTTCTTTTTCCAGGGGTGAATACGGTTTCACTTTCTCTAGTCAGAGATGTAGTGGGACAGCCCAAAATATCTTTAGGCTTATTGAGGCTTATTAGTCTCAGACACAGGAAAGATGAAAAGTTCCCCTTGCTAGAGAGAGGTCTCAGGTAGCCTCTGCATGACTCAATTCACCAACTCACCTTAGGAATGCTCAGATTTGCAGAAAATAGCTTTTACTCTTTTCAGACAGCTAAAACAGTTGTTGCTGTCCAGACGTAGTTTCATGCCTATGTTAAGCTCTCTGTTACAGTTCAGTAAACTTAAAATCTTAATAGGTAAGTTATGTAAAAGGATTGTCATATCACTTCTTAAAGGGAAGGTGGGAACATGAATGAGTCTTTTTCATGAAACTCATAGTAACATAAAAACATAGTAAGCTGAGGCCCAACTTCAAAATAATTTCTTTTGTATTTAATTTCATTCCACAGAATTGAAAAATAGATGTACAACAAAGACAAAAGAGTTAATAGGAAAATATTTTGTTGTTGTCCTGAAATGCCCTTTTTATTATCTACACAGAAAATTTAAACCATTACCCAGCATGCTTTTTATTAGGAGAGTATTTCAGCAGGGAATATCACTACATAAAATACAATCATTAGCTTCACTGAATGTTAGGTATTGGGTCACTAAATATAAGCCACAATAAACAGATAACAAAATTTATGATGTCATCATACCTGGAAGAATATATAGAGGACAATATGTGCTTTCAAATTTCTAACAGCCCTGCCATACTGACTGTGCAGTCTTGTACCTAACTAATGAGAAGAAGCATTATTTATATTTGATATGTATGTATTTTTAATTCTATAATTTTAATTCTGGGAAAGGGCATAATTCCATTGACTATGGCAAAATTAGTGGAGGGGAAAAAATATCATAAAATAATTTCCCTACCATTCTATCTGGGAGACAGAAAGCAATCCAGTGTCTAATTCAAATGTCGTTTGCAGATTAATATTTTCTTTTAGAAAATAAAATAAAAATAATAAAAAAGGAAATCTCTCAGGATATAAACTCAAAATATTAAATTCCCTAAGAAAAATCTTGATGCTATGTGTCCTGTCTCTTCCCTTACAAAATAATATTATTAATAATAATATTATTAATAATAATAATAATAATAAAGCCCAAGGAACATCACAGAATCATAGAATCATTTATCTTGGAAAAGACCTCTAAGACCATCAGGTCCACCCTTTAACCTAGCACTGCCAACTCCACTACTAAACCATATCCCTAAGCATCACATCTGCACATCTTCTGAATGCTTCCAGAGATGTTGACTCAACCACTTCCCTGGACAGCCTGTTCCAATGCATCACAACCCTTTCAGTAAAGATTTTTTCCTGATATCCAACCTCAACCTCCCCGGGCAAAACCTGAGGCCATTTCCTCTTGTCCTATTGCTTGTTTCTTAGTAGATGTGACTGACACCCACCCTGCTACAACCTCCTTTGGGGTAGTTGTAGAGAGCAATAAGGTCACCCCTGAGCCTCCTTTTCTCTAGGCTAAATAATCTGTTTCCTCAGCAGCTCCTCATACGACTTGTTCTCTAGACCCTCTAACAGATTTGTTGCCCTTCTTTGGACACATTCCAGCACCTTGATGTCCTTCTTGTAGTGAGAAGCCCAAAACTCAACACAGTACTTAAAGTGTAGCCTCACCAGAGCATCTCACCAAGCATGTCTGTAATTCGTGATTATTTGTTGATACCACATTCTGTCTGTACAGGATAAGAATAGAAACAAAAAGAGACAAAGTCAGAAAACAGAAAAGGACCTTCAGGAGCTAGAGAAGAGTGGGAACACACAAAATTTGTGTTTGATTTGCTATTGTTAATCTCATTTTGGATTTTTTTTTAAGTTCAGTGCTAGGGAGGAGACATAGAACACGGGTTGCTGTTTGTAATATTCACTGTAAATAAAGGCAATGAAAGGTAGTCATTACATAATCAAGTCTGTAAACTAATGTTTCAGAAAAGTTAGGATGAGTGAAGGTACATCTAGGCAGTACAATAAAAACTGAAGGTGAAGGAAGGCTTCTGCCAACTCCTTAAACTAAAATATACCTATATATAGGTATCAATGGAAATACTTATAATAGGTCATACATATAAGAATAGAGGCATATATACATTCTTACACATGTTCACAAACATACACATTTAGTCATTTCTCTTGCTATTTTTCCTCATTATATTTACCGTGACTTTGTCCAGTCTGGGTTTAAACAACTTATCTCAGGTGAGATAACCAGGGAGACTAAAATCTGCATAAATAGGTGAAGCTTTTGGAAAATCTTGCTTCTGCTTTTAAGTTACTAAATCCACATTTAGGAAAATGAATTTCTGTTTGGAAATGCTACCCTTATTCTATATTTGTGAAGTAGTTAATATTATGTAGGGTATATTTGCCAATTAATTATTATTATATTTATTTTGGAAAGTGGAGATGTCTGCAGTTCATATCAATCACTCATTGCTGTGTTAATTAAGTAATATACTGTCCCAGTACAAAACAAACACTAATTGTTGAATACGAGTTTTAAATACCTGCTTGCAATAGAAAAAAAAAAAAAATATATATATATATATATTAAGGGTTGCTTTGTTTTGAGTTAATTCTATCCCATTACTTCCTAGTTTTATCCTCATCATCACCCCAAATATATCTTTTCACATAATTACTTTTTTTTCCCTCTTTGTTTAATCAAAGTCTAAATAAGTGATAAGATAGTTCATTATATCTCCTTGCATTCACACACCACTAATTCTCCATACAAAGAAAAACATATATCACTAACAGTAATTTTTCATGTCTTGTCTCAGAACAAAGTTGATTTTATTATTATTACATAAATTCAACAAATATGATGGACCTGTATGGAGACACGTTGAGTTATGCACTGGAAATAAAAGACCTGCTCCTCCCATGTAGAAGTCCAGCAAAAACAGTCAGATAACCACACGAGCTGTTTACTGAAGTTTCCAATATCTCAAAACATTTTTGGAGCCAGGTTAAGGTTTATAAGATGGATAAGAATGTGTGAAGGGAAATTATTATTATTATTATTATTATTATTATTATTATTATTATTTATTTATTTATTTATTTATTTATTTTTTTAAGTCATTCATAAAGACCACAGAAATGTAAGCACAATTAGAAAAAACTCAGTGCCCTCTTTTGGTACATAATATTTATGGAGAGAACAGGCAAAGCTGCCAAGAAACGGTTTTACTAAAAGGGGAGAGTGCAGTGAATTAAAAGAAAAACAGCTTAATTACTAGAAACTACCTAGTCACTTAGGGACTAAAAGAGTAGAATTAGAGAGGGGAAAAATAAAAAAGGAAAGAAGGACTTAAGGGATTAGGAATCTACCTATTCAGAATATAGGGGGGAAAAAGAGCTGAAGATGGAGATGGAGGGGGGGAGATTTCAAGTGACAGAGGGAACAAGGTATGAAGACAAGCAGGGCTGGGAAGCAAGGTGAGGCAAGACTACGGTGAGGCAGGCCACCGCAGGGTAGTGGGAAGAGGAGAAGGGACAGAAGAGTTGCTGGATGCTGTCCAGTGGGCTGGTAAATCTGATCACAGTTCTGGCAGAGAGCAGTGCTTAGAAAAGACAGCCAAGAGTATCACAATATAGGTGAATATGGAAAGTAAGCAAATGGGCGAAATAATGACCTATAGAAGTGAAAGGGAAATGGTGTGTTTTGAATGCTTGTCAGCCAAGATGCAGAAATCATCTGGGGTGGGAACTGAATTCAGAACAGGGCAAATTTCAAGTAGGGCACTTGAAAGATGAGGACTCATTTTTCAGAATGAACACCCATTGGTAAGAGCATTCAGCCTCTGTTCAGTCTTTACATTTTACCTCAAATATTTTGTTATTCCTTGTGGTTAAAAGGCAACATTTCTCAGGCTCTTCTACCTCCTTCAACCTCCTTGGAAATCCCAAACAAAGATAATCTAGACATGCTCTGAGATTGCTTCTGTTCACATTATAACAAAAATGATTTTCTCTGATTATTGAATATAAAAAAAGAGTTTAGAAAAAATGGAAACATTCTGTGTAAACATCTGAATATTTCATATATTGTGGCAAATGTTTTCAAGTGGTTTCCTTTTCATTGTTCTGACAGTGAATAAAGAAGAAATTAATGTTATACAAAAAGCTATGTTTTTCTGAATACTTCCAATAACTTTGATGCGTTTGTGTATTGACTATTTAAAAAATAAATAAAATAAAATAAAATCTTAAGATACCAGCATTAGAAACTGATTATTTTGCAATTTCATATTAAACAATGATGTTTATTGTTCTTTAAAGTAATATAACAATTTTGAAAATATTTCATATTTTATTTCAATATTTCACTTAGATTCCAAGATTTTCTCTTATACATTTTTTCCATATTTTTGGCAAAGACAAAAATCACAGTGATACAGTTTGTCTGAAAGTAATCAGAAAGCAAGTAATCAGAAAGCTTGCAGTTATGTAACTAAATGAATGTTTTCATATTTCCTTCTTTTTAAAATAAATTAAATCATGGAGTAATAATTCTTAGTGCAAGATAAATAAGCTTATTAAATTGCTTTCTTTTTACTCTATATGTCTGTGTTCCTTGGGATATTTTATGTGGATAATTAACTTTATTTACACAATGGTGCCTTATATGCCCCTGTGCACTTTGTTGCCCCTATGCACTTCCACACATATGAAAGAACAGTCCTGACTGGCATATTAGCACATGCAAAATATTGGACTCTGTTTCAGTTTTGTACATTTTGGTTTTGCACCAAAATCACCAGTGGAATTCTGTATTATTCCATATTATTCAAAGATGTACAAAACATGTTTTAGGACCAATCAGAGAAATAAAAGCAGAATTCTTCAGGTAGTCACAAACATTGCATTTCTGTTCTACTCAACTGAAATTAAAACAAACAAACTAAAAAACATCATTCACTTTCTGTGTGCAGCACACTAGATTGGAGCCCTAATGTGGTAATCACAAAAAATGAAGCAGCAGCTTAAAAACGTATTATCTGTAACACAACTTTCAGTGAAGGTCACTGAAATTTCAGTGAAGTTATGTGAACTCCAGCTTGGAATCTGTTGGGCTTCCATAGTGTTTCAGAGTGAAACCCTGAAGATTTTTCTCCATCTGAAAAGTACCTGATATGGCAAAATGCAATTCTCTGGAATCTTCTTTTACTAGCTGCAAGTTATATCATTTTACATTAAAGTTACCATAGTCTCTTTCTTAACGTGATGAATCTAATTCATAATGTCTCTGTGAAAACATTCTAGCACTATGAACCAGGCAGAGCTGCCAAGTATTTCTTCACCTTTGAGTATCACTTGACTGCTATGCTTCCCTTGAACTGACCCCTGCTTATCTGTATTTTTTTTTTTTTTTCATCTTGATATTCAAAGCCTATTATGGGATCAGCCCACCTACCAGATCAGTCACTTTCTGTGTATGCTATTATTTTCCATTATAGAGATATATCCATGCTACTGGAACAATGAAACTGTCACTAATTAGAAGGCTTCTTGCAGACAGAACTTAAATTAACTGGGCCTGAACTACTGGATTTGCTTTTAGTAAGAAATAACCACAGGCTACTGTGTTCCAGGAAAAAAAAAAAAAAAAAAAAAAAAAAAAAAAAAAGTCATAATTCATCTTCCCAGTTATTTTCCTTTCTGAGTAATGTTTTGTGAATCAATCAAACATCTCCCTATGTTTAAAGTGCAAATAATGATTTAAAAGCCTCTATTACTGTTGCACAGAACCTGTCTTTGAGTGCCTACACTGCTTGTGGCGGAATGATAAGAGCTTCATCACAGACAACCCACATTAGTGTTCTGATTAAAGTCTCCCTTTTGTCTCCATTTTCAGGACCTTTTCTCCACAATAAAGTGCTATTCTAAGAAATAGCCCTCTGCTGCAACCCCTTTAGAATTGTAAAACTGTATAATGACATCCATCAGACAATTGTCTGAGTGAAGTAAAATCCGTAACAATCATTAGTAGATGATTCAGTCTCTTTCTCCTCTCACTTTTGAAATTTGAATTCCTTTGAAAGCAATTGTTTATTGTCCTTTATTTGGGGGCTAGGGGAATGCATTTAGCTGGATTACTGCAAATCACTGTTTTCAAAACTGAATGTGAAAACAATATATGCGCTTCTGATGATAGAGTATGTCTAGTCTGCCTTCTTTGCTTTCAGACTTGCAGCACTTACTTTGTCTCAATTGCTGCTACAGTAAGTTCAGTCTGAGTAAAGAACGTAACAGTTTAATGAGGGTTTTGGTGGTAGGTAATGAAGTAGTTCAATGGATATAAATGAAGTGTGGGATGTCCTAAAAGCATCTTGCCAAGGGTATGATGATGTTTCAGAATACACTGTGTCTTAAACAGTGTAGATATGCTTGGGGCAATCTTCAAATGGCAAGGATCTAGTTGCATCACTGCAAATCACAGACTAGTCTACCTGTATTCTTCACCAGTTTTTCTATCTGTATTTAAACAGTCAGTTCACGAGAATGGGGTCCAGAGAAAACATCACATCCAATTCAGTTGGTCTATAGAGAAACACCTTATATATGAAGCCAAGAATTTACTGTTAGTCCTGATGTTCTGGTCAATTAATTATTAGTCTAGTTTCGCTGATAACAACACTCCTAAACCAAATTATCCAATTATTTCAACTCATTCCCTATAACAGAGGAAAAATGATATACTCAGGCCTCACTTTTCCATTTCTCCTCCGGGTCCCAGAGTTGTCCTCCAAAAGTAATTTTTCCTTCTTATAGGGAGAGGTGAAGGGTAAATTATAGCATCCAATATCTTTGTTGGCAGAAATAAAATGTTGATTTTGAAAGGAGGAACATGTTGCTGGGACCAGTGAAGGGAAAAGCAAGAGCAAGAGCTGGAGCTGTACCAAGACACCTAGGAGAAGAAAAGAACTGGTTTGTTTGAGAAGGAAATAAGTTTAGTGACAGAGGTCAAATGCAAGACTTCATCATGTTATTATTCTCTATATACGAGCACATCCAGAAGCTACTGCTGAACCATCTGCTAAGAGCGCTATAGCAGAACAGTGAGGATTGTGAATAAACTGTGGAAGGTTATAGATTTCTAAGTCACATGGAAATTATTGTGCAGCAAGATTACGGCAAGTACTACAATATTATGATGGTTCCAGTAGTTGCCTGAGCTTTGAAATTGTGTTCTGCAAAAAATGCCAGGCTGGGCAAATGCTGTTTATTAAACAAAGTGCACATTTCAGTCTTCTGGTTGGAAGTTTGGCAGCCCCTTCATGCTGGTGAAGATGGGTTGGTGAACTATACTGAAAGGAGGGACAAGATAAGATGTGCTTCTTGTGCATGCTGTTTACACCTCGGCATTGTGTCCTCTTGACCTGAGACTATCCACCATTCAAAATAAGTTTTAAAGAGGCTTGTGTTTAGAAGACATATATATGGACTTTGACCACTCTGTCTTCCCCTGTACTGCTTCCAGCAAGACATTTGGTAGTCTATAGACATTTGGTAGTGCTGTAGATGGCATCTGGACAGAAAGTCTCAGTTGTGCCTTCAGAGCTCATAGGGAGACAGTCCATGTCCATGATCTGGGAGACCAGTGACTGTGTAGTCTGGGCTCTAGGGGGCCTTGCTTACCCTTACTGTGTGTCAACTTTCTGAGAGAGGTTCTAGCAGCACAGTGAAATATGGCAAAGGTAATTTCTGATATGAGGCCTGCAATAAACCACCTACCACTATTTTTTTTTTTTTTTTCTGAAACAATGCATCTGTTAGAGTCAATCCACTGTTAGAATGACTCCTTATGTTTCCTACACAGTAAATGAACAGAAAATTTCCCGAATACTAAATAATAATTTGAATGTTCTTTGCAAATGTTCAAAATGACATGAGATATCTCAGATTGGCTATATAGGCAGCTATATATGAGCCTCTGAAATAACTGATATGATGGATGTGGATTTAACCAGAGAATGCAAAGGCTGTTTCACAGATCAGCAGCCATGGTATTTCACAGTAGCCTGCCAGAACTGAGCGTGAGATAACTACTGAAGGAAGTGCCTGGTTTGCTAGACAGCTTTGAAAGATTCCAGGGAAGTAAAATAGAGCGGGGTCTAGCAGAGTAATATACATATTACCAACCTTTATACAGGTTATACCACACATACTTATCATCCACGTAGGTGTAGAACTGGAGTGTTATTCATCTCTCCACTGCATGCAAGTTTCCACACTCAAGAAGACAATTGGTAAGCACTGGTGCAAAATCCAAATGTGTCCAAGCATGGAAAGGGTGTTGATGCCAGGGTGGAGGGTGAGTGACTAAGTAGAAATGCAGAATTGGGTGTAGAATACATTACATTGTAAATATACTCTGTATGACTACAGGATCCTTCCAACCGACAAGAAAGGAACAGGTTCCTTTACTTTAAAAAGCACCAGGAAAACTGCCATTTCATTTCACTCTGATACATGACAACAGGAATTCTTCAATGGCATGTGATTCTATTCAGGCTGTTCAGTTTCAGTGTCTGGTTGCTGGTGAGATCAGACAACTTATTCTTGGATGTACAAAGCACTCAGAAAAGACTGAATAAAGCACTCCTCACTTCTGAGTTTCCCTTTTTCTTGGCTCACTCTGTAGGATGGGCTATGGCTATAAATTGTACACCAGTTAAAGTTCTGACTAGACTAAGCTCGTATTATTCCTTCTCACAGCAACTGTTCTGTGAAATTACAATCTGAAGTTCACAGAATCACAGAATCACAGAATTTCTAGGTTGGAAGAGACCTCAAGATCATCGAGTCCAACCTCTGACCTAACACCAACAGTCCCCACTAAACCATATCCCTAAACTCTACATCTAAATATCTTTTAAAGACCTCCAGGGATGGTGACTCCACCACTTCCCTGGGCAGCCCGTTCCAATGCCTAACAACCCTTTCGGTAAAGAAGTTCTTCCTAAGATCCAACCTAAAATTCCCCTGGCGCAACTTAAGCCCTTTCCCCCTCGTCCTGTCACCAGGCACGTGGGAGAACAGACCAACCCCCACCTCGCTACAGCCTCCTTTGAGGTACCTGTAGAGAGCGATAAGGTCACCCCTGAGCCTCCTTTTCTCCAGGCTAAACAATCCCAGCTCCCTCAGCCGCTCCTCGTAGGACTTGTTCTCCAGGCCCCTCACCAGCTTCGTCGCTCTTCTCTGGACTCGCTCGAGCACCTCCATGTCCTTCTTGTAGCGAGGGGCCCAAAACTGAACACAGTATTCGAGGTGCGGCCTCACCAGAGCCGAGTACAGGGGGACAATCACCTCCCTAGCCCTGCTGGTCACACTGTTTCTTATACAGGCCAGGATGCTGTTGGCCTTCATGGCCACCTGAGCACACTGCTGGCTCATATTCAGCCGACTATCAACCATCACTCCCAGGTCCTTCTCTGCCTGGCAGCTCTCCAACCACTCATCTCCCAGCCTGTAGCTCTGCTTGGGGTTATTGCGCCCCAGGTGGAGGACCCGGCACTTGGCCTTGTTGAACTTCATGCAGTTGACCTCAGCCCATCGGTGCAGCCTATCCAGATCCTCCTGCAGAGTCTTCCTACCCTCGAGCAGATCGACACACGCACCTAACTTGGTGTCGTCTGCAAACTTACTGAGGGTGCACTCCATCCCCTCATCCAGATCATCGATAAAGATATTAAAGATAAAGATATGAAGATATTAAAGATATGAAGATTTTAAAGTTAAAATCATTTGGCAAGATATCTGTTTTTAAAGCTACTTCTGGTGTTTACTACTTGACATTTTTAGCGGCCTTTCATGGTTCTTTGCTACCAAAGGAGCCACTAATTGAATATTCATTCCCACCTTTCACAATTTTTAGTTACAGAAAAGGGCCTTTGCTGTTAAGTTTGGGTTAAAGCTGCTGTGTTCTAATAGAGTTACAACTTAACTTCCTTAAGAGAGACATGCAAAATCTGAGGAAAGCTGGAAAAGAGCAGAGGTCTGACTAAGGAGGTGATAGCCTGGCTGAAGAAAACACTAATTAAAGTGTTTGACATTTCTTTACAGAGGTGGTTTTAAGTGCCCATAATGTCACTGCTGAGAGCTAAACTGCATTTCCAAGGACGAGCAGTGATTAAGTGCCTTTTGTGTGTGAACTACATCAGTGGCCCTTATCTGCATTCTGGTGGAAGGTGGCTGGTGTCTGCTCCCTGAGAAGCTAGACAAACCAGACCTCACTGAGGCTCACCGCTAGTGCCACCTCTAAATACTTGTGGCAAAATATAGCCTGCTCACAGATCTGTTGGGAAAATTTGTCTTAAAAATCTCTTACAATAAAGTCCAGAATTGCAGAAAAATTTTCTAGGCTTCTAACACACTGCACTCTCTAAACACCTGTAACGTACCAAAAAGCAGAGAGCAAAGTTGCCTAGAAGGCAGAAAACAAAACCTTGGGTTAATGTTTTATTTTTTTCAAGGCAAAAAATTGCCAGAAGTATGTTAGCATATTCTTCAGTAAGGGACTTGTTTTGTATATTTATTAAATATCTTAAAAAACAGGTGATTAGAGAAGCAGAGACACCTGCAAGGAGATGAATGTAGCTTGGATTAGTCTGGAACCACAGACAACCTGAGGAATTTTAGAGATCTATCCAGGATAACAATGAGATTTAGTATGAATGAATTCTAAGCATGTCCCACTACAGGAGAAAAAATAAAGGGCCCATATGCCTTAGAAACTGAGGCTTTCTATGCCTTAGAAATCTGTTGCTTTTAAAAATGGATCTGGGAAAACTGCACAAATCTCACTTCTGCTCAATGTGAGGCTGTTAGGAAAAAAATGTAAAAAAGGTTGCATTAAAAATGAAGTATTATAGTGCTATCAGAAATCAGCTGCACTGCCTTGCTTGCATTGTAATTGTGTACCAAGTTTTCATCAGACATATGTTTGATAGAAGTTGCTCTGAGAAGGGCGACAAGGCCATAAAGTACTTTCTTAAAAGTGGTTATAGCAAGTCTAGCTTTTTTATTTTCATTTAGAAAATAAATAAGAAAACATATGAAAGTGTTTCAAACACTGTGATAAATACTAAAATATATTAAAATAAATAATTAAATATATATATGGAGTATATAAAATAAATAATAAAATATAAACTAGCTCATGACTGTCAGTTCTTGCATTTATTGAAGAATGCTTCTGCTCCCTTCTCTCTGACCCCCATGCCCATGTCCTTTGTCTTGCTGTGTCTCAGAGGCTGTATAGCGCCCATTCTGGGTAAGGCTCCATGGTTCACACACTTTAAGAGGAAGTTCCAGTTTTTATCTTTGCAACTTTATCAAATAAGTGAAGCACCTAAAACCATTTAACTGAACAGTGAAATGTGTTGTTATATATAGTGACTGAGATCAAGAATATAGATCAAATAACATCTGTATTTAAAGCTACCATTAATAATAATAAATCTTACAATAGGCATATATTAAAATTCATGGTTCAAGGTGAAAACTGGGATCTTTAAAGTACCAGCAGTTTTCTTCCTTTTTTGAACACTTATATTGTCCCACTGGATAGATGTTTCTGATGTTCTTAGTGCCTACATGTTACAGAACTAATGTGAATTCAGATCTGATCTTAAATGACACTGATAATTTTTTATTATTATTATTATTTTCTGTTTTTCCTAACATTATTCTACCAATGAGATATTTAAGGGGGGTGGAAATCCCTGAAAAGATAAAGAGTGAAAATCACTCAGATCCCTGGAAACAAAGTGATTTTGCAACCAAGGAAAGTCAATATTGTTGAAATCTCATCTTAAAGTTCCTAAGCCTGTCTTTAAAATTAGCATGATATCTCATCAGAATTCATTTTTTGTTATAAGAAAGTTAGAAAAAGAAACTTAACCTTTTTATTTGGTACTGAGACTCATCTGAATTTGTAAGCTGGGTAGTATCTTCATACCAATTACTGTATGAGTTTTATTTATTCCTCCATTAAGAAATAGGACAGACTATGTCTCTCAGGTCTATGTCACAGACTAATTCCGTATTTGCAAACCTCAAAGATAACCTGGTTTATTGTAGACAGACAGGACTGCATTTCAGATCACAGCTGAAGGACGCAAAAAAAAAAAGCAGGAGCCTTCTCAACAGAGATACATTTTGCTTACAGTTTTACAACATTATAAATTCCAGGCACCCTTACATGCCTTCTGACATTCAGGCTGATAATACCAATGTGTAAACATACACAGAGAATGCTGGTGATAATATTGATGAATAAACATACACAGAGATGTATTCTGTGCAGCAAAAAGTCCACTTTTGGGTTGAAATGGAGATACCTACCAATACCTAGCAACCATGGCTATTTATTCAGCCTACTTCCTGAAAATGATAAAATCTGAAAATGTAAATTAAGAGTTTAAAATACTTATGAGACAGAGAAAAAAAAAAAAAATAGAAGAAAGGGGAAAACAATGATAGCTTTTCACTATTGCAGACACATTCTTAGGTTTAAAGAATGCATATTTTTGGTTGGTAGTTCTCAGTGGCTTTGGTAATATATCCAGTAACTGTTTCTTATTTGCTGAGATATTTTATCATTTTGCTTGGTAAACTTGCAAAGGTATGAAATTGGCTGTATTTTTGTTTTGCTAATGCAAAAGCCAAGAAGTTTTCTCATTAACATTATCTTTTGCTTTAGCTTCATGTCTTATTTTAGCTTCTACGGTAACTAAGCTTGTTAGGGAGTTTCAGCCAAACCAGCCAGATGCTTCTAACTCCCATAACATTTTGCAAAGTCCTCTTGTGAAGCCTTGAACAATAGGCTGCATTCCAATACAACCAAACTGAACCTGGAGCACCAAACAGATGATAAACAAAAGACAGAGGAAGGAAGGGAACATTTGGCACTTAAGAGATGAAAATACATGTGCTTATTGCTCACATTTCTGCTTCCACTACAGGCATCTGAATGTCAGTTTGATTACATGAGATTTTTTACGCAATATTTAGTTTTGTTAACACATATGCTTAGAGCAGAATATTTTAAATTACAGTTAAAGATATTGAAATGCTTTTTTGGAAAAAAAAAAAAAAAAAAAAAAAAAAAAAAAAAAAAG
>CM021765.1:29600451-29656835 GCA_011076525.1 Nettapus auritus
TTTTAAATTAAATTTAAAACTTATTATATGAATAAAAAAAAAAAAAAAAAAAAAAAAAAAAAAAAAAAGTCAACAGGAATCAGAAAACAGATTTTTGCCTTAGAAAGGTGAATAGGGATTACTCTTAATATTGGAAAGCTGTCTTCCCACCAATGGACCCAGAGAGGTCCCAGCCCATCTGCAGCAAAAGCAGACTATCATCTTCATCCATGAAGTGTAATATTTTGGAGAGGAAGTGTTGCTGAAAAGCCAAGAAACAGGTCTGAGAGAGCCATATCTCCAGTGAGCAAGGTCCACTTGGGAATTTTGCAGATGTGTGTGGTACCAGATATGTTTTGATGACCAGCTACTGATCAGATTGAGGATATAAAGTGGAAAATGTTAAAGATAATATGCCAAATAAGTAGATACAGAGGTCTGGGTTACAAATTCATTTTTAATGTTTCATTTCCATCCACTAAGGTGTATGGGAAGTGCTGCTATCTGTCAGTGCAATCAGAATTATTTTTGTAATCTGCAGCTAGAATGTGCCAGCATCCTTGCATTTGTATCTAATATGATTTCATGTTGATTTAAATGGTTTCATGATTAAATGGAAAGGGAAAGTACCTATACTTAGATTCAATAGACAGCTTTCTGACGATGTCAAAACAAGATTTTAAGTACCATTAATGAAGATTTTACCGAAAAGCAGTAGAGCCATGTAGCTTCAAATAAAGTACTGACATTATTAATAACAGGCTATAACCTCTGTTTGGAAGTTAGGTAGGCACCAGGACTGAGGGTTGTCAGGCTTGCTCTTTCTGAAATTTTCTTGACCTGTCTGAAACTTGGCTTAGCTGTGACAGCACTCTAGTTGGCCAGGTGTATATTGATAGTTTGTTTTCATTTTGTGTAACTTTGTGAGGTACAACTCACAATATAGTTTTATATACCTAATGACAGAATGAAGTATTTATTACTCTAACTCAATGACAGTGTAGAGAGGTACTGTTCTAATAGGGTGGCAGAAGCCTTGAGAAGCAGAGACACAGGATGCAGTGAAGAGGAGTGCAGGCACAGGGTGGTAAGTGATGGGGTCCAACCTTTGCACTGCAGCCTCCACAGCTACAGACATAGTCAGTGTCCTGGTTTCAGTTAGGACAGGGTTAATTTTCCTCCTAGTAGCTGGTAGAGTGATGTGTTTTGGATTAGGATGAGAAGAGTGCTGATAACATGCCGATGTTTTAATTGTTGCAGAGGAGTGCTTGTACCAAGCCAAGGACTTTTCAGCTCCTCGCTCTGTCCTGCCAGTGGGTAGGCTGGGGGTGCAGCAAGAACTGGGAGGGAACAGACCCAGGACAGCTGAGCCAAAGTGGCCAAAGGAGTATTCCATACCATCTGACGTCATGTTAAACAATATATAGGGGTGGCTAGCCTGCATGGGGGGGCCGGCTGCTCAGGATAGACTGGGCATCGGTCAGCGGGTGGTGAGCAATTGTATTGTGCATCACTTGTTTCATACACACTATTATTTATTATTATTGTTGTTGTTATTATTATTATTGTTTTATATCTTAATAAACTGTCTCTATCTCAACTCTCGTTTCACTTTTCTGTTTCTCTCCCCCATCCCAGAGAGGGAGGGGGAGCGAACAGCTGTGTGGTGTTTAGCTGCCAGCCAGGTTAAACCACAACAGTCAGTTAGAGAAATGCAGACCTACAGCTGCATAAAAATTATATTTTGGGATGATTTTTTGGATAACAAAGGGAATAATGAAATGATATCTAATGTAAGTAAAAGTCACAATCTACAGCAAACTAGGATGTTACCTGGAGCTGCAGACCAGTGAAGCAAGAGGAAAGGCTCAAAAGGGTACTAGCAAACATAAAGAAATGACCACAAGTGGATCCCAGAGTGAGAAAGAGGAAACCATCAACATCATATTTGTCCTGGTGAGGTCTGCCAAATGCTGACTGATGCCCCTGTCATCACAGCCACTGACATTAAGTACGAAAACTTAGGACCCAGGGGAGCATGGAAAGGGTGAGCATAGCACCATGAAAAGGGCTAGAAAACAATTTAGGTAGGTAAAACTGTAGGTAAAACAATTTTAATTACATTCTTATTACTATTTCTTATTAATAACTAGATCTGAACTAATAATGATTAGATCTTAAGATGTCACTTGTATTATATATACAGTCTTGGAATTACCTATATATAAGGTGTGCTTCACCTTTGCTCATAAAGAAAATCTTGAACGTAATATGTTATTTTATATCACAGATTCTGAAAAGAAAAAAAAAAAAAATCAGTCATTATATGGATAAGAAAATGCATGACTGCTAAAACTAAAACAATTTTAAAGACAAACATGACTGTCAGAAGAACCAGAGGAAATACATAACAATTCCACACTTATCAGCCATACTACAGTGAACACAGAGAATTGTTGAATGAATCACGTGCGAACTGCCTGTTGTCCATTCCATATTTGTCTTTTCACACATTTCTTTCTTCCAGTATACTGTCTCTGCTACAGATTTGTTAATTTCCTAAGAAATCAGACCATTTAAGAAGCTGGCAGTTTTGGAGATGTTAAAATATTTGTTTATACTTACACTCCAGCTTTCAGGAAAATACATTTTAATGCTAAATCCTCTGGCTTGTTCTGTCTGTGCTTTCCTATTGTATGCATATAAAAACATTTGAATTTGAAGATGTTTGTCTGCAAAATGAACATGGCAAGTAGTACGCAAAAATTCCAATACATTGCCCTGAAAAATTATCCACAGCTAAGCAGAAAATCAAATGAAATGGAAGAGAGAGACTTTTTTAACATTTCAGTCTTCTGATTCTATATTGCACAACATGAGAACAAAGATATATTTGGTTTCATATCGTGTGCCAATATAAGAAGCATGTGATGACAAGTACAATTCCAAAATGTCAGCAGTGTGAAAAAGCATCTGAAACCCAAAAATTAGAAATTAATGAGGGTTAAAAAATTAATGAAATTTAGATGATGCTATTTAAATAGATCATAACTCTATCAAAAATGTTTTACTAACTTGGGTATGTTTAGACATGATTAATTGATTAAATTAACTTGCTTGCAATAAAGTAGCCATTTATGAAATGCAGTGACTTAAAATCTCAGATTTAAAGTAGAGTTCCAAATTGCCTTTTCTCTATTACAGCCTTCAGTTTAAGATATAGATTTGAATCCTAACTAGATTATGCTTTGGTGTTCAGAATACTCCCACTATAATAGTCTGGCAATTTTTATCTGTTTTTATTTATTTGTTTTTGTAAGATACATGGGAAGGGGAGGTAAGGAAGAGGAAGGGAGGGGAAGAGAAGGGAAGGCAAGGCAAGGCAAGGCAAGACAGGGATAAATTGTTAGGAATTTGAGATATGCAGTTAGGCATGAAGACCTGGGTGCACCCCACATGCTTTTAATACCAAAACTGAGAAAAGAAAGCATGGACTTATGGGCTCGATTGAAGGCTTGTTTTCTGAATTTTTGCTTGTGTGTGAAAGATATTTGTATAACATTAAAGAAAATGCATAAAGGCCACAGAAATAAGAGGAGGCTATAGATATCTTGAGGGGAAAAAAAGATGTCTTGCAAAAGCTGTAGGAGGTAAAGCGTGTAATAAAGCACAGTAAAAAAAAAAAAAATAATAATAACATATACATCAGGAAACATGAGAAAAAGTCAGAAATTTTCATTGTAAATCTGTGGTAAACCATTTGAGAAAATTAAACCTCAAAGTTTTTTCACCCATGCAAGTAAAGCGAAGAAGGAAAGAATATAGGGGTTGGATAATAAATACAGTATCATGACAAGATAGTCTAAACATGGCTAATATTGGGTAAATCTTTTGTCTCTGTTTAAAGAAAGGATATTGAGGGTGGGGTAGCATTGCACATGATAGCAATTATTGGACTACTCAAACCAAGGTGTAATTAAAACTCCAGGTACTTACTATACTCCTAAATTCTATCTAGATACTGGGTAAACAAAGTCTCTGAACTCATTCAACCTGAAAGTTTGCCACAATTATTTTCCTTTTTCTACTGTCCATGATATTCATGATATATCTCCATGTCATACATGATATTTAGCACAGTACCACTAAGAAACAAAGAGAAATGATCCAAGTAATTATCAAACCCATTTTTCACCAATAGAATTAAAGACAGTATTTTAAAGGAAAACCTAATTAAAGATGTGGGTAAACAAAAATATATTGCAACAAGGTATTACTGATGTTATATCATGCTAGACTAGTCTCACAGTTTTATTTGCTAATATGACAGAATTTCTAGGAAAAATAAATGCTGTAGATTTTTTCTGGATTTCAGAATAACAAGCAACCTTGTTCACTGTGAGAAATGATTAGTTAGAGTGGCATGTGAGACTTAGTCAAAGACATGCAGAGAGAAAGAAAAATGGCTAAAATAGTATTAAAACTATCAGACTAGAGGAAGAATAGGAATAGGAAGAATAGGAAATACTAGTCCAGCAACAAATCTTTAATATTTTCATTAGTGAAATAGGCACAAAAATAAAGCTTTGATTAAAATTGTTTATGAAGAAAGTCAGAGAGGAGGCTTTTCAATAAAATCAGTGTATGCTGGCCAGGAACAAACAGCTTTCCCATGTTGGAAATTTCTGACATATCAGAGAAGCAAAGTCCTGGACTAGATTCCTTTCAGTTGTTCTGGTGAATTTGTGGTTTAAGATAGAATGTAATATTTTATTAGAGTGATTGTCTGGTGTCACTTCCCGCACTGTATCAAATGATATATTATGTTTTTTGATTTGTAGCTTCTTATATCTTTCAGGTGATACTGTTAGCAATATTAAAAGGAAACTTGGTCTGAAAGAGGAATTTTGCCCCCCAGAATTTGAGGGATGTTAGTAGTATTAGACTAATACTAGTGTTATTAACAACAACTTATAGTTTATCTCCATATATTCCATATTCATTGAAGTTTCAAACTTGCAATCAGTACTGTTCTATTCAGACTAGGATAAATTCCTTCTAAGTATTTTAAGTGGGAATTTGTTCCTCTTTAAATTATGCCTCCAGAAAGTGTTTGGAATATCTCTTAGTGCTATTACTCACCTTGCATGCACAATTAGTCAGCTCAGTACTTTCCTATTATAGGGAAAAAGAATAATGTGAAGGTTAATGGATGATTAAGGAATATTCTTAGATCTAATGACCTTGATTTAATGTGTCCTTGGGAACTGAAATTTGCTTTAGCTTGCTAGTTGTACCTCTTGTCAACCCTATCTTCTTTCCCATGTTTATGGGATCCCTAACAGTGCTTCCTTCTATTATTCTATAAACAGACTTCAATGGTTAATGTTAATAAAATCCTTTGGGATCCACACTGTTCACATGTATAAATGAGATTTCACTTTCAGGTATTACATAAAGCATGATATAAACTTTGTCTTTCTGCATCTCTCAAGCTCTAAAGTCAGCATACATATCACCTCATAAATTTGGTCATTTTATATTCTTTGTCAGTTTTTCAGGAGTACTGCTGCTATTAGGGAAACTCATCTTATTCTATCTAGAAACAATCTCCCAGTCCTCTGCCAGAAAAGGCAGACACTGCTATGAATGCTAAGACCTGTATATGTTCCCACTAAAATTGAGGTAGAATGTATTTTGCTTCGCTGCAATTAATAGACTTTTCTCAATTTATGTCAAGTGTGGACCTGATTTAGGTTGGTTTATATTTTATTGTTTCTCATAAAATCCTCTTAAGTAGTTGTGCTCTTGAACAAATCTAAAGACCACTCTAAGTGCAGGCAAATTAAAGTTAGAATACAAGTCAGATTTGTGTCCACTGGTCAGTAAAGGAAACTGAAAGCACAAAATATAGATTAACTTCAAGATTACTTTCCTCCTGCATATCAAGTACTGGCTGCAGAAATTAAATCTTTTAGTGTTCTTTGTCTGTGCTAGCAACCCAGGTAAGCCTAAGCATCATGCAGCTCAAATCATTTGAAAAGTCCTTTGCCGGCAGTAGACTTTAGAATTTGTTCCTAAAACTTGCTGCTTCCTTACCAAGCAAGAATCAACCTTGTCATGCTTTCCATCTCAACTCTTAACTACAGAACTACTTAAAAAACAGATATAGAAGTGCAGAAAGACAAAATATTGTGTGACAGGTGCTGCTGACTTCTTATCTTTAAGATCTGTAGTGTATGGGTAATTGATTCAAGGCCTAGCTTAAGAGATGAGAAAAGCTTAAGCCTGATATCCTGAAAATATCTAAGCTCAGTCTGGAAGGATGGAATAAAAGGAACAAAATATTTTTAGTTGTGATCCTTGGTTCTTTCGTTAATCCTGTCTGTGAATGTAAACCTATTCATTCCTAATCTAGTCTCTGTATACTTTCTCCCTATTTCCTGTTGGTTTCTCATTTCTGAGTAGATTTTCTGGTTGGGGGGACAGTATTAAGTCAGTGGAAATCCAGGCCTGAAGTTTAGCTGCAGCTTAAAAAATGTTGGCCCAATTAGTTAAATATATATATATATATATTAAAAAAGGTTAATTCTATTAACATTTTGTCATATTGTTAACCAAATTATTTCTGAAGTAGAAGATCTGTTGTTTGAAAAGTATGGTAAAGATAATTCCTTTCTTTCATACTTTTCTTAACCTGATCATTATCTAATCCATTTTTTTTTTTTTTTTTTTTTTCCCCTTTCCCTTTCAACCTGACTTAGATTTTTGCCTTGTTCTTATTGATTTGGTCATGTATTATCTGAGCTGTTGAGTTACTGCATTTAGAATGGATTATGGTTTGCCTCTAATTGATTTATTTCATGCAAAATGTGTTAGACAACAGATAGATCAATTTTTAATTTGCCTTGTAAGATTCAGGTCATATCTTCAGGACACTTTCTCTTACATACATATACAAGAAATGTACTGACTCAAAATATAGAAAGTTTCAAAAATTAGTGAGATTGTCAAGGACTCAGTAGCTAATACACATTTTTGTTGTTGTTGTTTAATTTATCTTACAACCTAGCGGTAAGTATTGATGTATAAACTAGCATAAGAAAGAAGCAAACTTGGACTTTATCCAATATGTGGCAGGAAAAGTACATTTTTAAATAAAAGTTATTTTCATGGGATCTATTCTATTCCTCATCTGTTTTTATAGAAGGCATAAAATTATGAGTCTAGATAAAGCAATGGAAGAAGTCTCAATCACTTCCAAAGGACAGGATTTCATCCACAGGGTCAAGGCATATTCATCCCAGTAGACAGACCCATGTAGGTCTATGCACAGCATAGGTACATATGAGAGAATAATTCACATTTGTTCTGTGGAATGTCTGTCTCTTTTCATTGACTGCAGGAGAAACTGGAAGTATTTCATCAATGTAAGACAGGTACTTCAGTTAGTACCTAAGGATAAAATAATTACTTTCTGGATGTAGACCACACATTCCCATTTCGTTTCCTCCTGTCAGTATAATACAAAGATCTGTCTAATCAGATTTCTGAGTTTAGGTATACTTAACTAGTCAAGGAAGTAGGACCTAGTCTTATGTGACTGAACAATATAAATAGTTCAGAGGAACTCAGCTTGAATTCAGAAAGGCATTCAAAGGTCTTTATGATCTTAATGCAGATCTATGTTCATTGGTAATATCATGGAAAGATACTGAATATATTGCTTCATTTTACTTCAACTGGCTTAAGTTATAACAGCAACTGGGTTTTCATTTCTGGGATTTTGGTAAAAATACTGCCTGGAATAACTGTGAAATTAGCCATTGCAGATGGTCTCTGTCTATCTCCAGGTAGATAGATTTCTCCCTCAACTGCTTTCCAGAAAAAATAAATGTAAAAAGAAGTAGATCATAATACCAACAACTGTCAAGGGGGAGCAAAATATCTGCTCCACTGTACTGGTGTCTGTGCTTCAGTGGTGTCACACTGATTAAATTGTGCAGTATTTTTAAAGGACTGTGAGAGTCTGGAAGGAGAGGCACTAATAAATGTCATTTTCTGTACACCTAGTCATAGTAGTAAAGTAGTCATTTTGGGGTGGTAGTTACTATTTCATTTCATTCTGGTTTCCTATTTTGAAAATAATGCTTCTTTATCAGGCAGGCTAACAGTAACACTGGTGCTATATAATTCTAGAAAGCAGAAATTGATTATGTGAGGAACTGGATACATAGTAACAGCACAGACTGGAAAAGAAAAAAAAAAAAATAAATGCTTTCTCAACAAAATGGGCATGATTAATCTCTGGCAATGAGTATGCTCTCATCATCTCAATTTAATTATAGATTTCTTTTTTTTTTCTTTTTAGAAAATCTCTAGTCATACAAATGGCTTCTTCTTTTGTGTTGAAAATATATGGTTGCTGACTACAAAGTCAATATGTGTCAATAATAAACTATATTACTGGTTAATATGTTCAGCAAAACATACTTGGAATTGCATAGTATGTTGCTGCACTTCAGACGTATTTGTCACAAATATTTGTTTCCAGTTGGAGTTGGGGAGAAAATGCTAATTTTGATAAACTTGTACCACTAGCATTAAAACAAATTGCTACAACAGATTATTGGTTTGGTCTTTACGAGTTAGTCATGCAGTTCTTTTTCTTTCTTTCTTTCTTTCTTTCTTTCTTTCTTTCTTTCTTTCTTTCTTTCTTTCTTTCTTTCTTTTCTTTCTTTTTCTTTTTTTTTTTTTTTTTTCTTTTTATTTTGGGGGTGTGAGTAAGGCATCACTGGCCTCTGAATGTATAAATAGTTAGAAAATAACCATAGTGATTTAAGAACTTGTCAATGTCTTATTCAGGCAAGTGTCTGTATGTGATCTGATGTGTTAGTTGTCTTCCACCATTTCAGCATTTCCCCTAAATTGGCTGTGAGAAGATAGAATAGTTTATATCATTAATTTTGAACAAGTTGAATTAAAAAAAAAAAAAAATAAATAAAAAAGGAAAAAAAAAAAAAAGTAATTTCAAGAGGACAAATGCAAAGCAAGATGAACTAATTAGTAGCACAGATAAGAGGCAGAATGACTAGCAGCAGCACAGGCACAAGGAATGTGAGGGGTTATCACAGAATCCAAATAAAACATGAAATGACAATTCCCCCTTTTAATTTTGACTCAGATACTGTCATGGATCTTATCATCGTGAAGATGAAGAAAATAAAGAATCAAGCCCAAATACTATTTACTACTTATGAAAAAGTGTCTGACGCAGGCCAGCAGTGTCAGACAGACTTGGCCTCCCAGTGCACCCGTAATCTCTAGTGCTCCAGGAGTAGTCTCTGCAGCTTACACCAAGACGCTGCAGTTGCGTAAATACATTTTATGATTAAAGTGACTATTTTTCTTCCCCAACACTTCTTCCATTCAGACTTTCACCAACAAACTAAAACAAAACATCTTGACTGGATATTACTCTCTGACATAAATTCCCTCTACTGTCTGCCTTACATTTCTATAAGGTTCTGTAGCACAAATTTAATTTTGCATCTATAGGCATCAGTTTAAATTATGACATGCTGATGTGTGACTTCCTGTTCTACTCGATCAATGGAAACTGAAGGTTGTTTTCACAAACCATTAACAGGTGTATAAACCTTAACTTTAGCAAGGACGCTAGGAACATACACTGAAATAGAACAGGAAGAGCTTAAACAATATTTAGATGACAGATACATTGAAGTCAGTATGATCTGATGAAATCCATCTTAAAATACTTAAAAAACTAACCACCACCATTTACCTCTGAGATTTCAAAGAGGGCAGAGAAGATCCCAGAGGGCTGGAGAAGGGCAAGCATACTATCCATCTCTGTAGTGAAAGAAAGGAGGCTTTACAACAAATAAAAAGTTAGCTGCTTACTTCTGATCTCACGGGAAATTTTGAGGAAAAAAACTTGTAAAACAATCAATTTATAAACACTCAGAAAATTGCAAGGTAACTAAAAAGACAACCAATTTGGATTTGTCAAGAAAGAAACTCCTGCTAGAGCAGATTACCAACTTTTTCTAAAATATCTAGTGTCCTTCACATCTAGTGGATAAGAGGAAAAGCTGCATTTTGATTTCAGGAAGTCATTTGAACACCCTGACTTTCTCACAGCATTTGACTGCAAAAGTACAATTTAGATGAATGCATTGTAAAATGTGAATGTATGTCTTGAAAGAGTGCTCTCCAACACTAGCTAATTAAGCTTTGCTACCGGTCTGCAGGGATATTTAAACAGGCTCCAAAGAGCATGTCTTGGGCTTGGTTCTGGCTATTTTCTCAGTTCAGTATATTCATGAAGAATGTGGGCAATGCACACATAAGTTCTCTGTAATTTCTTGGTTAAAACCTTACAGAGCACAGATTTCCCTGGTAACTGGCACTGTTGAACAGAAAGAGCAGCCCAACACTGCCTTGGAAGATGGCCCTGACTGGAGATACAGGCACCCCTTAGCCAGTTGTTAAAGCAGTACAGCAGTAACTTAGAGGATGCCCCTTTTGCCAACAGGAGGAAGAATGTGGAGAAAATAAGGTTAATTTGTTGCCAAGTTTTAAATCAGAGGAAATCTTTTAACCAAAGAATCAAAAAATGTTGGAAGAGAGGCATGTTATGCAATCCTTTCTCAGGCTTAAGAGTTTAGTCAGCACAGAGCTTTTAAAATATTCATCTCTAGAGACTGGCTGTAAACTTCCAGTTTTCCTTTTATTTCTCTGTCAAGATACATTGCTAAAGCACTACTCTAAATGAACATTTGACAAAAAATTATCTAGGCAAATTAGGAAGGAAGCTGGTGTAGGTGATGACCTATGGTCTTTTCTCTCATTTTATTCTGTGTCAAAACAAAGTGCTCATTAGAAAGTATGACTGCTCAGTTATCTAGTACACCTGCAAACAGTACTGTTGTTATTTTTTAATACTATAAAAGTTAACATTTATACTGTTCTGGTGAGTCTGAATACAGATAAGTCAAGCTTCTGTGTAAAGTACATTCTCCTTTCCTAGGCATACATTGTTTATTCTTGCGCCCCCCCCCCCCCCAGATTCTATTATCTCATTTAGGAAACAACAACAACAACATCAAAATGAGTATTCATAATAATGATGTAATGATTAAATTGTCCTAAAATGTTCAAAGTGTTCAACTTCTTTAAATCATAAAATAATGTTCAAGATAAATTATTCCATTTCATTTAGTGAATATTTAGCAAGTTGCTTTTGGTGGTACTTTCATTAATTTATTTCAATATCTGAATATTTAAATACTATTTTCATTAAATATTTATATTAACATTCACACATTGAAAATCAAACACATATCCCTTGCTAGTCATGATGGTTTCTAGGCTTGTATCAGTGTTTTCCGGTATTCATAGAGCTCATTTGTTTAGAATTTCTATTACGTGCAGAAATCTTAAACCTGACCTTACAGTCAGCTCTATTCAGGGTGCCATTTCCTTCTTACATGATTTTTTTCTTAATGAATATTTAGACACTACATTGACTAGAGAATATCAAGTATGATTAATCTTCCCCTTCTTTTAAACACAGTCAAATATGCTTTGGGTAAGATAGCACAAATGTGTTAAGATGAGTATCTATGAATCAGATCAGAGATTTTAAAAGATGATAAAATTTAACTAGTTACTGAAGAGATCTGTTGCTTGAACAGAAAAGAGCTTTAGACAGATTATATATTTTAAGTTTTCTGTTTTATGAATAAAATTTATGAATAAAAGTTAAAAGCTGGGAGGGAAATAATTGAAAGACAAAAGATCAGGTTAAAAAACATCAAATGAAGATTTTACATAATGTAGTACTCATCAGTTCATAAGAACTGACTAATTATTTACAAATTTGCCATTCAAAATAGATGAATCCTTTTTTATGATCAAATTTGTAAGTACTTGCCAACCATTTCTTCCGGTTTAAATATAGGTTTTTTGTTTGTTTGTTTGTTTTGTCACTGGCAGTCATTTTGCTTTGGAGATAAATTTGCCTTATTTATTTATGTGTATATGTCATATAAATATGTTATATACATATAGATAGGAGATATATGGACATCTGCATATGCCCATAGTAAATTTTACTCCTTTGATCTGTGACTCATAACCTAAATATCACACAATTTATGCTCTTGACCATCTGTTGATTCAAATAAGATATTTCTAAATTAATTCTAATAATACTTCTCATAAGTATGATGTTTATGCCTAATGCCTCCAAAAGCATCATTACTTTCATTGTGATTCAAAGTCCTTGATTTACGCTATTTTACTATGAGTATACTAAAATATCTCTTGTATGATTGTTTACTTTCATTCACATTTAAACTTACAGTGAATATTTATCGTAACTAATGTTTAAGGAAATTTTCACATAGCTCAAAAATATTTTGTAAGATCTAAACAGAAATCTAATCTTGTATTACTTGACTCAATGAGATAAGTGCCACAGATGCCACTCATTAATCTCACACTATATTTTGGGACATTTTAATACATTATATGTATCACATTTTGGCACACATAGCTAGGTGTGTGTCTGCTGTTCAGTGGGGGGCTGCAGCGGTGAAGCAGGTGGATATGGCCTGGAGGAGGCTGCGGCCCATGGAGAGCCCGCGCAGGAGCAGGCCCCGGGCCGGAGCTGCAGCCCGTGGACAGGAGCCAACGCAGGAGCAGTGGGTCTGTAGGGAGCTGCCGCCCATGGGGGACCCATGCTGGAGCAGTTTGCTCCTGGGGGATGGACCCCGTGGTACGGAGCCATGTGGGAGCAGTTCTTGAAGAGCTGCTGCCTGTGGGCAGCCCCCACAGGCTCAGTTGAGGAAGGACGGCATCTCGTAGGAGGAACCCCGCATGGAGCAGGGGCAGAGTTACCCTGAAGGAGCAGTGGAGATGAAGTGCTATGGACTGACCGGCACCCCCATTCCCTGTTCCCTTGGGAGGAGGAGGTAGAATAGGGCAGATGAGGGGAAGGTGTTTTTAGTTTACTCTTAGTGTCTGATTGTTCTAGTCTGTTAGCGATAGGTAATAAATTATATTAATAAATAAATTATATTAATCTCCCTGTGCTGTCTGTTTAGGCCATAATAATTGTTGAGTGATCTCCCTGTCCTTATCTCAACCCTTGAGCCCTTTCCATTGTATTTTCACACCCTTTTTCTTTGAGGAGGGGCAGTGAGAGAGCTGTTGATGGGGTTCAGCTGCCCATCAGGGCAAAACCACCACATCTACATATGCGGCTCTAAAAGAGATTTAGAATTTTTCATTTTTCCTTCTTAAATTTTCATACTATATTTAAGCATTTGTTTGAATAAAGCTCTCAGTCTGTCATTCCCTTAAAATGTTATACTATTCATCAGGGAAGCAAAGCTCCATCCTATATTTACTATTCCATCATTATTTTGGCTTTTCATATGAAAAATAATAATAATAATAATAATAATAATAATAATAATAATTTCCACTCTTTTTTGATCCCACTGAATTTATATTCTTTCCATAATCCAGTTCAATTACTGTCTATGTATAAGCAGCATTTGAATTTATTAATATTAACTAGAACTATTTACAAACAAACAAAGAAAAAGCACATCAGTGTTATTGTATCAATATGTTTTAAACAAGAAAAAGTGTGTTGTCCAGATATACTTTCATATGTCTTTCAACATAAACAAGAGAAAGTATGTTGTCCAGAAATTCCAGTTTTCAGTCTACACTAATATTTTTATCTTCTTATTTGTTATCTTCTTTCCTGAGGTCATTTATCTGTTTAGTTTTATAAACTCTAGCAGCAGAAGACTGAAAATTTTGGTTTTGATGGGGATCAAAGGTGAAAAACCCTACTTAAATTATGAGTTTTGAGTATCATACTGCTTACATACACAGTTTCAATGTCACAGTAATAATTACTAGTAGTGCAGAAAAAAAATAAGAAGTATCATTTATCTGAATGAATATTTAGTTTATCATATAAATTGCATTGCATCTGATCACATAAGAGCCAAGAAGACAATCAGATGAACTAACTCTTGAACAGCAATGAGCTATATTGGTATGGTCATTTTAGTTTTAAATAAGTGTTGATAATTAGGATTTAGTTTTGTCATTAATCAAATATTTGTCATTCTTTTTCTAACCTAGATGAGGCTTACACAGACACCTGTAGTGACAAACTCACATTCTGTTGCAGGATACCTCTTTTCTGTTCTTCCTGAATGAAATTTTATATTACATGAAGATACAGTTAACTTTATTTATGACAAATCCTGTTGCCTCCTGTGTTTAATGCAGATCAAGGCTTCTCTTATCACATTTAACATCTCTGTCCCATGAAAGTCAGGTAAAATTAAACAGAACTATTCTGGCACCGCTGGTTCTTCACCTCCACACTGAGTTAGTAATAGCCTTTTCCAGAGCTTGAGCATCAATTACAAAATTTTCAAGGCCTTCAGAATAATCACAACCTACTGTTTTTCACTTGCCCCTCTTTTACTCTTAGGTGGACAAGGTGTATGTTTTTCAAGCTTAATTGCAATATAAGTTATCCAATAAATGCTCAAATGACTATGCTTTTATAAGTCACTGTCCAGAATCCCACTGTTCATGAGGTCTTCAATCCAACAAAACAGTAACGTACCAGCTCTTTTTTATTTACAGGATCCACGCCAGCACTTAACTGCTGCTGTGTGTTATCTTTCAGAAATTCTTGTTTGTATCCATGTCTTTTAAAAGCCAGGGGGAAAATTCAGATTTCATAACATGCCCTACTGTTAGTTCTAGTCTGATAAGGACACCTTACAAGCATTCAGTTGACACATAGTACTGCTGTTTATGACAGAAAAAAAAAAAAAAAAAAAAAAAAAAAAAAAAAAAATCCCTGGTTTCTACTCAGATGTAAGATGTAAGGTGCTACAACTTCTTGACAGGACTGAATGTGCAAGGGGAGCTAATCAGGGCTCCAGCTTTTTTGGAATGCCAACATTTTTTGTCCTCACAAAGCCAAACTTTTACTGGTATGTTTGCTTGGTGAGGCCAGGAGATACAAATTTATGAGCAAAACTTTCGTTTTATTGTACTGTATTTTTAAGAATTCCAGCAAGCAAAATACAGAGCAAAACAAAAACCTAACAAACAACAACACCCCCCCACCCCAACAAAAAAAGACTGTATGGCATCATTTAAAAAAAAAAAAAAAAAAAAAAAAAAAAAAAAAGGATAAAAAAGGATATAATAATTTATAATGGAAAAATATATTATGAATTTTATTAACATTTTTATTGACACTATCTTTTAATGATTTCTCAGGCAGCTCCAATTACAAATGTTTTGTGTTGGTTGGTTGGTTGTTTATTTTGCTACTTGTGAAAGACTTGTGGCCATTTCAAGCAGAATGTGGCATCCTTTTACCGAAGTGCTTGTGACATCTTTGAAGACATTACTTTGATCAACAAAGCTTTTGGGGACATATATTTTTGCTCTGTGTATTTGAAAAGGGCTTACATCCTTGGTGAAAACTGCTACAGGCCATAGTTTAAATTATGCTGGTTGCTGAGCCCCAGCTGTTTACACTTTTTTACATTTTGTAATATACCTGTTTCTTTCTTCAAGTTGTTTTCTGCTTATTCTGATCAGCTAAATCAACGTACAAATTTCAGCTTCCTGGACTCCAGCTGTCTCCCATTGGTGTTTAGTGCTAAACAAAAAGAAGGCCTGTCTTTAAGTTCCTGGTATAAATGCAAGCAAAGCTTGTTCATATAAATCTGAAAACAAAGATATTTATTTTTCTGGTTGCTACAACAGATTGGCAACCAAAATAATTTTTTCCCCATCCTAGACTTGTTTTTGTTTTTCTTTTCTCTCACCTGCAAGAAGTAGAAATAATTTAGTACAGGAAAGCATACCATTTTTCCATGTGGTTACATTTTACTGGTATTTCAGACCAAAATAATACATTTTTTTCATGTGACTCTTCCATTTGATGCTCCTAAATCCATTGCCAACTCCATTATCCTCGTACTGCATGCCCTTAAGTAGCCAAAAGGTAGAATTTATTTTGACATTCAGAGATTCAAACAGACAAAAATATCAATTATCACAACAGTGAGAACATTTTCAGCTACCAGACTTCTCTGCTTATTAAACCGCATTGGAGATCATTCTCATTTTGTTTTCAGTTTTAGGCATCACCAGACACTTCAGTAGTCAAATGACCAAATAATAGCCCTGAAACAGGTGCAGAAACTTAACTGCACCCATAACTACTGGTAGCAACAATTTTTATTTTTATTTTTATTTTTTGATGCAAGAAACAAAAAGAGAGAAGAAGGGTTTAGAAAATGTATCTGATGCCACACGTGCGTGAATATTCAGAACCATGGACAACAATGCATCTGCTATTGTTTGTCTATGATTACAGTTATTAAGCAGGTGCTTCATCTATAGTACAAATATTCTGTCAACATCTATATTTTGGATTTGAAAATAAATACACATTTTTAAAAATCATGTTTAGTTTGTAAGCAGTTTGCTACCAGAAGAAAATGTCTCATTTGCATCAAATAAAGAGCTCAGGTACCTGAGTTGCCAGCATCACCAATCTTTTCAACTGTTTTAATCCTTTTTTTTTTTTTTTTTTTTTTTAATCATTATTATTATTATTATTTAAGAGAGACATTGTATAGATACTTGATTTTACCCTACAATATTGTAAGGAAGTACTTGATTATGAAATACCTTTGGAAATGGAAGGTTCTGTGTGAACAAGTGTAATGCAAAGAGGAATGTATATCTTATACATGCATTGCAATAAATATGTCAATAAGATATAAACATTGGAAATATTAGTGTACAATTTCAGCTTGAGAAGGATTTCCATGAATGATTACAACCAAATAAGCTTTGGTCTTTACATGGTGTTTTCACTCTCTTGATACAAATGGAGCCTTCAAATAAGAGAATATTATGTGCACTGCAGGCAAGAAAACAGTGTGTTTTATTCACAGAAAGCAGGCTGTAACACAATCCTTAAAGCTATTTCAGGTGAACTTCAGATAGCAAGAATATAAAGGAGAAGCAGTAAGTGAAGACTTCAGTACACTGTAGCTTTTAAAGGTTTTTGTAGAAATCTAGCCTGATCTCTTCAGTGTTTTTGTTTTCCCTTGCAGATAGTATAGCATATTGGTCTAGACTCAGTCCCGCAGCTGTATTTTTCAGTCTGGTTATACATAGGATACATTTGTTTTGCTGTCTATTTATACTCATACCCAGTAATGCAGTACATAAAAAAAACAAAGCTTTATTTCTCAAACAAAAAAAAAGAAATCTCTTTTATCACTTCTCTCTGAAGTATACCCATATAACAGCCATCTCAGTGGGACAGAAAACATTGGGAACTGCAATAAAGAAAGACAAAATCAACAGTGTGCAATAGCGTATGTGACTAGATCAAATTGGTTTGCTTTTGGCTTGTTTTTTTTTTTTTTGTTTTTCTTTCCAATAATTGCTTTTCAACAAAGTGTGTATCAATGTTTGTATAAGGTGTTTCTTTGTTGTGTTTTGTTTTGTAGATTTCAAACACTGTTATATCCGAATTAATTTCTGAAAACAAACACCAAAGTAATTGTTTGTATTTCCAGAATGACACTCCTTTTTTGCTCCCTTTTACAATTCCTCTACAGTGCAATGATATGACAGTGTTGACCAGAGCTCTCATGGTATCTTTGAATATGAAACATCTCTGAACAAATGCTTTATCATGTACATGCACAGTGCATATTTTTCTACCAGAACTACATCCCTGGGGAGAGACTTCCTGTAGAGGCTGTTCTAAATAAATTGAATCCTGCTAAAGAGAATTTTTAATTTCCCTGTTAAGTGTAATGTGCAGTCATTTCTTTTTAAGAGATGTTCTTGGAGAGGCTGTCTCAACAGCCACATTTTTGCACTGCAGACAGCATGCAGGTGTGCAGCATTAAAGGAAAGCCACAGAGGGTTGGGTGGGATGGGGGGAATGAAGTCTGAAAATCCTGCAAAGGTGCCTGACAGACTCCCATCAACAAGCTCTGCAACTCTGTACACCTGGACTACAGCTGTCCGGTTTGGCATGAAAACTGGCATGCAAATCCTCATCTTCTTGGGAAGACCTTCCTTCCAAGTTTCTCAGCATGTGCCCTCAAGCAGGTTTGAAATGAACAATTTATTTTATTTTATTTTATTTTTTGGCCCATTTTGGGACTGGCCATCTGGCTAGGTATAGCATCTCTTGGCAGAAAATAAACTCTACTCCTTATCTTTGTTTAATAAAACCATCAGGCAAAAGTGAGCAAAGTTTTATTCAAACTCAAAAATTTATTACCCCAAGATACAGACCAAGGGAAATCTATGGACAGGATTGTTGATCAGAGGAGGTTTATTTACTTTGCAGATGTTTAATCATGTTTTAAAACCAGAAAACTTATTCTAAAAAAATATAAGTTTTTCTCCCCAAGGTCTTTTCATAGACATTTTGCACACCTCGCTTCCAGAAGACAAAGATAAATCTACATATGCTGTGATTGACAGGTTGCTAACGCATATTCTGTTCTCCTGCATACTTATAACCTTACAGATCTCAAGTGATTCAGAACGTCATCCTTATTTTCAGCTTCTGGTGCTCCTTTTGTGCAATTGCTTTCCTATAAGCCCATAATGACCAGACGTCCTCTGCTTTCTGTCTGTAGTTCACTTAATCTTTGCCTGTCTGCAGCTCTGCTGTGCTACATCTCAACTCACTTTTTTATTAATTCCTTGCATTTCCTTAGTCTTCTTTTTTGTCCTTGCCTTTCTCCATTTTTTCCCTTGTCTTTAATCCATTTCATGTTTCTTTCAGAGATTTTCATAACGTTACACTGTTTTATCAGAAAATCCCCGAAGGATTTTATTTTCTCACAACATCTTGGAAACCACTGTTCATGCTGAATTCATATCAGTCATAGAATCATAGAATCATAGAATATTCCGAGTTGAAAGGGACCCATAAGGATCATCAAGTCCAACTCCTTGCACTGCACAGGTCTACCCAAAAGTTTAGACCATGTGACTAAGTGCACAATCCAAACATTTCTTAAATTCATATAGGCTTGGTGCAGTGACTACTTCACTGGGGAGCCTAATTCATGTCACTTGAGTATCTGTGGCTGAATAAACAAGATGTTGAAGGACTGAGTGTGAAAAAAATGAAAGTAAAAACTAATTTTAATCTATTTCTATCAGATATTGTCTGATTGTACACCAATGGATAAGGAAAGAACTTGTGGTATGAAATTCCCAACATCTTTCAGGTCAACAGGGAAACTGTTTGCAGTTAGCTCATGTATCTGTTCTGTAATAGGGATGCAAACAAGGAACCTTTACAAAAATAAAAATAAAAAACAACTCTTAAAGATGGCAACTAAAATTGTCATTGAGAGATTTTTATTTTATTTATTTATTTATTTATTTTTGAGGGGGGGGGCGGGGGGAGATTCCTTTGGAATCTTAACTTCCCTTTGTTATTTTTTGCATAATACTAATTATAGTAGCCAACCTCACTGACAGACTGATTGGACATGGGTGCATCAGGAATACAAGAAATATTTCCTCAAACTACACACAGAGAGTGGACAAGGGAAAGTTCTTTGCTCCTAGAGTTACAACCTATTGTGTTTCTTCAGAGCTCTAGGTTTTCCTCACAGAGTGTTGTGGTTCATGGTGTATAAGAAAGTTAGTCCCCAAAAATGGCTAGGAAAGCTTCTCTAATAAGAAATTAAGTGTATAATTTTTTTTTGGCACCACTGGATTTAGAGATAGTGCTGAACATAGGCAGAAAACAGTCTGACAGACAAGACAGATAACTTAGTGATAAAGGAGACTGCTTTTGCATGTTACCACGAAAAACGATGTATTTATCTTCATTTACAACCCACACACTTCACACGCCCTTTCCCATGTATATTTATTTAGTGTCTTCAATTATTTGAAATCTCAAATCAATGTTTTCACTATGTCAAAGGAGTCTCAGGAATTCTGGTGAGAAACGTTTTTTTCATATGGGATTGAAAACCGCATACACTTGGAGTATGATCACCAGGTTGAATATTCAGTTCACTGGCTCCTCACCTGCTAAAGGTAATGCAAGAGAGAATGAGAAATAGAGGCACTTGCTAATAAGAAATAATACTGTATACAAATACTCTTTTATGATTGTATGTAAAATGTGAAAAGCTTCCATTTTGAATTACGTTACCCTGGCAAGAAGACAAAAAGTGGAATTGTCTCAAATTACAGAGAAGAACCTGTCCCAGATCATTTAATACATCAAAAAATCTGGATAAGCACAGGAGTCTACCTTTAGGATGGGATGGAAGACCTTAACAAGAAACAACCAAGAAGTTAATGTGTTTTCTTTTCTCGGCTTGTTCTGGGAAGGAAAGAGATTGTGACTTCTATCTTTCTTTCTCTGCTCCCTAGGAGACATAATATTCTGTGGTCTTGAATCCACATGTTCTATTTATCTTCCAAATTTGGTGATCCCGGGGAGCCATGAGACTAGATCCTGTAAGTGGAAGAAGGAAAGACTGATAGAGCTCACTTGTTTGAGTAAGTCTGGTAGGTTTCTTGTTCCAGTCTATAATTCAAATATTTCCTTTGATGTCCTGAAATGCTGAGCTAGTCTCTCATTTGGCATCTGAAAGAGATATTTATTCTGTAGCAATACTGACAAACTGCATAAGGCGATTTTCATTTCTGTGCAACACTGGAGTGTTTTAATGGATACATACAGAGTTTGATTTTCTTTCTTACTGGGATCATAATGGACCAGCACCTCCTGGTAAAAAACACAAGACTCTTTTCTTCCATCTACATACTAAAAAAATGTTTCTTCTTCAGTTAGTTATCATCTGAGGGGCAGACATTAAAACTACTTTTTGCTGGATTTTTGGTAGTTCATTTGGAACTCTGGGGTGATGTGGCTGTGGACCCACTGATCCCTGTGTATAAAAGATACTTGAAATTCCACTGTCTCATTGCTCTGCACATTTGCTTCATTAAAAAAAAAAAAAAAAAAAAAAAAAAAATCAGAGTGAACAGGAGGTCTGTATGGCATTGATTAGTACTCTTCTGTCTTATACTATTTTTTTCTGACCTACCTTCTAAATCGAAAATAATTGGGTGAATGTCTGAGCTTAGTGTGTCTGTGAGAAGTGTGTCTAGTGACAAGTTAAAAAACATTTTAAAAGTTAGACTTTTTTTTCCTAGTATTATGGAATGAAACGCTATAGTAATATTAAATACTTAAAAGCCAAAGCAAGATCAGGCAGTTTTAGGCATGTTCCCACTAACATGGAAGGAAAGTTATGCCTGAACACAATTTGGTTGCTGGTTTTGTGCCCAACAACCTCTCAGTTTTAAAGTCAGTTATACTGGAGTACTTTGTTGTGCATCTTTATATGACAAAATGGATATTCAATTAATTGAAATTAATTGAGTATTTAAACACTTTCCCCTGACCCTGCTCAAGGGAGACTTGGCACTTCTTTATGTAAAGAGTGTTGAGTCTGCCAAGAACTGATATTCCTGGAAAAAAAAAAAAAAAAAAAAAAAAAAAAATTTTTAAAATTTTTTAAAACCCAATTAAAGGGCGGGGGGGGGGGGGGGGAACGGACAAAAAAAAAAAAAAAAAAAAAAAAAAACCGTGTTATAACTTGATCTAGACCCAAGTGAATGGCTGGGGGGGGGCGGGGGAATGGACAAAACATTACTAAGAAAAGCTAAAAACATACAGAGAATGTGCAAGATGTGACTGATCTTGTTGTGATAACAGACCCTCTGTGAGTAAATCTGCACAGTGGGAAGATGAGTATTCAGAATGCATACTGTTTGGAAGAGATTAATTTAAAGGTAAAGATGTTGATATAGATATAGGAAAACCCTGTGATTAAATAGAAAGTACCTTTAAATTGCTAGCATTGTGAAAACATTTATGTGATTTTTTCTGTTTTCTAAAATGAGCAGAAAGACCAAATACTTCAAGTTTGTCCATCTCCCACTGGGAACAGTAGGAATTTTGTATGTTTGTAACAGCAAAAAATCTTTCAATTGGAGAAAATTAGTCTATATTTAGTAGCATATAGATACTTGTTTTAAATGATAGCACTTAAAACAAAAGGTAAACTAGCATAGTTTAAAAGATAAAAAGATAGCACTTAAAACAAAAGGTAAACACTAGTAGATCTCTGTGTAATGAGTAGTCAATGTCATTCGTTGAGCTCCCATGATATGGTGCTTCTTGAATAACTATTTCTCTGCTATCTAAACACTGGTATGTTACACTGATGAGTAATGTGACAAGTAAAGTGCATGTATTCTGGGCTGTTATTGCAGGTTTTCTCAGTAATAATGCCTCCTTTACTCTAGGCTAACCAACCCCAGCTACCTCAGCCGCTCCTCAGAAGACTTCTCTAGAAAGTCTTTGCTCCTCTAGACCCTTCACCAGCTTTTTTGCCTTTCTTTGGACATGCTCCATCACCTTGATGTCCTTCTTGTAGTGAGGGACCCTAAATCGAACTCAGCATTCCAGCTGTGGCCACCAGACCCGAGTACAGGGGGACAATCACTTCCTTAGTCCTGCTGGCCACAGTATTTCTGATACAAACCAGGATGCTGTTGGTCTTCTTGGCCACATAAGCACACAGCTGGCTCATATTCAGCCAATACCCCCAGATCCCTTTTTGCCGGGCAGCTTTCCAGCTACTGTTCCCTCAGCCTGTAGTGTTGCATGGGGTTGTTAAGCCCCAAGAGCAGGACTCGGCACTTGGCCTTGTTGAACTTCATACAGTTGGCCTCAGCCCAACAGTCCAGCCTATCCAGATTGCTCTGTAGAGCCTTCCTACCCTACAAGTGCATAGAGTTATAATTTTAAAATAGTAATACACATTTTAGAATTCTAAAATACCAATAACTGAAAAACAACTAAGGTGAATAAAGGATTGCACATTTTGCATAGAAAAAGTTATTATTTTTATTAAAGTGATCTGAGCTAAATTATAGGTTTGTTCTCATACAGTCAATATGTGAGTATTTGAAGAAAAAAATGAATCTGTCTTAAAGCTATTATATGAATGTTAAGAAGATACTTTGAAATAGTTTCTAAAGGCTATTGTCTCTAAGAAGATAACAGCAGTTAAAAAGATGAAAATTCAGAAGGTCTTCTCACATCTTTTATCTCTAAGTCACGTAGGTTAGAAACATCATTTGGAAGGCAGACCTGAGTATGTATTGCATTCTAAATATTTTGCTTACATGTACATTTTGTGGACGCAAGTCAACATCAACAGCCTGAGATGGCATTCAGAGAGGAACTAGGTATGTATGGGGGACTTTCATTCAGGACACAAACTGTCCTTTTTAGGTGAGGGGCATGTCATTGCCAGCGGAGCCATCTTGTATAATCAGCTGCCTTTGTGGCAATGTCACATGTTTATTCCATATATCCTGACAATTGTATTACTACCATTCATTTATTTGAATTGTACATAACCAAAATTAATCTGCCAGCCAAATGATGTGGACTGCTGCTACAGCCATTGCCTAGAAGGAAATTTAGGTAAGGGACCAGGGTTAAGCTGTCTGAACATGATCCAGCTACACTGTGTTGGTGCTTGACACCCATGCAGTC
The DNA here is from genome assembly GCA_011076525.1 of Nettapus auritus. Taxonomy (NCBI): domain Eukaryota; kingdom Metazoa; phylum Chordata; class Aves; order Anseriformes; family Anatidae; genus Nettapus; species Nettapus auritus. Next base: position 29,624,177 of record CM021765.1, read on the forward strand.
AGGCATTAAAATACTCTTAGGGGTAGATAGTTTTTTGGCATTAAAATACATCCACCTATAGGTGGCCTTATACTTGGAGCACTCCAACCTTAGCCAAAGTATTTCAAAAAATGGATGCATGTGTATACAGCTGTGTATGGGATTAATCTGACAAATGCAGGCACCCGTCTCTGCTATTCATATATATTGAAAGAGTCATCCTACGCTCCCTTCATGGTTAGAGAGAAATAGCCACTTTCAGGGCACAATCACTCTCATCCTAAGGTAGGTGTTGGAAAGACATCTCATGAATCATGCTTCAAAAATGTTCACTCCTCTCCACCAATCATGAAAGCAGCTCAGCTTGGTTATAAAACTCTGCATTGTAGACCTCTACAGTTGAGTACAATGTATCCTACCCCGGTGTCCAAATTATTGTAGTCTTTATTTATGGGAAATATTAATATTACAGAACATTACAGAATACTACCTAAGGGATTTTTTTATTATTACTGTACATATTTTAAGCATACCTTTTATCAGGGAACAAGTTTATCATTGCTTTCAACAAAAGAACACAGCAAGATTTGTACCATTAGCAGCAAAGAGCAAAATCCACTAAATATGCCTAGTAGATTCTAGGAGGTAAGAGCCTGCTTGTAGATATAAGCCACAGCCATATGTTACAGTAATTGGTAGTTCTGTAAAGTAGTATAAAACCAATTTTTACATTAATATTTCTATTATCTTTTCTGTAGCTAGATACATTCCAAGTTTTTGGCTTACACACAGAAGCAAAAAAAAAAAAAAAAATGAAACTGAAGATAAGAGCAAACAAACTTATTATGCATGACTTAATTTAAAGGTCACAAAATTATTCTGATCTCTCTTATCTACAGAAAACTTACATTCACTAATGTAATACTTTGACTCTTGACATCTGAGAAATTTTCTGACAGTTCTTTCACAGAGAAGGGACTACTGTCACAGGAATTGGAATAGAAGATTAAAATTAGTTTTCTGCATAAACTTTCTCTTCAGAAAATGAAAGGCTTGGGGTTTATTTTAAGTCTGTAGCAACAGAGAGGTTAGTCATTCAAATGTCAAAAAGAGAAATCCTCTAGACATGACCTAGTATTTATTTATTTCAACATTTTAATTAATTCTCGTCAGAAAGGACAGATCACAGATTAAAACAGATGAGAACTCTGGCTTATTTTGAAAGAACAAAATCTCTTTTCATGAAATCAGGAGCCTGTTTATTATATTCAAATCCTGTCTATAACAATGACCTAAATCTGAGACAACTTTCTACTACTGCATCATCTGTCATGTTAGAACAGTGACTGCTTTCCTTTTTTTTTTTTTTTTTTTTTTTTTTTTTTTTCCTAAGATAACATCAAATGCTGAGAAGTTTGGAATAAGAGAAAGATCACTGGCATTTCCATTCTAGCAGATGTTTTTTATGGTGTCATGACTGTAGATTAGGAGTAGAATATTACACAAAAATCAGTCTTATGTTTCTTTTTTTTTTTTCTTTTTCTTTTTTCTTTTTTTTCTTTTTTTTTTTTTTTGTAAGCCTAGATTCCATTTTTAAGAAGTGAATGTCAATAACCAAAATTATATTAAAAGTTAAATATATATATATATATATACCTAAACTTTAATCTGGATAGCTCTAAAGTAAAATGAAGTAGTAGAGAATCAGGCACAGATTTTCTGACTCCCTCTGTATCAGAGTTTTCACAGTTAAGCAATGTCTTTGAAGGTCTCAGAGGTTTCATAGTTTAAGAATATGCTTCTGTTTCTAAACATTCTAAACATTTCAAAACATTCCTGTGTCTAAACATTCCCAAAATAAATTAAATACTTCCTCCTTAGCTCTAAAAAAAAAAATAAATAAAATAAAAAAATAAAAAAGTAAAATCATTAAATGTTCTGAGGTAAATCCAGTTTCTGAATCCAATGTAATTCATAATAACTAAATTGCTGCAGTTACCATACTTGTAGGTTACCGTAAAATATCTCCATAATCCCATTCAGAGCTCACTAATGTTCTATTATGATATCCCTTATGAAGCAAAGTGTTCACAAATTCACACACATTCAATACATTCTGCTTTATAATGTATGAAGTAGCATTCATGTCCCTTTTTTCAAAAACCATGTTTTGCAACTCCAGTTCAGATGCACATATTTCTCAAATGTTAAGAAATACAGTGAAGCTCATGGTAAAGTTCTCAATAATCCCTACTCATATAATTCCATATACTCTCTGATGTTGTCATGATACAGACAAAGCCTGTTTTAAGGTTTGGCCAACATCATGACTTCTTTGTCCTTTAACAATGACGTCCCTTTGAACATGGCTCACACATTTTCTTTGTGGAAACAGCAGGATGCATTTATAGAGGTCTCTGTAAGGTGCACAGTCTGCGTGTTGTGAAATCAGGATGGGCTAGTAACAGAAGGGTGAGAAAATAGGTTCCCAGAAATCCTTACTTTAAAGAGTTGTCAAGAGTATCTTTTGAAATTTGGAGTGAAAATGAATGTGCTCTCTGGGAATCTGTAAGTTTTGTGTAAGGGTTCTTATTTTGTTCATAACGTAATGGGGTGAGCTGGGGGAAGAAATTCTCTATGTTTTTCTCTCTCTGCTAAGATCCACAAGACATTTCCCAGTCTGTCTGTGCTTCAGTGCCTTTTCTCATATAATATAATCTTCAGGCTTTCCAAAACAAAACAATTACAAAAACAAGCATAATTTGGGTGGCAGAAATCCATAAATGATAGGACAGAGAGCTTGATATATCAGTAGCCAGTAGCGATTCTGTTACTGTTTTAATCTCAGGGAAGAAAGATGAAGAATAATATTAAATAAATAAATATTTTTTTTCTTTATGAGATCTTTTGTTCACATAAGTGAACAACAGGCAACCTTTAGGTGCACTGCTGTTAAACTGGCCAATATCCCTCATTGTTCCACCTTCTGAATTGCCCATGACAAATTGAGATGAAAAGTTCCTATGCCCTCATGTCCACTTCTCTTCTCTCTTTCTTTTTTAATGGCTCATTTATATTTAAGCCTTTGACAGAATTACCTGGAGTCATTCTATTTTATTTCTGCATGTCCACAGTATTGTCTGGAAACCAATATAATTTCTACCTAAAGACATTATCTCTTCAAACCATCATAACCTTGTACTATCACAAGGCAGGAAAAGATGGCCTTTCATCCTGTCTATAGTCTCAAATTTTTCTGTAAATAACTTAAAATGTTTTTATGCAATGGACTACAAAGGCATGACAAGCAGAATATTAACAGTCACAATGAAGCTGAATATCCATTCAGACAAAAGTCTTTTGAACTACTTTGCTTCTGCCAAAAGCCCATCCTTGTTAACACTTACCTGTTATCACATAAAGCAAATGTAAATGGCTTTTATGATTAATGTGGATGAGATTTAATTGTGCTCCTAGCTGCAGTAGTACAGTATCCCTGTATTTTGTATTCTAGGACACCCATTCCAGTAAATAGAAAAATATAAATAAGTATTGTTTTCAGTCATAGAAAGAAGATATGTTAACTTTGGTTTTACAGGCCGTTTTACTCTAAATGTATTACACATTTCATGTGAATTTCATCAACTTTGCAAAGGATCGTCATTTATTCCTACATTATCTTTAATGGCATAAACAGAAGCATGCTCATTGACTCTACTATTTGCATGTTAAAAGGACTGCTGGAATAAAATAAGCTGTTCACTACACTTGATTCATTTCTTACTATAAAGGGAAATATGGTCTTTGAAAGGCTGTCTGATTTCAAAAGAGCATGCAATTATTTTAGATAATAAGAGTCCATAGAGAGAGTGTAGTAGCACCATCTAACCAAACAGGACAATGCGCTGTTGATTTTTGACCTTCTAATGTTCCAAACTGTCAGAAATTTTCTAAGTGACCTTTAATGCTGCAGTATATTTGCCATTTTGTGTCAGCCTCTGATTTTCCTGGCTATGTGAGTTTGCACTTGCTGCTAATGTAAGCTTTTCACCTGAGCAAGTGATTTATGCACGTGCCTGTGTGCACATGCACACACACAGAGTAGGAATACTTTGCAAGCTTCAAAGAATGAGAGCTGTGCTAGACAGACTACAGATTACATCTCTCCCCTAACCTTCCCCAGTCAAACACTCACTGGTTTTGGTTAATAAAAAAATTTGATGTTTGAAAAATATTTTGCAGAGTTGAAGAATGTGTTTCAGACAAAAGGAAAAACCATAACTCAAAGTTCAGAAAGAATAACAACTAATTTTTCCCTACTAGAATTATTTAAGTACTTAGAAGAAAGGCATTTTCTTTTCAATGTGAATAAAACCTAATGGTAAATATACAGTAGTCTCCAAAAATGTGTATTATTTACCTGCACTTCACTACACATATGAAAAATTCATCCTTTCAACTTCTGGCCTACAGAGACTTTTCAATCATTAATGAATTGCTTTCAAAGGCCTATCACATTAATTCTCCAAGGCAAAGAGGTTGGAGGGGTATGGGATAAAGAATTTAAATCCAGCCACTGACAGATTTTCAGAGACAATTTAAATCCGACTGGTGGAACTCTCGAGATACCCAGTCTCTCTGATAGGGCCCAGCTTCAACCTTCCCCTTCTGGGAAAGGTACTTAATGCAATTGTGAACCAGAACTGGCACAAAGTAGGATCAGAAGTCCCTGCAACCTCTGTTGGAAGGATAGGCAGACAGCAGGGGTCAGTGACTTGGATTTTAATCTTCTTCCAGAAAACTGTCATTTGATTGGAGAATCAAACAAGAATCATGACCCATATTTGCTTTTATATGGGTAGCTACATAGGAGAACTCTACCACTGTAGGAGGCTGGATTTCCTTCCTCAGTACTAAACATTAAATTTTATTTTCCTGGATATCATTCTAACCAATATTCCAGACAACTTCAACCCTTCATTATAAAATACATTAAATAACTGAGAAGCTGTTCTAAAGACCAAAGTTAGTTTATTAATACTAATAGGCCAGGACTTTCACCAGGAATAAAGGAATCTAAAAAAGACAGGCTTATCTTAAAATTACTCATCGTGCTTCCAATTTATTATATCACCAAGATGGAGTCATTTTTAGTGAGTTTTGAGTCTAAATTCATAGATATTGTTTTGTTATGTAAGAGACTAGAAGTTTACTGTAACTTCTCTCTGTAACCTTTTCCCCTCCATGGGGGTTCAGATGCTTCTAACTGAGGGTGCAAAGCCCAACTAGATAAGGCCTAAATTTGTAACTTTGGCTCAGACTACTGGAAAAATTTCAAAGTTCTGAGAAATTACTGCAGGAAGGTCTGTGGAGACATGCAAGATCAGAACAATGCAATTACAAAAGGATTCTCTATATCACAGAGTACTTTGTTTTCGTTACCTATATCACTGTAACTTATCACTGGCATTTTCCAGGAAGAAGTCAAAACTTTGTAGAGGTGGACAGAGTGAAAAATCAGGCGACAGAGTGAAAAATCAGGCAAAGACTGTATTATTGCACAGAAATACTGCAACAATGAATGTCTATTCATGGATATGTGTAGTGTTACAAAGCTTGTCCTTACCTGCTGGGCTGCACACACCAGGATCCTGGCTTTTTCTTATGTAAATATTCCTTTCGGGGGGGAAAAAAAAAAAAAAAAAAAAAAAACTGCTGGCCCTGATGCTCAGATTTAATCTCCATGGAAACATGTTCACTGAGGAACAGGTTTGATGGAAAGTGGGACAGTTGGATTGCTGCACTGCTCAGTCTTGCCCCTAGAATGAAGCCAGGACATAGGTGAGACATGCATTGTTACTAGCCACGCTGACAGAAATGATTGTGCGTAGCTTACTGTACAAACTGAGAACAAAAATTTTCAGAAGGTGGTTTTAATTTATGTGCACTACCTGCAGGAAAGTCATGAGAAGCCTTCAGTAATTGATTTCTTGCAGTAACAGATATTTAGGTCCAATACTCAGTGCTATTATCTACCACTGATATAAAACCAATCAAACTGAAAATTTGTAATAATATCTGTAGTTGTGTAATCCAAAATTATTTTTCCTTTAAATTGCAAGATGGTGTCATTTTCTAAATTAGCAGTGCAACTTAGAACCAATATATATATATATTGTTGGTTGAGTATGGGCAAAATATGTAGAAAGATTGTGTATGCTGCAAGATAGGGCACCCATTTTGCAAGAAAACTTACAAAGTTACATCTGCAAAAGAAAAGAAGTAATCACTCCAAATCACATACACACCTTGATAAAAACTAACCAGGAGAAACTGCATAACACCTCCTTGTAGATATTAGTTGTTGCTTTTACAGGCAGAAGAAACAACATTTTCCACAAACTTACCTAAAAATCATAAAGAGCTCAACATTTATTTCATTTTTCTTTCATTTTTTTTAAAGTACTTTTCATGTTGACATTTTTTGCAAACATACAGGCCTCTGTATCACTAGCAATTTGAATTCAAACAAAACCCTTCATTATAATCTGAAATTATTCTATGCCTCATGAATTCATGTCAGTCCTCATGAATTAATTTACCTACATATCATTTGGACTCTGTTGCTAAAATCTTAGCATACTTCACAACATTACATTTGATTATTTAAAGGTGCCTGTGGTTTTAACAAGTGCTGCTCATCCATTTTGAATGACTAGTAGACTTATTATAGTGTAAGAAGGCTTGTCTTGCCGTGCACCTGAAAGAGCTGAGACTGTGAAACTATCTTGTTTACCAGTTTCAACTAACTGGTTGAAGAGGCTGTTGATCCATGTACATCCCATTTCTCATCACCACCTCCTCCTTTATCTCAGCAGCAGAATACTTTGTGCAATCTCTCTCTAATCCCATAAAAATGAGTCATATGATATTAAAAGGTTAAAATATAGTATCTCACCTAATGACAGGGATTTTTTAAATGCAGTGGAAGAGTGTCATTATCAATCCAAACAGCATGCTGGGGCCAGTAACAATGAGCAACTGCACCCAGGAAACTTGTCAGCTAACACTTGATTTTAAGAGAATGTGTGAATCCTCCAGCTTGGGATAAAGCCACATTTCAATCAATATGTAGAAATAAAAATCCATTAGCCTTGTGATGATGTGGTTGGGTTGGTTCCTAAAATGATATGGATGCTTGAATATATTTCCCAGATTTAAATGATTAGGCCCAAAAGTCAGAACAAAAATTAAAATGCATCTATGGCCTACACAGTAAACTGCTTTTGCATCATCACAAGTAGATTAAGTATACCCAGATCTTTTATTTGTGCTGTGTAAGACAACTGTATATAGACTCTGTGGACTCCAGGGGTGTGTACATTAGGGTAAAGAATTCAGACAGCAAAGGATTATTTATTTCCAGGAAAAAAGGTGAAGATCCAAATGCCAAAAAGCATAATTCTCTTTGAACACAGGGTATAAAATTGCCTTCCACCAGTTATGAATCCATGTATTGACACTGGTCAAAAAAAAAATTGTTAAAGACTTCCACTTCATGGAACATGAAGTAGCAACAGGAAATATCCATATCATTTTCTCTGCAATCTGGTGGTTAGCTATGCTGCTTCTAAGTGCCTACTCTGTTAAAATTATCACCTTGGAGCAATGTACTCTATGATACTTTAAAACACCACAAGATTCTGGCCCTGTTGACTCTAACATAAATTCTTTTACCTAGTCTCTCCTCATCTTAATCTTTCTAAATAAGCAGAGATTACTCAAGAATGACTGATTTAGAGAGACTTCTACAGAACACTGCTTCTTTTAGCTGGAATTTCTAGAAACTAAAATATTTGACTCAGCAAATTTTCATATTGCAGCAAGAAAACCTTAGCTATTGAATTCTTAAATGCTTGGGCAGGGGTGAGGGGTGGTGGAGTGGAGAGGGGAACAAAAGCTCTTGGAAATTGCCTTGTATTATTGTATGCTTAATTTTCATACCTGGCTTCTTTCTGGACTTATTCCATTTACTAAACAATTAAGTTAAAATTGTCTGTGAGAACACGTAAGAAAATATATAGTACTACCCAATGTCTTGCAATTCAGAATTATTTTGCCTGATTTAGCTCTAACTTTCACCAAAAATAAAAATAATAATAATAAAAAAAAATCTTTTGTCTGAGAACATTTCAGCTCTGTATTAAGTACTAACTGAATTGAAGATGAAGATGAAGGATTTGGTAGACAAATAAGGCTTCAACTTTACCTTTTAGATGAACAATTAACATCTGCTAAAATAATTTGTAGAGTAAGTATATAGAGAATTAAATCATAAGTATGCAGTGGAACATGGAACTTGGGAAAGCAGTGAAGCTCTGAGGTTTTTAACAGCATTATTTTCAATATGAAAACAGAGAAAAAGACACCATGAACAAACACAAGAGAAGTGAAAGCAAGAGAATAGAACACATTTTGTGTTGGAGAAAAACTCTACAGAAAATATGAGTTTTATGCTGAACATCATTTGAGCCAACATTTCACAGCATATTTTGTAAAGAATAGTGCTCACACACACATACACACAAAAAGACGCAAGCAAACAAACAAACAAACAAAAAGAAAGAATTAAAATGAAAGCAACAGAACAGAGACTCTTGGCCACTCAGGTCCTTGTAAAACTAACTGTTGCACTGCTTTTTGTGTTTTTTAAAAAAAAAAAAAAAGAGTAGACAATAAATATTCAGCTAAATTTACAGTGCTGTATTGTTTTTTGTTTGTTTTGTTTTGTTTTGTTTTTAACTCCTATTGACAGATATTTTTTCAAACATCAAGATCCTAAATGCAGGTTATATTATGTAGACTAAGAGGATTAGTTGAAAAAATAATAATAATTATCATTTAAATTAGCATTTATGAAAGACAAAAGTATAAGAAGACATTAACTGAACACCATATTCTATCATTTTGCTTACCACTTTACCATACAAATTTTTCTACGTTTACTGATAATGAAAATTGTGCAAAAAGTTCATTGATTTCAGTTCATTGCTGACTAGTCAAGGAACTAACTAATATGAGAAAAACTAGTAGAATTTCACAGAATCACAGAATCACAGAATGTCTAGGTTGGAAGAGACCTACAAGATCACCGAGTCCAACCTCTGACCTAACACTAACAAATCATCCCCTAAACCATATCCCTAAGATCTACATCTAAACGTCGTTTAAAGACCTCCAGGGATGGTGACTCCACCACTTCCCTGGGCAGCCTATTCCAGTGACTAACAACCCCTTCTGTGAAGAAGTTCTTCCTAATATCCAATCTAAACCTCCCCTGGCGCAACTTTAGCCCATTCCCCCTCGTCCTGTCACCAGGCACGTGGGAGAACAGACCAACCGCCACCTCGCTACAGCCTCCGTTCAGGTACCTGTAGAGTGCGATAAGGTCAGCCCTGAGCCTCCTCTTCTCCAGGCTAAATAGTCCCAGCTCCCTCAGCCGCTCCTCGTAGGACTTGTTCTCCAGGCCCCTCACCAGCTTCATAGCCCTTCTCTGGATTCGCTCAAGCACCTCCATGTCCTTCTGGTAGTGAGGGGCCCAAAACTAAACACAGTATCGAGGTGCGGCCTCACCAGAGCCGAGTACAGGGGGACAATCACTTCCCTGGACCTGCTGGCCATGCTGTTTCTTATGCAAGCCAGGATGCTGTTAGCCTTCTTGGCCACCTGAGCACACTGCTGGCTCATAGTCAGCCGACTATTAACCAATACTCCCAGGTCCTTCTCTGCCAGGCAGCTTTCTATCCACACATCTCCCAGCCTGTAGCTCTGCCTGGGGTTGTTGTGCCCCAGGTGCAGGACCCGGCACTTGGCCTTGTTGAACTTCATACCTTTGGCCTCAGCCCATCGGTGCAGCCTATCCAGATCCTCCTGCAGAGTCTTCCTACCCTCGAGCAGGTCGACCCACACACCTAACTTGGTGTCGTCTGCAAACTTACTGAGGGTGCACTCCATCCCCTCATCCAGATCATCGATGAAGATGTTAAAGAGGACTGGTCCCAGTACCGAGCCCTGGGGGACTCCACTAGTGACCGGCCTCCAACTGGATTTGACTCCATTCACTGCAACTCTCTGGGCCCGGCCATCCAGCCAGTTCTTAACCCAACGAAGCGTGTGCCAGTCCAAGCCATGGGCAGCCAGTTTCCTGAGGAGAATGCTGTGGGGAACGGTGTCAAATGCCTTACTGAAGTCAAGGTAGACCATATCCACAGCCTTTCCCTCATCCACTAAGCGTGTCACCTTGTCATAGAAGGAGATCAGGTTCATCAAGCAGGACCTGCCCTTCATAAACCCATGCTGACTAGGCCTGATCGCCTGCTTGCCCTGTAACTGCCTCATGATGACACCCAAGATAATCTGCTCCATGAGCTTCCCTGGCACTGATGTTAAACTAACAGGCCTGTAGTTCCCCGGGTCTACCCTCCGGCCCTTCTTGTAGATGGGCGTCACGTTTGCTATCCTCCAGTCAAGTGGGACCTCCCCCGATAGCCAGGACTGCCGATAAATGATGGAAAGTGGCTTGGTCAGCTCTCCCACCAGTTCTCTCAGTACCCTCGGGTGGATCCCATCCGGTCCCATCGACTTGCGTACATCCAAGTGCTGTAGCAGGTTGCCAACCATTTCCTCATGGATTGTGGGGGCCACATTCTGCTCCCCGTCCCCTTCCACCAGCTCAGGGTACTGGGCGTCCAGAGAGCAACTGGTTTTGCTGCTAAAGACTGAGGCAAAGAAGGCGTTAAGCACCTCAGCTTTTTCCTCATCTCTGGTAACTAAGTTTCCCCCCACATCCAGTAAAGGGTGGAGATTCTCCTTTGTCCTCCTTTTTGCATTGATGTATTTATAAAAACTTTTTTTGTTGTCTTCAACAGCAGTAGCCAGATTGAGCTCCAGATGAGCTTTGGCCTTTCTAATGTTGTCCCTGCACCGCCTCGCAACATCCTTGTAGTCCCCTTGACTGGCCCGCCCTCTTTTCCAAAGATTATAAACCCTCTTTTTTTCTCCTAAGCTCGAGCCACAACTCTCTATTCAGCCAGGCCGGTCTTCTTCCGCGCTGGCTCATCTTTGGGCATGTGGGGACAGACCACTCCTGAGCCTTTAAGATTACTTTCTTGAAGAGCGCCCAGCCTTCCTGGCCTCCTCTGTCCCTCAGAACCACCTCCCAAGGGACTCTGCCAACCAGTGTCCTAAACAGCTCTAAGTCAGCCCTCCGGAAGTCCAAGACAGAGGTTTTACTGGTCCCCTTCCTGACTTCGCCAAGTATCAAGAACTCTACCATTTCATGGTCACTCTGCCCAAGACAGCCCCCGACCACCACATCTCCCACCAGTCCTTCTCTGTTAGTGAACAGAAGGTCTAGCAGGGCACCTCCCCTGGTAGGCTCACCAACCAGCTGTGTCAGGAAGTTATCTTCCACGCTCTCCAGAAACCTCCTGGACTGCTTTCTCTGGGCTGAGTTGTGCTTCAGGATATGTCTGGGAAGTTAAAGTCCCCCACAAGAACAAATCATTGGTTCTGGTCATTTGAGCACTAGACTTCCAAAAGAATGCATTATTTTTTTCTTGAAAAAGTAGAGTTAAATATGAATTCAAAGAACAATTTTCTAAACTTGCAGTTTCTTGCTTGCAAGGGGACAAAGCTTAAAAAAAGACCATCAAGTGACTGAAAAGTTAGAAAATCTCCATGAAGCCCCAGCTGTCTCTATGTATCCTCTCCTGGTTTGATGAAATGAAATGAAATGAAATGAAATGAAATGAAATAATGAAATGAAATGAAATGAAATGAAATGGATCCTATGAAAAAAAGCATTTCTTAAATCTTAAGGTTTGGCATTCTGATTTCATGTTTATTCCTTTTGCATCAATTTCTCCTCCGTAGCTATAAAAACATCTTAATGGGGAACACAGATCTAAAATGAAGATGTAAGATGAAAAGCAAAAAGTTGCATTTAAAATAAATTTATAATATCTACTCTTGTCAAATTATTTTTTAAAAATAATTCTGACAAACTGTGCTGAATGTAGTCATTTTTTCTCAGTGATAGTGAATTTTTATACCCCCTTAGAACCAGCTCAAATTCAACTTTGGTCATGTGAGAAACATATTTTTAATATATTTTAGAGATGACAATTTTGCATTAAATAATTGCCCCACCAAAAAAGAACGAAAGGTAATGGTCTCAAAAGCTTACAAAAACAAAACAAAACAAAACAAAAAACAGCCACTTTTTTTTTTGTGGGGGGGGGGGGGGGGGAGGAAGGGATGACTTTTTCTGAATACAAAAGTCATCCCTATCAAAATAAGCAAATTTTTCACTTACATTTTAATGAATGTTATTCAAAATGTTATTCTTTTTCTTGAGTTCTAACAGCAGTTATGTTTGAAGACAATGAACATTTTCTAAAGAAATGAAAAATACATAATATGAACCTCTCTATATAATCTATATAATAATGTTTGTATGCGTAATGAATATAAACTTTCTAGCAGGGAGCTAAGCCGGTTTTTTTTTTTTTTTTTGCAAATGCTAATGTAGCTTTAGCCCTCACTTACTATCCTCTGGGTTGCCTTTAATTCTATGAAATGTGATTTAAAAAAAAAATGTTAATGGTATGGTAATTTGGTAATTTAATACATGTTAATTGAAATAAAGTTCTAACTGTTAATTTTAATCTGAAGGCACTTTGGACACTGTATGTAGTTCACTGGTGCAGATGTTTCATACCTGCATTCAAGAACATTTGTTGCTATATGTCTGCATTGTATTTCTTAAACATATTTTCACAACACATTTACTACATTTTTTGTCATTTTGTCTTTACTTTATTTCTCATGTCAATTCTATTTTAAAACTTTGTGATATAGCAACCAGATTTCCTACCCAGCCGCAGCTTCCTCTGCTTCCCTTTAAAACCACCTTGATTTCATTGGAGGAAAGGGTTTTCTCTGTTGGCGGTAAACCTTCATTCCAGCGGTGATTGTCCCTTGTGTGTCCTGAAGCTGTATTCACTCATTTAATATTGTTCCAGACTGTTGCAAATTTGTGCAAGAATTCCCAACTGGAATAAAATAAATTTAACAGAAAACTTAATTTTTTACACCAGTGAAATTTTTACACCTTTTCTCACTTTTGAACTATTTGTTAATATCTGTTTTACTTTTCTCAGTTCTTTTTACAGTATATTTTTCACAATAGTAGCTTTGTTTATGTAGAGCAGCTGAGAAAATAAATTGCAAAAAGAGAAAGGACCTGAATATACTAGACAAGAACACTATGGTACAGGTGTTCTTTGTTGTTGTTGTGGTGATGGTGGTTTTGTTTTTGTTTTTTATAGAAAATATCTTCATATAAGAAGTTAATATTATTTATTTATTTATTTATTAGGTCATGTCATTAACTTTCATAAATATAAGATAAAGAACATTGCCTATGCTACAAAGAAATTGCTGTTTCATAATAGAAGATGAGAACATGGAATTTCTGTTTAAAAGTTCTGATATCCATAATTATTTTTTTTAATTCACCATCAAGAAAAAATTCCAAGGCATTTCTACTCAGAGGCAATTAAACACTTTGACATTTTGTTTCAGCATATCTGGGTTTAAGAGTATAAGACTCAACCTTTCTCCTCTATGACAAATAAAATATATGGAAATAGAATAAGGCAGAGGTGAAAAAAAAAAAAAGCAAAACAAAGCATATTTTTAGATTATGTCTTTTGCTTAAATTCAAAAATGACAGAAATGATTAAGCAAACTGTTAGACAGAAAGTACGTTCATCTACATAGAAGAAACACACAGTAATTAGTGTACTGTAAATACTCATGCTTGGCTAGTTTATATTAAATTATGATGTTTTCACACAGACATTTTCATCCTGTTACACTGTTTTCTATTTTTATTTCTATCTGAAGATTGACAAATAATTAAAAGTAAGGGTTTTTTTTGTTTGTTTGTTTGTTTTTTTATGAGAGTTTCTATTGGAAATATATGTTATATTCAGCAAATATTCCAGTTATGATAAAACCACTTAAACATTTTCCCATTTCTTCAGGACAGTAAGAAAATATTGTGATTATTATAGTTAATAAGAAACCCATGAGCAGCTACTTCAAGTTTCTTAGTTTCTTTCACTTCATCTGTGCTAAGTGATAAAAATGCATATAATGATAAATTTTGAAATACAAGATGATGCTTTCAGGCATAGCAACATGTATTTTTTATTTTCATGCAATAAATATAATTGTATTTTCTGTGAAGAAACACATAGACAAGTGATAATTTGTAAGTGTTTTAAGTCTCTAGACTCTAATTATTGTATTATAAATTTATTCTGTGTACTCTAGCACCATTACTGCTACAGATTGTCATAATATATAACTGTATCACACTATTTCATAAGATTTTTCTGAATAATTTCTATTTTGTAGCATTGATAATGCAAGTTGCTAAAGCTGAGATTTAATTAAGCATTCTTTTTTCTCCCATTCCTTCAACTTTTAAGGTATTATATATATATTTTTTTCATCTTTAGGCTATCTAAAAGCCTATATTTTTGCTGGAAAAAAAAAAAAAAGTATTGAATTATGAACTACTTCACAGGGCTGATAATTAATCTTTTTGTTGTTGTTGTTGTTGTTGTTGTTGTTTGTTTGTTTGTTTGTTTTTACTGAAAATCAAAGCCTCAGGAGTGCCTTTTCTGTTGATCTTTGTGCATAGGAAGACTCCAGCCGCAGAAATACAATTTGGAGAGGGGAAAAGAGAAGGAATTTTTTTTTTTAAAGAAAAAAGTTCTCATTGAGGTAAGACTATTGGATTGTGAAGCTGGAAGGATTTCTGTGGAGATCAGATTTATTGCCTAGCCAAAGGTGAGATGAGCTCTGCATAAGCCGTTTCTGACAGGAGTTAATAAAAACTGTTCCTAAAAACTCCTGTTTCCACATTTCCTCGCATTCATAACATTCTGTTCCAGAAAATTTTCCTAATGTCTACTATAAATGTGAGTACTTACAGCTGAAGACCTTTGCTTTCCTGGTATTATAACTGGACATTCCTTTTTCATACATAGCTGTTTCTTAAAGTTTGAACTGAAAACACCAAGCTCTCTTTCCTTAATTACAATTTCTTCAGACTGTCATATACAACAGAGCACTGTTGCTTCTTGTCTTCTCAATATTCTCTCAATGGTCTGTATCTGGCTTACAACACAGCTCCAACATTTGAGCAAAATATTCAAACTCAAGCATTATCAGTAAGGTCATAAAAAGAAAGACTGCTTGACATGTTGACCCCTGTTTACCACATTGTAACATTAGTTTTTTTTGTTTGTTTGTTTGTTTGTTTGTTTGTTTTGTGAGAATCTGGTTGTCCCAACATGTATGTAAAAAAACTAGTGTTTCTCTCCCTAGTGAACTACATTTATTTTTCCTGATAACTTCTCCAGTTTCTAAAGCTCATTTTGTATTTTAATAATTTCCTAAAGTGTGTTTGCAGCTCCTCCCAGCTTGATGCCAGCTCAGTTTTAGGAAATAATACCTTTTATTATTATTATTATTATTATTTTATTTATTTTTTACTTTTATTTTATTTTATTTTTCTTTCGTTTATAGGCATAGTACTGTGTGTCGGTTAACTACACATTTATCTTAATTATGTATAGAATTCCAATTAATGTTTAATGTATTACCTAAGAAAAAAAGCATGTATTCTGCTTGTCACAACAACAACAAAAAATACAACTGAAAGGTAATAAAGTATACATTATGTATTACTGCCTACTACAGCAAAATTAAAATGAAACAGTTTGTATGAGTAAGGACTACATAACCAAGGAGTCTGCAGAATCAGGACCTTGACTTTTTTATCTGTCCATTTCAAACTCCTCAAAATGCTTCTAATCTACATTTTTGAGGGCAGAGGCAAGATTTTACATATGTTGGTTTTTGATATATTATTTTCACGAGATTTTTCCATATTATTTAAGATTAAATCACCCATGCATTTAAAAATTCCAGAGCACACAAAGTGTCAGAATGTTTCAGTTGTAATGAAGGAGAGAAAAATTATATATGTTTATATTAGCATTGATTTCCAGATTAGCCAGGACCTGGCACTGAGCATACAATCTTGAGAGAACAGAATCACTTATCTGCTATACATGGAAGGCTTTATTTTATTCCTTCTCCTCAGCTACGGGACTAGCAGCATTGCCAGATAAGAATTCCTTGCAATATTTGCAAATTAGGACATGAATAATTGAAAGTATTTGGAAGTGACTCTATTCATGGGGGAAATTGTATAGAACTTACTCAATCATCTGCAGTGAAATGTAAGTATATTTCATTCATGTGCTGCATAAATATTTGATTAACCACTGTTCAAAGCATTAGTAAAGCATCTGCTCAGCATGAGATTGAAACCTGGTTGATACCAGTAAATAGAAGGAATAAACTCCACCCAGTGGCAAATGTCAAACCCAAGTTTGAAAATTTTAGTCTCTGATATTTTTATCTATTGCATTTATTGATTTGAAAAGAATGAGAAAAAAAAAAAATAAAATTAAAAAAAAAAAAAAAAAAAAAAAATTAACCATATTTTTTTAATAAGGAAAAAGAAAATAAAAAAAAATAAAAAAAAAAAAAAAGTAGTGCCTTACTTTAAAAGTTCTAAAGTATTTGACTGACCTTTTCAGCTTCATTTCCAGCAATAAGAAATACAGCAAACATTTTTAAAAAGCATGTTTCAGTGTCATGTGTAAAAAGTGCCAGGAACTGAAATGAAAAACAAACAAACACACAAACAAACAAAAAAAAAACCTGTTTCTTATCAATGTTCACCCTCAGGCTACAGATTTTGAGAGGTAAAGTGACTCTGGAAAATCAGGAAGTTCTGATAAACCAAAGAAATGCTGTGACAATTCCTGCTTCTCTTTGCTACATGTAGCAGAGTCCTGTAACTTCTGGTGTTCTGGTATAAAGCTAGGAGAGTAGATCCGTGAAACTGGAGTTCCTGGAATTGTAGATAAAGGACAACAAAAAGGAGTAATCATTATGATAAAATTAATTATTTAAGAAACAGATGATATTCACATCTGTGTCATCAGGATTTTAACTATTAACAGATACAGTGAGAATATGGCACTATACATGTGCCATATGGACATCATATGTTGAGAGATTTCATTTTTATTGCTCTCCCCAGATCAAATACACCTGTAAAACTCATATAAAAGATACTTTTAAATGTCTTTGCCTTGCTATGTTAAACTGACAATTCAAAAAATACACTTTTTTTTGTTAATACAAGCAATGTTTTTTATCATACAAATTTTCAACCCTTCATGCAATTGGCAAAGAAAGCTCATCACTTTTCATATTTGTCTTTAGTCTCATTCTATTAAGGAGTTATATTCACTTAATTGATCTAATGCATCATAATCCAATAGAATTCAGTGTTTCATATATTTTGTTATATTGCACCAATTGATCCAACTGAATCACCTCACTTGTTTTAAGAAATAGTTTTATGTTTGAATACGGTGTTCTGTTTAATTAAGTACTTTGAATTCTTCACTCATGAATTACATCACAGTAAAAAGAGGAAGACAAAGGTAGAGTGAAAGAAGACAGAATTATCTTCAGAAGTTTTTTCTCTAGTGTTCACAGAGACCCAGATAAGAGGTGAGAATGAAGAATTGTTGTCAAAGCATAGAAACTTTCCTTTCTGATTTTTCCTCACTTAAAATGAAGCTACACAAAATCCAATTGTATTTTTTCTTTATTTTTGTTCTCCCTAATGGCCTAGTGCTTTTGTATAATGTACCATTGCAGCTGTAACTTGATGTAATATGAATAAATGATGAAATATGTAGCATGCTAAAAATTTAAAGGCCTTTATGCTATTTCCAACTTAGGAAATTTCTCTTGATATATAACGTGATACTCTGACGCAATAATTATCTATGGAATTTACTGAAGAAGAAGTAGATTTCTACAGCTTTCAGACCTTGAAATCTCCATAAGAACAATGCATGATATAATGAAAACAAATAAAAAAAGTTTTTTAAAAACCTCTGTTTGGCAGTCAGCAGCAAAGGAGCATAATAATAGAAATTCTGCATCATAGCTGCTTTGACTGGATGTCTTCTGGTTTCCACAAAATATATTACCTAGTATGACATGTTCAAGAATTCCAGACAAACCCAGAAGTGTATCTGCAAACACTTGCTCTAAGCAAGATCAAGCAATTTACTTTACTCTCTGAACTCAGGCTAGAACCTTGTACCTGACATACTAAAATAGCCGGTCTTGCAAATAGTCACTGTTTACTCAGTGACTATTCTCAATAGTCTTACTGTTTACTCTTGACTGTATCTCAGTTTCTCAGCAACATTCAGTATGTCTCAAGCATTGGGTGGTATCTTCACATGTTTCTCCTGGAAACGGAAAATGGAAGAAAACAAGGAACAAGAAACCCAAATTCCTGTCTATCATACTTTATTTTAATAATTCCAAATAAATATAAGCTTTCTTATTTTTATAAATATATTGAGTGCCTGTCTAAATTGTTTCCCTGATGTCAAGAATAAAAGCAGTTTTAACCACTGCAAAATTAAAAAATAAAATAGAAATAATGCAAATAGAATTTGCATCAAAAAAAGATACCTATGAAATGGAAACAAAACTATTAAGATAAAGTTACTTTCAAAGTATGATTTTGAAGAAATTAAAACAATGATGCATTGGTTTTAAAGACAGTCATTTCACAATCTATTTTAAAGGGTTTCTTGAATAAAAATTAGAATTTTCAATATTCTATTAAAAATGTTTAGATTTTGTCTCCCAAAATACATTTCAAAATACCTCTCTTACCTCTTAAACCTCTCATTTTAAAACTGCAACATATTATTACAAAATAAAATTTAAAAATCTAATATTTTTAATTGAATAACTTTAATATATTTTTAATATGAAATAGTTTATATAGTATATAAATCCATGCAGTCTTTTCAGTAGTATTTTGGTAGCATAATTAAATCCAATGGTTTATTCAATTACTTCTATGCTCTCTTGTTTTTATTTCTACTGGCTTGTTTTATTTCAGTGCATTATTTTCTGTGCCTTCTCTTCCATGTTTCAAATCTCCCTGACCATGTTCTCACTTATGACAATGCTTCATCCCTTCCTACCCAGTGACATCATAGTGCTACAAATTAAGATTTCCAATACTATAAATTTTCATTACTTTTCAGAAAATAAAACTCCCAGCAGCCCATAGGCACTAAAGCTATATCTAGGAAATATAAATTGGCAGGTAAAGGACACTGCAAGCAAAACTACAATGCTTATGGACACTGAATTCCTAACAGTTAGACAAAACATGTATGAGTTACCTAACAGCTAGTAAGTTGTTACTGGAAAAGTGATTTTTTATTTTATTTTATTTATTTATTTATTTATTTATTGTGAATTTTCTTGCCTGCATCATGCTTCCCCCTCTCTACATCTGACTTCCCTCTACAGGTTCTCCTTGCTCCTATGGTTGGGTCTCCCTGGTCCACTGCTGCCTGGACTCTCACTTTTATCTTCAGCCATTATTTATTGCAGTCTACCTAAGAATGTGTCATGTTCTCAGTAGTATGGTTTCTGTAATTCCTCTCCTTACATCTCTTTCCTCTTTGTTCTTAGACATTGAAACATTAATTTCATTAATTTCACAGAATCACAGAAATTAATGAAATTAATGAAAATTTCCATTCCTAGCACCTCAGCTGCTCTTGATATAACTTTCCCAACTATCCACACATCATTCACCATCCTTTTTTCTTTCACCTAATTTTGTCATGTTATTTTACCTATATGCCAGGATACTTGCAACCCACCTGAATGCATAGCAGTTATGCTCTCCTTTGGCACTTATTCTTCTGATACACATTCTAATAATAAAAATTTCACAAGCTTTAGAGATGTGTTAGAAAACACATAAGCAATTAAGCAGTGCTCACTCTATCTAAAAAAAAGATTCCTCAACAGATAAGAGAATGAATGAATCCTTTCCTTGTGAAACTACCTAATGAAACCATATTTAACATTACATTTCACAACAATAGGTCTTCTATAATATTTACAGATGCAGGTTAAAAAACAACCCAACAATCTCTGATTACAGTATAGCAAGTACAGTACTTGTAAAAGTATTACTAGGAAGTAGAACATTGTACAGATTCACAAAACAGAGCACAAAGCCAATACTTTTTGTATGTGTGCTATGAAAAATACCATATCTAATGATTCAATCCTCTGCTGTGCGGAGTGCCTCCTGGAGGGTGCCAAGTGCCTTCAACTCCTAACTCTTTCTGTCTCTCTCCAGAAGCATTGGAAAATTGAGCTATAAAGCAGTAAGATACTTCTTTATAAAATAATGCTTTCCATCAGACTTGAAGAGAAATCTTTCAAAGGAATGAAAGCTACTGCTGAGACATTCTTGACAGAAAAGCAAGTTGATTCAAGTGGCCACTACTTATGTTTTTGTGATAACAGTTCATCAAATCTTGGTAATCAAAAATGATGGAAAAGGAAATAAAGGGGAAAAATACATGGCAGCTAAATGGAGCTTTGAACTAACCCCAACAACTTTGTGAAGTTTGACAAGATGTGAAAGTTTGATATTTTATAGCACTTAAAAAGGGCTTATTTATATATTTAAAGCCATTGTTTCCATAATGGTGATTGTATTTGGAAACTTAAAATAGCACAAGATTTCCTACTTTTCCCAGGAATATTTGGTTTCAATAATACTAAAAAGATTTCTATCTATATATAAATGCATTGCATATAGCAAATCTGTCACAGGTTTCAGCAATTTCAATCTGTAATTCTTGTCCAGTGTGATTTTTAACATAAGTTTCTTCTTATAGGGGATATCACTTATTTTTCTACCATTTATCACATATTTCTCTAGCATATATAATGGGTTAACATGGCAGCAAAGATTTGGTAGCAGGAAGGCTGCAGGGGTGAGCTGAGCCAGCAAGTGACACTAGTTAGGCCTCTAGGAGTGCAGATTGAAGAACACGCTGTGACACACTGGCTGGGAGAACAAGGAGTGAGAAAACATGAGAGAACCAGCTCTGTATACCCCAAGGCCAGTGCAGCAGGAGGGCAGGAGGTGCTCCAGGCACTCAGCAGCAGTTTTCCTGAGGCCTGTGGAGAGGCCCCTGATGGAGCAGGCTGTCCCCTTGCAGCCCATGGGTCCCACATGGAGCAGATTTCCACACTGCAGCCCATGGAGAGGAGCCCATGCAGGAGCAGGGGGCCTGGGGGGAGCTGCCACCCATGGGGGACCTGTGCTGGAGCAGTTTGCTCCTGGGGGGTGGACCCCGTGGTACAGAGCCACATGGGAGCAGTTCTTGAAGAGCTGCTGCCTGTGGGCAGCCTCCGCAGGCTCAGTTTGGGAAGGACGGCATCCCGTGGGAGGGACCCCACGTGGAGCAGAGGCAGAGTTACCCTGAAGGAGCAGAGGAGATGAAGCACTATGGACTGACCGCAGCTCCCATGCCCCATTCCCCTGTGCCGCTCCGGGGGAGGAGGTAGAAGGCAGATGGAGGGGAAAGTGTTTTTAGTTTGCTTTTAGTTTCTGACTGTTCTAGTCTGCTAGCGATAGGCAATAAATTATATTAATCTCCGTGTGCTGAGTCTGTTTAGGCTGTCTGTTTGATGATAACTGTTGAGTGAGCTCTCTGTCCTTACCTCAACTCTTGAGCCCTTTCCATCATGTTTTCACCCCCTTTTTCTTTGAGGAGGGGCAGTGAGAGAGCTGTTGGTGGGGTTCAGCTGCCCAGCAGAAAACAAAACAAAACAAAACAAAACAAAACACCAAAGCATAATCAAAAGTGGAGATTGCACTACAAGACTATTTTAATGGTGGCAGAAGATGCAATACAAAGAGAAAATGCACAGTTAGATGCAGCTTTATTCCAACGATTGGGAAAAAAAAAAAAAAAAAAAAAAAAGTTTTGACCTCAAGCTAGTAGCAGCCAATTTGCCAATTTTGTATAAACATACATAACATCCACAGGAATTTTTTTTCTATTTTCCACAGAAATATTTATCCTCTTTCTTCTCAAAAAAACTTTGTTGGCCTCAAGTTGTGCCAGGGGAGGTTCATGTTGGAAATTAGGAGACATTTCTTCTCAGAAAGCGTTAGGTGTTGGAATGGGTTGCCCAGGGAGGTAGGTGGTGGAATTACCTACCTCTCTGTGGGGGTATGTAAAGAAAGGTTGGATGTGGTACTAAGGGACATGGTTTAGTGGGTGACATTGGTAGCAGGGTGATGGTCGGACCAGATGATCTTGGAGGTCTTTTCCAACCTTAATGATTCTATGATTTATGTAGACTTGACTTCTTTTTATATATATCTTTTCAAAACTATCACCAGAAGGTACATTTTTAGACTCAATAGGAGACTGAAAACCCTGAGAAACTAGTGACATGATGAGCAGAAATCCTGGGCTAATACAAATGCCCATGTGAAAAATGTGGCTCATAATTTATTAATCTTTATTAAAAAAAAAAAAAAAAAAAAAAAAAAAAAAGATGTAATTTTGGATAAAGGGAAGAATACCACGCTGAACCTTCTTCATTCTCACAGAGGTGGAGGCATGCGCGGGTCCCTTAGCACCTTCCACACCATTGTACTCTGTAGTACATTAATCTGGATATAAAAATGTTCACATTTTATCTTTTCTCTGAAAACATAACTGAAAACTATTTGTTTGTTTTATACCAGAGTGAATGTGGGCATTAGTTTAAATATAAGCTTGTTCTTTGCATACCCAATGTACAACTAGTTTATGAAGACCAGATATTGGAGATTTAGTGTTTTATATATAATATTCATATATATATATAAATACATGTACTGTATACATATATATATGTATATATGTAACTACATAATATTTATAATATATATTTTATATATAATTCTCTCAGTCTCTAATTAACAAGCCGTCTAAATATAATAATAGGTCACCTAAGAGTCACAGGAACAGTATGTAAAAAAAAGACTTTTAATATATTATTGGCTAAGAAAAATTTGTCTTTCAGAAATCACAAAATATACTATCCAGAGCTGCTTTCTCCAAATATGCTTTGGGAAGGTTTGGCTTGATAAATTATATCACACCCCATATTAGGATTGAAAATAGGAAAGACAATAACAAGATACCTTTGAAGATGGATCATTTGGAATGAGTTTCCAATATATGTCACTTCTATGTTTTCAATAGAGAAAAATAACACACCAATCTACATCCTAGATTTTTGTATAGCATTTGTAATTAATTTACTCTGATGAATTTCTGAAGTATAAATATCTGAAATTACTTACTACAAATTCATCATTAATTATGTCCTATTCATGCTCATCTCCCTCATGATGACTGCATGAAATGAAGTGTGTTGGGCACGTCATAAAGACTGTTCATTCCAAAATAATATGCTTATAGCTATCAAGAACAGACATGAGTAAGAGTTATTTTTGGTCACATACAGCTTTGTGTGAAATTAACTGACAAGATTGGTATTTCTCATAATGACTAAAGACACTGCTGGATTGCTTCCTCACCTGCCAGACTGAAGGCTGACCATAAAAGAATATAAGAAATCTACTGCAGCTTTTCATATAAATTCAGTTATGTATGCATATAAAACGTATGTATTGTGTTGTGTAGGCAACAAATCCAAGAATTCACCTCTAATCACCACAGGTGAAGCTCACATCCCCAGATCAATCAATAATTCTTTTTTTTTTTTTTTTTCTTACATCTTTTCTTCTTCATGGGTTCAGGAGAGTTGACGCATGGGATGTTGAAAGACTCACTAATACACTGTGTCGCCAGTACTAAACCATCAGGAAAAATATATGCAAACAACTGGCTCTGCATCATCACGTTATCTGATCATCTTCATTCCTGAGTATATCTTTTTTTAATTAATTAGTGAAAAGACAGAATGTGTAGAGAATGTAGAGAAATCCCTTCCTTATGCCAAAATATTTTCTATAAGGAGATGGAGAAGTCACACATTACATCTGACAGTATTATATATCTGGAAGAATGTTTTGCAAATGGAGTTAAAAAATAAGAGTGATTTCTTTCCTCAGCAGGCAGACATATTTCTTATTCAGAACTTTAGAATGCCTGGTAAGTGGATGTTGTATAAAAAGAAGAAAATAGAAGCAATCACAGAAAGGTTAACTTGAAATGTTTGCAGTCTTCTTTCTCAATCAGCTGTGTTTAAATTCAAACTCCATAAAGTGCCTTGATCTTGAAATCAGCATGACTTGTGGGGCATTGAGGTTAAAATAAATAAGAAAAGGATGTGCTTCTAGAAATGATGGTACAGTATAATAGATTTCACTGTTTATCTCAGTATTCAGCCAAAACTTTCTTATCCTTAGTTTTATCTTTATAAGAGTTAACACTATTAAGAGTTCAGCTTCAATAACTAGAGATGGTATTGCTGGTGATAAAATTATTCAACCCTGTGAAAACGTATTCCCAATATTTGTCTTCACGAAGCAATAATGGATGGTCAAATATTGTTTTAAGTTGACAATTATTAGTCATTTTTAAGTCTGCGAGCATTAAATTTTTCATATATTTTAAAAAATAATTGCATATTTCTTTTTAAAGTTCATCTTCAGTTACACCAGTCACCCTTGATAGCATATTATCATGAATTATGTTTTTGAAGGAAAAAGAAAAAAGGTGAAAATATTAGAAAGAAATAATGGAATGAGTCCATGCTTTTAATAAATTATTAATCAGAGACTGATGAAGTGGCTTTTCGATATAAATCTCCACAAGGGTGCTTTTGCTGACTAAAGAGCATCTTTGCATTTATTACTTTAGGTCTATAAATCTAGTGATATTTTCTCTATAGTTAGCATAAATCTTCTCTAATGAAGATGGCAAGGTGTCAGGTAATAAGCTCATTTTGCTTCAACCTATAAAGATTAGCATATTAGCTATTGCCAGTATTCAAGGTGGTTCAAGACATCAACACTGAGGGAAATTAAGATGAACGTCCTTCATCTGGTCAAGATATTTTCCATCAACCCAGATTCAGGCAAAACTGGGCAAATAATGGTACAGCTTTCTGACATGGCTGAAATGTCCTGGAGCAGAATTTCCACGCCCATCTCCACCCACTGACAGTCACCTGCTCTACCCCATTCCTAACTTTGAAATCGAAGCAAAGGTTCTGTTTTCTGTCTCTAGTGTTATCTTCTCATTGTCATTGCTAGTACTCTCTTGACAGACATAGAAATGCTATTTTTTTTTTTTTTTTCTTCTTTAAAACTTGGAAGGATGTAACACTTAACACAGCTCTCCTTGAACATTAGGTATTACGAATGACATTAGGTATTAATTACAAATTTGGGTTTACACCTAGCCTGAAGGTAGGCTGATACTTAAGCTATAGGGAAGCGAAAGCCTGTTCCCCTCTGATCATCATCATAAACATTTTTATGTCAGCCAATTTTATGATAACACAGGGCTATTAATTCCTTCTTCCTTCTCTTCACAGCTAATCAGTTAAAACTACAATTTTTTCAAACTTGGTCACAAAATATTTACCCAAGTTCATAAAGCCATTTGAAAGATCAGGTACTCTTGGTCCACTCTGTTGACTCTCAGGTCAGTGTCCTTGTCAAAGCTGCCTTTCTCTTCACTCTCTGCAAGAAAGAGGATGAAATTAATAGAGATATGACAGTCTAGGTAGAAAAATGCTGGAATTTTATTAAAAAAAAAAAAAAAAAAAAAAAAGTGGAGTTCATGAGTCCATTATTATTTGATATTGAGTAAGACAAAGCAACTTTATTCTAACACAGTATGTGTTAATGTATTTTCAATAGCATGAAAGTGAAATTCATTTAGAATTATCTTTACTAGTGCAGAATAAGTAGCTGAGAAAAAGAGAGGATGTAGAGGATGTAGTTCAAATGTTTTTTTTTTTGTTGTTGTTGTTGGTTTTTGTTTGTTTTTTTCAAACAGGTTCCTACTCATGGTTGAGTTCTTTCATTTAGATCAGAAACTAAAGTCTCTTGTAAATAAAGTGTTACAAAACCTCCCTTTTATTTCCTGCATACCTCTCACTAATTTGACAAGATGATAGGCTGTTTCCTTTGGGTAGTCAGAAATACTGCAAGGCATATTTTTTATGTTTATATATAAACTAATTTTCTTCAAACTGAAAGCTACTTTTTTTTAGATTGCCTAAGACTCCTAAGAAGTCTGCTTTATTGGTCTTAAGAGTAATGGTTTTAAGATGGAGGCTTTTAAATTATGTTTTCTTCCTTTCCTTAATTCATTCTGGACTTCAAAAATGTCCTGACGAGACTGGGCTAAATGTATTTATTATTGTATATAGCCAATTCTGGTTTGCCAATATGAGATGGGATACTGAAACATTAGATATAATAGGTACTTTTATCAGAAAACCCAGTGATCATGAAGTTATAGAAATGAATAGAAAAATTTATTGCAAATAGTGAGCTGGAGATGGAGAAAACAACATGGAACAGCTATTTTCAAAGTATTTTTGTCCCTTGCCTTTATTTTTTTCTACAAATCTGCAAGTCCATTTTTCCCCAACTGCTAGCACATAGCACAACATAAATTTTGTACAACGTATAGCAGCAATATTGTATACTTCCAGATTAGGCTCTCACTAAAATTACTTGAATTTGAGGCAAAGGTAAGCACTAATCAAAAATATTTTGAAACAATCCTAATGGTAATCTTGTGTATTTTAAGACAGACTATTTCATGGCTCAAATAACAAAGAAGTAAAAGGGTGATGAAAGTCAAAAATCAAAGAAACGTAACCATCAGTAAAATGGGAGCATGATAAAGAACAGGAACCATAAATGTTATTGAACAGATGACCTCAATAAATCAATATTATTTGAAATGCAAATAATACAACTTTAAAAAAGCTTCATTGTACCCAGATCTTGCGATTTTTCCCTATGCATTTTTTTCAATGTTGCATTATAATTCAGAGCATTCTTCTTTTGGTCATCTTCTGGATATCTAACTTTGCACTGAAGGTATGTGGTGGTGTAAGAGAGAGAGTATTGGATGAATAAATATATTTGGGTAAAATTAAATACGGTATCTACATGAATTGTAATAGAAATAAATTTGACTGACTTACTTTAGGTAAGAATTATTGCCTACTTGCAGGATATGTTGCCACATATTGCCATGTTATAATTAAATTAAAATTCAGAATTTTGTTCAATTGGTATTTTGAAATACAATGATGGCCTAAACTAGCATACATTTGTATAGCTTACTAAATTTTGAAATTTCTCACTATATGTTTTTTAAAACAAGTCACTCAGATTATCTGAAGTATTGGATTTCAACTTTAAAAGAATGTAATTTTTGATAAGTTACAAGCAGAGAGGAAAAGATTTTGAAGAAAAAAAAATATTGAAAAACAGAATTTGTTCCTCTGTGACACTTTTACAGAATTGTTATATTCCTAAGTAATGTTTGGATTTTTATGAAATTGTTCCAGATACTGGGCCTGAAATGTTTATTGTAGGTCTTTAAATATTTAAGGGTGTTTTTCAAGCCTTTTTACTTCAATATTGTATTCAGATGCAAAATTGAGCTGTGGAAGAGTATAACTTCAAATTCTCAATGTTGTAAAATCAAATTTCACACCAGAGGCCAAAAATCCAGAAGACAAATACAACAGTTTCATTAATCATCTGGATATTTTTAGGCTTCTTTTGTTTTTAAGTAATTGTGTTTTTACAGGTCACCTTTTTATGAGTCAGAAATGATGTGCAAGAAAACTATTTCCAAGCAGTAAGAAGGTATACTGAGATGACACTCCATCTACTATCATAGAGACCCTCTCATAGCAAGCTTGGTAGGGAGACACAAAAAGTAGAGGCTTACCTGGGAGAAATAAGCAAAAATATTTCCTACTGAGTTTACTGGGTGAGCCTCTGTATGTTAAAGTTGACCTTGTTAATCTTTAGGATACTCTGAAGAGCGCACACTTTGAGAAACTACATGACAGGTTGTGAAAATGTTTGAGGTCATTCACGTTTAGATCTGGTTAAGGTAAAGAAACAGATTTTATTTTATTTTTTATATATTTTTTTTGAGTTGTGTCACTGCAGGAGGAGAGATCAATATTTTGACATTGTCATTTTAATCCATGATGAATTTCGTATTACAAGAATACTTAAAACTGCACTGAACTTGAGATGAGGATTCTTTTAGAGTTTTGTATGTGGAATTTGAAAGTAATTCTGTCTGAAATTGAATAAATATTTAATAATATAGGTCTCTTGCTTTCAAATAAAAACTGCTTGCAATGAAGATGAGTGTGAATGTTGAGTGGTTCAAATGATGTTTTCTAGATGTATCAGCTAAACGTAAATATTATACACAATAATTACTTAAAATCTTTTTGTTCCCTTGACAATGCTGTTATCATCTGCATTTATTATCTATATCAATACCTTAAAACTTGCAGTTGCATTGCTCTTCTTCTATATATAAATAAATAGAAAAAAAATCTGAGTTTAGAAAGCATTTTAAAACATTTAACAGAATGACAGAGTGAAGTACTTAAAGCATCAGCTGAGTCTGCAGGGGGTAAATTGTCCTTGAAAGACACAAAGGCAGCTTAAAGGAGAATTTATAATCTCTCTCTTGGGTTTGACAATATTAATTTGTCTCAACCATTTTAGAAGCACCCTGGCCACAGTGATACTTTCCTAGGTGCATTCTAATAAGGTGATACTGTCTCATTAAACTAAATGGCATTCAGCAGAGAACAAGACAATAACTCAAAAGCAATTGTCATGGAATATAAGATGATCTGATATTAATAAGTGACAGTCATATGTAATTTATGAGATCAGAAAAAATATTCTGTAAACAAACCACAATACATTGCACGTAGAGGAAATGCCGTATTTCAATCTGATATATAGAACTGTGTAGTTTTGTTTTCTCAGCTACATCAGTGTTTTTCTATTGTGATCTATAAAATGCTGAGAGGTCATGTCAGTCATCAAATTTGTAGTGTTGTGGATGCCATGGTGTCATTTTTACCTGTTGGCAAGTATTCCTAGGCTGACTATTGCCATATTTACAGAAGTGATCATTTTGGGAACCATTTTGAAAACAATTGCCATTGTTTTCAAAACGTGTACATCATTCAAACAGATCTTGGCAGCAAGCAGATTTAATTATTTCTTTGGAACACTGGAGAAGAATGATTCACAGATAGGCTAAAGGTTTGAGATATTAGACAGAAAGAAGATCAAGAAAGCACAGTTTATTATCCCTCCACATGGTAAAAAGAAACAAAAGCAACCAACAGCCATTCTTTGTATCAAACTGGAAAGAGGGGCGAGTAGAGTGATTTGATGGAAGTTATCTTAGCCCAGTAGCAAGGAGAATAGCTGTCACATACTGAGAAGAACATTTTTTCTTTTGTTGGTTGCTGTAAAGCCAGTCTACCACTCTTCTTGCTGCTGGATACACAGGTAATCTATGTATTTCTTGTAGGGACCCAACAGTGTTTTCATTGGATTGGCTCAAAAGCAGTATCATTTTGGGAAGGTTTTCCTATTTATTGTGCCACTTTTACTCCAGCATAAAATTGCCAAGTTCAGTGGCAGTACTTCTGACTACTGTGTACAGTACTGCAAGGAAAAAGAGAATTACTCCCAGCTGGGGGTGGGAAAAAAAAAAAAAAAAAAAAAAAAAAAAGTATTAGAACAGTATTTGAGACAGTAATTATTTAAACATGTTTTAAAACTACCGAGAAGATTCAAGGACAATATATATATATATATACACATGTATATATTTTCCCTACATGAGAACCTGTTGACTATGTGAATTGACTGTTCAGCCTTTGTGCTAGATTACTTAATCCCTTCACCATGGGTAGCAGAAAGCTTCATGTGCATTGTGCTTGTAAAATGACAGACACTTATAAACTATGGTAATCATAGAATCATAGAATCATAGGATATCCCGAGTTGGAAGGGACCCATAAGGATCATCAGGTCCAACTCCTTGCACCGCACAGGTCTACCCAAAAGTTTAGACCATGTGACTAAGTGCACAGTCCAAACGTTTCTTAAATTCATACAGGCTTGGTGCAGTGACTACTTCACTGGTGAGCCTGTTCCAGTGCACAACCACCCTCTCAGTGAAAAATCTCCTCCTGATATCTAGTCTAAACTTCCCCTGCCTCAGCTAAACCCCGTTCCCACGGGTCCTATCACTGCTGTTTATGGAGAATAGGTCACCTGCCTCTCCACTCCCCCTCGCGAGGAAGTTGTAGACCGCGATGAGGTCTCTCGCAGCCTCCTCTTCTCTAGGCTGAACAGGCCCAGTGACTTGTGACCCAATATATTAAGATACTTATTTTACTAGGCAAAGTTGACAATGGCCAAAGAAAGTGAATAACAGTAGATTGACTGGAACATTATTAGAACTGATCAACCAGTGTCAAGATGGTTTATTCTATTTCAGGTACATATTCTGGGTAATAGTTTATGCAGGGAGTGAAAAAAAAAAAAAAAAAAAAAAAAAAAAAAAAAAAAAAAAAAAAAAAGTGTCTCCTGTATAATTGCAGTAAGTTCATGATGCCCGCAGCAGGCAGAGCTACAAACATAAAGTTTAGAGAGAGTTCCTTACTCCACTTTAAAGGAAAGACAAACAAACAAACAAACAAAACCAGAATCAACTACTGATTTGGTCTTCTCTCTTCCCCAGTCACAACTTTTCAGACTGTCCTACCAGAAAACTGCCGGTGATCTGAGTTATGGCAGTATAGCCTGTGAAGAAAGAATTTCTTTTAGCAAATCAAAATCACTTTGGCACTTCTAAGTCAAAAAGCAAGTGTTATAGTCTGTTGGAAAAGTTATTAGAAGTTCACACAATGTAATATCAGCGTTATCAGTGTCAGAGACCTCTCACCAAGAAGACACATTAATCTATACTAGCTGAAATTCCAAATAATGTAAGTCTTTTTGGAATAAACACAATTTATTTTTGTATAAGATATGAAAAAAAAAATAAATCTGAATTTTAATATTTGCCCCATCCCTTTGAAGTTTATGGGGCAAATAATCCTTGAAGCCATTTCCAAACCCTTCCTAACAAAGGCAAGAAGGATAATCAGCATGAATTTAAAAAGGGGAAATCACACCTTAAGTATTTAAGAAAGGGTCTCCACTGGTGGTTTACCTCAAGGACTGATAATAGCACAGTTTAGTCTCTTCAATAATGACTTGTACAATTGGGCAGGTTCTACTCTCAGCAAGTGTGAAGATGTTACGAATATGGCAGGAGTGACTGTTATAGCAGATGGTTGTGCTGCTGTACAGAGGGACCTCAACAGCCTAGAGAGATGGGCCAACAGGAAACTGATGACAGTGAACAGAGAAAAAGGCCAAGTCCTTCACCTGAGGAGGAATAGCCCTGTGCACACTGAAGGCCAACCAGGTGGAGAGCAGCTTTGCAGAAAGGGAGATGGGAGTCCTTACGGGCAGAAAGCTGGCCACAAGCCCGCAATGTCCCTTTGCAGAAAAGAAAGCCAGCAGCCTTCTAAGATGCATTAGGAAGACCGTCACTAGCATACTGAGGGAGGAGATCCAACCCCTCTGTTCCAGCACTGGTGAGCCACAGCTGCAGCGCAGCCTGGAGAAGAGAATGCTCAGGAAGATCTTATCTATGTGTATAAATATCTGATAGGAGATTAAAGAAGATGGAAGCAGACTTCTCTCAGTGGTACTCAATGAGGCAATAGATACAAAGTGAAATAGAGGAAATTCCATTCAAGCACCAGAAAAAAACTTTCTTTGTCACGGTTCTCAACAAACACCGGAAAAAAGAGATGCCTCCAGAGATGCCCTCCAGACTCAGCAATTCTGTGATTCTGTGATTTTTGAACAGCCATTGATATAACATTTTCTACTAGACTTTCCTTGGTCTTAAATTTCTACTTTCCAAATTCCATTTTTATGTGACAAAAACATCCTCATTCTTTTTCAAGAGGAGTCTGACTAAAGTTGTTATTTTACTTATAAATAGAAAAGTGCAACCTTTCTGCCCAGTAATGAAAGTACAGTTTTGTTACTGTTCATAAGCAATAGAAATATATTCACAAGAATACAGAAAATACTTGAAAATGAAAAATGCAAACAAATTTCATTAGCTTCTGTTTCTAAATTTACCTCAGTTAATTTTTATTTAAGTAAACTGGAATCATAATTTTATAGAATGGAAACAATAGCAAATGTTTGTTGTAAGATAAATATATATATGTATTTATGCCACCCACATGTGATGCTGGAAGTGGCAGGCAAACAGCAACCAATAAGACTCCATTTTTACATAACAATCATGACATTGCCATTGATTTTACAAATTTATTTTTGTGAATAGGAAGAATTAAATTAAATACAAAATGTGTTGCCCATTGCCATGGTTAGAAAGTACCAAAAGTGGAGAGGTGAAAAGAAAAGGAAAGGAAAGGAAAGGAAAGGAAAGGAAAGGAAAGG
>CM021765.1:29656935-29689466 GCA_011076525.1 Nettapus auritus
AGGAAAGGAAAGGAAAGGAAAGGAAAGGAAAGGAAAGGAAAGGAAAGAAAAGAAAAGAAAAGAAAAGAAAAGAAAAGAAAAGAAAAGAAAAGAAAAGAAAAGAAAAGAAAAGAAAAGAAAAGAAAAGAAAAGAAAAGAAAAGAAAAGAAAAAAAAGAAAAGATGATTATTTGGAAAGGAAGGTAAATGAGCTAAATGGATGTCTCTTCTCCACAGAGCCTGTTGTCATTTGTCCAGCCACTTCTGGCTTCCATTATTAAGAGCTTTCAGCTCTGGAACTTCAACACCTCCAGAATGTGCATTTCCCACTTGTTCATAGTAGGTACATACATAATTCATATCATTAAAATGTGCCTATATGACTACAGGTTATCTTTATTTGATATTTTTCAGATTGAGTCTTGTTTTTCCAGAACTTTTGGATGACAGGATGCAAACCAGCTATAACCTATGAGCTAGAAACAGAAGTGTTTGTGACCATATTCACTCAGACACAATAATCCAGTAATGCAGTTGCATGGCTGTCAACTCAGGTCCTGCACAATTGCGTAGCTGACTCATATCTGGCCATCTAGGTACATTTTTCTGCAAAAGACCAAGTAGATCAACTGCTCCCTGGGCATGTGCAAGCAGTAAATGACAAATGAGTGATGTGCTATAACGATGTGCTATAGCATACAATCACTGCACAGCCGCAATGTCTAGGGAAACAAGACTTGATTGTGTTTGCAAAATCCAGTGAACTTTAATACAGCCAGAAGCACTCACATGGAAATACCGAAGAGCTGCTGCATAATAGCTCCATTTATTTTTGTATCTTTCAGATTGTGCCCACCTGCAATATAGCTAAGATGGGAAACAAAACTCCCTGCAGTAGTTTGTTTATGTCAAGCAGATCTCTTGCTATGCCTTGTGGGTAGCAGCAGGTAAGAGAATGTGGAGTCCTTGTTCTGGGAGATGATGGCTGTTTTTAAGTCAGTTAAGGAAAGAGTTCCAGCCAATGCATGTTCCTTGTGAGCAAGAGTCTCTGAGGAAAGCGAAGAGATCAGATTAAAGCTGGCAGCTGTAGGAAAGGAGTTGGTGCATGAAGTGACAAGAGATCCCTTTTTCACCACAAGAAAACAGTAAGAAAGTTGAGGACAGACAGGTAAATTAAGCCAATAAATCACTACATAACGCTTCCTCAAAGCATACCACTTGGCTCAAGTCACAAAGAGATTGTATTCCTCCCAGGAAAAAATTGCTACGATCAGTGGTCAGGCTGTCCAGAAAGAGTGGAAGGGACATCAGTACAGACACTCTTTTCACAATAAAGGGGGAATCACCATTTTAAAGATCTCTACAGAAAGCTAGTAATTAACCTACAAAATAGATCATTGAGAAAAGTTGAGATTTAAATGTAAAAGATTGTATCTTCTGGTGTGCTTTTTTCATTTTATTCAAATATCAATGCTTTGGTGTTTGGAGAATAGACAAATGACCCCACACAGTGTGTAAATGCCATAGAATCATAGAGTCATAGAATATCCTGAGTTGGAAGGGGCCCATAAGGATCATCAAGTCCAACTCCTTGCACCGCACAGGTCTACCCAAAAGTTTAGACCATGTGACTAAGTGCACAGTCCAAACGTTTCTTAAATTCATACAGGCTTGGTGCAGTGACTACTTCACTGGTGAGCCTGTTCCAGTGCACAACCACCCTCTCAGTGAAAAATCTCCTCCTGATAACTAGTCTAAACTTCCCCTGCCTCAGCTAAACCCCGTTCCCACGGGTCCTATCACTGCTGTTTATGGAGAATAGGTCACCCGCCTCTCCACTCCCCCTCGCGAGGAAGTTGTAGACTGTGATGAGGTGCCCCCTCAGCCTCCTCTTCTCTAGGCTGAACAGGCCCAGTTACCTCAGCCACTCCTCGTATGCCATCCCCTCCAGGCCCTTCACCATTTTTGTCGCCCTCCTCTGGACATTCTCCAACAGTTGAATGTCCTTTTTGTACTGTGGTGCCCAGAACTGCACACAGTACTCAAGGTGAGGCCGCACCGGCACAGAGTAGAGCAGGACGGTCACTTCCCTCACTCTACTAGCGATGCCATGCTTGATGCACCCCAGGATATGGTTGGCTGTCCTGGCTGCCAGGGCACACTGCTGACTCATATTCAACTTGCTGTCGACCACGACCCCCAGATCCCTCTCTGCAGGGCTGCACTCCAGCATCTCATTGCCCAGTCTGTATGTACGGCCAGGGTTGCCTCATCCAAGGTGCAGGACCTGGCATTTGCTTTTGTTAAACTTCATGTGGTTGGTGATTACCCAGTTCTCCAACTTGTCCAGATCTCTCTGCAAGGCCTTTCCACCCTCATCCGAGTCTACAACTCCTCTAAGTTTGGTGTCGTTGGCAAATTTGCTCAAAACACCTTCTAGTCCTACATCCAAATCATTTATAAAAACATTGAAGAGGACTGGCCCTAAAATGGAGCCTTGAGGGACCCCACTAGAGACCTTCCACCAGCCTGACGTGGCCCCATTTACCACAACTCTTTGAGCCCGGCCCATCAGCCAATTGCTCACCCATCATATGATGTTTTTGTTAAGTTGTAATCTGGACATTTTGTCCAGTAGGATCCTATGGGAAACCGTGTCAAAAGCCTTGCTGAAGTCCAGAAAGATCACATCAGCTGGTTTCCCTTGGTTGACTAGATGAGTGATCTTATCGTAAAAGGAAATCAAATATGTTAGGCAGAACCTACCCCTCATGAACCCATGTTGGCTGGGACCAATGACTGCATTGTCCCCCAGGTCCACTTTAATAGCTTCAAGGATTATCTTCTCCGTACTTTCACCAGGCACTGACGTGAGACTGACAGGCCTGTAGTTGCCAGGGTCTTCTTTCTTACCCTTCTTGAAAATTGGTGCAACATTTGCCAGCTTCCAGTCTACCAGGACCTCTCCAGATTCCCAAGATCGTTGAAAAATAATTGAGAGAGGTCCCGTGATGATGTCAGCCAGCTCTTTAAGCACCCTGGGATGAATCCCATCTGGATCCATGGACTTGTAAGGATCCAGGTGGAGCAGCAAATCCCGCACACGTTCAGGGGCGGTTGGGAGTTTGTTATTCCCACCATCAAGGTCCTCCAGCTCAGGGCACTCAGGGTCCCAAAGCCCATCATCAGTGTTGAAGACAGAGGTGAAGAAGGCATTAAACGTCTCTGCTTTGCCTACGTCATTGTCTGTGAGTTGACCTTCCCCATCAAGCAGCGGACCTATGTCACGTTAATACATTTATGCCATGGGTGATTGTTGTAGTTCAAGCTGAAATATAGCTCTCCAGATACTCTAGAAACACTCCAGGTTACACTATCTTACTGATATCAAGCTATTACCTAAAATAGTTTTCCCATTCTCCTGGGAATACAAAGAAATTGAAAACAATATGAATGCTTTATTTGGTAAGTGAGCTGTCATAGACTATAGAACAACTCTGAGCACCATGACAAATCAGTTTATTATCAGATAATAGGTTTATGGATTTATTAAGATGATAAACTAACATATTCGGCACTAGAAAGGTACATAATCTGTGAAACTGAAGACAACTGCCATGCAGATAAATTCACAACTGAACATAATACATAAACACGCCTAATTCACAAATTATCTGTGAATGTTGGGCATGACAAGACCCCTGATGTGTCAGACTTGTTTCCAGAACTAGATGCCAAACTTATTTTTCAAAACTCCCATAGCTCAGAGCTTTGAATTTGCATTTTATTGTCCTCTGTGCTGATCTGGGAACCCCTCTGAATTTTCTACCAGTGACCAAGAGAACTGGACTTTAGCTGTTTTGGGTCAGCATGGAGCAGTGTTCCAGTCTGTGCCCATTGCCTCTTGTCCTGGCTCTGGACACCACTGAAAAGAACCTGGATCCGTCTTCTTTGTTCCCTCCCTTCAGGTATTAATATATATTTATGAGATCCCCCTGAGCCTCTTCTCCAGACTACACAGTCCCACTCTCTCAGCCTCTCTCTACAGGAGAAGTGCTCCAGTCCTCTTGTAGCCCTCTTTTGGACTCTTTCCAGTATGTCTAGGTCTCTCTTGTACTGGGGGGCCCAGAGCTGGACACAGCATTCCAGGTGAGGCCTCACCACTGCTGAGTAGAGCAAAGAGATAGATTAGAAATACTTTGAAAGAACAATGATGTATAATGATGAACATTCTTAATATGTTATATAACGGAAATAAATTTTTCAAAAAAAAAAAAAAAAGAACAAAGAAGAAGAGTATTTGTTTAAGCTCAGCACTCAGAAACATTAATCAGCAGGTAGAATAACAAACAGGTAATTAACATTGTCCATTTATGCTCTACAGGTAAGGAATGACACCATCTCAGGTAATTATATATGTAGTCACTGGCTTTTTCGTGGAAGTCATTATATAACAATATATGGCTGTAATAGCATCTGTTGCACAGGGAGAAAAGAGTACCAGCACAAGAAGATAACATCAGATAGCCCAGCTGGATGAAGGATCTATCTATTCTACTGTCCTGTCTCTGACAGTGGCCTGCAATGAACACCTGGAGAAGAGAGGATGAGAATGCAGCAATTCCAGTTAATCCCAGTTTTCGGCAACTTGCAGCTCAAGGATCCATCTACCTTGAATTGTTCTTTTCACATTTAACAGCTCTAGGATTTTTGTAATTATTATTTGTCTTATTTATTTATTTATTTATTTTCCATTATGTTTTAACTTCCAATTAAGTTTTGAACTGATAAACTTGTACTATCCCCCACCACAGTACCCCATGTTAAGGAGTTTCAGAAAAAATCATTTCTTCTTTTGTTTTGAATCTGCTAATTTCAGCTGACACACTAATTCCTGTGTTACAATAGAGTGTTCCCTATTCCTCTTCTCTATGTCACTCATAATTTTGACAGACATCATAATACACCTCCCATCATATCTTTTCCAGACTGAAACTCTTACCTAATTGCTCTTCACACAGGAGCCATTCTTTGTGTTTGTTCATCCTTGGAATCTTTTCCAACTCTGCTACATTCTTTTGACAGAGAGAGGAGGAGAGCAGAACTGTACTCAGAATTTGATATCGTAACAGTAGTCATGGAGACATGGAAGATCTGGCCAGTCTTGTGCTTAAGCAGTGCTAGTGGTCTGAAAATTCTCATTCACTTTTTGCTTAACCTTGTAGGCATACAGTCATAATCTTCAGTGGTCCTGATGATCAGTTGTAGATGTAAAACCAATAGGACTATAGTAAGAATACAGTTCCTAGAAACACAGACCATGTGTGTCCCGTTGAGGCACTACTCTGCTATTTAGGCCTGAACTACTAGCAGTACTAACAGACTAGTCATATGAAAGTGAAATTTTGCATTTTTAACTGATCCACACTTGCTTGAAAGCAAAGTAAACAGGAATTTAAACCAAATACTGTAAACCCATAGGTTTTCCAGTGTATCGATGCTATTGATATATTTTCTCTGTAATTCATTTATTTGGAAAAAATAAATAAATAAAAAACTAAAAAGGAGGAAATTTTGCTATGAGGTTAGTCTGAGTTTTTATTTCTTTATTTATTTATTGGGAATGGGTTTTTTTGTAGGGTCTCAACTTTATAATTACCTCATCACTGATATTTCTGTAAAGAAGACTGTCTGCATCATTAGCAGCAATATCTTAAACTGAGACACCCTAAGATATGTGGGTCCTAAACCAAATGTCTTGCCACAAGGGGCTTTCATTAGTATTCAATATTTCAAAAGCTCTTGACAAGGTCTATTGTCAAGAAGGAAGGTGTCAAGTCATTCGGACACCATTTTGGATGCAAAAGGATGCAACGTTTGAGCCCCACATATGCAGTACTTTTATTGAAATGTAGGGATGGAGTTTCTACCTTCAGTGGCATTTAAACAGTAAATTACTTCTTCCATGGTATGAGTTATAAAAGTGTCATTTCTTGCATGCACCAGAACACCTGTCTAATTTGGCTTAAGATTTTAAACAGAAGAAATGAGAATGGAAAAGTTTGTTATACAAACAACAAAACAGTTATTTATAAGGAAAAGAGTTAAGCACAAAAACTGTCTGAAACTTACAATGTTTGCAGTTTGCATTTTACTTTCTGGGTTTGAAATATCCTATTCAACACACCAGAGAAGCATTTAAACTTAAAGGACCGAAGCAAGAATATAAACCACAAATGCAACACAAGTTTAAAATGTCCTTTGAAAGTCTAGAAGAAAAATATTGTGTTTTGAACAAAATATACGGAAATGTAAAATGCATGAACACAGTAATAAATGTCTGGAAAGGGAATATAAGAATTAGATTGCTCTGAAGATGATACATTTACAGTATCATTACTGAGCTTAGGTGTTTAAATTGGCACTGAGGTGATGCCTAGTTGTGTAATTCATTTTGTGGTTTTGGGCACCTCTATTTAAGTTTGCCATGCATGAAGATAAAATTTTATATTTCTCCACCAATAAAGCTCATCTGGAATGAATCCTTGACTGACAGTAGGTACCCTTTGTATCTCCACTCTCTTGGAAGTATTCTTCTAAGAAACAGCACCTTTAATTCCATCCAGAACACTTCCTAAATCCCTACTAGTGACTGCTATACAGGATAAATTAATTAATGCCTCATTTACTCGTGTTATCTATGATTACTCTTACATTTCTATGCAGTTTTAGGACTCGTAACTGCACAGTTTGGGGACAAAAATATACCCTAGTACAGGCATAGTACATACAGATATTAAGTAAGCAGTCTTTTTCTTTGGTTTAGAAGTTAATCTAAAGGAGGACTGGCAGTGTTCAGTGTGAAAACAGGCAGAGGAATGAAGACAACACTGCAGTCCAATATTTTTCCTTTAGCTTCAGAATCCTTCTTCAGAAAGAGTAGACACTTCTTGTACGCTTTGAGACTAAAAGCCATGGGCATAACTAGGTTTATATCATATAATGATTCATTGATAAGTACTAATCAAATAAAATGATCTATGTTAAAGTTGAATCTAATAAGTGAAAGGAAAGATAAACATATGGTTTGTCATGTAAGCCAATAGATGTTGTTTCAAGAGATGTGGCAAATAGCTCACCAGCGATCCAAATAATATTGCTTATTTCTGACTCTAAACCAATACCGTCATTTCACTTTCATGGCCATTATCCTGCAAGCTCTGTTTCTGTCAGTTCCAGAATATGCTTCAGTCAGTAATTTGGTAGAGAAGAAAAAAAAAAAATATATATATATATATATATATATAGTTCCCTCATTTTGCAAGAATTTGAATTTGATACACGTTTACACATGTATAAACATGTTTCTTTATGCTTGAATATGCTTAAAGAATAAATATTTCCAGTGTAAGCAATACAGAAAGCTAAAAAGTAAAAGGTAATACAAATTTCTTGGGTTTTAAAGTAATTGTTTTCTTATTTCTGTGATAGCAATATGCATATATTTTCAATTTGCAGTTACTGATTGAAAGAATGTAAAAGATATTTGAAAGCCAGCAGGAAGTAGAATTATGAAAAGAAGAATAAAGCAATGGTAAATAATTCTGTAACGCAGTATATGCTGACAATTCAACTTTATGTAGATATTTTAGGATTATTCCAGTGATATAAACAATTATCCCAGACTGATTTAGAGATTTATTAATTGCAAAATACTTAGTAAAAAATTAGCACTATGAAGATGTTGGAGCAGATAGTACTGTTTGTTTGCAGAATGATCCTTCTTAAAAAAAGGATAATGAATATACAGGTACAGAAAGTTTGCTGCTGTTTTCAGCTAGCAGTAACAAAGATGAGGAGCAGGATATGAAGTATTTAGTGTTTTGTGAGCATTTTAGGTCATTGATAGGCTTGCATCATCATCCAACCCCAGAGTATTCTGCTCTTTGACAATTTCAATGTCTTAATTCCTTTCAAGTTGAAAAAACATCCCACCCCAAAGTGAGCAGTATAAGCAAAATACATCAATGCCTAGGGCCCCTGGTATATTATGGTATACTAACAGCTCAAGCCATTAATTTTAAAGGAAAAATTTTGTGGTTACAGATTTTGAAATAAAATATGAAAATTCAGCCCAACTCTATCTTGTACAACAAAACCTGTCTGAAATTGCTGAGAGTTACCGGCAGCACCTTCTGTTTCCCATGATGTGTCACTGCAGAGGCTTAAAGCTTTGAGAGATTCCTCAGTGTCACCGTAGCAACACATGCCTGACTATGGAAGAGTGACTAGAAGAGGAGTGCTGCAGATCCACTTCATTTAAATAATAATTTTCAGTGGAATGTGTTGCTGACATGCTTGTCTCTCTGAGGAGCCCTAACTGATACTTAAAATAGGTACCGAAGACATTTATTCTGTTCTCTACCTTACAGCAAAGGCTAAGTGAGAGAAGTAGCTACCACAGACTGTGTGAACCTCAGACAAAAACTGTACAGTACCACACATAGGGTCAAAGTCTAGACTCTCTTTACTGTCTATCTATCTAAACTATCCAAACTTTCTGTCCTCTCTCCTTAATCGTGTCACCAAAGAAACTCTGGAGATATTCAAAGAAAAATGTTTGTAAAAGAGAAGATGAGGAAAAATATAAGGACAGGTGTCCCTAACCCCACTATTCCCTACTGCTTCTACTTTTCCACATCACCTATTCAATAGCATTTACAGTCAGACAATGATTTAAATGATCAGATTGTTGACTTTTCGTTTGTTTCCTAAACACGAAGTTGCAATAAACAGAGTTCCAGTGTAAGCTCGTTGATTTTACAGTCATTGCCGTAGCGGTCATCGTTGCAGACAAATACTGCATTCATAACATATTGTAAATATTAATATAAAGAAAAAGCTTCCCAAAGAGTAATTTGGGTCTGTCATGTGTTGCAAACTACAATACTCAATTCATCAAAGAAAAAAATGAAGGAGAGTTACCTTCAGCTCTGCAATGGCTACTGTAGACAGCATATTTTGGGAGTGAACATAAGCGTTTGTTTGCTTTAAGAGTTTCAGAGCTGTGAATGGACAGAGAATTGAGTAAAGAGACTTTATATGAAAAATGAGTTTTGCTGAGGTTGATGCCATAAGGAAGAGCCAAAGTACAAGTTCTGAACTGTAGAAGGGTTTGGCAGTACAACTGGGTCAGACCGATTGATAGCACAGCAGTTATACGAGAAGTCTCTTACTCCCAGCATATGAATCAAGAAAGTTATTTAATCTACCAAGCACTTTATGTAACAACTTGAAAGCCTTCAAAAAATTGTAAATGTTTTATTTTTTTCTTTAGCAACTGCCAAGTATGCCTCTGCTGCTGAAGAAAATGTACACTAATCAGTTGAAGTTTGTGAGGTTTTTTATGAGATCTGGAAAGGGATTTGGAAATAAAATTGCAAAGCTTTACTTGAGGTGGATGAAAGTATTTCAGATATAAAATAATGAAACTACATTATGACTATATAAGACAAAGACAGCTGGAGAGCTTTTACAGGGACTCTGAATCCTGGACTCCACGTTCTAGTCTCATGATTTTCAAAGGGAAACACAAACCTCTGTAATGCTTGTAATAATAAGTGCCTTCTGAGTGTGTACAAGCAAGCACTAATTTATGTACAGAAAGATGAATAGAAAATCTTTCATTAGCTTTTCTATTCATTTCTGGTCATCTTTCCTAAAGACTTATAATCTAGTTTCTTAGGAGATGGGGTTAAGAGATATGATCCTGTTGTCTTAACATAGATGACTAGACCTGTTGGATTCCCGCAGAACATCTACAAGTGGCTAACAGATATGGCCTTAGGTAGTTCTGTACCTCTGGAGTGGCAGCTGTGGGCCAACAACACCTACAATTATATTATATACATATGTTTAAACCACTGATTCTCACCCTACATACAGTACTGCTCATGAACAAACATACAACCTGAATGTTGTGAATGTTACCCTACTGTGGCCAGAGGAGATAAGGCTCAACCCTCTGTCATTAATTTCAGGGATGTGTCCAGCTTGCTGTACACATATAAAATATGTGGTATATTTTAATGATTTGACTATATATGTATATACAAGCACTAAAAGAAGAGCAGGAATATATGGAGAAATTCAGCGCCCGTGCACTGTACTTTGATGGTGCAGCTGTTTTTACAAGTTGTTCTGCTGACAAAATTAATTTTATTTCTAGTTTATTAAAAAAATTCTGCTGAAACAGACCTACAGAAGGAGGCACCTCCATAAATACTCCTCCACAAAAACAGGGCAACATTTTGTGTGGGAAGAACCAGGGAGACATCATTCTTCCCATGAGAGGGAAGACAGAAGTCACATTTCTGGAAGGAGGAGAAGACAGAAGCAGAGCTGCTGTTCGTAGATTCACTCTCCACTCTGTGAGGGAGAGATGGAGTGCCTGGCTGTCCCCAGGAGCACAGGGGTCTGGTGCCCTAGTCTGGGAAAGCAGAGGATCTGAGTTCATGGTCACGCTGCCCTGTTGCAATGCAGCCCCTTATGCTGCACTTCAGTCCATCTTGGGTTTGGTGAGAAAAAGTTGGCAAGGAGAACAGTGACAGCCATGTCAGCAATGAGCTCCATATATCCATTTTCCTTTAGTAGGAATTTGCATACAAACAACATGTCTTGCTCTCTGGAGACTGCAGGAATCTGACTAGCTCCACAGGGTCAAGCACCCAAGATATTCTACAACAGGATCTTTACCATCCCTCAGTCTGCTACCTTCACTTCGCTACCTACCATATAGTGTTTCAGGGATTTTTGTTTAAGGAGCGTTTGGTATCCATTTTACAGAGTTTTAGCTGGTCATTCCTCTCTGTTCATGGCTTCTGCCATACACCGATTTACAAAGACAAAACTGAAAATACCTTTTTAATTATTACCAAGGAAAACTCCTGCTCCTGACAACAAGAGAAATCTTAGAAAACCAGCCAGTGAATTCGCTCTTAAAAATAAACCAAATTTAAAACCATAACAGCCTAGAAATTTGGCCTTCACAAATACTCCTGAGCTGTTAACCCCTGACCTATTAACTTACTGGAGTTTACTTTAGATGTGACAGCAATTTACTCACAAAAAATCTTTCTTCTGGTCCATAAACACATACAGGATTTTTGGTCCCTGCTTTGTAATTTAATGTGTGCCTCCATGCCTCAAGCCCAGTTTAGTGATTGCATACAGTCACGTTTGAATCTTCTCTGAGTTTCCAGACAATGTGAAGCAGAAAGTGCTCCAGAATCCATGGGATATTAATGTCATAAGATAACAGTGCAGTATTAAAGTTTCTAGTTTTGTTTGGCTTGGCTTGGCTTGGCTCAGCTCGGCTCGGCTTGGTTTGGTTTTGTTTGGTTTGGTTTGGTTTCCCTACACTCCTGAGAACTGAAGTGTTACTGTATGAACTTGCAGAGTACTGCAAAATCGCAGCTGCAACTAGATTTTATTAAGGTTTTTTTTATTTCCAAAATGAGCAGTTTTTGTAAGTGCCATATTCTCATGTAAATAACCTAAAGGCTATCTGCCAATAACTAACAAATTGATTAATTA
The DNA here is from genome assembly GCA_011076525.1 of Nettapus auritus. Taxonomy (NCBI): domain Eukaryota; kingdom Metazoa; phylum Chordata; class Aves; order Anseriformes; family Anatidae; genus Nettapus; species Nettapus auritus. The sequence goes on from CM021765.1 coordinate 29,668,509, forward strand.
ATTCTGCAGTTTTGGGGTTTAAACATATTGATAGGTAATACAAGGTAAATTTTATTGACCAGAGCATTTTCCCTGACATAAAGGAGGGTTTGTTCTTCCGTCCTTCCCTGGCACAGGTCAGTCCCTCGACTCCCTGCAGCATGAGTGAAGCTAATGGCAATGGACACTCTTTCACCCACTATCGGTATTTGAGAATAAGGTTCATCAGTTCTCCTTTCAAGGACCACTACTTGTAAAAGGGTTGAGGCTACATGATGGATGGATTGTGTATGTGAAAATATACGTTAGTCTTAATTCTTTATTTCTGATATTTCCCGAATAATACTCTACTCTTTAGTGAATCAGTCACTCCTTCAGTTGCAGATCTATTGTTTCATTGTCAGAAGTGGTCTATATCGATTCAATTCTGTTTAGACAGCTCCTTTCCCAAGCTGATTATAATCTAAAATGCAGACACATGAAATGCAAAGTGAAATGGATGAAAGTGATCAGGATAGCCTATTGTGTTGCTAATATTTATGTTGGACTGTAGGCAAATATTCAGCTCATTTGGATGTGTGAATGGTATAAATGTCCTCATGTTTAGTGTTTTAGTATTTAAATAATCACTAATAAGCCCACAGCCTCTCAGATGACCTAAACATCATCAGTTTCTTGATCCATCGACTGAGCTTTCATTTAAAAATGGATTTTAAACTATAGTATTTCTCCCTGCATTCTCCTTCACTTTCTAGTTATGTAAAGTTGGACTATATTTATGCAAACTCAGTTTTGCTGCATGAAATATAGTGATTTTGAGTTTTCTCTTGGCATTTTGGAGTGTAAATTTTCTTTGAATTAATTATTTTAATTCAGTCACTACAATCAAATTCAACTGACTATCATAATTTATTTTAGGGATTATTCTGGTTAATGTATTACTTACCACAGCAAGTAACCCTGGTGGATAGGTCTTAAAAGTTTCAAATGTCAGAAGACTTTTAAATGTTCTTATATGCTGCTTTGAAAGTTTGACAACAATCCACAAATTCCCTCTGCTCTTTTTCAGTCTTCTAAATGCCAGGGAGGGATTTTTTTCTAAAGATTCTCCAAATGTTTTGCCACAGAATTGCCTAATTAACTTTCAGACTTGTTGCTGAGATGCTTTCCCACCAGAAAACATTTTATTTAAATAAAATGATCAAACATCTTATGTTTGTCCTTCAGTTTTACTGCAAAATGTCTACTGAGATTTCTGTTCTGAGGTAAATTCTATTGGAGAAGGATTATCTAATGAATCACTTCAGAGACCAAAAAATATTTATACAGCATTATATTGCAATGTTTCTTTTAATTATAGTTAATATGACTAATCTTCAAATATGCAATGTAAGGCAAGCTAAGCAACTCTCGATAGCTAGGAACAGAATATTACTACATTTAGGGGCTATGATTTAGAAGAGTCAAGTCAACGAACTGAATGAAAGCCCAGGTGGGTAGCTTTAGAACAATGTGCTTCAAAATGTGCCATTTATACAGAGGACATCAGGTAAGAATTGAGAATCTCATGCATGAATCCTTTCTGGTACACAGAGAGAGCATCTTTAACCCTGTCCTTTAAAACAGAAGAGGGAAGGTCAGGAATCAAGATCTTTCCAACAGTTCATTGCAGCATCAGACACAAAAATTATTGCTAGATAACATGCTGGACAGATTCCTTTCTGTCAGCAAGGGAGGGAGGCTGGAGTGAAAAACTGAGAGAAGACTCGAGGGGCTGGGAGAATTGATCTGGGTACCTTTAGGATATATATTTTTCTCCAAATTTGTTGAAGAACCTAGAATTTATAAAATTTTGCAGTGTCCTGGTGTCAGTAGACACCTCCGAAACTCTTTAATCCACCCCTCCCTCTCTGCTGGCTGATACCTGTGGAAGGTAACAAACTACTAAAACCATTAATTGGTATGTGTTGAATTTGTATAGTTTATTCCTATAATTGAACTGTGTAAAGAAACAATATGATGCCAAATATATATATATATATGGTGTTTTTTTTTTCATGAACCTTGTAAACTGTTTATATTGAGCTGCTCTTTTGAAAAAGTATTAGTGTTATAAAGTCAGAAGCTCATCGTACTCACCAATCAAGCAATTCCAAATTAACTGGTCAGAGATGAACATTTTGAGAGTCGTTATCCTCTTCTTCTGGCAAAATTTCCTCCTCACTTGCCAGAGAACTATAATCTCCAATAAATTCTTAATAAGTGTCCTAGAACTGGAAGCAATATGAGACAGGACATTGTGCTTGTCTTCAAAAGAATGACATGTTTAAGCATGTATAGTGAACCAGAGATATTTCCATCTGACCTTGTTCTCAAATGATTAGTCTATCTGTTCACAATGTACATCATTCAAGACTTGTTAAATACTTTTTTTTTTTTTTTTTTTTTTTTGCCTTTGTCAGAAAGTTTTCTTTCGAAATACTACTTTCACAAATTCCACAGTAAATCCCAAATGTCTGTGAGCTCTCTGCTGAGAATTTGCATGTTAGGATGCAAATTGGTACTGATACCAAAATACAGAAATTAATAGTAAGATGAAGTTATATATAGTCCTTTTGGAGATTGTATTATATCTGCATAGTAAGATTCAAGTCAACTTATGCCCCTCTGGTGGCTCTAACTACAGTAAAAGCTTTTAGGAAGTAGATTAATCATGGAATTCAAATGTCAGAGCAAAGAAAAATAATGCCATATAATTTAAAATTTCCCTACGCCATTTATTGTAATATTACTTTCACTGAGGTATTCTCACTATTTTGATCCAGAACTGTGTCAAAGCCACAGTATTGTGTCAAGCTGGCCCCCAAAAATTTAGTCAGGCACCAAAATCCTGACAGATTTTTCACATTACGGGAAAGTCTATTGTCAAGTTAGAACTCAGAAAATAAAAAAGCCTTAAATGTAGCAAGTAATTGAGAACAAGAAAGGAATGTAATTAATAGTTGTGAGCCTTAAACAACATGGAAAATAAATGGTGAGTGGTTGTTTTTCAGCTCATTTTCTCAGGGTCAAGAGGTTTAGGTGATCACATTCTGTCTTTCCGTCTGGGTTTTCTTCTTGGTTTCTTTAGAAACTTTGCCAGTCTCAGTCTAGCTCAACAGATAAACAAAGATTAAAAAAAAAAACTGCTATGTTCCCACAAGTTTCACCACTTTTGGTAAAAGAGAGCCCTCTGTAGCAGAGAGAAAGGCTGTAAGGAAAATTCTGTCTGTTTAGACAATGGACACAGGTCTACTCTACCAGGTAGCTTTTTTTTTCTCCCGTATGTTGCAATAGTTTCAATACACACATGAAGGAAATGGAATCTCAGTGCTTCTTCTGCTCCCTGCCTTCTAAATGGAAAGAGTAAGTGGGGAATTTTGAATCCTCCCAGATCACAGATCTATATCAAACATAGAGAAGAAAAGGAAATAAGCTACTCATGAAGAGAATTGTAATTACCTTTCCTACAGGGTTCTTGATGACTGGTGTCTGAAGATTGTATATGGAAATTGTCTGGTGTTCTCTGCTGAATCTGTAAAGAAGACGTGGCCAACACAGCTCACGCATGAAGCAATTTTTCTGATCCCCCACTGCTGGAACAGCTTCATAAAAGATTGGTCCTTATCCCAGCTGATTCAGAATAAAAAATAAATAAATAAAAATAAAGCAATTGGCTTCTGTTGCTGACTGGCCCTGTACTACACATAATGTAAATAGGATGGAAAAAATTGCCCCTGTGAATCTGGAAGAGATTTAAATATTCATTATTTTATTCTCTGAGGCAGAGCATTTTCTGACTTGCAGGACATACCCATTCAAACATAGGAAAAAATTTAAGGCCTCAAATATTTTATTTAACATTTGTAAGAAGTTTCAGATACAATGTTTCAGATACAATGACAATGTTTAGATTTGCTATAAAAATATAGAATATTAATGTATCAATTGGCACAAGTAGTAAATGATAAATCACCAGTTGGCTATATCACTGAAATCTGTAAAAACATATTGGAAACACAACAGAAGTATTCCTAGAGCATTTGATTAAAATGAATTCTGAGTCCACTAACAGTATAATAACATTTTGTGTCAATCATTTTTAAAATATTCCATGTCATAGGGGAAGAAAGCTATTATCAAGTCTAGGAATTAGTGGAAGTGTCAGGAAAAAAAAATAGCCTGTCATATTGCTGCTAATACTGATTAAGATCTAAGATGCCTTCTCCTTTCATATACAACTTAACAGCAGATAGGAACTGAAGGATGTGCATTTGGGACCAATGAAAGCTGCAGTTTGATGTCAAAGGATCATGTGTAATTGTATCCTTTCATTTGGTCATATCCTTTCCTTTTGTCTCATTTTACTGCCAAGTATGCTTTCCTTTCTTCACTTAAACAAACTCATAGGCTCAATCTTTCTGCCTCATTTCCGAGGCTCAAGGAATTTCTTCTACTGCCACAATATATGGCATTTAGCATGCCTATTTCCTGTGGCATGTCCTCAAAGCTAGTCTCCCCTCCACTTTACTAACACCCCATCCAGGCCTTGCTAATCTGAACATTTTCCATTTACTGTTCCTATCTTCTTTGCCTGAGCAGAATCTGAGCCAGTTTCCCTGCATTCAAATGCCTATCTCTTCACCATATCTGTGTTGCAGCACTGTCTGTCTGCTGGGAGAATAAAAGGCTGGGTTTCAGCATGCCAGAGTACTGGGAGCCTTCCCAAACAATCTCAAATGCATTCTGAAATGATCTTTGGTTATCTCTTGTGAGGTTTTTGATGACAATGGCCAATTATTGAAACAAATTTCTGTGAATCTTGTGAGGAATAAAATTGTTCACATGGTTCCTACTCATCTATCAAAATGCAGTCACAACAATATTATCTTTTTCCTCATATACTATTGTCCTATCTCTTGATGCCTGACCCAAAATCTACATAAGGAACATCTCATTAATGATTTTTCTGGTTTATTAACATTAGATTTTTTCTTATTAATTAATACAAAACATTATTTTGTTAATGAAGAACATTAAAAATATCATCACTTCTGGATGATTCTATTTCTGCTATATAACTGATTCTATTTCTGCCAGACAGAATTTAATAAGATATCACAAATTGCACCAGAGAAATCTAACACAGCAGATCTCAAATTGCAAACATACATTTTACCCTCTTCTTGCAAATGGTGGAAGATATCACAGAAGGTAAAAGTCTATGTAGCTATTTAATGTTTAAAACCTTACAGATCTGCAACATCTTTGTCAATTAAGAAAAGTAAGAAAGTTTAAAAGATGAGCTTTCAGTCTTTGCATTTTAATGTCTTATACTGTATATTCATCTCCATCTATTAATTCCTTTCTTTTTTACTCTTTCTCACTTCCTCTTCTTAGTTTAGATCTTCTCACTTGCAGGATATATCTTATCTGAGTGTTTGTTGTTGTTGTTGTTGTTGTTGTTTTTGTTTTAATCTTTTGTTTGTTTTTCTGTTTTTCTTTTTCTGTTACATCATTTTTCATTTGTTTGTAGTTTTTATTGTTTTGTTGTGTTTTGTGTGTGTGTATATGTGTGTGTATGTGTGTGTATGTTTGGCATGGAAAAATATATTTCTTTTCATAATGAAATGGCATATATAAGACTAGACATACAACACAAATAACTCTCGCAATAAATGAATGTAATTCTTATATTAGTATCATCCTGTCATCACCTTCTTCTTATCTCTGGACACTGAGATAAGAAGACACAGATAAAATTTCAGTAGAAATCACTGAAGCAGCCAGAGTAATGTTATAGTGAAAACATAAGGAACCATCTTCATTTTCACCGCTTCTCTTCATCCTTCATAACATACTTTCGCATTTAACTTTTATTCAGAAAGTAAAAACACTTCTGTCTTCTTTTTTTAAAAAAAAATAATAAAATTCATCACCTCCAGAAGTAAAACAGAAAGAGAGAGAAAGTTAAAGTTAACTATAGGGATTAAAATAGTCTTTGTTGTACAGAATTTTTGAACGATTGGGTACACTTTGATTTTCATTTATCAGATGTTATGAAGAAAGCTGAGCAAATGTCTTCAACAAAAAGGAAAGTCTTCCAAAGGTGCATTTCATAGAGAACTAAATCTCTTAATTAACCAAATTGTATTTGGTTAATCCTCTTTTGACTATGAATAGTTTAAGGAAATATTTTGATAAGAATTGCTTTTTTTAAAAAAAAACGGATGTTACATTTATTGGAATTATTTCTAAGTGACTTTATTGTCTTTTAGAATTTTAATTTTAAATTGTTCTCTTTAATTATAAATGGGCACAAGTGAAAAGAAAGGAAATTTTTGAAATGTCTAATTCCATTAAATTAATATTTCTATAAAACATCTCAGCATGAGCCCAGCTAATATCTGCTATAAGTTGACCAGAAAAAAATTATTTTCTTGATATTCTATTTTGGAAAAAAAAAAAAATATGTAAGAGTGAATGAATATTATTCAACCAGAAATAAGCTTCTTGAACCTCTAAATATTTTATAAATATTTGCAGCTTTATGGGATGTATCTTTCCATTTTCATTTGTTCCTATATACTTATTCCCCTTGCCATTTTTCCCCACATTGTTTTATTCTTCCTGATTCTTACCTCCCTTCTTTCCTCCCCCACAATATTTCAGTTGTTTTGAAATATTCAGAAACAAAAGTGTTCATATATTTCACAAGGTTGAATGTCTTTTAAAAAATTTGTGATCTTAAGCAATAGATAATATCCAAAGAAGGTCAAGTGAATAAATCCAATTGAAATTCAATAAAATTGAACACTTTATTCTTCTTCTGTTAAAACTTCAGTGTTATGTAATAGGAATTCCAAATCTTGATGAATGATCTTTAGCAGCCCCTTCCAACCCAAACCATTCTATGATTCTATGAAATGCATATAATTTTGCATCAGTTGGTAACTTACAAAAGTAATGTTACAAAGCAGATTTATGATGATGCATTTCACAAGTCCAGTGACAAAATATATATAATTCAAATTATTATGTTTTCATTATATTTTTTATTACCTGAATCAGCACACATTTCCTGACAGTGCTCTTTGAAAAGCACCTCATTTTCTGCTCATACTGAGATTATGCTGTCTAAATGTAACTTCATAAAGTTACCTATACATCAAGCTCTACACTGAGTGAACAGTCACTGCCTTGAATCACAGTCATTTTGCAACACACTAAAACCTTAGAACATTAGTTCTGGACCACCTCCCCACCCCTCCACCCCCACCCCCCTAGACACACAAAAGGGTGGGTTACAACCAAACTCAGCCTCCTACATTACTTTTAAATTATCTTTCTCTGCACCTTTCTTTCAATCTGTAGGAAAAAATATACTCTTCTTGCCTGGAGCTATACTCTGATCCTATTAGAAGAGCTGGCACTGAGTGAGCTTACCATTTTAACTGGATTTCACACTGAAATAGAGAAGGCTTTCAGCAATCATCAGCCTCATGTCTGAACCTGTAACAAATGTAGAGAAGTTACAGAGAGATTAGAGGAAAGGGAAGGAAGCCTGAGTCAAGATCTAAAAATACCATTTCAGTCCAGCCGAACCATATGAAGCAGGTGTGTCAGAAGTGTGAAGATCACTCAGACCTCTCATGGAAGGCACCAGTCAAGAATTCTCTAGGAGAAGGATCACTCAGCAACAGGTGAAAGGTGGGTCAGGGCTGAGAACTGACAGAAGCAGAAAATATAAAGTGAGCCTTGAATGTCAGGTGTATTTTTTTCAAAGTTAAAAAAAAAAAAAAACAAAAAAAAAAAAAGATATGTATTTGCCCCTACTCAATAAAATCACATAGGTAGGAGAATAATACATAGAATGTATAATGTATATTTCCATGCATGTTAGATTCTATAACAAACCCCAGGCAGGTTTTCCAGGCATCAGTGGAAGCATTCAGTGTACAAAACAGAATGAAGTGAAAGTATTTCAGAGTACATGGCTGTAGTGTCAAGACGCTCCTGTAATGGAAATTAGGAAAAAAAAAAAAAAAAAAAAAAAAAAAGGTTTTGACCATTATTACATTATTACACCAAATTTTAAGCCAGAGTTATAACAATTATCAGAACAAAGAAATCATCCTACACAGTACATCACAAAGAACAAGTATTCTGTGCTCTTTGAAGGGAGGAAGACATGATGAGATGGACTGAGTATGTGCTGTAGGCAAACATCCAGTTTAAAGAACATATCTGAGGACTACCGACCCCTCTCAGAAAGGACAGCAAGAGAAATATCTTGCTGAAGGATACTTAGAGTTATAATACTCGTGGAAGAAAGAAGCATGAGCAATGAGGTTACCCCTACACTATCTCACTGGAGATGATTTTTTACTGGGCAACATAAGACTATTCAAAAACATCTGGGATAAAGAAAAGATACAAGTAAAGCATGAGAAGTCAATTCTAAATACATAGCATGCATAATAAAATAATATCAAAGGTGACCTTTTTAAGAATACTCTTTTGTTTGCTTGTTTTGTTCATTTTCATTAAGATTGAAAGAATAGGATGGTTTCTACAAAGACATATGTATGAGATGAATTCTTGTGATGACAGAAGAATAAGTGGATGGCAGACATATGCTTATACATCACATGATATCACACACTAATGGAGAGCAGCAGCACATTGTCTGATTTAATGACTTAAAAAGCAAAGTCCATATTTTGAGTCAATGCTTGTCCTGTGGAACATTCTGTCTTGTGCCAGTCATCCCACATTTATAACACAGAATCCCAAAGTGAGATTGATGGCGTTGTAGCCATCAACATCTCAGCAGACATCCTTAGCTTTCCTTTGATGGTGAAGCTTAGGTACTTCAAGAGAATGAGTCTACTGACTTATTCTGGAGTCTGCTTTACGATGAGACAAAATCCTAAAGCTGCCTATTTCAACTGACAACAGTGGTCGCATGAAATTGCCTAACTTTACTGTAATATTGCCTAAGTCTTTAAAGTGCCTGACATTACATTAAGCCCACCTTTCTGTTTTGCACAACAGCTTTTATATGCTTCCATTTAACTATATCCATTTGACAATGCAATTTGGTGCACAATATAAATTGTTACTCTTCTCCTAAAAATACATGTATTTTTAATAAATATTTTTGGGTGTGTCATCCATAAAGATCCATGACTGAAATTATGAAGACTTACAGTAATAGAAAAGAACCATGCAAACTGATGTCCCATTTTCATGTACATAGCATACATCTCATAAAGCAAACTGGTTAGCTATATGTGGGAGAGGACATATGCTGACATAACCATTTCAACTAACTATTCTCCACTTTATATGCAAAAATTGGCTCCAGCTTAAACAGAAGTGTGTGCATTAATTGAAACATAAAAATTCACCCTCAGAGACTACTACTAGATCTTAAATCTACTTAGAGTATATTTAACTGAGCTGATTTAAAAGTATACTTTCACTTCCTTTCATTTTCTTTAGGTTTTAATTGTCCATATGAACAGTGGCTTCAAGATGTGATTGATTACTTATGTAGACTAAGCACTTTAAGAACTATAAAATAGGGAAAGGCCATTGTAATTACGTGATTTTAACTACAGGTATTCAAGAAGAGTGATTTTTTAAGGGAAGATCAAGCCTCACAACCATGAATTAGGAGTCTTTCTCAACATAAGTGACATAGTAACTGTCAGTACCAGTCTTGAAAACAATGACAGCTTTAAAATACCCTAGCTGTAATTGTGAAATTGTTAGCTAGCTGTCAGTTGTTCTATGACTATATCTAGATTTACTTCCATATAATGTTTATTCTGTATTACAAAAGCATTAAACGTCTTGACAGTAATAAGGTACAAATTTACCTACTTCCATTTATTTTAACTGTCCAAGGCAGAAAACAATTTCTTTCCGTATGCTTGAATAAATACCTGTTAAAGAGGGCCTAGATCACCTCTGGAAATATTTTACATTATCTCTGCAGCAATTATATGCAACTATATTGTTACTATTTCAATTTATTTATTCTGACTGACATGTCATGGACAGAATGTATATGACCTGCAAGTTTATAACTTGGGATGTACACCGAATTTCATAATTAAGTAATCTAGAAACTAATTAACTAAATGTCATTGAAGCAAATATATTTCAAGCAAATGTATCAAAATGATTATAATTCTTCCCAACCTTGTGGACACCTCGAATTGTGATTCAAGTAGGAAAATCCCAGGATGAAAGAGGCTTTACGTAGACTGAGGCAGGAAAAAAAAAAAAAAAAAAAAAAAGGGGGGGGGGACTTTTAATGGTCACTATGACTTCTTGTTTCCTAACCCCACCACAAGGTTGGAGGCATAGGAAAGGTATTGCTTAAACAAGAGGGAAGAACTGATTTTTTACAAAAGTCTTTTGTCTGAGACAGAGCCCCATCTAATACCCCAGGTTAATAGCACAACTATATTGTTGACTATATTATATATAACTGTGAAGTATCTGTAACTATAATGTTAACAGTCCTTTTCTTTTCTTTTCCTTTTCTTTTTCCCTATGTAGAGATCCAGTCCTAGAGTCTTGTTGCAGAAATGAGAGTTGCTGGAAATGATCTCTGGATCCCAGCAGTAGCAGTTACACCACCAGCAACACTGATAAGCATCCAGCTGACAAATGAAGGTAATTCTCCTGTTGAAGAATTTTCCTTTCCTAAGTGTCTCTGCACTGAACTTTGGCTTCTACCCCAGCCAATACCTAGGCCAGTTTCAGCTTCCAGGTTAGCCAGAACAACGTCACCAGGACAGGAGGAGAGACTTGGTAAAACATGTCTGGTTTTGTTTGCTTTGCACACAACCCATGAATACTAGACACTCTAATTAACAATACTTTGCAATAATATATCTCATTTGATCAAAGATCCTGAAAGTGATTTACATGTATTGATTGATGTAAAATTATGCTAGGTAAGCATTACATCTGTAAAATAATATAGGAACCACAGTCCTTTCAGTCATCTTTTACTAGTGGGATAAAATCTGACAGCTTGAAAAAGATTTCTCATAGCCAATAGCTTTAACACCAATAAAATTGTAATTTATAAGTGTAAATTGAAATCTCAATGCTGTAACCAGATTTTTTGCCCCTAAAATTAATGTGGGCACAATGAGTAAAGACAAGATTATGACTGTGCAGTAGTGCTTACAAGGAAGGAGGTAGAATGATGTTAAAGGAAATATCCTGTTTTTAACGTAAATATGAATGTCCAAAAGCATTCGAAGACAGTAGAAAGGGACAAGAAATATTTTAGGCTTTTTTTCATCAAATAATTATATACATTCATGTATATATATTAGCACACATATGCATATGATTTCCTCTAAAAAAATGATTTTTTCTCCTTAATTTTCGGATCTGTCCACTATCCTAAAGATCTTTTGGTTTGAAATCCTCAAATAACTTGTTTGCAAAATTTGCAGAAACATCAGCAGAAAACCTCAGTTAGCTGTTGTTTTATATTTACATCATACAGTGGCAGTCAGAACAGCAAACTTTTCAAACCAAACCTCACAGATAAGGAAAACATGCCTTCTGAAGGTCTAGTTCCCAGAAAGGAAAGGAAAAACTGTTCATCATCAAGCTTGTAACTTTGAATCTATCACTTTCATTATTGATCTCTGTGGTAGGATGAAGAGGATTTTTATTTTTATTTATTTATTTATTTTGTGACTGACTACAGTACGTGCCATTTCATTTAAACTATTGGTAGATTAGAAACATCTGAGTTTTCAAAGAGCTCTAGCCAATGAGCTGACTGGTATAATTTTTTATTTTCTTTTATTTTATTTTTCCACAATGAGGAGAAAGATAAAATCCCCTCTTGCAGGGATGTGTGCCACCTCCCTACTTGACACACACAATATGTTTATCTCTACTATTATGATCCATCCAGTTAGTTACATCTAAGCCCACAGTACCCTTGAATGGTGTTAGAAGTTAATAATTTCAAGAATGGGAACGAATTATAAAGTTGTTCTAGTCAAACTTTAGCAATAACTTGAATGAATAACAGTATTTGCATTACCTTACAAAGTGGGGCTGATGAGCTTTATATTTATATGAAAGATAATGTCTGATAACTGGAAAAAAAAAAAAAAAAAAAAAAAAAAAAAAAAGATAAAGGACTGCATCCAAGTCATTTATGAAAATATTTAAGAGAACTGTCCCCATAATGGAACCCTGCAAACCCCACTAGTGACTGGCTGCCAGCCCCATTTACTCCAAATTTTGAGCCCAACCATTGCTGTATGAGAGATGTTTTGTCCAGAATACTGTGAGAAACAGTATCAAAAGCTTTGCTGAAATCCAGAAATATTACATCAACTAGCTTCTCTTGGTCAACTAGGTGAGTCTATGTTGTCTTTCAAGTGTTATTCAGTAACTCCCAGAATAATCTTCTCCATAATTTTACCAGGCACTGATGTGAGACTGACAGACTTGGAATTACCAGGATCCTCTTTCTTGTCATTCTTGAAAACTGGAATAATATTTGCCAGCTTCCTGTTGACTGGGACCTCTCCATCTTCTGAAGTCCACTGAAAACCACGAGGTCTCTCGATGACATCAGCCAGCTTGTTTCCTGGAATATAACCCATTGCACCCAATAGACATATGCATCCAGCTGGAGCCGCAAATCCGGCACCAGTTGGTGTGGTGGTTTTACCCTGGTGGGCAACTCCATCATAACTGCCCTCGCATTCCCTCCTCAAACGAAAAGGGGGAGAAAATATGATGGAAAGGGCTCAAGAGTTGAGGTAAGGACAGAGACATAACAATTATCATAATGGGTTAAACAGACTTAAAATAAAGAGATTAATATAATTTATTGCCTATAACTAGTGGACTAGAACAGTGAGAAACAAAAAGCAAACTAAAAACACCTTCTCCTCCATCTACCTTCTTCTACCTCCTCCCCATGAACAGAGCAGGAGAATGGGAAATGGGGGCTGTGGTCAGTCCCTGATTCTTCACCTCTGCCACTCCTTCATGGTCACTCTCTGTCCCTGCTCCAAGTGGGGTCCCCTCCCCTGAACTGAGCCTGCGGGGGCTGCCCACAGGCAGCAGCTCAAGAACTGCTCTAACATGGCTCTGTACCATGGGGTCCATCCATCAGGAGCAAACTGCTCCAACATGGGTCCCCCATGGTCAGCAGCTGCCCCCCTTATGTTGGGACTTTGTCCTCCCATTTTTGTTGGGACTTATTTTGTTTGTTTGTTTGTTTTAAAATACTGTTATTCCAGTGGCTTTCTGCTGAACATAGGTTATCATGGAACAGCAGCTGTCTTTGCTCATTGATTAGGTTAAAGGTATTCTGAGAAAGAAGTTGGATATTCAATCTCCTTAGCATGTCTATGATACTCTGGTACATTACAGGCATATGTTAAGCTTATATTCACAGAATCAGACTCATTTGGGTTGGAAATCATCCTTTAGATCATTAAGTCCAACTATCAGCTAACACTACCAAGCATGCCATAAAACCATGTTCCTAAGAATCATCGAATGGCTTAGGCTGGAAGAGATCTTAAAGATCACCTAGTTCTAGCCTACACCCTGACCCTGAAGCAGCACATCCACGTCTCTTAAATACCTTTTTCTTTCTTTCTTTCTTTCTTTCTTTCTTTCTTTCTTTCTTTCTTTCTTTCTTTCTTTCTTTCTTTCTTTCCTTCTTTCTTTCTTTCTTCCTTCCTTCCTTCCTTCCTTCCTTCCTTTCTTCCTTTCTTCCTTTCTTTCTTTCTTTCTTTCTTTCTTTCTTTCTTTCTTTCTTTCTTTCTTTCTTTCTTTCTTTTTCTTTCTTTCTTTCTTTCTTTCTTTCTTTCTTTCTTTCTTTCTTTCTTTCTTTCTTTTTCTTTCTTTCTCTTTCTTTCTCTTTCTTTCTTTCTTTTTCTTCTTTCTTTCTTTCTCTTTCTTCTTTCTTTCTTCTTTCTTTCTTTCTCTTTCTTTCTTTCTTTCTTCCTTCCTTCCTTCCTTCCTTTCTCTCTCTCTATCTCTCTCTCACACACACACACTCTCTCACACACGCTCTCTCAAACTCTCTCTTTCTCTCTCTTCCTTCCTTCTCTTTCCTTCCTTCCTCTCTCATTCTCTTCCTTCCTTTCTTCCTTCCTTTCCTTCCTTTCTCTCTTACTTTTTTTTTTTTTTTTTTTTTTTAATTTACTGCACTATTTTTTAGCTCAGTTTCCAATTCCTGTGAACACAATTCAAGATTCTTTCCTCTGCAAAGCAATTGAGAAAGTTAAACTCCACGACAAAAATCCCATGATTCACGGAAAGGAAATGGCCACGGGATTTGCTTCAATTTCAGTAACCAAAGGAGGTCAAGAAGGCTCCTTTTAACTCTGCTAAAAGAGCCCTACCGGTTACTACGCTGCAGCATTGAGCTAATCCAGATCTTGCTAAGGCTTTAATATCAATCCTCAAACAAAATCTTGTAGTTATTTTTTCCCTGATCTTCACCTATGTTATCATTAACGTACAAGACTACACACTATAACTACAATGGGACACAGTATACTATGTAATGTAGATTGTGCCAGAAGATACTTGAAAATATGACTTACATTTAATGGATGGTAATCGATAAATAGAAGGTTGTGTGGTTTTTTTTTTTTTTTTTCCTTAGCCTAGTCTGTCACTGCAGCATTATATAGTAACAGTTTCATTGTTAGTGTATGTAAAAGCACCATTACTTTTACAGACAGGTGCTTTCAATGTGTAAATACTTCTTTCAGATGTATATCTTCACACAAAATCACCTATCCATTAAAACTCTCAATAACTTAAAGTCAGTTTACTTCTGAATTAGAATTGTAACATTTATGACCGTCTTAACTTCAGAGAAATGGTACTATTCATAAAACTAACCTGGAAAAAAAAAAAAAAAAAAAAAAAAAAAAAAAAAGTAATTTCATAGACTTTTCTGTGTCAGATATTCCAAGTTTGTTTAAACTGTGTCACATGAAGTTTAAACAAAACACAAAATTTGAAAAACATACTTGAAATAATAAAACATTCCAAAGAAAAAGATGAGATATGACACTCATTAAGGCATCTAGGCACTCAGAATTTGTTTTCAATTATATGTAATTCCTAAAATATTGACACTATGAAAAGCACTCTTTTTTCTTCTCATCAACAATTTGACTTGTTTTATACAGTTTTTAAGACTCAAACAAATCTAATTCTGTACATACTCCTTATGAGAAATTTTAAGTGGCATTAAAAATTAAAAGAACACATATGAAAGTGAAAAATATCTAGTATGTACTAAAAAATGTTCCTACAAGTATAGAGCCAATAAATCAGCCTTATATATTTCAAGTACCATTCCTCTAACAAACAGATCTTTCTAAAAATAGAGATCATGTACTTAGTGGACTGATGACTGCTCAGTGTGCTCATTCTGTGTTGCGTTATATCTTTAATCAAATAAATTTATGTTGAATAACAGGATTATTGGCTTTATACATCTAAGACATCTAGTAACAAATATGAAATTTAGCAAAAGGTTAAATTATAATATTTCCAGCAGTTGAGGCATCTAAGCTTTTAGAAAAGATAAGCTTGTGTGAGTACATAAATTGCTAATAGATTGGTGTAATAATAAATAAATAAATAAATAAATAATGTAAAAACATTGTTATTTGCAAGCTTTATCCCCTCAGGAAAGGACTTGCAAGGCTTCAAACTTCCGTGAGTGAGTGAATTAGATGAAGTAGGTGAACCACTGATATGCTATACTTGTTTAAGTTTTTCAGGAATTAGACCTTAACACTGAACCACTGAATCAATATTTAAGTGTTCATGTGGAGATAAAAAAGTCTAAATTTAGATCTCTACTTTTTAAATATGTGTACCTGTATAAATAACTTGTATAATTAGCTATGTTTACAAAACAGTTTCCAAATCACCCACTATACTTTAAAAAGCAAGCAAACAAACAAAAATAAACAACAACAACTAAAAAATCCTATCACATTTCAGAGTTAGGCAAGAAAGAAATAATATATTTTTTTTTTAATTTTAGTAATATTAGATTTCACTAAGGAAATACAAAGACAAAACAAGATCTGAAAGCAACTTTACATTAGGTTTAATTATACAAATACTATGCATTATTAAATGAAAACTCCAGTCATTTTTCTCATCAAATACATTTTCATATATCATTAGTTTCTCAGGGAGATGTTTGGATTACATACTCTGAAATTCAAACTTCTGTTAATGTGAAGGTGCGTGAACATCTTCTCATAGGTGTTCTGGTAACCCCAGCAATTTAGTTGTGTAGGATCTCTTTAAATGAGAGAGTATAAATGAGGTAGAATCAAATGATCTATAGCAAAGCTATAGGTTTGCTGAAAATTTTTCCTATTTACAATTTAAAAAAAAAAAAAAAAAAAAGCAGAGTTAATTTAAAACAATTATTTGCACCAACAAGCAGCTAGCATAAATCTTTAGCAAAGGAGCAGTAAAATCAATTTATTCAAATACGTGGGCATATTTTTGTGATAAAAAAGGTAAACCCAATACAAGCATTTCAACACTAGATTTTTCCTAAGAATGATTTGGCTACTGTTCACTGTCTCTAAACAGAAATAACACAAGGTACCATAATGCAAGTACACAGCGATATACAGAAGTAAAACTGCAAATCTTTCTATATTCCCAGTCAGGTCAGTGGTACTGCAAATAGGCAAGCACCTTCTATCACTTCAGTCACAGTAAAGCTCTGTAAGTGCATAGGGCTCTGCTCTGGTCAGACCAGTCTAGCTGTGCTATCACTGAACTGCTTCAAGACTGAAATGCAGCTTCTGTTTGGGGTTATTTCATGGAAAGGGATTTGATGAAGACATGAAATATGCTACTGCGGGACAACCCATTAATTTAGAAATTTAGAGTCTCCTACATCCAATAGGGAGGGGAACAGAGGGAATCTATAATCACACTCAAAACAAACAAACAAACAAACAAACAAAACAAAACAAAAAAACCTTTGTTTAGTACCTCCCACACAGAAGGTTCTCTGGGCTTTGTGCACATTTCAGCTTAGGGAATGTCTACTTTCAGGGGCAGTCAGTGGGCTTTGTTTTTTTTGTTTCTTTTTTTTTTTTTTTTATCATGGTTAGATATGGCTGACGTGGACATACACATCATAAACATTTATCTTGTTTATAAGAAAGTAAGATTTAAATTATAAATTTTGTAAGAACAGGAAATTAATTTATAGCCTGATATCTCTTTGACATGACTAAGCTTCCCTGTCAATAACAAAGCAAGCTTTGGATCAATCGCAATATTCTCTCACTTTACAATCATCACAATCTTCACAAACTTACATCAAAAAGAAAGATAATTCCCCACACTAAAATAAACATAACATCATCACAACACCGATGAGGTGGACAATTTAATATTAACAATTAAATTAACAATTCAATTAAAGGGAAAAAGGGAAAGGGAAAGGGAGGGGGAAAGGGAACAGCAAAAGAAAACAAGTAAAGGCTATGTGGAAGTGCAGAGGAAAGAAATTATTCTCTACTTCCCACAAATGAGCGATGCCTGACCACGTCCTTGAAGCAGGGCCTCAACGCACGTAGCCGGTGTTCGCGAGGAGGACAGACGTTTTCGCAACGAAAGCCCACCCCTCCCCTCTTCCTCATTTTTCCACCTTTTATTGCTGAGTGTGACATCATATGGTATGGAATATCTCTTTGGTTGGTTTAGGTCAGCTGCCCTGGTGATGTTTCTTTCTCACTTTTTTGCCCACCCCCCAGGAGGGTTAGAGAAAGTCCTGATACTGTGCCAGCACTTCTCAGCTGCAGACACAACACTACTGTGATAACACTGCTGTTCTAGCTACAAGTGCAGAGCGTGGCACTGTGTGGGCTGTTGCAGGGAAAGTTAACATCCTAGCCAGACCCAGTACATCCATGTAGAACCCATGGGCTGCAGGGGGACAGCCTGCTCCACCAGGGGCCTCTCCACAGGCCGCAGGGGAACTGCTGCTGAGTGCCTGGAGCACCTCCTGCCCTCTTGCTGCACTGGCCTTGTGGTCTACAGGGCTGGTTCTCTCATGTTTTCTCACTCCTCACTCTCCCAGCTGCTGTTGCACAGTAGTATTTTTCTTTTCCTTAATCTGCTCTCCCAGGGGCCCAACTAGCATCGCTCCCTGGCTCGGCTCTGGCCAGCAGTGGGTCCCATTTGGAACCATCTGGAGCTGGCTCTCATCTGACCTTGGGCAGCTGCTGGGCTCAGCTTACAGAGGACACCTCTGCAGCCCCCCCTCTACTGAAACCTTGCCACATAAGTCCAATACACATGGCTGTATTATTATTAGAGCTTGATATAGTATTTACTGCAATAGAACACAACATTACTGTAACACGGTGCAGTATTGCACGCTGTATGGCTGTAATTGGGCCTTTTGAAAGCTCTGGTCAAAGCTAACAGAACAATCACAAATGACAACATTACCTTGATTTTCATCTGCATTTCTAGTGTTGTCAGAATTGTCAGTCATCTGCTCTAATAGAAACACTCTAGTCTTACCAGTGTAGTTTCTGAAACTCTGAGTTTACAAATAGACTAAGTGTTCTCTTGTCCTGTATTTCCTGACAGTCTATCACTCACCTGAAGTCTTGCCTGAAGACACAACCTATGTTGTTCAGAAAGGACACAAAAGTCCACAAGGACTTTTCATCTTCTCATACTGCCCTGCAGAAAAGGAAGCTGGTGGTGCATGAGAAGCTGGGAGGGGACAGAACCAGGACAAATCACTCAAGATGGCCAAAAGGACATCCCATACCATTATGGCATCATGATGAACAGTAAAACCGGGGAAGTTGGCTGTTGGAGGCTGCCACTGCTCAGCAATGGGCTGGACATTGGTCAGTAGATGGTGAGCAGTTAGAATGTGCATCACTGGTTTTGTATATTATTTTTTTATTAATAATAATTATTATTATTTTCCCTTCCTTATCTGTCCTATTAAATGGTCTTTATCACAACCCAAGAAATTTACCTTTTTCCTATTCTCTCCCCCATCCCACTGGGGTGGAGTCAACAATCGGCTGTGTGGTTCTTAGCTGCCTTCTGGGTTATACCACAGCAGGCCTTTAAAAAAGGAAACACAAGCTTTCTTAGGTGTTGTGGGTTTTTGAAGAATATATATTCCAAATTACAGTCTGATTTTAAGCCTTCTCTATCAATGGATCTGGGAGAAGAACGATTTCAAATGGGGCCCTGAGCAACAACAAGGCTTTGAACAAATTAAACAGGAGATAGTTCATGCAGTAACCCTTAGGCCAATCTGGTCAAGACAAGAAGTAAAAATGCTCTACATTGCAGCTAGGGAGAATGGCCATACCTGGAGCCTTTGGCAGAAAGCACCAGGACAGACCTGAGGTTATCCCCTAGGGTTCTGGAGTCAGGGATACAGAGGATCATAAGCCCGATATACATCAACTGAAAAAGCTATATTGAAACATGGAATAATAGAATTATCATAGAATCACAGAATAACCCAGGTTGGAAGGGACCCACAAGGACCATCGAGTCCAACACCTGGCTCCACACAGGACCACCCAAAAATCAGATCATATGTCTCAGAGTGTTGCCCACGTGTTTCTTGAACTCCAGCATGCTCAGTGCCATGACCACTGCCCTGGGCAGCCTGTCCCAGTGCCTGACCACCCTCTGGGTGCAGAACCTTTCCCTAACACCCAGCCTGACCCTCCCCTGTCCCAGCTCCATGCCATTCCCTCGGGTCCTGTTGCTGTCATCAGAGAGCAGAGATCAGTGCCTGCTCCTTTGCTCCAGTTGTGAAAAAGCTGTAGGCCACCATGAGGCCTCCCCTCCTCCTCTTCTCTAGGCTGCACAAGAGACTTCAGTGGCACCTCATACATCTTCCCATACATTATATTGGCAGCGTATAAAGGCCTTTGAGCTGCTTCAGAAGTTGTTGGCCCTGAAGCACAGCTCCTCTTGGCACCCCAACTTCCGGTGTTGGGCTGGATGTTCAAATGGAGGGTCCCCACTACACATTGTGCAACCAATGTTACATGGAGTAAGTGATCACACAATGGACTTATAGGAAACTCCAGTCACATAGGAATCTTGGAAGTGATCCTGGACTGGCCAGAGAGCAAAGATTTCAAAATATCACCAGGGGAGGAGGTAACATGCTGAAGATGTCTCACTGTGTAACCACAGAAAATAAGAAGCAATATGCCCTGTTCACTGTCTGAGCCCTGAGGTCTTCCTTCTCTTCACCTTGAGGGTGCTGAATAGTGCTGAACAGGGCTTGGCAGGCATGGGCCAGGCCTCAGCATGCTGCATTGATTTGTGTCTCTCCAGAACTGCCAGTGTGACAGCACACTTTTTTCAAACTGTTTACTAGTTTTTCAGGATTCTATACATGTTCAAGGGTGAAATTCCAAAACACTGCAGGTGCCCACTGTCCTAGGTGCCTGTGCATACTAACCCACACTCCCTGCCACTCATAACTATTCTGCCTAAAGACAGATCTTTGGGTGGTATTCTTAAATAGTTATAGAAGTTTAAAACCTGAAAAACGTTCAGGAGACATAGCAATAGAAACAAGTTGGTTTGAACATCTTCGGGATATTCAAAATTCCTAAGAGCCATTGTAATTTTCCTGGAGGAGAAGAGGAAGAGGAGTAAGGGAAGGTGAACTGAACCAATGTGCAGAAATCCAGCTAGCTTTAGATATTTTATGTAAGAGAAAAGTGGCCAGTACTTTATTTCCGTACTGACTAGTGGATGGTGGCAAATGCCCTGTGGGGGTGATTACAGAAATGGAAACAGAGCAACTGAAAAAAAAAAAAAAAAAAAAAAAAAAAAAAAAAAAAA